>CM060938.1:489620254-490870254 GCA_030765085.1 Allium cepa
CTTCAAACTTGATTTCTTCATTCTTGATCTTTATACTGTATAGTCCTTAATAATCAGTACCTGCCTTATACATATCCTGCATAATATCATTCATATATATCTAGGCAATAGTGTTAGTATACAAGTTATAATAAAATAAGTTACAAAGGTTGTTATCATCAAAACCACTATCTCCAGTTCCCAACAATCTCCCTCTTTTTGATGATGACAACCTTATAAAATATACTTACCACTTCGATCATACCATAACTCCCCCTTACACCAACAACTTCCCCTTACTCCAGGCCTACTATTTTATATAAGTTATCTCCCCCTTTGTCATCAGCAAAAACCTATAAACCTTAAACTTAATAGAAAAAGAGATAAACAAACATATGACATAAGAATAACATATGAAATATAGCATCCTAACTGGAATTCATGTTTCTAAACATCGAAGATTGTTTTTAGAAGAACTTTAATAAAGATACAAATTAACAAACTAAAATACAATCATGAAAATGAAAAAAACACTTAACGAGGACCCTTAACTATTGGTGATTTATGGACCGACCAATTTGGACAGTGGAGACAAAAGTTTCCACGGTGTTCGACCAAGTTTCCATTCGCGTCAAAAAGGACCTCTCCAACGCAAATTACGCCATCGTTTTCGTCAATATGAACATCCGGATTCGGTAGAGGATGTTCTTCATCTTGATCCTCTTGTGGTTCTTCTACATGCTCTTCTTCTTCAGAGTTCATGGCTTGTAATGATTCATCGATGACAATGGGATTGGCATGGTTATCCATAAGGAATTTTTGTAAATTCCTAAGGATTTTGCCTTGCCTATCTTGTTCTCTAGCCATTCGCAGTTGACTTACTTGAATTTCCACCATCATTTGAAGTAAATCTTTCATCTTTTCTTGCAGTTTGATGACTCGTATGTGTGTGGAATGTTGAAAAGGGGTAGAATGAGGAGAAGTGGGTGAAGGAGGTTCATTATTAGAGGAGGAAGCCATTAATTTACTGTTTTAGAAGTTTATTAATGAGAGGAGAACAGAGAGAAGGAGTAAAAGTCAAAATATATAAATATATAACCAAATAGCTAATTTTAGAGGAATTTTAAATTTGAAAATCTCGGCCTACATATCGACATAGGGGGATGGGTCATGTCGACATGCCCAGTTCAATTTTTGAGAATTTTTTTAATATTAATTATTAACTATATTTGTATTATTTATAATTTATATTTTAGTTAATGAACATATACCTAATTCTCTCCTAAATTTAGTAAAGTTTTGTTCCTTTAATGGTTTGGTTAATATATCAACAATTTGTTTTTCAGTATTTATATATTCAAGAGTTATGACTTCTTTACTTATATTGTCTCTAAGGAAATGATATCTAATATCAATATGTTTTGTTCTAGCATGAAGAGTTGGATTCTTAGATAAGTTTATTGCACTAGTATTATCATAATAAATTAGTGATTTAGTTATAGTAATTCCAAAATCTTTTAAAGTTTAAGAAAAATTGCCCAAGTATATCTAGAATAATCATCTACAATTACAAAAACATATTTATTGTGATTAATTGATTGAACTTGAGATGGACCAAATAAATCTAAATGAAGTAATTCTAGAGGTTTAGAAGAAGAAATCATATCTTTTAATCTAAATGAACTTTTCTTAAGTTTTTCCTAATTGGCAAGCATCACATATACTATCTACTTTAAAGTTTAACTTTGAAAGACCTCTAACTAAGTCAAGTTTTGATAACCTAGATAATAGTTTGAAATTCAAATGTCCAAATCTTTTATGCCAAATCCAAGGGTCACTTGTATTAGCCAAAAGACCTAAGTTATCATTTGTAACTTTCATACTAAGGATGTAAATGTTTTTCTCCCTAATTCCTTCAAAGATAATATTTGACTTATTATCTTCGATATGACACTTATCTTTTTCAAATTTAATTTAAATCCTTTATCACATAGTTGACTTATACTAAGCAAATTATGTTTTAAATTCCTAACTAGCAAAATATCAGAAATAAGAGGAGTTTTAGAATTACCGACATTGCCGATGCCAATCACATATTATTTTGAGTTGTCTCCAAAGTTGACCAATCCGCCATCTTGATATATGTCGTTGAGTATCTCGGGATTTCCAGTCATATGCCTTGAACAGCCACTATGTGACGACCCTGACTTGACCTTCGAAAATCGGCACCGAATACGACACTCGTATTCAAATGCCGCAGGTCCAAACGTCGAATCTGGTTCGCCGGAGCTTATAACACCATTAAGTATAACAATACAGCAGAAGAAATGAATATATCAATATACAACATTTGGTACAACATCTGATACAATATGATACAACAGAATGATATAATGAATATACATCAGAGATATGATACAAGACAATAGCAGCGGAAAGAAAAGATAACACTAGCAGCGGAGCAAATCTCCAATATGGTCTTCAGGGAAGAACTCCAGGTCAGTCATGGGACTGGTATGAGCAAACAAAAACATTTGGTCTTTAAAAACAAGCAACAAGGAATTTAAAATAAATCCGTAATTCTTTTTGGAAAATGAAACTATCATAAGGCCTCCCGCCACACACACAATGCAAACGCAGAATTGGAGGAGATTTCTCCTTATGATAGTCAAATATGCTTAATACGAGAAAGTTTTCTTTGATATTATTACTAGTGCATAGTGCAGAAAAACCATTTCGAAAATAGAATATTAATCCTAGCCAGCATACGACATTTCGTCGTATGCCTACTATAGCTACCATGTTCAATAGCAGGTTACCGCCACATTCCATGGCAGGTTATACAACTAAAACCGTACAGGGCGCGTAGTGTTTTGATTGGATTTCCAACAAATGGTCAGGCTAAGGAACTTCCTACTGCCACATGGGATCGCCTCTGGCGGGACGTACCGAGAACTAACGTTACGGTTAGATCTCTGCCAACACAAGGCCGGGTTACCTCTGTAACTAGGTAACTACTACACGAATATGTCATCCCCCGGTCCTTTGGGACCTTTATCCGAGCGCTCGCAACAACAACCACAAAGTATCACAAAGTAATAGATCTGCAGTATCCACATGAGTAAGTATCTGGGCTCTATACCATGATACCACCCTTTACCAGAAGGGAATGACACACCCTAAAGGGCGCGACCCTCATAACCTTGCCGCATCTTTCCTGTTTCGACCATTTCCGGGGTGTGAGGTCCTGATGCAGTCTCGTCCACAAAGCTACGCTTTATACAAAAGCCATGCTTCGATCACAAATGATCAACAAATGATCATCATCGCACAGCAGCACTCAGCATGCCACATTACCAAATTGGGAATATATCACTGATAAATATCAACTACATAACCTCTGAGCTCGTGCGTCTCAGAGAAAGGTGTTAAGCTAAGAGAATAAATTCTCCGCCACCAAGCAGAAATGTATTTGATAGAAATCAGTTAACATCTCAAAGTGTAATGTCGGACATACAACCATACAAGTCTGTTCCGGGTTCGAACAGAACCGAAGGCACTTCCGAAGAAGCCTTTGCAAATCCGGGCATCCACAATCCCGATCGGACTTCCCATCACTAAGGAGAACTCTATACCGGAGCAACTCAGTGTAGAGTCAATCGATAGGTTATCCTATCGTTCTCACAAATACCCGGTCTTCATCACCGGTCTTCAAATGCTATCCATAACATCTTATCACTATTCGGAAAGGGCTATATGACACAAGGTCCTCTCCCGGCTAAACCGAATAATGAGCGCAATATTTTAAAAACATATGGATATGGGATTTCAGTTAAGTCACAACCTAAAAATTCAACACTTTTCTTTCAAATGGTTAAACAAATTACCATTTTAAATCTTTTAAACAAAAAGATTTATTTCACAAAGTTTCACCCAATTTCACAAAGATTTATTCATAGATTCCAAAACAATTTCCATTTCAATTTGGATTAACTCAATTAGATCTTTAAATCAAAGATTTGACTTATAGCTTTCAAACCCGTTTCCAAAGATTTATCCATAACTTGGAAAACTGTTTTTCAATTCAAACTTGAAATTCCTATAATACCAATTTGGAAATTCATTTCTTATATGAAAGCTTTTATCATTTTGAAAACAAACAGTTTTCATTTTTGATTACACAAGTTAAAGTTTCTCAAACTTGGGTTAAATTTAATTCTCAAAACAACACTTTTAAAATGGTTTAAAAAACCCATATAACTTGTTTTACTTCATAATTTCTCAAAATAGAATTTAATTTCAAAATTTGAATTCAATTTTAAATTGAATTATTAAGTTTCAAAACTTTATAAAGTTATTCAAAATAACTTCTATTTTAGAAATTCTTTTCCAAAAGCTTTTCATTTTAAAACCCGATCCATTTTCAAAATCATTTGAATTCTAAACTTCAATTTAAAAATTATTTCAAAATCTGTGACTTAACCAATTTCCACGTGCAATCCATATTTGTGTGTGTATAGTGTAGTCCAGGGGTATTACACAATAGTGCACAACATCAATCATCACAGATATATCGATAAGCGGTATAACCCATAACGCTTATCTTCATTCACAGATTCATAGATAAAATAAATTTATCAATCACAAAGGTTCATCATTACGATTCGATGTGGGTTTCGGATAACCAACTGGAATCCGACTCCCTGTCGCATCGAAGTTTAAATGTCGTTTTACGGGCATAAGGGGTTTTATAAACATATAGAAACAAATCACAAGTCACAGTTCATCACAAAGCAATCACAACATCACAACACAAATATCAATCCAGTATAGAGTATTTGATGATGGTCAATCATCGTTGATTCAAGTGATTGTTATTAAAGTGAATCAGCCATATAATTGTCTTTATTAATCATTTTAAATTAATGTCTAATTTTACTTAATTTTGAATTAATTTAATTGGCTAAGTTAATTAATTATTCTTTAATTTATTATTTTAATTTATTAATTCTTAATTGTTAATTTATTAAGTTTAATTATTTTTATAAACTTCCTATTCTTTAATTAATTAATCTTAGATTGTAAAATCATTGCAAGCCTTAAGGGTTGATTATTCTTTCATTTTTATAAATCAATTTGGTTTTTAAATTAACATTTAAACATTCATTTTACTTTTAAAATTTTTGTTAAGTTAAACTTTTAAAACAACTTTTGTAAAATTATAAATTTGAAATGCCATTTGTTTTGTATGCTATTTAAGCATTAATTTATTCAGGAATTAAGTTTACCGGTGTTTCAAAAATTTGGTAAAAACAAACTGGGTTGCTGTTTTAAATCCACTCACCCGAGACTTGCTTCGAGTCGTACCCGAGCCAACACCCCCTTACTTCGATTCATCCCCAGATTGACCCGTGTTGCCATCCCTTTGCAAAAAAATTGTTAAATTTTTTTTTTCTCTTCTGTTCTACACGGTACAAACTAACCCAGTATAACCTTCTCGTCCCCAGCACATCACACTGACACACCCCCAAACGCGTGCACATGCACGGCCACCGGAAGCGACTCCGACCTCAGGCGAACATCGCCGCATGTCCACCACCAACCCAGCAACCCTTTCCAGCCATCGATGTGTCCCATCTCCTCTCGAGTCGAAATCGAGATATCGGCCTCAAACTGGAAACAATTGCTTGACTAAAAAAACCTCCTTGACCACGCGACGCCAACCACCTGGCATTGCACCACCGCGGTCACCTCACCACCGGCGATCCACGAAGCTAAACCTCATACCCTCGTCCAACTCGATGCGCCGAGAAATCATCAGCGACCCATTTTTTTACGTGAACAAAACGTGGGTTCTTAAACCCTAATTTGAATTCAAATAAAAAATTCAAGGATTTATAAATTATTCCAGGATTTTTCCTGGTGATACCAAGCATTAAATCTAGTTGCAAAAATGAATTCGAAACTTATAACTACATAGATCACCAGAGTTGCTCAAAAATTCATTTTTAGTTCAAATCTTATTTTCCAGAGAATGTCAAATGTAAAATTCAAATTCTTGTTTCTAAAATCATCAATTTTGAAGTGGATTCAAACGACATCCTTGAAGTTGAAATCTGTAAAATTCGAAGTTTAGAAAAATTAAGTGGTGACAGTAATTAACAAATTTCCAGAGAGGACTTTGTATCATTTATTTAAATTTATTGCTGGCACATACTATGTTTTAATTCCTTTCTGTAATAAAATCCAGGTTTTAACAAAACCTTAACTTGTTTACATTCTCCTTTCTTTTTTTCAGAAGTAAAAAGAGAAAGACTTTTGAATCTCCTTCAATATTAATTACCTAGTAAACCAAGTTTAGATGTACTGTTTTTTTTTCTTTTTAATCCCCAGTAAGATCACAACCTGTTTTGATTAGTTTTCTGAGGCAAAGCGCAAGCTCAAACACAAACTTCAACTTGTTACAATTTATTTCAGAAAGAATAAGTGGAGAGTAGATTGGGATTTTAACCATAGTTTTTTTTTCTTTTTTTTCTTTTTCTTTACTATAAAACAGAAAGCTAAGGAAACAGGGAAGGGAAAAGTCATTTTCCAGGCATGCATTCATGGGTTTGATTCGTAAATTTTGTTCTTTTATTCAATTAGATGCATCTGAACCATGATGCATTGGTTGAACATCCTCCTACCTATCTTTGCAATTTGATTACTTTACAAATTGTGTATAGGGAAAACAAAACACAACAAAGAAAAAGAAAAAGACAGGAAACAATGTTTCCAGAAAATCAAAACACAAGCCTATCATTCATTCAATTCAGAGCCATCACATTCACACAGGGGTTCAAGCACAAAGAATTCAGATAAACATAGGTCTATTCACCCTTTTTTTTCAGAAGATTGCTGACAGTTTCCAACAGAGAGATGAGGCTGGCAATTTTTCTTCTTTTCTACTCTAATTCTCTTGGGGTTTTAGATCTGAAATTGATAGGTGCAGTTCTATGATTATTTGTAGTTGTATCCATGCATTTTGTTAATCAATAACAACAAAACTTCCTTTTTTTTTATTGACTTACAGTAAGATTTTTTTTTAATAAAACAGAGAGCTCCCTCCTTCCTGCTACTTGAAAGCTAGTAGCAGCTTCTAATTCTTGATTTTTATTTTTCTGCAAATAGTTGAACATTATTGTATTAAACCCCATATTGTATTCATTTACTTAATTATTGATAACAAAAACCTCTAGATTACTTACAGTTTGGATTTTTTTTTTACACAGAACTTTTTATCTTCTGCAACTTGAACTAGAGATAGCTTAGGCCCTGAACTTGATTTCTTTTCTGCAAGTAATTGATTGAATATCATTGAATTAAACTCTTTTCTTCATTAGTAATCACAAATTCAAGTTCAAACTTTAAAAAGAAAAGTTACTTGCCTTTTTAAATTTATTCCCAGAAAGAAAAACTATACACTGCTTGAAACCAGAAGCTCCCTGCCTTCACAAATCTGAAATTTTTGTTTTGAATTGATTGTTAATACTTGATTCAAAAATCAAAATTTCATAAACTAAAATTTTTAAAACAAAGCTTACCTGAAGATTAATATATCACTACAGTTTGAAAACACTTCAGTTTTTTTTTGCTTCGAATTGAAGAAGACATTGGCAGTTTTCTTCCTTTTTTTTTTATTTCTGAATTTTTTTTCTTCTTGAATGTTGAAGTAAAGATTGCGAAATCTTTTGGGTTATTAAACTTTTCAGAGATTTGGAGGTAAATAGATTTGAATTGGGAAGGTGAAAGATTTCTGAAATTTTTTTATTTGATTATTTTATTTAGGAAATGATGTCTTGTGCCATTTGTTAAAAATAATCATAAGCTTTAGATCTTGTTAATCATTCTACTCCACCCTCACATGTTGATATATATGCAGCCTTTTTGATTTTTTTACAAAGAAAATGAATTTATAAATTTTATATTTATAACTTATATAGTTTAAAAATAAATGTATATCTTTATTCTTTTGTATATATACATACATACGTACAATGTTAAAAGAAAAGTTTAACCAAATTTACATTACATATGTTACATCTTAATGATTTTACATGCTACTAATTTTTAAAACATTTATTTTAAATTTAAATTCAATTTTCAATTTCAAACTTGAAATATAAACTTTCATTTCCATTTGTACATTCACACTTTATCTTGAATAATTTAAATTAATTTCCAATATGTATTCAGTTTTCACTCATATATGAAATGTACATATGTATAAGATTTTAAATTTAAAATGACATTCTAAAACATTCATTCTTTCAATATTTTCAACTCAAAATCAAAATGGAATTTATTTATATATATTTATCACTCATTTTCATTTGTTTTAGATTTTTCTTAATTTATTCCCAAATTAAATTCCAAAAGTTAAAATATATTATTTATTTAAATTGAAAATTTTGGGATGTTACTTTTTAACTATGAGATTTTAAATATATCAAATTCAAAATCTCAATTAAAATTTTAAAATCAATCCTCAAATAAACAAATATCCTATTAAATTTGAAAAATTCAAATTAAGTTACAATTTTATTCCAAAATTCATTTTAATTATCAATTTAAATTTAATTAAAAATCGGGATCGTTACACACTATCAAGTATCCATTTATCTTTCTCAATTCATACAGTTTGTCCATTGGTTGTTGATTCTCCAAAAGCCATGTAACATGTTTGTTCCTGCATAATAAACCAATTCGGTAGATAACTTGATTTTTCATAAAAACTATATGCAGACATATGATACTTTGATGAAATGCATAAATTCAAACTAGTGTTAACAAAATTTTCTAAAAATGCCATTTTTAACTTTTCAAGTTCCAAATTATGAAAACTATGAAAACCTATACTCTGATACCAATTGAAAGGGACAGCGGATTAAGGATCTTAAGGCTAATTTAACACTAGAGGGAGGGGGGAATAGTGTTTAATGAATTCTAAGACTTGTATGAACTAAAGTGAAATATGATAAAAACAAATGCAGAACTTAATAACAGAACAATCACAGAATCAAACACAGATGCAGAAAGTAAATAAAAAGCAGTAAAGGGAAAGAACACACCGAATTTTATACTGGTTCGGAGTTACCCTACATCCAGTCCTGTACCAAGGCAAACCACCTCATACATACTTTTATTAAACTAGTGTCAAGACTACACTCCTCAATTTATAAAGGCCTTGAGGTACCCTCCTGTCACACGAGTCCGCGGCAAACTCTCTTGATTTACGGGCCATAAGATTACCCAATTGATTTCCAGGTGCAACCACACCTTATAGAGAGACTCGCTAAACTTTTGATTACAAATTGATCCTATAACTCTGAATAGCACTTTGATCTTCGAGAGAGGACAGAGAATCAAACAAGAATAAAATTATAATTTGATTCGCTTGAGAATTTGGCATAATTTCGGCACGATCTTAAAAATATGATAATTATAGAATATGAATTTATGGAGAAAGAGTGAAGAAAACATGAGAATTGTATGTTAAAAAATTCGTTTGAGAAGGATATTTATAAAGCACCAACGGTCATAACCATTCGTGAAGAGATTTAAACGAATAGACACTTCTTCTGAAAATTGAAACTTTTGAATTCAACGGCCACCATGTCGACATGGGGTATCCCATGATGTCGACATCCCCTTGTTAAAAATATTGTAAATTTGTTTTGAAAATGGTATTGAAATGAAAAAAAGATGAAATGATTCTGGAGTAGAATAAACTAATTTTACCATGTTTTAAAACACAAAAACAAAGGATTTTTTAAGTGTAACAACCCTGTATTTTGTGATTATTTTAATTGTATATTTTAATTATCTTTAATTGAATTGCTGATTTTAAAATTTTTTCTTATATTTATTAAATGGATAAATTTTGTTATTTTAAATATAATTTTTGATTTTTGTGTGAATTATAATTCTAAACCTGAATAAATAGGATATTTCAAAAAAAATGGTTTTTTGGTTAATATGGTCAAACTTTGACTTTTAAATTTAAAATTTAAAAATTTGAATTTTTGAATTTTATATTTTGTTATGAAAATAAATTTAATTTCAGGAATACTGCTTTTCGTTTCGTTGAAATCCGATTTATATTGTGAAGGTTATGCTTTTTACAATATTGGGTGTAAATTGATTTATTTAATAAAATTATCTATTTTAATTTATATAAATAATATTTTTATTTGTCAAATCATGTTCTAATATGTGTTATATGACATGTTAGGTATATATTTTATTTTAAAACATTTTTGAAGTGATGTTATAATTTTTCCCAAGCTTAGTGTATTTATTTTCAATTTTTATAACCTAGTTTCTATTTTTAAGCTATTTTCTTACTTTAATTATATTTATTTAAATTATATTTATTATTTTTATTCATTCATTATATTTTTGTGTTTTAATTTGATTTATATGCATTTTCATATGTATTTAAAAATGTAAAAAGAATTAAGAAATTTGAAAGGTTTTGATCTTTTATAGGCATGTCTTTTCACATTCACTCTTACCTTTTCACACCAATCAACATATCCCTTCAATTTACTGACCATATCTCTTTGTTTCAGCCAACTCCTTCATTGTTTTTCATGTGAAAAATAGTTTCTCAAACCCTAAAAACAATCGACCATCATCCAAGAGAAGTTTTGGTAAAAATCTTTCATTCTTTTTCATTTTTCTACTTGTTTGTATTGATTTTTGCACTTACATCTCTTCTTGTAGTTCAGCCCTCTCTACTCCAACACCTTGGCCGCCTCCACCACCACTATAACCAGCCACCATCCCCTCCTTTCTCCTGTCATTCCATAGCCGTGGCCATCTATGTGAAGATCCACCAAAAAATGACACAAACTCCACCTTTATGTCATGGCCGAACTCCCCTCTTGTTCCACCACTCCAACCACCACCTTGGCCGACCCATGCACCACCACCACCAGCCAAACCTGAACCTAAGACCTCTGCCACACCTGTACATGCACTCTTCAGATCTGACCTTGCTCAATCATGCCTTGGGCGAGACCATTTATGGCATGGAAATACTTGTAGTTGCCTTGTATGTGTGTGTACATGCACACATATCTCTCTACTCCATTATATTGTTATGGCCGACCCCATATGAACTTTAACCTAATCCAAATCCATCCCAGAACAATGCTTTTCTAACCTAAGCCTGAAGCATAAGTTTTTGAATGCAAGTGCAAAAGCTTTGGCTTTGTGTTGTGCATTTATTTCTAGCATTGTTTGTAATAGTTTGGTTTGAAAATTTATGTTGTATATATTTGTTTTGTTTGCTATGTGGCAAGGCAATTATCTTTGGCTCTCCTACACTCAAATCGTAGTCGTGCTTTCGTGTCTTTGAAGATCTTTGTTTTGTGTATTTGGTTGTCATCTTCAGCTCGTACAAGTGAGTAATTCTCACCACACAATTTATACTTATATAACTAGTAAGCTGATCGCAATTGAATCTGTAAACCATATCATCATGTTATAACTGCTATTGCTATGACCATAGGATGTTCACCCATGCATATTCACCTGTTATATCATATGTTACTAGTATATAATGCTATTCTGTTTATTTATATCAGTTTATCACACTGCAAGTTCCCTATAGATTAGAATCACTATGGGTTGAAATGATACATACCCGAACGGACTTTAGAATAGAGAAAAATCATTATGGGCTGAAATGATAGGCCTGAGCGATTTTTATTTATTTCATTTTACTTGGGACCGCGGGTTTAAAATGATAAAACTCGGTTTTTCTTCGTAAATTACGGATTGAAATGATATACTATCCATATCACTTTACCTATGTTTGAAAATTTTATACAGACACGTGGTTAATATATATTTTTCTAAATTTTTAAAAGTATTTTAGAAATGTAAATATTATAATATTTTGATTTAAACTTAATTAAAAATGATTTTTATAAAGCATTATTGATTTTCTAAAAATTTATAAGTGAATAAATTAATGGTGAAGTTAGAAATTTGAAATATAAGTTATTTTGGAAATTATGATTTGGTTATAAAGGGAATTTAAATTAAGTAGGAAATATGATAGATAGATTTAAAATTTTGAATTAAAATGAATTTAAAATGATTTTATAAAGTGTTAATGATTTTTGAATAAGTTAAAAGGTTAAATAAATGAATATTTAAGTTGAATTTTGAAATATAACTTAGATTGGAAATTGGTGAATTTTGTTTAAAAATGAATTTTAAGTTAGGTAAATAAAATGAAATATAAGTTATATTTGGAAATTTAAACTTAAGTGTTAAGTTAAAAATTTAATTGTAAAGAATTAAAATTGAATGTTGAATTATATAAGTAAATTATTATTAAATTGATTTTTGAATGAAAATTTAACTTTAAAAAATCATGAATATAAGGGTATTTTAAATGATTGTTTTAAAAGTGAAAATATAAGACTTTATAAGTTTAAAATGATTTAGCTAAAATTTAATTGTTTGTGAAATTATATTGAATATTTGGAATTTAAATAACAACATTTTGAAATGCTATTATTTCTAATGTAAAGGATATTACAGCATTTGTAAATGCTCTAGTTGATAGAAAAGAACTAAATGGCTAAATTTAATTAAGGGCTATTATAGCACTTTGTAAGTGCTGTAATTGTTGAATTTAATTAAGGTTTTATTTGGACTAAAGTAACCCTATTACAATATTTTTAATGTTGTCTTTTGTTAAATTGAATTGTTTTAAAAGTAACTTTCCGTAGCATTTTCTAAATGCTGCGAAAGTTGAATCTTCACTGTTTTAATAAATTTAAGTGAATACATGAATTCTGAAAATGGTAAAATTTTGAGAATTGTAGATTTGATTATTAAATATAATAACTTCATTTTAAATGATTTAAATGGAATATTTAAATGATTTAAATGGAATATTTAAATGATTTGAATGGAATATTTAATTGGTTTGAATGGAATATTTAATTAGTTTAAATGAAATATTTAAATGGTTTAAATGGAATATTTTGATTTGAAATATAAAACATTTTAAAATGTGATTTGAAATGGTATTTAAATAAAATAAAAATGAATGTGGTTTAGGAAAGATATGATATTTTGATATTTCGAAATGAAATTGAAGTGATATTGAATTTTTAAATGATATTTGATTTAGAAGCAGAAAATACCATTTTGAAATTTTAACCACATGATGTATTTAATTTATATTTTAACTAATCCTTAAAGGATGGGTGATCCCAAGCATCCTTTAAGTTATTGTACATTACTACTAAAGTTCACTTGAGTTGGTTTACATTATATAAGTATATATGTCCCGACTCAAGTGTTTTGTGTTTTACTTTAAACTCGGGTCAGCTTGAGTATTTACAGCTTAGCTTTGGATTTCTTTTCTAGAGCTAGGAATCGCCGGAGATTCTGTTTGTCTAGTTATCTGTTCCCTTTCAGTTTCAGTGGTTCTATTTCAGCTCTGGTATTTATAAACTGCTATGTATTTGAGATTTCTATTGTATATGTCTTTCAGACTGACATTATGTATTTTGTTTTGAAAGTTTGTTATAGTAGCTTCACGAACTACTATGGTATTTTAATTTCCGTTGCGAGTTATTCTGATATTTCCGTGTCTGTGATTCTGTGATTATATTTCATTTGCTCCAAATTTATTTACAATGCGGTATTTTGAGAAATTCAAGTCCGGCATGTGTGGATGCGAATGACATAATATATCGGGTTGTTACATTAAGGCTAAAACATCTTTTTGAAAAGCATTTGAAAAGATAGTTTTAAGGCTAAAACATTTTGAAAAGTAGTTTTGAAAATCGTTTTTAAAAAACATTTTGAAGTAGTTTTGCAAGCTTCTTCCTGCAAAATATCTCATCACATAAGGACTCGAGAACTTGTACAAAACCAGTATGTTTGTGGGTTTGTAAGCCACTTATCGTAGGTTTGTAAGCTACTTGTCGTGGGTTTGTAAGCCACTAAGAAGGTAGAAATGGGTTTCATCCCAAATGAAATTTGGAATGAAGATTTCTATGCTATTATGAAGTTTTAACAAAAACCAAGATACATATCTTGAAATCTTGATCTTGATACTTATGAGTCTTCAAACTTGATTTCTTCATTCTTGATCTTTATAGTGTACAGACTCCAATAATCAGTACCTGCCTTATATATATCCTGCATAATATCATTCATACATATCTAGACAATAGCGTTATTATATAAGTTATAATAAAATAAGTTACAAAGGTTGTTGTCATCAAAACCACTATCTCCAGTTCCTAACATTACTCTTTAAGCGAGAAGAGAAATAGCGCTGAACTTACTTCAGTCGCTGGAAAATAATAATGATGATGAGTGCGCAGCATCGACAGTGTTCATTTTCGAGTTTCTAAGTAACAGATTGCTACCGTAATTGATTTATTTAGATTTGTTGGGCAAACCAGTTTTATTTTGGAAATTCCAAGGGGAATTTGTTTTGAATAAAAACCAAATTTGGTTTAAAATGTAAAAAATGTGATTTCGGGATATTTGAGTTTTCAAAATGATTTGAAAAAAATGTCGAGTGTTTGAATTCTGGAATCCTTATTTAAATAATTTAGAGATCATCAAAAAATTAGTTATAAACTTATAAATTGAAAATGATTCTAAATAAGGAAAGTTTGGAAATTATATTTCAGAATTAAATTTTAACTTGAGAAAGTTTGAATAAATGAAATTAAACTTAAGCGAAGTGATTGGAATATATAATGGAATTGAATGAACTAAAAATAAATGGTTTGGAGTGAAATTAATTTAAGTATGAATAACTTGAATATGGTTTTGAAATGTTGGTTAAAAGGAATTTAAATTAAAAAAAAAGTGAATCGGATTTGAGTTATATGAAATTTAAGTGAAATAGGTAAATGTGACTTATAAAGTGACTATATAACTATTGGTTAAAAAAAGTCTAATTGGATGAGTAATAATATCGAATTGAAGTAAATATAAATTTTGAATTGTGGAATATTATAAAAACCATACGACATAAATCTTGAATAAAAAAAATTTGAGTGATAATCTGAAATTGTGAATAATAAATTTGAATAGCTTATAAAAATTGAGAAAAATTGAACAAAAATATATTTAGGCTATAAATAAATGTATAGTCTCGAGTAAGAGTAAAATGGAAGTATACTCGAGTATAGAATTGATGGAAATATGAAAAAATAGTTGTATGACTAATAAAATTGAAAATTGGAATAAATAAGTCAGAATTAAAAAGAGTTTGATATTTTGGAAATGAAATAAAACCCAAACTTGGTGTAACGACCCGCTATTTTGGACTATTCGCATCTGCACATGTCAGACTTGAATAATTCAAATTACCGAATTGTTAATTTAAATTTGGCAAAACACAGATATATAGTAAATAAATAATCACAGAATCACATACACAGAGTAATATGCAACGGAAGTAAAAGAGATAGTAGTTCATGAAGCTACTATATAAATATATAAGATACATCAGAGTTTACAACAAAAGAGAAATACGATAGATTAAGTACAAATCAGAATACATCACTGGAATCATCGAATACTGAAAGCAGAATAGATGGCTGAATCTTCAAGCAAAGCTCCAACTCCAAAGGCGAACCTCGAATACTGGTACACTCAGTCTGACCCGAGCGTAAAGCAAAACACAAACCACTCGAGTCAGGATTAATATTCTCATATCAATAAATCCAACTCAAGTGAAAAAGCAATCGAAATACAAGTAACTCAAAGGATGTTGGAATCACCATCCTCTAAGGATTCGTTAAACTATCTACTATGTAGTAGTGTACGCTAAATAGATAATGTCTATCAGTAATATAAAGTATCAAAATAGTGTTAAGGCGTTACCATTATCCCCCTTAACACATTTTATATACATGTCATAGTCTATACAACATTGTAAACTCCACCGTAAACTGGTGGGATATCAGGGAGTACTCCATAGGTATAACACAAAACAAATTCGTAGTGGTCGCGTATATAGGAATACAAGTATGACAAGGCACATGAGGAAATACCCAAGGTAGTGAAACTACCGTTTTCCTGATCCGGACTGGTGAGAACGCATCGCCGCAACGATCGCAACACCGCGAAACAACACTCCTGAAATTCCGTGGGTGCACCAATCAATAACAAAGTAATGAGTAGTTTACGAAGAAGTGTGTCCGCTCGAGGTGGCTAACCCCAATTGGTCCGGCATGGCTCCTGATTTTAGTCATTTCCAATTTGACGCAAGTGTCAAGGCTATCCAATATCGTTCTCTTTCTTCAGTCATCACGTACATCATTCCAACCACTTCATTCTGGATCACACTCCGCGTATAGTTATTAAAGTGGTTTTCGGTTTAGACAGAGAGTATGCCCATAACCGATTCCGGTTTCTCTAATAACTTTCGTAATTATTGCACCGATTGGTCGTTTAATATATTTCAAACCAAATCAAATTCAATTTCAATTAAGATTCAAAAATCAACATTTCGTTTGTCTTTCTAAATCAATTCCAAAATTTACGTTCAACTTTCCAAATTTCCATTTCAAAGTCTTACAATTCAATTTCAATTTTATTTAAATATTAACTCAAGTTCATATATATAAGTTTCATTCCGAAATCATTTAAATTAAATTAAATTTAACATTCAAAAAAAACAATTTCAATTCATTAATCGATTTCATTCAATATCCGTTAAGTTTATTTATCATTCAAACAGTTTCCATTTAATTTCCAATTCATTAAATCAATTACTTACGTTCAACTTCATCATATCAACTTACAAATTTAATTAAATTAGATTCGTCAAATCAAATTCTTAAATTCCAAGTCTTACATTAATTTCAATAAATCGCAATTTATTTCTTGTTAAAGAAATTCAATTTCACTTATTTATTTACTTAGTCATAAATTCCAAACTCAATTAAATAAAACTAACTTTCACATATTCGAGAAGTTCAATTTCTCCTATTTACTTATTTAAATATTTTTCCAAACTTCATAAATAAAGAACCCCATTTCATTTATTAACGAAGATCAAATTCACTTAATCAAAAATTCGGTTTTCTCTTATCAAAGAATTCAATTTTTATTCAATTATCAAATAATTCAATCTCATTCAATTATTTAATAATTTAAATCTTAATTATTAATAATTTCAAAACTTAATAATTACAAACTTGATTATCAATTCAAACTTAATTATTAAATCATTTCCACCTAATTTTGAATTCAAACTTAATTATCAAATCATTTTGACTTAATTATAAATTCAACTTAATAATTTCAAACTTAATTATAATTCCAAACATAATTATAATTTCAAATTAAATTATTAATTGATTTCAAACTTAATAATTTCAAAATTAAAATTTAACTCATTCTAAATTATTTATTAATAATTCTAAATTTAATTATTACATAATTAAATTTCAAACAACGTTCTTTCATCAATTACTTCGTTAATATTTGTTTCAGATTTCAATATTTACATTTTCCTTTCTAAAATTCAAATTCCAACTTCATTTCAAAACTTATTATTTGCTCGAATAAAATCATTTTTTTATTTTTAAATCAAATTATTGACCAATCGGATTTTATTTAATTCTCTATCCTAGGTCGAATTCATTTGGGTATATATCATTTCAACCCGATTCCAATTCAATTCAAGATTAAGCATAATAAAGGGAACTTGTACTGTGATAACTGGGATGATGTCAAAGTAAATAAATAAGCAATAACAACAATCAATAACAATCCAATAATTAATTCAAATAATCCCAAAATAATCGTATTAATTCACATTGTTGTTTGTGCGAATTAATATAATTATTTCTAGAATCTACACTATCATTTTACGTAGATTAAAGATTATTACACTAATTATTCTATGCAATTCTACACTTTACATCAATTATTCAATTTCGTACTTCATCAACTAATGCAATATAAATTCAAATGGTTCAAGTTAATTAACTGTTTCTACTTGTCAAATAATTAAACATTTAAGGGGTCATATTATACAAATTTAACTGATCAAATTCGACACATATATCGTTTCAAATTTTAACTATCCTATGTCAAATTCAATTGCATAATATTTATCACTTTATACATTTCAAATTTAACATCCAATATAAACAACAAACAATCAACCAATTATCAGCCAAACAGGATTATCATCATATAATTTACAGATAACGGTGTCAGATGTCAAAGGTGAACAGATACAGGTAATAGCATATATAACAGTGTAAATAACTACGGCAGCATATTTCAATTGTCATTTCAATTGAAATCAAATTTAATAAATAAAAGAACATTAATCATGAGTGATCGCTCACCTTTCGAGGCTAGAAAGAGATTCGACGATAGAGTGAGTTACGATACCAACCCGAATCCCAAGACGAAACAAAATTGGCACGAGTTCGACGATCAAAGCTTGATAGCTCGGAATTTGACAAATCAGATCAAACTGGATTGATGAAGATAAATGGTATAAGTGAACTTATATATATATAACTATATATAACTATCATATTATAAATTCAACCACATATTAAATAATATATATATATGTATATGTATATATTTCAAAATCATTGTTTCAAATTAAAAACACATATATTAAAATCGATATATATATATATATATACATCATATATTTAGAAATAACTGCTTATATATGTATATACTGAAAATGCTGGGGGCGGTGTACGTGCTAGTATAGTATACACGGATCGTGTAATATGGATTACAATACAAATGCAGAAATAGATGATAATAGCATTGTAAATAGAAAATAGAAAAATCACACCAGAGATTTTTATACTGGTTCGAAGCACCGTCCTACGTCCAGTCCCAGACTACTATCTGGATTTTCACTAATTACAACCTCGCTTCACCCGGAGGAACAGGTTTACAATTACCCGAACAGCCGAACGGGATTTCACGCCTCTACAACACTGAGGACTTCAACACTTGCCTCTTACAATACCGAGGACTTCAACAAAAACAATTACAATTGTTGTTGACAACTTGTGCTCTTGTAAACACGGATTTGTCACTTGTAGTACACTCTTCCTATAATCTTATCCTCAAATTGTGAATGATGTTTGTGAAGATTATGGAATTTATATTGCTTATTGAATCAAAATATATGAGATAGTGTCAATGATTCAATAAGGAATGAAAGTAGTTTAGAGCTTTTTGAATGCAAGTGAATTCAGAGAATAGATAGAGAGCATATATAATCTTAATAAAACTTGTTGTTTTAATCAATGATATTGATGTGTATTTATAGAGAGAAAATAGTTATAACCCTTGGTGAAAAGTTGCAGTCAAAAGTTATGATCATTGATGAAGAAGAAGAGACGCAACCATTGAAGAAAGATGTGTCTTTTGGAAGAAGTTGCTCTCTGTTTAAAAACGGTCGACAGGTCAAAAACTAACCGGTAGACAGGTTTTTAAAAATATAGTCGTTATGTGCATGTGTGCACGTTTATTGTGCACATTCAACAGGAACGGTCGACCGTTCATTTTTGGACCGGTCGACCGGTCTCTGTTAAGTTGCACAATAAAGTGCACAACCTATATAAATGTGTATATATATATATTATATTTTGTGCATGATTATTTGAGGATAGATTTTGACAATTTTATTACTATTATAACATCAAATAATCAACCTATAATCTAGAGTACCATATGTAGGTCTTGATTTGTCGATCGCTTTAATATTGTTGTTAGCAATCAAAATCTTCATAGAAGCTGTGACTCAACATTCTCCCCCTTTTTGATTGATGACAATATAAAAACTCAAGTATAGAATCTCCCCCTGAATATGTGATTTCCTGCAGACAATTATTAGCTTCTTTCATCCTGCAAACAATTATTAGCACCTTTCTCCCCCTTTGTCATCGACAAAAAGGAGTAAACAATAGAAAATATAAACCAAAGAGAACAATGCATACATTCAAACACAGGATGTTTTGATGAAGTACAATGCAAGTCATAGTCTACTACGAATAAAAAGATGGACACTATTTAGTACAAGTGCCATAGATGTTTTTAAAGAAATGAAAAGAAAAACAAACTAACTTCATTCCGACTGAATCTCTTCCTCCTCATCATCATCATCATCATCATCATCGTCGTCATCTTCATCGTCATCATCATCGTCATTGTCCCCACGACCTTGTCCGCTTGTACCACCGGATTCCTCGGATGTCGACCAAGTAAAAGTTGGAGGAGCCGGACGTTTTCCGGGGTCTTGATGTTGGGTCGAGACGGATGTGCTACATGATATAGCATCCCATATAGCGTCGAAGAATGACTTTACCTTATTGAATCGTCTATCAATTTTCGAATCCATTCGTTTTAGTCTTGATTCAAGTAAAAATTGATTCCGAGCGATGGTTTCAAGAGATTCTCTTGTAGATGATTTAGATTTCAATAATCTAACATCTTCAGAACGACGACGAGATGGTGGAGCTTGTTGTTCTTGAGTATCGCGTTGTTGCCATTGTTCGAAAGGCATAATATGAACATATGGAGGAGGAAGCTTCATTCGTTTGATAGTAGTGGAGTCAATACACTTTGGTGTAGAATATGCCGAATCCGGGGGTGTGACTCCATATGCAAGCAACATACGCATAATATACTCGTTATAGAAGAAATGTGGACGAGTAGAGTTATTTACGTTAAGAATTTCATCGAAAATCATGTGAACCCAATTTATTTCGATATCATGGTAGATAGCATAAAGAGCCTTGAAATTCTCTTTGTAAACGGCATCATAGTTTCCTAATCGAGGAAATAGAGAGTGCATTAGGACATGGTGTAACAACCTTGCAGTCGGTCGTAGCCCAATCGATTTGGTGCCGTTACTATCATCTTCTATAAATTTATGACTCGTACTATTCCGGGTGAAAACTTCACAAAATGTCGATGAAAACTCTTCACCCCTATTCGGTATTCCCAAAATAGAAGCAATTCTATCATAAGTGAGATAGATTCGTTTGCCACATACTACTGACCAAATAACTCCATTTGGATTATCCGGAGTATATTCCTCTAAATTCATATTCGCGTAAAATAGCTTAATCATCAAATGATTAATTTGTACGCTATTTACAGAAAAATCAATAAGAGGAGAGATACGAGATCTATTTGCTAATCTTTGAATACCGTATGCAGTGAAATCGTCGAATTTGATGAATGAGCCCGGATGGAACTTGTAATTTGTCATTTGATTCCATCTAGTTACTGCAACCGGAGATTCTAGCCATTTTCTAGCAGAGAGAGTAAGAGAAGAAGTTTCTGATGTTGCTCTTTTCTTTGATTTCTTCTGAGGAGGAGCCATTGAAGAGAATTTGAGAGTTTGTGAAGCTTGAGAATATGAACTAGGGTTTGGAAATGGGAAAATTTTCAGTAGAGAGTAGAAAGTAAAGAGGGTTGGTGGCAAAATATATACGTGAAGTATATAAAAAAAGAAATAACTGCCGACCGGTCGACCGCCTGCATATTGCCGGTCGACCGTTTTCAACCCGAGAGCAAAACGGTCGACCGGTCATATTTCAGGCTGTCGACCGGTTTGGCTCTGTGTGCAAAAATGCAGAATTTGGCAAAAATTTTGAAAACGAGTCGAATGAATATATTATATATTATGTTATTATTGCAAAAATATACTGTATTACAAGAATTATATATGAAAGCAAAATAATATACATTATGGAATTCTAATGAGAAGGTGAGTTGTTATTAGAATTCTTGTCGTTTTCAATGCGTTTAGCCCACGGACTCCACTTATATCGAGCTCCTTCATTCTCGTTATAGTTTTTATCCCAAGAGTTTGGAGTTGTTGAAGTCGATGGTCTTGACGGCATTGGTTCATGAACATCGTGTTTGTTTGAACCGCAGAAGAATGAAGCCATTCGTTCTAAAGCGGATAAACGAGTTGAAGTACGTTGTTGTTCATGGTATAGTAGGTTTTGACCATAATGTAGTTGTCGTTGAAGATCGATTTGATGCTTTTGGTAGTGATGAATTTCATCGATTTGCGCCTTCGTGCGCGGAGAGCAGAATAGTGCTTTCTTTGCACGCTTGGATGTTGGAGTATGGCCAGGTGTGCGAAAACAATGGTGAGGGCATTCCGGCCTTTGTTTCGGTGTAATCGGAGAGTATTGTTCCTCCGACTCCGAGCTTGTGATAGAAATATGAGATTCCTCTGCGCATCTGTCACAAATGCGTGCCATGATAGCTTGTTTAAGATGATTTATAATTTTCAGCAAGAAGGTGAATGAATGAAAGTGTATTTTTCAAACGTTTATATAGAAAAAAGTTTGCCAATGAACTTGAGGATAGGATTTGTTAGAGATAATTAGCCGTAAACAAAAACAATGATGCATAAAAAAGTTATAAAAATAGGTATAGTTTGTTATAGGCTGAAATTTAAGAATTATTTGAAAAATATATAGCCTAAGTTTGAAGGTTACTTATTATATTCTAGATCTTTCCGAGATACTAAGCCAAGCTCTCTTCGTAGTTTAATAAAACTAGATTCAAGTAATGGTTTAGTGAAAATATCGGCTATTTGATTGTCAGTGTGAACATATTCAAGATGTATATTACCTTTTTCAATATTATCTCTAAGGAAATGATGACGGATATCAATATGTTTGGTTCTAGAATGATTTACTGGATTTTTAGAGAGATTTATTGCACTCGTGTTATCACAGTATATAATAGAATTCGATAAATGTATATCGAAATCTTGAAGTGTTTGTTGCATATATAGTACTTGAGTACAAGCGAGAGCCGCTGATATATATTCAGCTTCACATGTTGATAGTGAAACACAATTCTGTTTCTTACTAAACCAAGAGACAAGTGATTTTCCAATAAAATGGCACGTACCACTTGTACTTTTTCTATCCGTCCGTGAGCCACCAAAATCAGCATCACTATATGATACTAATTCAAATGGACATTCTTTTGGATAGAAAAGACCAAAATCTTTGGTATTATTAAGATAACGAATTATACGTTTCACTGCTCGTAAATGTGATTCCTTTGGATCGGCTTGAAAACGAGCACATAAACAAACACTCATTAATATATCTGGACGACTAGCTGTAAGATAAAGAAGAGAACCAATCATGCTTCGATATAATTTCTGGTCAACATTCTTACCACTTTCATCTTTTTCAAGATGTGTAGTTGTACTCATAGGAGTTGGTTTACCAGATGTATTTTGTAATCCGAAGCGTTTGATAAGATTTTCACAGTATTTTTCTTGATTGATAAAAATACCGTTTGAAAGTTGTTTGATTTGAAGTCCAAGAAAATAAGATAGTTCTCCCATATGAGACATTTCGAATTCTTTGGTCATAATACTTGCAAATTCCTTGCAGAGTTTTTCGTTTGTTGAACCAAAGATGATATCGTCTACATATATTTGGATAACCAGAATATCTTTTCGAGAATGTTTAATAAACAAAGTTTGATCGACTTTGCCTATTTCAAATCCTGAATTAATAAGATAGCTACGTAATCGTTCATACCAAGCACGAGGTGCTTGTTTTAAACCATACAGAGCTTTCTTAAGTTTGAACACATGGTCAGGATATTTTTCATGTACGAATAAAGGTGGTTGTTCGACATAGACATTCTCTTTGATAAATCCATTGAGAAAAGCACTTTTGACATCCATCTGATAAAGTTTGAAATTATGATAACAAGCAAAAGATAATAGAATTCTAATAGCTTCTAGTCGAGCAACTGGTGCAAAAGTTTCTCCATAATCGATACCTTCTTCCTGATTGTATCCTTGTGCTACTAATCTTGCTTTATTTTTGGTGATATTTCCTTGTTCGTCAGCCTTATTTTTATAGACCCATTTAGTACCAATTACTGACTGATCAGTTGGTCTCGGAACAAGTTCCCAAACGTCATTGCGCTCAAACTGATTTAGTTCTTCCTGCATGGCAATGATCCAGTAATCATCTATAGCAGCTTCTTTTGGATTCTTGGGTTCGATATTTGAGAGAAAAGCGACATGACCCATTTGATTGAGTTGACTCCTTGTTCTGACATGTGATGTTATTTCACCTATTATATTTTGGGCCGGATGGTCTCTTTATATTCTTGGTGGTGATTGTAATTCACATATTTGAGGAGTATTCTCAATAATTATTTCTGAGTCAGAATCAGTATTTGAGATGATTTGATTATCAATGACTATTGATTCGTCATCATCTGATATTGTGTGAGGATGCTGATAAATTTCATCAAAAGAGACATGAAGTGATTCTTCAATAGTTTTGGTTCGTTTATTAAATATCCGATAGGCCTTACTTCGTTCCGAATAACCTACAAATATTCCTTCATCGGCTTTTGGATCGAATTTTCCAAGCTGGTCTTTCGTATTTAAAATAAAGCACTTAGAACCAAAAACTTTGAAGTATGAGATTTTGGGCTTTCTTTTGTTAAACAATTCATAAGGAGTATTCTTGGTAAGAGGTCTTATGGACACACGATTTAAAACATAACAGGCAGTTGCAACAGCTTCTGCCCAGAAGTGTTTTGGTAAGGTGGTTCCATTTAATAATGTTCTTGCACATTCTTGTAAAGTTCGGTTCTTTCGTTCTACTACTCCGTTCTGTTGTGGAGTTCTGGGAAACGAAAAATTATGATATATACCTTTCTTTGTACAAAAATGTTCAAATTCATTATTTTCAAACTCTCCGCCATGATCACTTCTTATATTTTTAACTTTAATCCCTTTTGATTTTTGAATTCTTTTGACGAAAGATTTGAAATGATCGAAAGTATCACTTTTATTTTTTAAGAAAATTGTCCATGTATAACGAGAGAAATCATCAACAATTACAAGCACATATTGACTGTGATTTATTGATTGAACTCTAGTAGGTCCAAATAAATCCATGTGCAGTAACTCAAGCGGTTGTAATGTTGATATGACTTTCTTGGATTTAAACGATGATTTGGTCAATTTTCCTAATTGACATGCATCACAAATGTTGTTAACTTTAAAACTCATTTTGGGTAGTCCTCTAACTAGATTGTTTTTGGCTAGCTTGTCAATAGTTCTGAAGTTTATATGACAGAAACGTTTGTGCCATAGCCATGGATCATTGTTATTAGCCATAAGACACATATCTGAATTATGATTAATATTCATATTTAGAATATATATATTTCTGTCTCTATAACCTTCAAAAACCAAATTATGGTCTTTATCTAAAATACTACACTTATTATTTGAAAAGGAAATTATAAAACCCTTGTCACATAACTGACTAATACTAAGTAAATTGTGTTTTAAATTTCTAACTAGCATGACATTAGTAATAAGAGGTAAGTTAGATGTACCACAATTGCTCACATCGCCTTTGCCGATGATATAACCTTTTGAATTGTCTCCAAAAGTGACTGAGCCACCATCTGAGTATTTAATATTTGTTAGTAAGCTCTTGTCTCCCGTCATATGCTTTGAGCAACCACTGTCCAATATCCACTTTCCTCTTTTCTTCAGTGGGACCTGCAAACATAGAATTAAGTTCATGGTACCCACTTTTTATAGGGTCCTAAGAGTTAGGTCTTAGGAGTCCAAACCCATTTGGGTCCGGTATCCCCTTTATATATATAATTGTTATTAAAATGTACATTATTCATGAATTGCTGAATGTATTTGTTCCTAATCAAATTATTATTTGTTTTAGGAACCCATATTTTGATAGTCTTGACATTTCTCTTTTGAAATTTCACAACTGGTTTTGGTTTGAAATATAATAAACTAAGATTTTTCTTAGCTTCAGTTTTTTGTACTTTCTTCTTCCTTTTATTTCTAAGATGTTTCTTAGTTTCATGTTTGTTATATCCCAAACCTTGTTTATCTGAAATAGATTGTGAACTTTCAATGATTTTAGTCAAATTTTCTCGACCTTTGTTAAAGTTAGAAACATTTTGAGTAATGTCATCAAACTTTGTTTGTAAACTAGCTTTTTCTAGGTCTAGAATTTTGACTTTTGCTTTAAGTTCATGATTTTCAGTAGTGAGAGCATTATTTTTCTCTTTTTGAGCTTCTATTTCTTGACTCAAAAGAGATATTTGAGAGTCAACATTAGATGATGATTCTTGAATATTTTCAAGTTCTTCTTCTAATATTTTCTTCTCATCTTTTAACATATCTCGTTCAAACTCTGCTCTACTTAAATCTGCTTTGACTACTTTTAATTGACGTTTTAAGTCTTTATATTTGACTATCAATTCAGCATTAATATCAAGTAATTCATCAAATGTAGGAATTTGTACCTCATCTTCTGTTGCCATAAAGCAAACATTAGCTTGTTCATTCTCCGAATCACTTTCACTTTCTGATGAAGATGACTCTGAATCATCCCATGTTACTGAGAAGGCTCGTTTCTTTGATTTGTCCTTCTTATATTTGAATTTGTCATTTTCTGACTTTTTATTTTGTTCTGGACAATCCTTCTGCATGTGTCCCTTTTTATGGCAGTTGAAACATTCTATAGCAGATGAAGATGGTTTATTTGATCCAGGTTTCCTTTTATTGTAGCGACTGGCTTTTCGATATTTTAGGAATTTTTTGAAACCTTTAGCAATGAACGCCAAATCTTCATCTTCAGAATCTGATTCATTTTCATCTTTCTCAACATGAAATGCTACATTTTTCTTTTCTTCTTTCTGTTCTTTTCTAGCCTGCAAATTTGCTTCATAGGACATTAAATTTCCTATCAATTCATCTGGCTTCATGACGGAAAGGTCATTAGCTTCTTCAATTGCTAATACTTTTCCTTCCCATTCATTAGTCAGAGAATGTAGGACTGTTGAAACAACATCAAAATCAGAATACTTTTGTCCTAACCCAATAAGTGCATGGTGAATAGTTTGAAACCGTGAATACATGTCATTGATTGTTTCATTTGGTTTCATTTTGAAATTTTGAAATTGACTTTTCAGCATGGCTATTTTGGCTTGTTTAACCTTGTTAGTACCTTCATGAGTGATTTTTAGCGTTTGCCAAATTTGATATGCAGTAGTGCAGATACTAACACGGTTATATTCATTTTGGTCTAATGCACAGAACAACATATTTATTGCTCTTGCATTTACGGCTGCTGCCGTTTTCTCAGCCACAGTCCATTCTGAATAATCAGTTGTTGGATTCACTATTTCTCTTTGAGTAGCATTCCAAGCATCATAGCTACTTGATTGCATAAAGAATGACATACGTGTTGCCCAATAACTATAGTTAAGACCATTGAAAAATGGAGGTCTTTGTGTCGATTGACCTTCCGTGTAAGTGGTGTTTTGAGTGCTAGTACTTGCGTTATTTGCCATATTACAAGAATATATCAAATAACTGTGTTACGGTTATATGATAACCTCGCTCTGATACCAATTGAAAATGCTGGGGGCGGTGTACGTGCTAGTATAGTATACACGGATCGTGTAATATGGATTACAATACAAATGCAGAAATAGATGATAATAGCATTGTAAATAGAAAATAGAAAAATCACACCAGAGATTTTTATACTGGTTCGGAGCACCGTCCTACGTCCAGTCCCAGACTACTATCTGGATTTTCACTAATTACAACCTCGCTTCACCCGGAGGAACAGGTTTACAATTACCCGAACAGCCGAACGGGATTTCACGCCTCTACAACACTGAGGACTTCAACACTTGCCTCTTACAATACCGAGGACTTCAACAAAAACAATTACAATTGTTGTTGACAACTTGTGCTCTTGTAAACACGGATTTGTCACTTGTAGTACACTCTTCCTATAATCTTATCCTCAAATTGTGAATGATGTTTGTGAAGATTATGGAATTTATATTGCTTATTGAATCAAAATATATGAGATAGTGTCAATGATTCAATAAGGAATGAAAGTAGTTTAGAGCTTTTTGAATGCAAGTGAATTCAGAGAATAGATAGAGAGCATATATAATCTTAATAAAACTTGTTGTTTTAATCAATGATATTGATGTGTATTTATAGAGAGAAAATAGTTATAACCCTTGGTGAAAAGTTGCAGTCAAAAGTTATGATCATTGATGAAGAAGAAGAGACGCAACCATTGAAGAAAGATGTGTCTTTTGGAAGAAGTTGCTCTCTGTTTAAAAACGGTCGACAGGTCAAAAACTAACCGGTAGACAGGTTTTTAAAAATATAGTCGTTATGTGCATGTGTGCACGTTTATTGTGCACATTCAACAGGAACGGTCGACCGTTCATTTTTGGACCGGTCGACCGGTCTCTGTTAAGTTGCACAATAAAGTGCACAACCTATATAAATGTGTATATATATATTATATTTTGTGCATGATTATTTGAGGATAGATTTTGACAATTTTATTACTATTATAACATCAAATAATCAACCTATAATCTAGAGTACCATATGTAGGTCTTGATTTGTCGATCGCTTTAATATTGTTGTCAGCAATCAAAATCTTCATAGAAGCTGTGACTCAACATATACTTATTAAAATGAAAAATACTTATATTATATTTTATTCCTTTCAAAATGTCATATATTTCAAAATAATAACATGACTTATATATATACTTATGCATCAATTAAACAAGCACTGTCATGTATATATACACACCATATACACACATATATAAACTCATGTATCTTTATATATATATTATTTTTCTTTTTCTTTTAAAATCAGTTTAAAACATATATATATAAAAAAATCCAACTCATAACTACTAGCTTACAGATCATACAAAAATCAGGTTATAAACAAAGTTATGCAAACACTATATATACAGTAGTCTAATGTACAACATACATAATATATAACATGTACACATCCTACATTTATAGTATGATATATATATATATATATATAGGTGTAATACTTTATAATACAACATACAGTACTCCTATACTATAATATATATATAGTATAAATCCATCTATAAACTAATATACAACTGCCGTATATACTTTAAAATTTGTATCTTATGTCATAAACTTAAATCCCAGGATATTCTTATAAATATATAAACTATTATATAACAGATACCATATATAACTATATATATACCTATAGATATAGCTTTCAGATACTAAAATGGGATAATATATATCACTGCAAACATGCTTGGTCACGTATGCAAGACATAAGGCAAACAAGACATAGTCAAGCTGTAGATGAAATATAGCTACTTCATTGAATGTATACACACAATATATAGATATTTATCGTATACAAAGAAATGAATGAGGCGGACAAGCAAGGCTCTGAGGTGGAAGGTTTGCGTTTGAATGGGTGACAGGCTGGTCTCAGCACGAGTGAGAAGAGTGGAAAGCTTCGGCGTGGAGGGGAAGAGCAGGTGGCGTTCGATACTCAGAGTGGGTTGATGATTGAGGACGCACGCTGGGTTGTGGCCGAAAATGCATAGTGTTTGTGAAGGAGGGCAGAGCTCGCGTGCTTGTGGCCATGTAGAGGAGATAGTTAAGTTGTTCAGGCGAGTGAGGTTGTTACATCGGAGGGATAGGGCAGGCGCCTATATGTTTGGTGACCGAGAAGCTTGGAGGCGGAGGCTCAGGCACTGAAGCATTGCCATGGGCGGGCTGAGACAAGCGATGTCGAACCCGGGCTTCAGCTCGTCCAAGGGTGACAGCCAAAGGCGGAGGAAGGGAGGCGCGTGAAGGATGGAAGCACAGTGTTGCGTGTGTGGTAGGCAATGGAATAGGAGGCATGTTGAGGATGAGGAGAGGTTACAACGGCTGTCTTTGTTTTTTATTATTGTGGAAGATGGTAGCAGGTGACATAATGCATAGCTGGCTTAAGGCAAATGGTAGATGTGTTAGCTAAGAGGAGTGACAAGGCAGAGGAGATTTGTGGTTACTAGCAAATGCAAATGAACGTCCAACACAAAAAAAGGAGAAATAAAAGTAAATCGGTGAAAAGTTTTGAAAGTTGAAACATTTTGGAAAAGAAAGGTCACGAATTAAATTTATAAAAGGGGTCAATGTCTATTAGATTAACCGGTGGATATACGAAGGGCCAAAGAAACCAATAGGCACAAAACTGGTTACCGATACGGCGATCCGTTTCCACGGAGTTGCCTCGTGTTGGACTCCAAAACACACAAACGAATATACCATGGAGATCAGCAAGACGAGACGATCAAAATGGTATATGGATATCAGTGTTACGATTGCATTATAAAAATTTCAAATTTTCTACTACGGAAAATGCAAGAAAAGCGCAGAAGAATAAGATCGACGGAACTAAAGATATCCGAATTTGGAAAAACGACAAACCGACATCTTGCTCAGAAGATGATTTAGAATTTTTCTATGTAAAAATATTTTGGTTTTGAAAATATTTTATTTTCGTCGCTTTTTAACTGATTAAATTGAAGTAAATTTACGCACGAAATAAACTTTCATATTTTCGGACAAAAATTTACCAGTTGCTATGTTTAACTGGCCGCATTCCAAATATCAAATTTATATTTCAAAATTTTATCGTAAAAAAAAATTTCAATTAGTAACGTTATTAAAACCGGTTAAATCTACGGGTTGTTACACTCTCCCCCACTCAAAACTTTTCATACTCGAAAAGGAAGGAGGTAGGGGATAGAAACAATCAAAAGAAACTAGACTCGAATTACATTATAAACAATTTATTTGAACCATATAAATGTCAATTTAAATCATTTATATTCAACAGTTGGTTTTTAAATTCAAGGTTTCCATTTAATTTCTCATTTTTTAATTAGTGTTAGATACAAAAAGGTTCCTTTAAAACAAAAATTCAATTTAAATTCAATTAATATCAGGATATCTCATTAAGTTGATTTTATTTCAATTCATTAACTTCCAAAACAAATTTTATTTATTTAATCACATCAATTATTCAATTAACTTATTATTTTATTCATCTCCATAAACATTTTATAATCAAAATTTAAGTGAATAACATTTATTATATGCACTCACATTTTATTTGTAAAGACAATTTATTGTATATTCTCCAATTTTCTTAAATTAACAATTTCAAAAGTCCTAAATTTGAATAATCATTTATTATAATCATACTTTATTCGACAAATTTAATTCTTCTTCATTCCAAATTATTATTAAATTTATTCTACTTAATATATCCTATCACATATATATTAAGTATATTTACATTTATTATAACTACTCAAATTTATTTAAAAATTCCTTTGATATCATTTATATTGTATAATATTCAATTACATAGTTAACTTTTGAGCAATTTAGGTAAGTTATATTTAGTGCAATTAAATATTATACAAATGAATTTCTAATTCAATTCTCTCAAGTTTAAATATTAATTCAAAATTTTTGGTTTCATTTATAATTGAAATCATCTTTTCCCCAAATTTTAAGAATTATATTTCCGATTAACTTCAAACAACTTAGAGATAATTGTATACATACAATATATCCAAGTCAAATCAAATACTAATATATATATATATTTTAAATCGAGTCATACTTTAGGAATTCAAATCAAATTCATTTCAAAACAAAAGTGTAGCAAGCTACTGATGGTCTCTCCACTTCGAAACTCGAAAATGAATGTCGATGATGCGGCTATCATCACCGAAATTATTTTCCAGCGTCAAAGAGAAGAGCACTGATTTAAACGTTTAAAATTCTTTGAAATGATTTCCATTTGAAAATATTTAAATACTGTCCGCTTTAGAACTTTAAAACCAAAGTTTGGAATTATCGAAAATTAAATTCTCAAATTCTAAATTTAAATTCAATTAAATTTTCAAATCTGCATGTTGAAATAGTCAATGGTTTCAAAATAAATGAAAATCAAATATTTCTTTTCAACGTCAAATTAATTAACAATTTAATTTCAGAAAACTTATATTTATATATAATATAATCATACAAAAAAATTTTATTTACTACACTTGAAACAATATTGTGTCAGTTTGCTCTGCTCAGGTGTTTTGAAAATTCTATCGATAGCGTTGATCAGACGAATCGATCGAAAATCCAAATCACCTCAACAACTCAAACAACACAATATATATTAAAACATTTTAGTATACATTTAATACACTCCCTCTCTCGACGATACAAGGATGGATTTCAAAATAAGTATAGAGATTTAAATTTGATGGAACTCAAATCAAAGAAAATTTTGATTCGATAATAAGTTCGAAACAGAAGATAAGATAATTCAATTAACAGAACCGGGAGATGCATAAGCTTATTTAATTCACGGGCAACCTTAACTGTGGTCGACCGTAACTTCAAGAGTAAGATCGATGCTGAATTCCGAGGTAAATCAACATTCGATCTCAAGAGATAGAATTCAGGTATAGCAGGGAATAGATAGCATCGTAAACCGAGGATACAGAGATTTTCGGTAAATCGATGCCTACTGTAAAGGAGTTTCATTCCTTTATAAATCAATTTGAGATTGGCGAAATCGCCGACTCATTATAAAGATCATTCGAAGTGGAGTTATGGGATGCTCCAGAATTGAAAGAAGACGAATAGTGAGGGACATGAATGAATTCCGAAACCGAGGGAACGTTCCAAAACTCAAAGGAATCGAGCCAAAAGGAAGAGATTGAAACTCGAATGAGAGTGATTCTGTGAATACATTTACCCTATATGCTGAGTTCTGCCTAGAGCTACCAAAACTCTGATACCAACTGTAACGACCCGCTATTTTGGACTATTCGCATCCGCACATGTCGGACTTGAATAATTCAAATTACCGAATTGTTAATTTAAATTTGGCAAAACACAGATATACAGTAAATAAATAATCATAGAATCACAGACACAGAGTAATATGCAGCGGAAGTAAAAGAGATAGTAGTTCATGAAGCTACTATATAAATATATAAGATACATCAGAGTTTACAACAAAAGAGAAATACGATACATTAAGTACAAATCAGAAAACATCACTGGAATCATCGAATACTGAAAGCAGAATAGATGGCTGGATCTTCAAGCAAAGCTCCAACTCCAAAGGCGAGCCTCGAATACTGGTACACTCAGTCTGACCCGAGCGTAAAGCAAAATACTAAATACTCGAGTCAGGATTAATATTCTCATATCAATAAATCCAACTCAAGTGAAAAAGCATCGAAATACAAGTAACTCAAAGGATGTTGGAATCACCATCCTCTAAGGATCCGTTAAACTATCTACTATGTAGTAGTTTACGCTAAATAGATAATGTCTATCAGTAATATAAAGTATCAAAATAGTGTTAAGGCGTTACCATTATCCCCCTTAACACATTTTATATAGATGTCATGGTCTATACAGCACTGTAAACTCCACCGTAAACTGGTGGGATATCAGGGAGTACTCCATAGGTATAACACAAAACAAATTCGTAGTGGTCGCGTATATAGGAATACAAGTTTGACAAGGCACATGAGGCAATACCCAAGGCAGTGAAACTACCGTTTGCCTGTTCCGGACTGGTGAGAACGCATCGCCACAACGATCGCAACACCGCAAAACAACACTCCTGAAATTCCGTGGGTGCATCAATCAATAACAAAGTAATGAGTAGTTTACGAAGAAGTGTGTCCGCTCGAGGTGGCTAACCCCATTTGGTCCGGCACGGCTCCTGATTTTAGTCATTTCCAATTTGACACAAGTGTCAAGGCTATCCAATATCGTTCTCTTTCTTCAGTCATCACGTACATCATTCCAACCACTTCATTCTGGATCACACTCCGCATATAGTTATTAAAGTGGTTTTCGGTTTAGACAGAGAGTATGCCCATAACCGATTCCGGTTTCTTTAATAACTTTCGTAATTATTGCACCGATTGGTCGTTTAATATATTTTAAACCAAATCAAATTCAATTTCAATTAAGATTCGAAAATCAACATTTCGTTTGTATTTCTTAATCAATTCCAAAATTTATGTTCAACTTTCCAAATTTCCATTTCAAAGTTTTACAATTCAATTTCAATTTTATTTAAATATTAACTCAAGTTCGTATATATAAGTTTCATTCCGAAATCATTAAAATTAAATTAAATTAACATTCAAAAAAAATTAATTTCAATTCATTAATCGATTTCATTCAATATTCTTTAAGTTTATTTATCATTCAAACAGTTTCCATTTAATTTCCAATTCATTAAATCAATTACCTACGTTCAACTTCATTATATCAACTTACAAATTTAATTAAATTAGATTCGTCAAATCAAATTCTTAAATTCCAAGTCTTACATTAATTTCAATAAATCGCAATTTATTTCTTGTTAAAAAAAATTCAATTTCACCTATTTATTTACTTAGTCATAAATTCCAAACTCAATTAAATAAAACTAACTTTCACATATTCAAGAAGTTCAATTTCTCTTATTTACTTATTTAAATATCTTTCCAAACTTCATAAATAAAGAACCCGATTTCATTTATTAATGAAGATCAAATTCACTTAATCAAAAGTTTGGTTTTCTCTTATCAAAGAATTCAATTTTTATTCAATTATCAAATAATTCAATCTCATTCAATTATTTAATAATTTAAATCTTAATTATTAATAATTTCAAAACTTAATAATTACAAACTTGATTATAAATTCAAACTTAATTATTAAATCATTTCCACCTAATTTTGAATTCAAACTTAATTATCAAATCATTTCGACTTAATTATAAATTCAACTTAATAATTTCAAACTTAATTATAATTCCAAACATAATTATAATTTCAAATTAAATTATTAATTGATTTCAAACTTAATAATTCCAAAACTCAATTATTACTCATTCTAAATTATTTATTAATAATTCTAAATTTAATTATTAAATAATTAAATATCAAACAACGTTCTTTCATCAATTACTTCGTTAATATCTGTTTCAGATTTCAATCTTTACATTTTCCTTTCTAAAATTCAGATTCCAACTTCATTTTAAAACTTATTATTTGTTCGAATAAAATCATTATTTTATTTTTAATTCAAATTATTGACCAATCGGATTTTATTTAATTCTCTATCCTAGGTCAAATTCATTTCGGTATATATTATTCCAACCCGATTCCAATTCAATTCAAGATTAAGCATGATAAAGCGAACTTGCAATGTAATAACTGGGATGGTGTCAAAGTAAATAAACAACCAATAACAACAATCAATAACAATCCAATAATTAATTCAAATAATCCCGAAATAATCGCATTAATTCACATTGTTGTTTGTGCGAATTAATATAATTATTTCTAGAATCTACACTATCATTTTATATAGATTAAAGATTATTACAATAATTATTCTATGCAATTCTACACTTTACATCAATTATTCAATTTCATACTTCATCAACTAATGCAACATAAATTCAAATGGTTCAAGTTAATTAACTGTTTCTACGTGTCAAATAATTAAACATTTAAGGGGTCATATTATACAAATTTAACTAATCAAATTCAACACATATGTCGTTTCAAATTTTAACTATCCTATGTCAAATTCAATTGCATAATATTTATCACCTTATACATTTCAAATTTAACATCCAATATAAACAACAAACAATCAATCAATTATCAGCCAAACAGGATTATCATCGTATAATTTACAGATAACGGTGTCAGATATCAAAGGTGAACAGATACAGGTAATAGCATATATAACAGTGTAAATAACTACGGCAGCATATTTCAATCGTCGTTTCAATTGAAATCAAATTTAATAAATAAAAGAACATTAATCGTGAGTGATTGCTCACATTTCAAGGCTAGAAAGAGATTCGACGATAGAGTGAGTTACGATACCAACCCGAATCCCAAGACGAAACAAAATTGGCACGAGTTCGACGATCAAAGCTTGATAGCTCGGAATTTGACAAATCAGATCAAACTGGATTGATGAAGATAAATGGTATAAGTGAACTTATATATATATATAACTATATATAACTATCATATTATAAATTCAACCACATATTAAATAATATATATATATTTCAAAATCATTGTTTCAAATTAAAAACACATATATTAAAATCGATATATATACACATCATATATTTAGAAATAACTGCTTATATATATATGTACTTATTAAAATGAAAAATACTTATATTATATTTTATTCCTTTCAAAATGTCATATATTTCAAAATAATAACATGACTTATATATATACTTATGCATCAATTAAACAAGCACTGTCATGTATATATATACACCATATACACACATATATAAACTCATGTACCTTTTTGTATATATATATATATATATATATATTATTTTTCTTTTTCTTTTAAAATCAGTTTAAAACATATATATATATATATATATAAAAAAATCCAACTCATAACTACTAGCTTACAGATCATACAAAAATCAGGTTATAAACAAAGTTATGCAAACACTATACATACAGTAGTCTAATGTACAACATACATGATATATAACATCTACACAGCCTACATTTATAGTATGATATATATATATATATATATAGGTGTAATACTTTATAATACAACATACAGTACTCCTACACTATAATATATATATAGTATAAATTCATCTATAAACTAATATACAATTGCCGTATATACTTAAAAATTTGTATCTTATGTCATAAACTTAAATCCTAGGATATTCTTATAAATATATAAACTATTATATAACAGATACCATATATAACTATATATATACCTGTAGATATAGCTTTCAAATACTAAAATGAGATAATATATATCACTGCAAACATGCTTGGTCACGTATGCAAGACATAAGGCAAACAAGACATAGTCAAGCTATAGATGAAATATAGCTACTTCATTGAATGTATACACACAATATATAGATATTTACCGTATACACAGAAATGAATGAGGCGGACAAGCAAGGCTCTGAGGTGGAGGGTTTGCGTTTGAATGGGTGACAGGCTGGTCTCAACACGAGTGAGAAGAGTGGAAAGCTTCGGCGTGGAGGGGAAGAGCAGGTGGCGTTCGATACTCAGAGTGGGTTGATGATTGAGGACGCGTGCTGGGTTGTGGCCGAAAATACATAGCGTTTGTGAAGGAGGGCAGAGCTCGCGTGCTTGTGGCCATGTAGAGGAGATAGTTGAGTTGTTCAGGCGAGTGAGGTTGTTGCATCGGAGGGATAGGGCAGGCGCCTATAGGTTTGGTGACCGAGAAGCTTGGAGGCGGAGGCTCAGGCACTGAAGCATTGCCACGGGCGGGCTGAGACAAGCGATGGCGAACCCGGGCTTCAGCTCGTCCAGGGGTGACAACCAAAGGCGGAGGAAGGGAGGCGCGTGAAGGATGGAAGCACGGTGTTTCCTGTGTGGTAGGCGATGGAATAGGAGGCATGTTGAGGGTGAGGAGAGGTTACAACGGCTGTCTTTGTTTTTTTTTATTGTGGAAGATGGTAGCAGGTGACATAATGCATAGCTGGCTTAAGGCAAATGGGTTGATGTGTTAGCTAAGAGGAGTGACAAGGCAGAGGAGATTTGTGGTTACTAGCAAATGCAAATGAACGTCCAACACAAAAAAAAGGAGAAATGAAAGTAAATCGGTGAAAAGTTTTGAAAGTTGAAACATTTTGGAAAAGAAAGGTCACGAATTATGTTTATAAAAGGGGTCAATGTCTATTAGATTAACCGGTGGATATACGAAGGGCCAAAGAAACCAATAGGCACAAAACTGGTTACCGATACGGCGATCCGTTTCCACAGAGTTGCCGCGTGTTGGACTCCAAAACACACAAACGAATATACCATGGAGATCAGCAAGACGAGACGATCAAAACGGTATATGGATATCAGTGTTACAATTGAATTATAAAAATTTCAAATTATCTACTACGGAAAATGCAGGAAAAGCGCAGAAGAATAAGATTGACGGAGCTAAAGATGTCCGAATTTGGAAAAACGACAAACTGACATCTTGCTCAGAAGATGGTTTAGAATTTTTCTATGTAAAAATATTTTGGTTTTGAAAACGTTTTATTTTCATCGCTTTTTAACTGACTAAATTGAAGTAAATTTACGCACGAAATAAACTTTCATATTCTCGGACGAAAATTTACCAGTTGCTATGTTTAACTGCCCGCATTCCAAATACCAAATTTATATTTAAAAATTTTATCGTAAAAAAAAATTCAATTAGTAACATTATTAAAACCGGTTAAATCTTTATAAAGTAAATTTGAACTCAAGTAAATTGGTTGAATTAATTTTTGGAATGAAAATCAGATATTGAATTATAAAGTGGAAATGAACTAATTAGATAGCTAGTTAGTTAATTGGATATAAATTGGATATTAACTAGGTTGAATAAATTTGGATTGCGAGTAAAAATGAAATTTGGAAATGAAATTTGAGTTGTAAATAAAGTTCAACTTAGCTGTAAGCAAATTAAATAAAAATTGGAAATGTGTCGAGTAAAACGGAAATAGTTTGAAATGATGATAACTTAGGTTATAAATAAATTCAATTAAAGTGTAAATAAATTGATATGGCTTGGTATATTAAATAAATGGATTTGAGTATGGAATTAAAGTTGAAGTGGGTTTAATGAATGAATGAATTAATTAATTAGTAAATGAATTGGAATTTGATTGAATAGAAATCAATAAAATGGAATTCAATTGAATTGATTGAGAATAAATTTGAAATCGAATGGAATCGAATACAAATTTTGATTTGGATTCAATTTAAAATAGTTATATACTGAAATGGTTATTATATTAAATGGAAATGCCAAATTCGTATAGAAAATTGTTTTTCGACATAAACAAAAGTAAATAAAATTCTATGAATTAATAGAAGTGAAATAAATTGATTTTTAAATCAATTTGGAATGAGGATGTGTTGTTTGATATAAATATGAATTAAATGCATGAAAAGTGAGTTGTAAATCATTTAAATTGAATGGAATGGTACGTAGATTGACTGGAAGTAATTGAATTGGTGTTGGAACCTCATAACTGACTATAAATATGTGTTTAATATGTTGAATATGCTAGTATATGATTTTTGTTTGATGATAATACATGTATATATTCATTTAAATGTACTTGTTATTGTACTATTTTATTTTCACACAATTAAATAAATATTTACTGAATAAAATAAATAACACAAAATTTAAATTCAAATAGAAATTTTATTCAAACAAATATTTTATTATAATTTGGAATAGTACAAATTTGAGATCTCACTATATATAGACGTTTTTCAATTACATTAAAATTTCAGTTACATCACATTTTTCACTATGCATACATTTGCACCTCACTACATATCACTCGTTCACTCGTATTTGATCTTCAACTATTTTCCAATTTCTATCTAGCATCTGAATTATCTGCAAAGTAAATATTGACGTAGTAAAATTGAAAAAGAAATATATTTTTAGTGTAAAATAAAATGTGTTTTGAAATAGTATTTGCCTAAGTTATTTGGGTTGTTTGTCATCATTTAATTTTGAATTCATCAAAAATGAATAACCTATGACATGCATATTGTATCACTGTACATGCCACAAGGCCGTGCACACCGATGTACACTTGATAAAACTGCAGGGACAGGTGAGCACAGGGTCAAACCCTGGCCAATGCTAAGTTCAACTCAGGTGCATTACAAAAAATCACAAAATTATCGAGTGCAAGAATTCAAAAACCAACATAAAACAATCCTCAACCAAAAGTTTAATTTACAAGCAAGGCTACGATTTTAAGGACAAATGCACATCATCACAAAAATGCAAACTTTTTTTAAACACAGGAGGGATAAATAATAATGTACTTACATATAGACTTCAAGATGAACCAGATTAAAACAAAACAATGGATCAACAACATGAATGCAGTGAGCTGGTCAGAGCAACCCAACTTGTCAACAAGCTCTAAGCAGACTACATAATAAACACAAGTGCAAGACCAAGTCTGAAAGCAATGCAAGTTAACACACACACATGAAAACAACATATGGAACCAGACATGCTCATATATGCAAGAAATTCAGAAATGTACACATGAAGAACCAAGTGCAGACTCAACTATAACAAAGGCACAAGATTGAAGTGAACAAAAAATCAACCAGTGGAATAAGACCACTGAACCAGACCAGAATTAGAGGTTAAAAAGACCAGATTCAAAATCAAGACTCCAGAGAATACAAGTGCACAAGGACCACATGCATGATACATGTGCAGGCACACAAAACAATCAATCATGAGCACAAGGAATGCAACATTAATTTACATGGAACCAGACCACAATGCATCAGAGTAATGAAATGTCCAGACCAGACTTCAAGATGACACGGAAAAAATTGCAAGTGCAAAGCACAAATGGAAATGACCAAAATTCAAATGAGCAACAAACTACATACATGAAATGCAATCAGACCTCAACTGTGCAGCAAATGCATACATACATGACAACATGCATGAATGCAAAAAGCCTCAGACATGTCAGCTTCAAAATGAACCTAACTACACGCAACCAAGACATCAACTCACCACATAATACAAAACTAATCAAAGTCAGTCCAGAAGCAGGCCTAGATTACAAGGCATTGCAACTACCAAATTGAACGAAACATATACAACATGATAAGAGAATCAACGGGCATAGAGGCAATCAAGTATGCAAGTGAAGATATCAAGTGCACCAGTATACAAAAACATATACATATGGTCAGTAAATATGGCAATGTATGGTCATATGGACAGAGCAATATTGATGCACCATACATATATGCAACACTGAAAACAATAAGGCTCAAATCTAAAGAACAATGCATATTGAAGCATGCAACAGTTCAAATGTCGCGGAGGATTTCAAAATAACCAAGTCAAGTCAAAATGCCAAAGAATCAATGTCGTGGTCATATATTTTTAGCCATACAAATCTAAACTAACAATACCTAAATACATGTATACATACGTACGTACATACATACATACATACATACATATATATATCGATGAAGCAGTGCAGACTAATGAACAAAAACATGTAACATGGACAACTCCACACGAAATCAGACGTATACATATGAAGACCAGCTTTCGAAGTGCAATCAGACTCAATGAAGCAACAAAAACAAAACAGTTCAAATAACAAGTGCATAAATCAAAGCATCCAGATTTTTAAATGGCATGGTCAGATGCAGGCACAAGCTAACATACATATATACATGTGTGAAACAGCATGTATACATATATGCAGTAATGAATAAGACTGCAATACTAGTTGCAGTAATAAATAATTCAAAATTTGCCAGCAAATAAATGGAACAGCAAAACCGTGGGTCAAATCATTGTTGTAGTGAACTTAAAATTGAACAATTCGAAGTCAAAAGATTATCACAATTTTAACTACCAAAGTTAGAGCCATGGTGGCCAAGGTGATGAAAAAAAATCGAAAGAACCCAAAGTATCACAATTTCAAAGTGACCGCAGTCAACAGAGAAAAGAACGGAACAAAATTCCAAAGCAAATGCAAGTCGTGGTGACCAAGCAAGCATATCAAAAAATATACGAATTTGAACTAGTCTAATCAAATCATGTGCACTCAAGCAAAATTGAAGGGCAGAAAAAGTTATCAGACGAATTCATTCAATCGAAAATTTGGGGAATTAAACATATAAGTAGCGCCAACATCATCGACATTAACAAAAATCGAGTTCAAGCATATCAACGAAAGTAACAAAGCAAAATCGCATACCAAATTTATTCAAATCGAACTCGACGTAGAGAAGCAGCCACGAAGAAATGAAAGGCACAGCTGATTTGAAACTCGAAGTGAGTTAAAAGCATACCAACAAGATTTCAGACATCGTTTTTTCAAGCGGATGCTTCAAAAAAGTGAAGCCCTAAATTGTTGAAAGAGGAACGAAAATTCATGAACATGGCACCAATTTTCAAAGCAAAGGATTCAGGTCGAAGAAGAAAAAAGGGAATATTTTTTATCATTGTATTCTTTAATTTGGGCCGGATTATAAATTCGTTTGGGCCTTTAATTCAATTAGGGTTTCTATTATTGTTTTAGTGTTTTTTATTTTGTATTTGTCTTTTAAACGTTTGTAAATTCTAGTCGTGTGGCTAGGGGACGAACTACAGTGGTGTAGTTCGAGAATTTGTAACTTAATGGTTGAGTTATGGCAGGGTTTTGAGTGTAGATTTAGATTAGTCGATAGTGGGTGTCGTGAGTTTACATGTGTAAGCGTATGACTACTTAATTTCTAGTAGAATCCTTGGGGGCATCACATAGGCAGGGTTTTGCCGTAGCTGGGTAAATCCATGTTGTTTTATTTATGCTTTTAATATGCTGCTATTAACCATGCTGCTATTATTCTGCTATTATCAGTGCTGCTGTTATTTTATATATTTCTGCATTAAATTTTTATAATTATTAGTATCACCCTGTTTACCCTTCCTCTAGGATGAAATCGATCCTACAAGTGGTATCAGAGCTAGGAACAAAAGCCAATTTTTGTTTTTAAAAAAAAAATTAATTTTCCAAAACAAATTGTTGCTTTAAATTTTTAAATAGCTTCTTTTAATATCGCTTTTTCTTAGGGACAGTCCATAGTTAGACCATCAATTTTCAATGATGAATATGCTTAATGAAAAAATAGGATGAATTTTTTCCTAAAAACTATTGAAGCCTGGAATATTGTTGAGACGGGATATAAAACACCAACCATAGTAGTAGATAATCAGGAAATAGATAGACCAATGGATCAATGGACAGATACTGAAAATAAACTACACAATTCTAATGCTAAAGCTATGAATTATATTATTTGCTCATTGGATCAAATTGAATTTAATCATGTCTCACATTGTCTAACTACACAGGAAATTTGGAATACACTTGAAGTGACTCACGTAGGAACATCTCAAGCCAAAGAATCTCGCCTTGCCATGCTTAGTAGCGAATACGAGAACTTCACAATGGCCAAGGATGAAAATGTCAAAGAGATGTATGGATGACTTTCCAATCTCATATATGAATCAAAAGCTCTCGGAAAATCATACACAAAATTGGAAATAGTCCGAAAAATACTCAGAGTCCTTCCATGAAATTTTAAAGAAAAAGTTACTGCCATTCATGAATCAAAGGATTTGAAACGAATCAAAGTTGAAGAACTCATCGGAAATCTCACCACTTATGGGTTAGAAATGAAATTCAAGGAAGAATGAGAAGGAGGCGATACTCGAAAGAAATCAATAGCTCTTAAAAGAACAACGGAAAGTGATGTTGATGATGATGATGATGATAGAGCAGCTAAGTGGCACTACTAATAAAGAGATTTAAAAAGTGGAACCGTAAATATAGAAATCCAGCTCTAAATCAACAATTGAAAAGCAGAATAGTCAAAGCACTTGACAACTCAGAAGAACAGGAGATCATTTTCACAAGTGCAACAAACGCGGTCATATCAAGCCCAATTGTCCTCAGAATTGATTCAGCTAAGGAAAGAAACCGAAAAGGAGAAGTTTTACAGGCACTTGGGATGAAACTGATGAAGATGATAAAAGCACTGGTAGTGAGAGCAAAAATGCAGATCTGTGTCTTCGAGGTGATATAACTGACAGTGATGATGACTAGCCAAGCGAGGTATCAAAACTTACTCATTCAGAATTACTTATATATTTTCACGAAGTAAATGGCTGTTTCGAAAGACTTAGGGAGAAATATGCTAAAATTGGATCACAAAGAGATACTTTGATAGATTTAAATAAACAGCTTGATCAATTGATTAAAAACTATCAAACTAAGACCCCTAAGTATGATAAGTGTCCATCACTTGAAGAAATTAAAAAAATCAGAAATTAAAATAAAATCACTTGAAAATGAAATTCTTATTTTGAAAGAAAGTGAAAATACTAGAAGAGAAAATTCTATTAAAAAGTGCACTCAATTATTTAATGAAAATGAATCTCTCAAAGCACAAGTCCAACAATTGTCTACAACTTTAGCTAGTTTTTCCAAAGGAGAAAGATCGTTAAATATGCTATCTGGGAAACAAACTGTTAATACAGATAAATAAGGACTTGGATATAACCAATCTGAAATTTTTAGAAGCAAAATTAATCAAGTCAAATCTGAGTGCACAATTTGTAGAAAAATTGGACAGAATCAAAACAATTGTTGGTATAGACCCAAAAACATAAAAACCATACCAATTGGGTTCAAAAAGGCACGAATATAAAATTCTTTAAAATTAAACAAATTTGGGTGCCAAAAGGAATAAATATAAATAGTCTTGGGTCTACAAAAACATATTTTTTCAAAATCTTTTGCGACTAACAACCATGGACCTATAAAAACAAATAGGTCACAAATATCTTTTCTTGTGTAGGTGTAATGGCAGGCTAAGGAATAACAACAGTGTTACTTGGATTCTGGCTGTTGCAGGCACATGATGAGCGACAAATCAAAGTTCCTTAGCCTAATACAAAGGTGTTAGAATCACAATAGGCAACAACGAAAAATTATCGTAAAGGTATAATGATATATTTATTTTGAACGATTTATTAAATGTTAAAATCTGCACCATAATCCAAGTTAAATCAACCAGTTATGTGATAAAGAAATAATTGTTGATTTTGATTCTGACTTATTCAAAATTGTTGGCCAATTATCTTTTTATGATGAGAATACTATAAGTACCTCTAGAAGTTTTTGAATTATCTCATATAGATTTGTTTGGACTAATGATGTTGCAAGTTTAGATGATAAGAAATATTGTCTTGAATTGATTTTTTAGTACTACAGATACTCGTGGATATATTTTCTAACCTTACAGCTTCTGGATCTGACACTATGTTCATTGTTTGTAAATTTGCATGATTTCCATTCAAATTCAAGAGAATTTCATTTAAAAGCTGTTAAAAATGATTTTAATGTATTTCATTACACACTTCATTGTCTGGTCTATAACATTAACCTAATGATAATCTTGAGTCAAAGGGAAATTCAGATGCAGATTACACTGGAAATCTAGTCAATAGAAAAATTACTAGTGGAACGTGTTTTATGTAGAGACATTCATTAGTTGCATCACATTTTTCAAAGAAAATATTTGCATATTTTTCATTTCAACTAATTTTTAAATAGTAGACATTTTCCTTATAAAACCTCTTCCAGAAAATAGTGTTTTATTGACATTATCAGATTAGTCATTTTAGAAAATTTCATTTTATAATTATTTTTGATTTGATCTCAGATGACTACATTAACTAATCTGACTCCTTACCGATTATCGAAAAGATAAATATGTTTGAAAAAGTGATCAGTGTCGATATTAATCATATTTTATAACTTGAAACAATATATTTAGTAAATTTCTTTAAAATTTTAAACAAGATTTATAATAACTTTTGATGGGCAAAAATTCCTTGACCATCTCTATTTTTATCATATTTTTAATGACCATTACTCATCAAAATCCAATATATCATGTCAATATGTTGTATTTTAAGCGGGAAATTATTCGTTTTCACTTTATGTTATTTTTTAGCAATAAAAATGTCTAAAGTATTCACTCTCATTTGAAAGTCCTCACGGTTATGCATGGGTAAATTACTTGGAATTTTTGATTATGTGCTTTCAGGCTAATTTAAAGGTCCTCACGGTTATGCATGTATCGAACACATATCAAAATTAATTATTAAATAAACAAGTTGATTGTAATCCCATTTAAAGGACCTCACAGTTATGCATGGTTAGAATATGCTTGAAATTCATTTTTTTTAAATTTGGAATACTACTAATCTCATTTAAAAGTCCTAACGATTATGCATGGTTAGTAGACATTCAAATTCTTGATATAAATATACCACAAATGGACACAACTATATGGTTTTACCTTATCCCTGTCATTCTAAAGTGGAATATGCACATAATAGAGTATTTATGATTTTTATTTATTTTTTATTTAAATTTAATATTTATACTCGACTCGGCATTAATGTTGTATTAATTTCTATCACTTTATCTCTATATTTCTAACGCTATTACACTTTTGCTGATACAAAAGGGAGAGAGAAAAGTTGAGATTTTGGCAAATAAAGGTCAAATATTTTATTTTGTATTTTCTATTTGCATCTACGTTCATTTGCTTATTTTTAATTTCACGCATAAATGAAGGGTAAGTTTTGTTGTAGAGACGGAGTGTTCAAATAAGGGGAGCAAATTGAATGATCAAATACATTTAATAAATTCAAAATCTTAAATATATTTTTGTTATCATCAAAAGGAGGAGATTATTGAATATGCTAGTATATAATTTTTGTTTGATGATAATATTGTTTGCACAAAAAATGGACAAACACCTCCAAGTCGTGTTATTTAGTCGATTATATGTAATTTCCAATGATTGTAGATGAGTATGTAAATATGAGAAAAGTAGGGGCTGAAACGTAAAAGACACACAGATTTATAGTGGTTCGGCCAGAATGTGCCTACGTCCACTTTATATGTTATTATCTTCTTTCTTTCAGGTTACAAGTACAATGCGTCGTATACAAGTTGTTTGAAAGTAGTTTGAAAGTTCCTTCCTTGCTTGAGCTCTCAAACTTGTCTGCCATTGTTGTACCCCTGCCCCTCTATTTATAGAGTGAGATAGGGGGCAGGGGTCTTGGAAGTATATAACTGCTGGTGGGCCCGGGCTGAAGCGATCTGGACTGGCAGTTGTCTGGTTCGGCGGAGGACATTCGGCATGGAGCTTGGTCCGGTGGTAGGCGTGGTCCGGTGGTAGTGTGGAGGTGGAGTTTGGACCGGTGTTGGTTCTCGTCCGGTAGTGGAGGAGAAGCTTTGGTTCGGCTGAGGGGTGGTCCGGTAGTGGTATCTCATCATCTGGTTCGGTGGTGTGGAGGCGAGGCTTTGGTTTGGCATGATCTCATTCGGTAGTTGGGCCTTGGTTTGGACCGGCATGGAGATGTGGGGGGTTGGTCCGGTGGCCTTCGTGCCGAATGGAACTGCTGCCAAGGGGATGTTGGATGGGCTTTAGCACTTGAGTACATGGAGATGCCGAATGAACCTCGCATGGGGATGCCGAATGGAACTTTGGACATGAGTGTTGAATGAACTCCTTACTGGGTGGAATGGGGGTTGCCAGCCCGGGTGAAATTTACGCTTCTCGGTCTCGAGACCTTCTGGGTGAGAATCCGCCCAACATTTGCCCCCCAAAGTGGGGCACGTGCTTGCATGTGTCGCGCTTTGTTTCCCTGTAGTGGGCGTGATTTGTAAAACGACATAAGCTGGGTGTCCATATCCTTCGGATGTCCTGCAAAGGAAATTATAGCTTCAGTGTGATTTCAAATGATGACCGTTCGAGCTCGTTATCGATGCCAGGTCCACGTTCGAGTGGTTCCCCGGATCGTTTTCAAGGTGGTTTATCGCCAGCTCAGAGCATGCCTAGGGATCGTTCGCGATCCCGTACATGTGTAAGTAGCTTAGCCATTCTCTAATTATCAGAGTCAAATATTCGTCTAACCGATGGGCTTAAAACAGGGGTGTCAAAGTGTGAATTCTCATGGCGACGGGGTTAATAGCCATTCAGAGCGTGCCTATGGACCATTCGCGGTCGCGTACACGTGTAAATGATTAACCCGCGTTGGTGAGAGATTCACGACTTATCCGTTGTTATCATATTCTTTATTTTATTAGCAAGATCTGGAGTTCGGGACTTATCTGAGTGAGGCGCCCTGCGTGCCCCCTAGTTCCTGGTCTTGGACGGTAGAGAGAGAGTTCCATTCAGTTCTTGGTTGGTCCGGCTATTCTCATTCGGTTATGGTGGTCCGGTATTATTGGTCCGGTTGGGCAAAAATGTTTGGTTCGGTGGTTGTGAATTCGCCTATATATAGAGGCCGTACCCCCTTGTTTTTCTTTACCGAACGAGTAGAGCCGAACCATATTGAGCACCGAACCAGTTAAGTACCGGACCAAACAAATACCGAATCGATCAAGCGCCGGACCAATCTAGTACCGAACCAGGTATGTTCCCTTTTGCCGAATACATACGAAAGTTTTCATTTTACCGAATGGGACTATGGCCTTGGGGCCGAACGAGATGGGAACCGAAGGGATGGTAACCGAATGAGATGGAAACCGAATGAGATGGAAACCGAATGAGATGGAAACCGAATGGGATGGAAACCGAATGAACTGGGAACCGAATGAACTTGTGAACTTGAAAACTTTAGTTTGCGAATGAAATCCCACACTTGCACGCATTTGTTTGTTTACTTTTCTATGTTCCTTGTCCTAATGCCTTGCTTTCCTTGTGTTGCAGAAAATGTCTCGCAAAGCGGAAACACGATCAGACAGAAAAAAGTCTCGAGGCACAGGAGAACCTTCTTCTTCCTTGCCCCCAGTCCAACCAGGATCCGGGCAACATCGACCTATCCCGAGGTCTCTAGTGGATGGATATGGTCCACAGGAACTTTTGATCTCTCCTCCGGATTGCTTTCCCAGCTCCCTAAAGGAGGAGCAACTTGACGTCATATCCCGTTCCTTCGGGATAGATAGGGCCCTTATGCTGCTGCTGGGAGATGGAGTGATGCCATATAATCCTCCCGAGGGCTACTTCGCTTTTAGCAGATACCATTGTATGTGCGGTGCTATCCCCCCTATCAACGCTTGGATCATTAGCTTCACCACATATTTGAAGGTGGCTCCCTTCCAGCTTCAGCCTAATTCTTATGCCATCCTGGTGAGCCTCTTTGTTATCTTCCAGAGGAGGTACGGGCGTCCTCCTTCTAACCGGGAAATTCGATACTTGTACAACCTAAGAGGCTATAAGAAGGGGTCTCCGTATATTAGTCTGGAAGCGGCCGTGCCCTTCAAACCAGTCCTGGACCTATATTCCAAGTTTACCATGTTCAAGAAAGAGTGGTTCTTCATCAAGGACGATGCTGTTTCTTTCCGCCTTTTCACTTCTGGCTGTAAGATGGATTTCATTTATATTTTCCATGTTTTGACTGTAGTGTTTTTTCTGACATGCTTCTATTTCTGGCTAGCGACAGGTGGTATTGCAGTTGTGGAGGATGATTCCTTGGTACGAATGGCTGCTGAACTAAAGGCTATTCCGGCACGGGACCGGTCGGCCTCCTTCTTGATCAGGAACGCAACCCTCTTGGAGTATAATTTGATCTTACCGCACCAGTCCATGGTTAAGCAAAGAGACACGGCTGAGGAGAAGGCTGCTAAAGCTAAGGAGGGGGATAAGGTAAAGAGCGGTAAGAGGGAGCCTTTCGCAGAGCGTCCCGTGGTCGGGGGAAAGAAACTGAGGAAGTCCGATGGCCCTTCTCCAAGTACTTGCCCGACTGTCCCGGAGGAGGAAGGTGTAGAAGAGGAGGAAGGAGGCGAAGTTGGAGAAGGGTCGGAAGGTGGAGGAGATGGCGACGGTCAAGGTGGTAGTGGTGTTGCTGCTCTAACCTCTGAACAAGACCTCGAACTGGATGAGGCTCTCCGTCGGGCCTTCGGGGAGTCGGAGGGAGAGTCGGAAACGGAGAAGGGAACGGAGAAGGCAAAGGAAACCGGCAAAGCTGTGGCTGGCACTGACCCATCCTCTAAGGGTTCCTCAGCTAGGGTGATTCCGGCGATGCAAGGTGAACTTTTGTCTTCTGCCGATTCTATTTTCGATAAGGACTTAGAAATTTTTTACGGTTCACTTCCGTCCTGGAATGAGATCCAGGACTTATTGCAGTATCCCACTCCTCCGCCGGGTTTGTATAATAGATGTGTCTCCTCACTTTTCTTTCTTTTTAACTTAGCACATTTTTTGAATTGCGGATTATTGTATGTTCGTAACACTTGTTCTTTATTTCAGGGGCAGGCCCGGCAGTTAAAACGTCGGATGTTCGACATCGTCTTGAACAATTTAAGTCGAGGAGAGCTTCTGCGAAACCTTCTACTGATCGCACTGGGGACGTAGTCAAGTACCGCCCTCTTCTTGGGGTCATCGAAGAGGGCATTCAGAAAAGGAAGCGGAGCCGTTCCTTATTTGAGTCTTCTTCTGCTTCGCAGCTTCCTACTCCGCCTCCCCTTACTCAGCCTCCTCGTGATACTACGGAGGAGAGCACGGAGCCCTGCCCCCCTCCTCCTCCTTCCAAGAGTTCTACTGTCATTCATATAAGGCGTCCCGATGTGCCTCGCCCCGTGCCTCGTGACCCTTTTGCCGGTCATCCTGATTTAGACCCAAGTTTTCGGGACATTTCATTCGATGAGACCACGGGCGAGCACCTACTTCCCCGCAACCCCATGCTAAGAGTGTTGGACGAGGCCAAATCTTTAGATCTTGATTTACTTACTACACGGGTAGTCACCATGGGGGATGAGGCCAAGGCTAATATCGACCGGGTGGCCGTAGAGACCAAGAAGTTAATGGAGCATCATGCTAAGTTGGTCAAGGCCGGGGAAGAGATCGGGAGTGCTAACATTCGGTTGAGGTTAAAGGTTGCCGATCAGGCCAAGCAACTCGCCGACCAAGCCATCCAGATTTCCCAGCATGAGGAAGCCTCCAAGCGTCTGAAAGAGACCATGGAGAAGGCCAGTAGGGCGGAATTACGGAAGATGGAGGTCGCTTGCAGGGAACGGATTAACATAGCTATCGCAACGGTGGATGAGGTTCGAAATGCGGATCTCGAGCGGGTGGAGGAGTTGTCAGGGAGGCTCGAGGCTGCGGAGATGGCTCAGGCCGAGTTGAAGGAGGAGATGGAGGAGATGAGGAGGTCCCTCAAGTTGAAGGAAGAGGAAATGAGGAGGTCACTCCAGGCTGACTGCTTGAGATACCAATCAGAGAGGGACGTCGCCATCACCAAGTTGCAAGCTTCCGAGGCCCGGGTGAGGGAGTTTGAGGAAAACGAGGGGATGATGGATGAGATGTTGCAGGATATGTACTTCCACACTTGGAAGGAGGGCGGCTTGTCTTGGATGGACGATTACCCTCGGGTCATGGCCAAGGTGTATCTCCAGGCTTTAGAGGAGGCCAGGGTGAATGCGGGTAAGGAAGGCGGAGAGGCTTTCAACTTGAGTGCGGTCACTGCTCAGTTCTCAAAGGAGGAGCAAGCGGCGGTGAAGGAGGGGATGCGGCTACTCGCTGCAGAGGAAGCGGGCGTGCAGTTGGATGATGAGGATCAAGCGGCGGATGCTGGTGAGTTATTCTTTTCCCTTTCTTTTCTTTTCGTGTTTTCATAACTTGATCGTTCGTTTAATGAATTCCTCTTCTGATCTGGACAGGTGGGACTTCAGATCCACATGCTGGGGGCTCCGATCCTGCGGCTAAGTAGGCTGGGGGAGTTGGTGATGGAGTGTGGATGCATCTGCCATCTTTTTGTTTCTTTTTTATCACTGTTCATGTTAGTCTTTGATATGCAACTGTAATAAAATTATTTGCAAAGAATAACTTCGTGTGATCTTATAATATAAGCTGATTTTGTCATGTTTAAATGTTGTTGCTATCTTTATGTGCTGCGTGAGAAGTATAATTATGTATATGCCTGTGATTCCACTTGTGTTTGATGTTAAGTTTTTGCTTGAAATATAATTTCACGTTTTGCAATGTCAGTGTATGAATAAGTTATAGTTACGCATTTATGTACAAGAGAAGAGAGTACCGCCCTTTATGTTTTATTCGCAGGCGTTAGCTTTGAGTGTCTTGTGTAACTGTTCACGGGTATAGCCGAGCGCCCTGCTACCCAGCACGCAGGCTTAGAGCCTCATGAGTGAATGCTTCCTATTTGGTTTCCTGTACTTTAGAGTTTGTTATACAGGATAGGAGAAAAATATTTAAATGGAATGGAAATATAGTAAAAGTAAAACTTCCAGTCACGGAAGGCCGTCGATGTGCTTAAGTTCGTGGCAAACGGGTTTTGTAGTCACTTTCCCTAGCTGTGGGTCTTGGAGACATTTGTCACCCATCTTACGCCTCCGCGGGGAGTTTTCTTTTTTACCACAGCCGCACTTAAGACACATCGGAGCCGAGATCGCGCACGGTAACTACCCGAACCATTATGGTCCGTAATCGTGGGTATTATTCGATTTACCGTGGCCGGCTAGCGTGGGTGCCGTTGGCCGTGAACTACCCCTGGCTGGCCACACCTTATGTTGGGGCTTAAAGTAGGTTCACAGTTACCGACGAGCCGAACGCCGTAATGAGCTGCCATCGGCTATAGTCGGCCTTTATGATGACTTATAATCGGCTCATTACAGTTGGCTTTGAGGGCAGGCGCGCAATGAGTTAACCCGCAGCAGAGGGATGCTGGGGCAAAAGAGTCTCATTGGCGAGTGCATAGAATCGTAGCGTACCTGTTAGGCCTAGTCCAGATGAGGCCGCGGTGCGTCTTGAGTGGAGATGCCATAGAATTATGTTCAACAGAAAGGGATAACGCTTAACAAGTAGCCAAGACATAAAGGAACAAGTTAAAAAGAGACAAGATTTTTTAAAGTGGTTCGGCACGAAAATGCCTACGTCCACTGATTCTCTTTGTTAATTCACTTCATATGGGCAGTACAAGTTAAGAAAAGTATCGACGGAGGTGTCGGATGTTCCATGCCCTCTGGAACACCTCTCCGTCCACTGTTGACAAAATGTAAGCTCCGTTGTGGAGATCTTTGTGAATTACATATGGTCCATCCCAGATGGGGTCCAGTGCCCCGGGGCGCGGAAAGATTCGCCTGAGGACAAGATCTCCTTCTTGTAAGCTGCGATGCTTGACTTTGGAATTGTATAGTGCTGCCACTTTTTGTTTGTGAGCTGCTGCTTTGAGTGCTGCATCGTTTCTCCTTTCCTCAATCAGATCCAAAGACATGAGGAGGAGTTCTTCGTTTTCTTCTGGGTTGTAGTGGATCCTACGGTGGGAAGGCACAATAGTCTCAACTGGGAGCATTGCCTCCGATCCATATGCCAAAGAGAAAGGAGTATGTCCCGTTGATGTTCTGAAAGATGTGCGGTATGCCCATAGTGCCGTAGGAAGTTCGTCCACCCAAGCGCCTTTTGACTTTTCAAGTTTCTTCTTGATTAGGGTTTTGAGAATTTTGTTGACAGCCTCAACTTGTCCGTTTGCCTGAGGGTAAGCTACTGATGAGAAGCTTTTATGAATTCCATGCTCTTGGCACCAGTCGGCAAACTCTTCGCTGTCAAATTGGAGTCCGTTGTCTGATACGATCTTGAGGGGGACTCCATACCTGGACAGAATGTTTTTGATCAAGAAGTTGATAACTTTTGCTGAAGATATTTTATTTAAAGGTTCCGCTTCCACCCATTTGGTGAAATAATCGACTGCCACTATAGCATATTTGGCTCCGCCTCGGCCCGTTGGCAGTTCGCCAATTAAGTCAATTCCCCATACAGCAAAGGGCCAAGGGCTGGTCATTTGAGTAATTTCGTTTGTGGGTAATCGAGGGATCTTGGCGAACTTCTGACATCTGTCGCATTTCTTAACGAAGTCTAGGGCATCTTTGTTTAGTGTGGGCCAGTAATATCCATATCGGAGTATCTTTCTTGCCAAAGTCTGTCCTCCAGTGTGATCTCCGCATCCTCCCTGATGGATGTTTGTTAATATCTCCTTGGCTTCCCTTCCGGCGACGCATCTTAATAGGGGGCTAGAGAAGCCACGCCGGTAGAGGATGCCTTCTTGTATTGTGTAGTAGGGAACTTTCCTCAAGATCTTCTTGGCTTCGTCACGCCTGTCGGGTAGTATGCCATCTTGCAAATATTTCTGGATAGGAGTCATCCAGGTTCCTTCTTCGATTGCAGTTATCAGATTCGCTTGTTCGAAACTCGGGGCTAGCTGCCTTGAGATTGCTAGTGCTCCGGGAATGGTGCTGTCCTTCATACTAGCTTGCTTTGCAAGTTCATCTGCCTCTTGGTTTTCTTCTCGAGGAATGTGTTTGATTAGATAATGGTCCAATCGATCGAGCAGCAGTCTGGTTTTCTTTAGGTATGCTGTGAGCCGTTCTCCTCGAGTCTGGAATTCTCCTAGTACCTGGTTTACGATAAGCTGAGAATCACTATGAATACATAGGGAATTGACTCCGATTTCTAGGGCCAGTTCCAATCCTGCTATTACTGCTTCATATTCAGCGTCGTTGTTAGAGGCTGTGAACTCCAATCTCAATGCATAGTACAACTTTCTTCCCCTGGGGGTGGCGATCACAATACCTGCCCCCGAGCCTTGTTCGTTCGATGCTCCGTCTACAAAGAGGTTCCACTTGATGTTTTTTGCTACTTCGGATTGTTCCTTGCCTTCGTTGGTAGTGAATTCGGCAATGAAATCAGCCATGGCTTGTCCTTTGATAGCGGTGCGGGGATGGTAGGTGATATCATACTGACTTAGTTCGATGCACCATTTGAGGAGTCGCCCAGAAGTGTCAGGACGATGGAGCACTTGTCTTAGTGGTTGATCGGTTAGAACCCTGATGGAGTGAGACTGGAAGTAGTGTCGCAGTTTCCGTGACGCGATCAATAAACAATATGCTAACTTCTCAAGTTTAGGATATCTGGCTTCTGCCCCCGTAAATCTCTTGCTTACAAAGTAAACCGGGCGTTGTGTGCGGTCTTCTTCTCTTACCAAGGCGGCGCTTAGAGCATGAGATGATACAGCGAGGTATAGGTATAACACTTCACCTTCATTTGGAGTTGAGAGTACTGGTGGTCTCTGAAGGTGTTCGATTAGGTTGAGGAAGGCTTTTAAGCATTCGTCGGTCCACTCGAACCTCCCTTTGTCTTTCTTGAGTGCTTCGAAGAAAGGGACACACTTGTCAGTTGCCTTGGAAATGAATCTGCTTAGGGCGGCCACCTTCCCGTTTAGGCTCTGCATTTCTTTTCGAGTGGAAGGTATCCTTATTTCTTTTAAAGCCCGGACTTGTTCAGGGTTTGCTTCGATTCCTCTGGCGTGGACGATGAATCCTAAGAATTTTCCCGATGAAACTCCGAAGGAGCACTTTAGAGGATTCAGCTTCATTCCATACCGGCGAAGTACCTGAAACATATCGTCCAGATGGCTTACATGGTCGTTGGCTTTCCTGGACTTTACCAACATGTCATCCACATATACTTCCATAGTTCGTCCTATCAGTCCTGCGAACATTTTGTTGACGAGGCGTTGATAGGTAGCTCCAGCATTTTTGAGTCCAAAAGGCATGACTTTGTAACAATATAATCCGCGGTCGGTGATGAAGCTAGTGTGGTCCTGATCGGGAGCGTGCATGGGGATCTGGTTATATCCGGAGTATGCATCCATAAAAGATAGGAGTTCGTGCCCAGCTGTGCTGTCTACGAGTTGGTCAATTCGGGGAAGTGGGAAGCAGTCTTTCGGGCAAGCGTCATTCAGATTGGAGAAGTCAATACATGTTCGCCACTTTCCATTGGCCTTTTTTACTAGCACCGGGTTAGCGATCCATTCTGGGTAGATGGCTTCCCGTATGAAGCCATTAGCAAGTAGATTTTTTACTTCCTCATCAAGGGCTGCTGATCGCTCTGCCCCCATGCTCCTCTTTTTCTGCTTTACTGGTACCTTGGTGGGATCGATGTTCAACATGTGGCATGCTATGTCTGGGGAGATTCCTGTCATATCGGCATGGGTCCACGCAAATACATCTAAGTTGTGGCGGAGGAAGTCAATGAGTTGATCCTTCAATCCCGTTTTCAGCTGAGATCCGATTTTTAATAGTCTACTTGAATCATGCTTATCTACCGATACGAATTCCATAGCCTCTGCAGGCTCGGCGGTAGCCTCCTCCTCATTATCCCTGGGGTCTAGTTCATTGAAGGGATCGCTTGTGTATCGAAGAGGAGGGGCTTTCTTTAGTTGCTATGCCTCCAAGCTTTTCATGCAGAGAGTAGTCTCTGCATCTTTTCCTTTATTCTTTCTGCGGTTATTGCGAAGTTCAGTTACGTAGCAGTCTCGGGCAGCACCTTGATCTCCTTCTACTTCTCCTACTCCGTTGTCTGTTGGAAATTTCATTTTCAGGCACCAGGGGGCTAATACAATCTGAAAGTCAGACAAGGCTGGTCTTCCCAAGAAAGCGTTGTAAGCCGAGTGGTTTTCTATTAGTACGAACGTTTGTTTTCGCACAACGGAGCGGGGATGACTTCCTATTTCGACGAAGAGGTCAAGTTGCCCGAGGGGCATTTTTGCATCTCCAGTGAAACCGTGCAGTGGTTTGTCACAGGGGGATACATCCTTCATTGATAACTTCATTTTGTCGAAAGCATGTCTGAATAGGATATTTACGGAGCTTCCTGTGTCTATTAGAATCCGAAAAACTTTAGCTGGACCGAACCAGGCAGAGATGACCATAGGATCCATATGTGGGTACTGTCTTCCTTCCAAATCACGCCTACTGAATATGATGTCGTCGTTCTCTTTTCGTTTCGGGTGGCGTTCTTCCGTGATGGAGTTAACATAGCCTTCGGCATTTCTAAGCGACTTGCCGTACCTTTCCATCTCTGCCCAACTTCTGTCGGCGATGTGTGGTCCTCCTGAGATGGTAAGGACCACTATCTTCTCTTGACCAGAGCCACTGGTGTTGTGATTGTTGCGATTCCCTCCGCCTACTTCTGGGAGGGGTTGCTTTGAGTTCTCGTTGGCAGGAGTTGGAGTCCTGTTCTGACCTTTCACATAACGTTCCAGTCTTCTTCTTCTAATGTGTTCTTCGATCAAGTCCCGAAGATGGTGGCATTCATTGGTGTCATGTCCGTGGGATTCGTGGAAGCGACAGAACTTTCCGGACTTGAGTGCGTTATCTGATTCTTTCTTGTGCGGGGGGCGCTTGTATCCGAGTTCGCCCTGAGTGGCTAGGTAGATGTTTTCGATTGTTTCATTCAAAGGAGTGTAGGAGTCAAATCTTGGCCCTGGTCGATATTGGCGCTTCTCAACCTTTCTGCCTCCAGCATTGTCTCTAGATTCATTTCTTCGAGCGTCCTTAGCTGCAGTGGGAACCTTGTCCTGAACTATCTTGCCTTGTTGCCCTGACTGCCTCTCAGTAGCAGCGTCTTCAAGTCTCATATACTTTCCAGCTTCATGGAAGAAATCAGGCAAGGTAGCTGGTTTTTCCTTAGTTAATCTTCTGGCAAACTTGGTGTCTGGATGTACACCACTACAGAGGGCCATCAGAGTGAGTTTTTCATCGGCATCTTGAACTGCTGCCGCTGCGGCGTTGAACCGTGTTAGATATTGTTGCAGCGTCTCTCCGGATTTCTGTTTGACATTGGATAGAGAATAAGCATCCTTGGGTTGTTCCACATGGATGCGGAACTGGCTAATAAACCTTTCTTTTAACATCTCCCATGAGCTGATGGATCCTTGGGGTAGATGGCAGAACCAGGAGGTAGCTAGATCTGATAGGAATAGCGGAAAGCATTTACATAATACTCCTTCTGTTGCTCCACTCATGAGCATATGCTGGGTGTATCTCTGCAGGTGTACGATGGGGTCGGAAGTTCCTTTGTAAGGTTCCATGGTTGGCATTTTCCATTCCCGGGGAGTGATGGCAGTTTCGATATTTCGGGTAAAGGGACTGGTGACCCTAGCGCCTATTCCCCGGTCCCTTTGCTCCCGTTGGACACATTCTCTGAATAATCGTGCCATCCGCTCGTCAGAACTTGGAGCGGATAAAAATGAGCTCAGTTCTTCCCTGCGGGATCTATCTCGTCCAGATGACCTGTAGGGATGGTACAGTCTATCACCTCTAGCATTATCCAGTGGTTGTCTTTGGTTGCTTGGATGCACGCTAGGACCAGCTACAGTTGCCCCCTGCCTTGATCTTCCCCTGTGGGGTTCTGTTTCGAGCACATCCATGGGGTCAACTTCGGGCTGGGTTCTAGCTCGGCTCCGTTCAGCGGGGTTTCTATGATTAGGTGGCATGACTGGCTCAGCTACATCCGACCCTCGCCTGGTGCCTCCCCCGCTAGGTTCGGTTCCAAGGGCTTCCTCGAGTCGGAATTCGGGCTGAGTCCGGGCGCGGCCCCTATCATCGTTTTTCCTGTTGATAGCTTGTTCGAAGAGTGAAGACCTTTGTTGCCTCCGGGATCCTCCGGATTGGGATTCACCCCATGATTCAGTGTTGCGGTTGGACTCTTCAGCGTCCCTTAAGCGTGTCATGAGTTGGTCCACCAAAGTTTCTTGTTGGGATGTGAAGCGGTTAGTTACTTCAGCCACAACCCTGTCCAGATCTGCCCTAGTGATTGGTTGTTCCGTTGCGGGACCAGTTGGATTTTCCTGATTTTCATCTGGTGCTGCTGTTGAAGTGGGCTGATCTGTGATTGCTGGATCTGGAAGGCTGCTAGTTGCGATGTTCTTTCCTTTGTTAACATCCCTTCTCTGTTTGGAAGGCATGATTTCTAAGCAACGAGTGATGTCGTTAGGAAAAAGGTTGAGTGGGAGAAGATGAAGCCTGAGTTCAGTTCTCAGTGAAAGCACCAAAAATGTTTGCACAAAAAATGGACAAACACCTCCAAGTCGTGTTATTTAGTCGATTATATGTAATTTCCAATGATTGTAGATGAGTATGTAAATATGAGAAAAGTAGGGGCTGAAACGTAAAAGACACACAGATTTATAGTGGTTCGGCCAGAATGTGCCTACGTCCACTTTATATGTTATTATCTTCTTTCTTTCAGGTTACAAGTACAATGCGTCGTATACAAGTTGTTTGAAAGTAGTTTGAAAGTTCCTTCCTTGCTTGAGCTCTCAAACTTGTCTGCCATTGTTGTACCCCTGCCCCTCTATTTATAGAGTGAGATAGGGGGCAGGGGTCTTGGAAGTATATAACTGCTGGTGGGCCCGGGCTGAAGCGATCTGGACTGGCAGTTGTCTGGTTCGGCGGAGGACATTCGGCATGGAGCTTGGTCCGGTGGTAGGCGTGGTCCGGTGGTAGTGTGGAGGTGGAGTTTGGACCGGTGTTGGTTCTCGTCCGGTAGTGGAGGAGAAGCTTTGGTTCGGCTGAGGGGTGGTCCGGTAGTGGTATCTCATCATCTGGTTCGGTGGTGTGGAGGCGAGGCTTTGGTTTGGCATGATCTCATTCGGTAGTTGGGCCTTGGTTTGGACCGGCATGGAGATGTGGGGGGTTGGTCCGGTGGCCTTCGTGCCGAATGGAACTGCTGCCAAGGGGATGTTGGATGGGCTTTAGCACTTGAGTACATGGAGATGCCGAATGAACCTCGCATGGGGATGCCGAATGGAACTTTGGACATGAGTGTTGAATGAACTCCTTACTGGGTGGAATGGGGGTTGCCAGCCCGGGTGAAATTTACGCTTCTCGGTCTCGAGACCTTCTGGGTGAGAATCCGCCCAACAAATATATATATATATATATTCATTTAAATGTATTTGATATTGTACTATTTTATTTTCGCATGATTAAATAAATTTTTGCGGAATAGAATAAATAACACAAAATTTAAATTCAAACCGATATTTTATTTAAACAAATATTTTATTATAATTTTGAATAGTATAAATTTGAGCTCTCACTATATACACACATTTCTCAATTACATTACAATTTCAGTTAAATCACATTTTTCACTATACATACATTTGCACTTCACTACATATCACTCGTTCACTCGTATTTGATCTTCAACTGTATTCCAATTTTTATCCAGCATCTGAATTATCTACAAAATAAACACTGACGTAGTAAAATTGAAAAAGAAATATTTTTTGCAGTTTAAAATAAAATGTGTTTGAAAATATTATTTGCCTTAGTTATTTGGGTTGTTTATCATCATTTAATTTTGAATTCATCAAACATGAATAAACTGTGACATGCATAGTGTGTCACTGTACATGCCACAAGGCCGTGCACACCGATATACACCTGATAAAACTATAGGGACAGGTGAGCACAAGGTCAAACCCGAGCCAAAGCTAGGTTCAACTCAGGTGCATTACAAAAATATCACAAAATTGTCGAGTACAAGAATTCAAAAACCAACATAAAACAAGCCTCGACCAAAAGTTCAATATACAAGCAAGGCTACGATTTCAAGGACAAATGCACGTCATCACAAAACTGCAAACTGTTTTTAAACACAAGAGGCATAAATAATAATGTACTTACATATAGACTTCAAGATGAACCAGATCAAAACAAAACAAGGGAGCAACAACATGAATGCAATGAACTGGTCAGAGCAACCCAACTTGTCAACAAGATCCAAGCAGACTACATAATGAACACAAGTGCAAGACCAAGTCCGAAAACAATGCAAGTTAACACCCATACAGGAAAACATGAAACAACATATGGAACCAGGCATGCTCATATATGCAAGCAATTCAGAAATGTACACATGAAGAACCAAGTGTAGACTCAACTATAACAAAGGAACAAGAATGAAGTGAACCCAAAATTAGCCTGTGGAACAAGACCACCGAACCAGACCAGAACTAGAGGTTAATAAGACCGGATTCAAAATCAAGACTCCAGAGAATACAAGTGCACAAGGACTACATGCACCAATACATGTGCAGGCACACAAAAGCAATCAAGCATGAACACAAAGAATGCAACATTAATTTACACGGAACCAAACCACATTGCATCAAAGTAATGAAATGTCCAGACCAGACTTCAAGATGACATAGAACAAATTTCAAGTGTAAAGCATAAATGGAAATGACCAAAATTTAATAGAGCAATAGACTACATACATGAAATGCAGTCAGACCTCAATTGCACAGCAAATGCATATAGACATGACAACAAGCATAAATGCAAAAAGCCTCAAACATGTCAGCTTCAAAATGAACCCAACTATATGCAACCAAGACAGCAACCACCACATAATACAAAACTAACCAAAGTCAGTCCAGAAGCATGCCTAGATTACAAGACACTACAACTACCAAATTTAACAAAACATATACAACATGACAAGAGAATCATCAGGCATGTAGGCAATCAAGTTTACAAGTGAAGTTATCAAGTGCACCAGTATAGCAAAACATATACATATGGTCAGTATATATGGCAATGTATATGGTCATATAGACAGAGAAATATTGATGCTCCATACATATATGCAACACTGAAAACAATAAGGCTCAAATCTAAAGAACAATGCATATTGAAGTTATTGTAGTAACAAAAAATTGCATAGTGAAACAGCATTTATACATTTATGCAATAATGAATAAGATTGCAATAACAGTTGCAGTAACAAAAAATTCGAAATTTGCCAGCAACTAAGTGGAACAACAAAACGGTGGGTAAAACAATGTTGTGTGAACTTCAAATTGAACAAATCGAAGTCAAAAGACTATCACAATTTTAACTACCAAAGTCAGAGCCGTGATAACAAAAAATCGAAAGAATCCAGATTATCTTAATTTCAAAGTGACTGAAGTCAACAGAGAAAAGAACGAAACAAAATTCCAAAGCAAATGCAAGCCGTGGTGACCAAGCAAGCGTATTAGAAAATGTACGAATTTGAACTAGTCTAATCAAATCGTATACATTCAAACAAAATCGAATGGTAGAAAAAATATTAGACGAATTCATTCGATCAAAAATTTAGGGAATTAAACGTTATAAGTACCGTCAACATCATTGACATTAAGAAAAATTGCGTTCAAGCATATACACGAAAGTAACAAAGCAAAATCGCATACCAGATTTATTCATATCGAACTCGACATGGAGAAGCAGCAGCGAAGGAATGAAAGCTACAGACGATTCGAGCCTCGAAGTGAGTTAAAAGCATACCAGTAAGATTTCGAGCATCATTTTTCAAGCGGCGGCTTCAACAAAGTGAAGCCCTAAATTGTTGAAGGAGGAATGGAAATTCATGAATGAGGCAGCCATTTTCAAAGCAAAGGATTCAGGCCAAAGAAATAAAAAGAAAAAGGGGAATATTTTTTATCATTATATTCTTTAATTTGGGCCGGATTGTAATTTCCATTGGGCCTTTAATTAAATTATGGCTGCTATTATTTTTTTAGTGTTTTTTATTTTGTATTTCTCTTTTAAACGTTTGTAAATTCTAATCGTGTGACTAGGTGACGAACTACGGTGGTGTAGTTCGAGAATTCGCAACTCAGTAGCTGAGTTGTGGTAGTTTGAGCATAGAGTTAGGTTAGTCGGTCGTGGATGTTGCGAGTTTACGTGTGTAAGCGTCCGACTACTTAATTTCAATTAGAAACCTTGGGGGCAGCATGTAGGTAGGGTTTTGCCGAAGCTAGGTAAATCCGTGTTGTTCTATTTCTGCTTTTAATATTCTGCTATTATCTGTGATGCTATTATTCTACTATTATTTTATATATTTCTACATTAAATTTTTATAATTATTAGTGTCACCCTATTCATCCCCCCTCTAGGGTGAAATCGATCCTACATAACATGCATTGCTCGTGAGATGGTGTGTTTTAACTATTTAAATAAGTGAAATGTTATTTAAATTCATGTTTTGGAAAACGTTGGACGTAGGCAAGATCGTCGAACCACTATAAATCCTGTGTTTCTGATTTTATTGACTCACTTGATGATTTCAGTCAATTACAGCGGATTACAGCAAGTTATAGCTCTGATACTTGATTACAACAGCATTATTGAAGAGTAGAGTTGAATCCGGCAGAGTCTGGACGTTGAATGGCCCAAAAGATCCCCTTTCTGTAGGCTTCAGGGTGCTATTTACAGGCGCAGGAGGCCCAGATCTCGTTCAAACTTCGGGAGACTTTTTCTGGCACGTGAGTGGGCCCACGCGACCGACCCCATCAAGTTTCGACTCGATTTGAGTAAGTTAGGTGCCTGGTGGCCATTTGGTTGGATTTTGTTCGCGCTAGTCTCAAAATAAATAAGCCGCTTGCGTAAAAAAGCCAAAATAAAGTACGTTTTCGGATTAAATATAGCAAAAATATATAAATACTAACTAATATTTTTGTTTTCCGACCATGTGGGTCGATATGTGTATATATATATATATATTTATCTCTCTTGTCATACTGCAAAAGGCTCTCCGTACAAGGGAGATTCTGTCAAAAAAATTCAAAAATTTAGGGTGTTACGAAAAATTTGAAATTTTTTGAAATTTTTTTTGTTAACGAAAATTTGATTTCAGATTTGTAATTGAAATAATGGATTTTGGTGTAGAATGGAAAACCAATTGTTGGATATAAAACTAAGAGATTAGAAAAGTGGAATGTCATGTTAGCTAAGTGAGTTTTGGATAAGTAATGGATTTGGAGCAATTTTCCCGTCCTAGCAATTTGGGGAGGAAATTATTTTAAGGGGGAGGAATGTAACGACCCATATTTTCTAGTTGTTCGATTTTGAATATTTAAATGATTTAAATATTGACTTTGATTTATAGATTGATTTTGAATACGAAAAATTGGGTTTTTATAGAATAAATTTTGAATTTGAATATAGAAATTCATTGGATAATTTAATTATTGAAGTTTATATTTGAATATTGGTTAAAATAGTGAATCTGGAGTTTTAAGCTTGATAAAAATAATTTAAAGGCTTATTAAATTTATATTAATAATGCTGAAGATAGTGCAACTTTTAAAATTGATTTGTTTAGTTTTAAAAATATAGTTTAAATTGACATCTAAAAATAGCTTACGAGACACGGTCTCGGAATTCGTCAAAACCAGTTCCATTGGATCCGTAATAGTGTATTATTATCGGATTTCAAATTTTGTAGTGTTTGGAGTTATCGTTTGATCGTACGGGATGTAAACGCGTTGAAATAAATATCGAAATTTAATAATTGATTTGGTCCAAAAAGCTATATTCTCCATAAGATCGAATTAGGACTCGAAACCTTTTCCATTACATTCAGGATAGGGGTATAACATTATAAATGCCAGACTGCACGCCTCGATAGGAGGTCGAGATTTTAAGCTACAAATTCGAGACGATTTAAATTTAAATAATATATGTATTTTTATATGTTGACTGGTCAAGATATTTCACATGAGAACTTTCTTAACTCTCTTCAAATCACTATAGCTAACCTTCGCATACACGCCACCTTTCAATTGAAATCATGTCCCTTTTTCATCCTTCAATTAAAATCACATACATTATCATCTTCCCTTTTCAAACCGAGAAAAGAAAACATCTAAACGCACGAAATCCTCTCCCCCCTCATTTCAAAACCCACGCACCTTTTTTCTCTTCCTCTTTTAGTTGAACGGAATCGACTTTCAAAAAAAATACCGCGAATCGCCTGCAAGGCATAGTCAAAGTCGCGACCAGAGTTGGTTCGTGCGTGCATCCTAGAGGTTGAGTCGACTTAAGCGAACGCGAGAGGAACCACGACCATGGATTTTGCGAGTGATAGCGGGAGGAGGTCGCGATGCCCTCGTATCGTATGCGCGTGAGTAGTAAAGTGTAGACAGTGCTCTTCGACATCAGGTGGAGAGGTGCGACTACAGGAGATGGGTTACAACGTGTCTAAGACATCAGTCATGTGGGTGGTCTTGTAGGCCGCGTTTGTGAGCAGGAAGATGCTGGCTAGCTGGCTAATGTCATTGATTAGGTAATAAAAAGGGATTAATTTATTTGATTAAGTTAATAAAATCTAATTTTAATTGAAATGTTAATAAATTCATTATTCATTCACATGAGGTTGAAAATGAATGAAACAAGCGATAATGGATTCTTTTTGGCGAGTGCTATGCAACGAAATTGATTTGGGAAATTTTGGAGTCAATGGGGATTTTAGATTAAATTTAAAATTTAAAAGGATTGATATAAAAATCAAGATGAGAATTTATAACTCATTTAAATTACCATATTTAAATTTAAATATTAAATTTAAGTTATTGGATGCTTGATTCATAGATAAATTTATAATTATCTATGGATGACTATTTATATTTATAGTAGTATATATACTAGTATTGGAGTGATATTCCCACACATTATAACAGATGAGACACTATGCGCTCGGCCTAACAGTGGATGACCCTATATACCGCAATATCATCCTCGAAGTGGGATTGGTGTTTTTATGTTGTCTAACATCTGTGGATACAGGCAAAACAGGTTGGAGGCATCCAACTGGATTCCTTAAATATATTAGTATTTTTCTTATATATAAAATGCTGGATTATTGCGTGTTGTAAATTTTTAAATGTTATAATGGCATGGAAATTAATTTTCGGTATACTGAATACCATAAATATTATTTTAAATTTTTAAAGAACTAAAACCGATTTTGATATAAAAATTTGTATAACAAAAATTAGATTATTTAGAGGAGATTGATTTGAATAAGAAAAGGTGAATTTTTGATCATATTAAATTATGCAGGAAAGTATTTTAAATAGAGGTTTTAATATAAATCATATAAAGGAATTCTTAAAGACGAGATTTTAAAATAATATTCGAGAAAATATAGAAAGAAGTTGAAGTCGATATAAAAAATAGAGTGGCAAAAATAAATGGATTTTTAAAGGAATTGAATTTACATAAAATGAAATTTTATAGATGAGAAATTTTTAGATAACTCAAAGGAGTTATAAAAATTTATAAACGAAGTTTATAAATGAAGGAAGGTGATATCTAATGATAAATTTGGAATATAAATTTACGGGAAGAATTTATACTGGAATATGGAAATATGGTGAGAAAAATAGTAGATACTATTTTTAAAATGAAGACGGTTAAGGAGATCGGAATGGGAGAAATGTGATGAAAATCAAGAGGTGTAACATCCCACCCTTTTGGACGATTTAAATCGACAATAAACCACACATGTCAACTAAAATCATTCAAAAGGTAAGACTGTTAATGGGGTAAATAAGAAAATAATAGAAAAGAAGGAAAGATAAAACACAGAATCTCACAGCGGAATGACAAAATATAAAAATCAAATAAACAGTTCATGAAGCTGTTTTACAAATAACATTTGATTACACCTTTACAATACAAATCAGAGTTACACATACAGTAGAAATAAATAAATAATGCAGCGGAACACATGATGTAGTGGAATAATTAATAATAAATAATAGACTCGTCTCCGTCTTCATCCTCCAAAATATAATGGTCTTCAATACACTAAAAAAGCTCAGACTGACCCGAGCGTAATAAAAAGACAAAACACTCGAGTCAGGACTAAAAGATCTTATGTAAGTCAAATCAAAATAAGTAGAATAGAAATATTACTATAATGGATTCAGATATGTATAACAGGAATTTCATCTCCTATCAAGTGTACAATGTGGATTTAATTATTTAAAAGATTTCAAACGATTCAAAAATACCAATCTTAATCATTTTAATTAAAATAGATCCGAATTTTAAATTTAAAACTTAAATCTTTCAAATAATTCAATTCTAATAAATAATCCAAATTAAAGAAATTACACGGTTATATGTCATTTCAACCAGTATCCAAATCAAAATTTCCAAATCAATGGAAACCGCTCGAGTTATCATTTCAATCCATAGTGTTAACAAAGATATATACATAAATAAACATCCAATCATCCAAAATGACAACCAATAACATCCATCACAATCCAACATCCAAATCAGCCAATAAATCACAACAATCAATTGATTATCATTATCAGGTGTATAACTTGCAATTTATATTCATTATTAAATAAATGGCAAATTCAATTCAATATAAATTCAAATTTCACTTAAATGACAATCAAATAATACCAAAAGCAATTAATAAATTTCTAATCACATTATAAATTTAATTTAACTAGCATAAGATAATCTAGTATTCGTGAGTGGGTCAAAACACCCACCTTTGATATTTAGAACGCAAAAATCCAAACAAAGATGCCTTTTCCAATAGTCTCCAAACTTAGCCAAACCTATTTTATGTTATTAGGAATTCCAATACGAGTCCAAGGGAAGAAACTACGCATGTATCAAAGCTCGTATGAGGAAGATATTCAGGTTATAAGGATATAAAATAAAATAAAAATATATACATATTTAATTCTTAAAATAAGAAACTTTAATAACTTACGTTTTCAAATTTGATGTACCCAAAACAAAGGCAAGAAGTGGAAAGCCAAAACCATTAAGGCTAATTCTCATTGTTCAATTTTTTTGAAGGCTTCTTGCAAAAGAAGGCAAGGCGATGAGGAAAGGTATGGATGTGGTTAAGGAAGAAATGGATGCTCACACTTTTTTATTCTTTTCTTTTTCTAAACATAGCTTCAGTAAAATGAATTGGCAGCACTTAAGTGGAGGTATAAAGCTATGTTGACATTGAGACTTTGAGGGAAACAAATAGAGGTCTGATGTTTGAAAAATAAGAAATTTCTAGGAGAAAGAATGATATATGATATAAAACAAAAGAAGAAAGGGAAGTGACAAATGAAATATGTATGGAAGTGTGACGCCCCACCTCAATACCCACGCTAGCCAAGAACACTACGGTGTAGTGCTGTCAACTAGCACGGAGAATAAGGCTGTTGAGGAGCGACCCTCCATGTAATTGCTTATCACACGGTGGCTATAAATAATCTTCGGGAACAAACATAGAAATAAGCATAACACAAATCAGTCATAGACATCCATATCACAAAGGCGGAAGAAGATATGAATATATAACTAACACATGAAAGTGTACATCAGAGTAGTGGTCAAAAAGATCCACAATAACACAAAAGAATAGCAACATGTGCTATACAAAAGAATACAACTATGAGTCTATATCTCATGTGTATACAGCAAAAACTGCTAATCTAAATAGTTAGCCAAAAGTCAGAGTAGAAAATCCTGGGAAGAAGTCAAGCAGAAGCACCTGCAACATCTCGGTCTGACCCGAGTATTATTTAAGAAAATAATAAACGGATCAGTCTAGCTATAAATATCAGATGACATGATATAAAATAAAAGATATGGCATAAACATAAAATATCCATACTGACATACTACTATAAGTATGCAAATGATGATCAACAGAAGATCAATCAATAAGAGGTAATCAATATCACAAGAATCTTCTCAAAGATCCAAAGAGGGCATCATACCCTAAACTTGTACTCATAACAAGTCAATGACATAAATTCCAGAAATCAACACGAGAAATCCAGAAATCATAAAAAGGGAAAGAGGCCTATCACATGACGGTCCGAAGACCATGGGGAGCTACCCCATATGTGTGAGTCGAAATCACACAGATTAAGGTCTAGACTAACCAAGAAGGCAAAAAGGTATGTGTGAGTGGAATCACACAAGTGGTGTCTAGTCTAACCTCGCAAACAAAAAGATATGTGTGAGTGGAATCACACAAGTGGTGTCTAGACTAACCAAGCAAACAAGAGACACCGCACAATTGCTAGTCTAAATCATAAGAATGATCGTCATGATCAACAAGAAGTGTCAATTACACTAAGCTAGTAAATATAAAAGTTTAGCTTCATGTCCCATAACCACTTGCTTAACTTAAATATTTACGAACAAACTGTAAATCTTCACTAGAAAATTGTCACAAGAGGTTCAATCGAACAAGTCCAAGAATTAACCGACGAAGCAAACGCAAGCGTTTCATACCACTTGTTTTACTAAGCCGTTTAATTAGATTTCTCATCCGAGTGAGGTAAAGATTTGTATATACTAGTAGATTGGAAAACGGGTTAAGAAAAGAGCTTTGTTATTAAAAATAGAGTTGAAATCCTTTTATTGAAAGAGTTTTGATATTTACTACTAGTTTTGAAACCTTTATAATTTAAAGTGACAAATCACAAAAGCGATTATAGAAACAATCAATCACAAAGATCACATTCGAAGATGTGATAAAAAAATCCAAGGAAATCAGCTCAGCAAGTTCTGTTGAATGTTTTTCAGATAAGATCCCCTACGGAGGGGGGGTCCAGGGGGGTGGCAACCCCCCCAAGGTGGGGGTGCGGGGGCAACGCCCCTGCTACGGGGTTCGACCTACCCGGTCAGGTCGCGGGGGTACAGGGGGCAGCGCCCCGTCCAAAACGGTACGACCTAGTGAAGACAAAATGAGGTCTAACGACCTAAGGGTCTAAGGGGTCAAGCGAACTATCGGGATAAGGTCCAACGACCTACGAGTTAAAGGTCCAACGACCTATAGGGTTATAAGGTCATACGACCTAACGAGCTATGGCCAAACGACCTAGTAATGGTAGTAGGGTTGAGCGACCTAAAGGTTTAACCGGTCAAGCGACCTAAGGAAGGTAAGGTCTAACGACCTAACTCTCGCGACCTAACGACTCAAGGGTCTAACGACCTAACGACTCAAGGGTCTAACGACCTAAAATGCCTCGCGACCCAACGTTAAAAAAAAGCCAACGACCTACGACCTAGGTCCATACGACCTACGACCTAAGGTCCATGCGACCTACGACCTAAGGTCCATACGACCTACGACCTAAGCCCGAACGACCTAACACCGAACAAGCATTTAGATGGCCCAGCGACCTATGGTACTAACTCGCGAGCGACCTAACGACTCAAGGGTCTAACGATCTAACGTTAACTCGTAAGCGACCTACGACCTATGGACGAGCGACCTAACTCCGAACGAGCTAAAAATGGCCAGAACGACCTAGTAGCAGTTTTTCACCAAAATCACTAAAATTTGGAGTTTTTCGCCAATCCAATCCAAACCAAATGCAAATGTGCATACTAAAGTGATAGGGAATCATTCCCAATAGTCCAATATAGATATAGACTAGATTTGTGGGATAAAAATCTCACCTTTGCACTAAAATTTATGAAGATGAAGCTTGAAAGCAAGGAGAAGCAATCCAAAGCTTGAATCCAATATCTTCTACTTGAATTTGGAGTTGAATGTTGGATTTGCAATTGAATTTGTGCTTGGAGTTTTAATTTCGCATTCTCTTCACCATTAATGCCAAAGCTTTAGTTAGTTAGGAAATTTATGAAGAGTGAGGAGAAGGGGGTTGGAACTTGGGCTTAATAGGCTAAACTAACCCAAAGTCCAAAGCGGGAAAAGTTAGTGAAATTTCACTAACTCCAAACCTATCGATGTTTATACTTAAAAAAATTGTAAACTGCATTTCGAACTCAATGGAAGTGCTCTCGAGTCCTAATTTGACCGTTTGTAAAAAGTATCTTTTCGGACCAAAATCCGATTAACGATTTAATATTTAAATAAAATATTTAAATATAAACTCGACAAATATGCGGGTTGTTACAGGAAGGGACAAATAAAACAAAACTGTATGATCTAAGTAGATGCTTTGGGAAATAAATAAACAAAACGGAAGAATAAGAAAGGATATAAATTCACGTTTCAATTACATCAAAGAATTGAAATAAAACCAAATGTGGAAATGGTGGCAGGTGTATTGAATAATAAGGAAATGAAGGGACCACTTAGTATCTAGTTAATTGCATGATCCACTCAATTAAATATATTATCACTGGATATACCCTTTTTCACACTCGTTTACACATAATTAACATATAGTAAATAAATTTGAATACAATAACCAGTGTAACGTTACAAAAAAATAAAAGATGATCTAGAACTCAAATTCAAGTTTTTTTTCTTTCAAAATAATGTTTATCTCATAGGGGAATTGCACAACCTAAAAAGTCAATTGAATTTAAACTTCAAGATTAGTGTTAAAATCACTTATATACAGCCTCAAATGTATACTTAATGACTGTAAAATATTGTTTTAAAATTCATTTTTTTCTTCTTTATATAGAATTATTTTTACCTTAAAAATGAAAATGTTCGTTTTATTTTCACTAAAATGTTCTTTTTATTTTTTTACAATAATGTATGTTTCTTTCGTTAAATCCAAAAATTAATATTAATGTTTCTTTTTTTTAAAAATTGAAAGATCCCAAATCGACATAATTGTAATTAATTTCAAAATTACACTTATAACGGATTATAACAAACGTACATTTCTTTCATTAAACGCCATTAATTTCAAATAAATTCTCTTTCCCTTTTATTAGAAGATTCCAAGTCAAATTAACGGCAATAAATTCATTAATTAATTTAAATTCCAATATATACTTATTTTGTTTTTTTTTAATCTTATTATTCAATCAATTATCATATTATATATATACTTAACGTTGGTTTACCATTTCATTATCTCAATCTTCTATATTTATCATTTTAGTTCATATTAACTGTAGTAGGTAATTAGATTAACTGCAATTGATTTTCAATTTAATTTCAATGGATTAAATAAATAGGTGATGAATGACAAATGTTACCTTTTACTTACTTAATCGCATTTACAAGATTATTATTAACAACAAATGCTATGACTACTTACACAATCCTGATTATACTCAATTTTCCATTAATTTCATATAATTTCCCCTTTTATATACCATTTAATTCATTTCCTTATTTCAACTTATCATCAAATAATGTTACAATTATTTTAATCACTAACATACAATTCCAACATTAAACCCAACATTCAATTGCCTTAATTCAATTAATTACCCATTTAATATTAAAACGATAAATTAATGAGAAAATAGTTAATACAATCGTTTATAATAATAATTCATACCCCTTATCTTATTCTTTACAACCAAGGGTTATAATTTTCTTACCCAAAAAGGTTTTATATTCAATATTAACCTATTTCAATTAACTACATACAAGTTCACCATCTACATCATTTAATTTATTTCATTATTTACAATCATAACCAAGTCAACCTACAATGTATTTCAATTAGTTTGAAATTACTTTAAATATTTATCAGTAGCGTTCAGACAACACCACTGATTTCATATTCAATATTAGCCAATTCTAATTGATTACATAAAATTTCAACGTTCAATGTATTTCCTTATTTTTAGTTATAACTAATTGTAACCTTAAAGTCACTTAAATTAATTGGAAATTAGATTAAAATAGTTAGCAATTACCTTATATTAACATTACTAACATTACATTCTAGTTATTCTTCTCCTTGTAACATAATTTTTTTTAGTTTTATTTCAATATAAAATTATAAAATATTATTTAATTAATATTTTAATAATCGAAAATTATGGGTCGTTACACTCTCCCCTACTCAAAACTTTTCATCCTCGAAAAGGGAAAAGGAGGAAATTAGGAAAAGGAGAAAATAAGGAATCGTTATATTTTATTCAAAGTATTCAATTTATAAACAATTAATTTTCATAACTAATTAATTTAAATAGAATATACAATTAATTACAAGTAATTCTTCATATTCAAGTCTACCAAAGTTTGAAAATATTTCACTTTTCACAAAATTTCTAAGTCTAAAATTTACGAAAAATTTCGACGGAGTCTCCTTTGTACGGAGAGGTCGCGGAGAAATAATAATATACATAATCATCATATATATATCATATTAAAAAAATAAACATCCCAAACCATGGGAAACAATATAATATTGCTAGAAACCTGTAATCCAAAAATATACCTATTAGTCGGGAAAAGAATGCTTAATTTATGAAACCAAAAGCAGTAGCTATTATTTCCATAAACTTGTACTTCACTTGTAAAATCCAAAGAAGTTAATAATACGTGAAAAGAGATATATTTAAGTTGCTTCAATTAATAACAAACAAATCAACACAATATAATAATAGTCACATGCAAACAAACAACATGACCATCGTATGTAACAAAGGAATCAATCATATGTCCATAGCAACCAAACTGATGATTTGTTCAGGTTCAGACATTTTTAGTCGTACAAGATGATAAATAGACTATTAAGTGTACCCTATGCTCAATAGCCTTAGATAAATACTTGATATATTATCTATACATCCTTATAGAGTTAGAAGTATCCTTTCCTATCATCTCAAAAGCCAAAATAACCAATAATTTCAACACAATATTTAAGTTTATTCAATTGGTTTCTTTTTTTTTTTCTCTCATATAACGTCCTTTTCTTTTTCTTACATGTACATATATAACATTTCTTGTTCATCAAAATTCTTATTTAGAAATAATTTCATTGAACGCTTCCATTACTTAAGTTTTACCTGTATAATATTCTATTACATATTCTATTAACATTTCAACTTATTAAACATTTTTGGTAAATATATGTGTTTTAAGAATGTAATTGAGTGTTATACAAGTTTATTTTATTCATGTTAGTTAACAAAATATTCAATGATTACATATTCTAAATTTTTATATCTTTTGATTTACAAGTTACAAATTTCTAATTTCTTATATATTTTATTCGTAAAATTCCATTCTTATTTATTTAATTAATTATTATTTATATAAAGGCCAATCACTTACATAATTTGTTTTCCATTAAAGATTTAAGCCATTAATGAATCATTTCACAAAATATTACTTAAGCTTCTACAGCCTTACTTAATTTTATACCTTAATTTAGTTATACAATAAAAATTTAAGTTTTTGGTGTTCGCCCTTGAAGAGAAAAGAAATACTTCAATATATCTAAAAATTCAATTAAAACATTTAACCTCATTCACTTAGTAGGAATATAAGATAAATTTAAAACATCTTTATAGCATTATGCAAGGACTTTCCCAAAGTTTAAACAATGTTAGAAATTTGTATCAAAATTTATATTAAAACATTATGATAAGATTTTAAAAATAAAGTTCCTTAAATTTGATAATTTATTAGACTCAATATTCCAAAATAAGTATATACTCTAGATTATTAAAGTGAAACCAATAGCATACTCAAATCTTGCACTAAATATCTAAATAAAAGTATAAATTTTCATAGATTCATGATTAATTTTACACACTTGGTTTAAAATGAATATTCAAATCATGGGAAAAACATTTATCATGGTTTAATACAAAATTCAAATAGTAACTAAACCTATAAATTTACTACTATTTAAAACCATACTTCCAAAATTGAGATTCTAATTTATTTTCCAAGTATATTTAAAACTTCGCAAATCATTTTTTCCATTTATATAATATATCTTCAAATTATACATTCAAAGAAACTTATAAAAATATTTACAAAAAAAAAATTCATTTGAAAACTTCATTTGCAAATCAATCATCTTTAATGTTTTAATAATTTACAAAAAAAATTCTATAAATTTTCTTGCTTCATTTATTAATACCATTTCAGTAATTTTAAATAACATCTTTTTAAATATATGTAAATTATTTGAAAACAATTACTTACATCATTACTTATATTTAAAAAGAAGCTATTGAAAACCTTAAATCCATTATGTTTAAATTTTATTAGTTTTAAATCTCAAAATACTTTTAAACATCATTAATAAATCAATAATCATTAACTTTAAAATGTTTTATTTAATTAATAACTTCAGACAATATTTAGAACACTAATAATTTACTACTAAACCATGTTGTACATAAATAAACAATATTTAAACATTTTAAAGTATTTAGAAAGGAAAAATGATCAAAATATCTTTTATATAATACTTTATCAAAATACTTTTATAACTCGATGTTTTAACAGGTTTATCCTTGTTCTTACAGACTCTGGCCATGCGTTAATCAGACGCATGGCTAGAATTCTCCAAGTACTTAGCAGACCTGTTTCAACACCCAATGAAAATACTTAAAATCATTGAAAATAGATATGGAAAGTACGTTCCCCCATGGATTGCAGTTACGCAATGGTTATGCCGCTATCCCAGCGGAATCAATTGTAGCTGTAGGAATCTCACCCCTCGATTTACACTATCCAATAATATCAAATGAATATAATAAGTGACCCACCAAAGGGATCCGATAATGACCCACCAAAAGGGATCTGATAATGACCCACCAAAGGGATCCGATAATGACCCACCAAAGGGATCCGATAAATGACCCACCAAAGGGGTCCGATGGAAGGTACTTCCCATATCATTTATTTCAAAATATAACATACCATATATAGTTACCATTCAGAATCATAGCTTCAAATATCGCACTTATATAAATTCCATCATATATAAGATTTCATTTTCAGATAGAGTATTTTCCAAAATCAATAGTCTCAAATATATCAAATCATTTTATATAAATTTCGTTATATATAAGATTTATCTCTTCAGATCAAAAACCTTCCAAAATCAACATTTTTAAAAATCACCTTATACTTATATAAAGTCTGTCTTATGCAAGAATAAAAAAATTTGCAAATCAATTACGCTGCATGAAGATCCATATGGAATTGAACATTTTTGCTTTGCAAAAGGTTTTGAATTTAGAATAGTTCTTTTTTTTTATATACAATCATTTTGTGAAATAGTTTGGTATATAAAATGGTTGTGGAAAATAGTTTGTAAATAAAATAGTTTGTAAAATAGTTTGAAAATAAAATAGTTTGTAAAATAGTTTGTATAAGAAAAATTAAAGAAAATAGTTTGTATAAGGAAAATAAAAGAAAGTAGTTTGAAAAATGGTTTTAAATTAATAGTAGTTTTTCATAAAAGAAAATCCCAATTTAAATTACAAAGATATCCAACCCAACAACTTTCAATTTCAATGCCAAAGCATATCAATAATATTAGAACATAAGATGTACACATGTCATCATTTCGCAACATTACATTCGATCGTTCGCTCGATCACACAAGTTCGCTTTCGAACTAGTATTGTCCATTCAACTTCCTAATGCGGACTTCGATATGGTTTCTTGACTAGAAACAATCGTTCTCCTTGCAAAGCCATATACTATGATAGAGAACTCTAGAATCAAACCAAAAATCCATATCAATATTCACCATCAAGAATCGAATGAAAAATTCTAATGCGAAATGGTGTAATTCACCTCAAACTTACGTACTCAAATCCGGATCAAATTAATTATGCGAATAAAATAATATACGCACAACTTACGTATTTATTTCAATTTGATTCATCACAATTATACTTCAGCTAAATTCATTATTAATCTCATTGATTAATGAAAGTATCATTTCATACTTTAATATTTGTTTCACATAATTTCTCCATTTAACATATAACATTAATTTATTCATTCTCATAACATTGCTTATATTTCTCTTCAATTTAAATTACATTCATTCCACATGTAATATTTCTCATTTAATATTACATTTATTACCAAATCATTTCATAAGGAATTTTCTTATGTTTATAACCAAATTATAAAAACATAATTCCTTTTTATAAGACACTGTTCAGGTTTAAAGTTATCACAACTTTATTTATAACCATTTATTATAACATCCATTTATTTCATAACAATTTACAAGTCATGGTTTTATTTATAATCAATTCACATTAGATTCATACTAATTCAGAAGGTTTTGATTATCCAAAATATCCAAATATTTTGTTTTTCTATAGTTGAACTACGGTCAAAAACAACAAAATTCACAACAACAATAATTAGCTAATGCTTTTTAAACTGATAAAATGCAACTAATCAACAATAAATGATAATAACTAAATATTACCATTTCATAAATCAAACACATTACAAATAACTATATTAGTTATAAAAATTTAATCCTCTGCATATCATATAATATTAGGAAAAATTCATTTCAAAACTTATATAAAACACTTTTATAAAACTAACAAATACACGCTCTCATATATACACTTAGACAACTCATTCTAGGGTATTACTACCCTATCTCTAATGAGTTAACCCCAACAGGCTAAGGTATGTCTAAACCAAAGCTCTGATACCAACTGTAACATCCCACCCTTTTGGACGATTTAAATCGACAATAAATCACACATGTCAACTAAAATCATTCAAAAGGTAAGACTATTAATGGGGTAAATAAGAAAATAATAGAAAAGAAGGAAAGATAAAACACAGAATCTCACAGCGGAATGACAAAATATAAAAATCAAATAAACAGTTCATGAAGCTGTTTTACAAATAACATTTGATTACACCTTTACAATACAAACCAGAGTTATACATACAGTAGAAATAAATAAATAATGCAGCGGAACACATGATGTAGTGGAATAATTAATAATAAATAATAGACTCGTCTCCGTCTTCATCCTCCAAAATATAATGGTCTTCAATACACTAAAAAAGCTCAGACTGACCCGAGCGTAATAAAAAGACAAAACACTCGAGTTAGGACTAAAAGATCTTATGTAAGTCAAATCAAAATAAGTAGAATAGAAATATTACTATAATGGATTCAGATATGTATAACAGGAATTTCATCTCCTATCAAGTGTACAATGCGGATTTAATTATTTAAAAGATTTCAAACGATTCAAAAATACCAATCTTAATCATTTTAATTAAAATAGATCCGAATTTTAAATTTAAAACTTAAATCTTTCAAATAATTCAATTCTAATAAATAATCCAAATTAAAGAAATTACACGGTTATATGTCATTTCAACCAGTATCCAAATCAAAATTTCCAAATCAATGGAAACCGCTCGAGTTATCATTTCAATCCATAGTGGTAACAAAGATATATACATAAATAAACATCCAATCATCCAAAATGACAACCAATAACATCCATCACAATCCAACATCCAAATCAGCCAATAAATCACAACAATCAATTGATTATCATTATCAGGTGCATAACTTGCAATTTATATTCATTATTAAACAAATGGCAAATTCAATTCAATATTAATTCAAATTTAACTTAAATGACAATCTAATAATACCAAAAGCAATTAATAAATTTCTAATCACATTATAAATTTAATTTAACTAGCATAAGATAATCTAGTATTCGTGAGTGGGTCAAAACACTCACCTTTGATATTTAGAAAGCAAAAATCCAAACAAAGATGCCTTCACCAATAGTCTCCAAACTCGGCCGAACCTATTTTATTACATTAGGAATTCCAATACGAGTCTAAGGAAAGAAACTACGCATGTATCAAAGCTCGTATGAGGAAGATATTCAGGTTATAAGGATATAAAATAAAATAAAAATACATACATATTTAATTCTTAAAATAAGAAACTTTAATAACTCACATTTTCAAATTTGATGTACCCAAAACAAAGGCAAGAAGTGGAAAGCCAAAACCATTAAGGCTAATTCTCATTGTTTAATTTTTTTGAAGGCTTCTTGCAAAAGAAGGCAAGGCGATGAGGAAAGGTACGGATGTGGTTAAGGAAGAAATGGATGCTCACACTTTTTTATTATTTTCTTTTTCTAAACATAGCTTCAGTAAAATGAATTGGCAGCAATTAAGTAGAGGTATAAAGCTATGTTGACATTGAGACTTTGAGGGAAACAAATAGAGGTCTGATGTTTGAAAATAAGAAATTTCTAGGGGAAAGAATGATATATGATATAAAACAAAAGAAGAAAGGGAAGTGACAAATGAAATATGTATGGAAGGGACAAATAAAACAAAACTGTATGATCTAAGTAGATGCTTTGGGAAATAAATAAACAAAACGGAAGAATAAGAAATGAAATAAATTCATGTTTCAATTACATCAAAGAATTGAAATAAAACCAAATGTGGAAATGGTGGCAGGTGTATTGAATAATAAGGAAATGAAGGGACCACTAAGGATCTAGTTAATTGCATGATCCACTCAATTAAATATATTATCACTGAATATACCCTTTTTCACACTCGTTTACACATAATTAACATATAGTAAATAAATTTGAATACAATAACCAGTGTAACGTTACAAAAAAATAAAAGATGATCTAGAACTCAAATTCAAGTTTTTTTCTTTCAAAATAATGTTTTTCTCATAGGGGAATTGCACAACCTAAAAAGTCAATTAAACTTAAACTTCAAGATTAGTGTTAAAATCACTTATATACAGCCTCAAATGTATACTTAATGACTGTAAAATATTGTATTAAAATTCATTTTTTTCTTCGTTATATAGAATTATTTTTACCTTAAAAGTGAAAATGTTCGTTTTATTTTCATTAAAATGTTCTTTTTATTTTTTTACAATAATGTATGTTTCTTTCGTTAAATCCAAAAATTAATATTAATGTTTCTTTTTTTTAAAAATTGAAAGATCCCAAATCGACATAATTGTAATTAATTTCAAAATTACACTTATAACGGATTATAACAAATGTACATTTCTTTCATTAAACGCCATTAATTTCAAATAAATTCTCTTTCCCTTTTATTAGAAGATTCCAAGTCAAATTAACGGCAATAAATTCATTAATTAATTTAAATTCCAAAATATAATTATTATTTTTAATCTTATTATTCAACCAATTATCATATTATATATATACTTAACGTTGGTTTACCATTTCATTATCTCAATCTTCTATATTTGTCACTTTAGTTCATATTAACTGTAGTAGGTAATTAGACTAACTGCAATTGATTTTCAATTTAATTTCAATGGATTAAATAAATAGGTGATGAATGACAAATGTTACCTTTTACTTACTTAATCGCATTTACAAGATTATTATTAACAACAAATGCTATGACTACTTACACAATCCTGATTATACTCAATTTTCCATTAAGACTCATGAATTTACTAAATCGTTTAATTTACTTTCTCATACGTCCGAAAAAGAATCAAAGTAATTAAAATAAATAAAATTAATTATAATATATTTTACTAGAGAAAATGGGATTTTAAACCAATTTCTAGAAATTTATCTAAAGGATTTTGAGAGAAAACTCAACATTTAAAAGAATTTTAATGATTTTGAAAGCTAGAAAATAAAGAATAATTGTTTAAAAACCTTTAAAAATGTATAAAAACATTTATTATACAAACCATGATTTTAGAAGATTTTATGCAATTTATTCGGATTTTTAAAACTCAAAAGACAACAATTTGCAATTTAATCGGCATAAATCGATATTTAAATTTAATTCAAATTCGATTTAAATTTAAATATCGATTTATGCCGATTAAATTGCAAATTGTTGTCTTTTGAGTTTTAAAAATCCGAATAAATTGCATAAAATCTTCTAAAATCATGGTTTGTATAATAAATGTTTTTATACATTTTTAAAGGTTTTTAAACAATTATTCTTTATTTTCTAGCTTTCAAAATCATTAAAATTCTTTTAAATGATGAGTTTTCTCTCAAAATCCTTTAGATAAATTTCTAGAAATTGGTTTAAAATCCCATTTTCTCTAGTAAAATATATTATAATTAATTTTATTTATTTTAATTACTTTGATTCTTTTTCGGACGTATGAGAAAGTAAATTAAACGATTTACACGTGCTTTACATCTTGACTAGTACTAGTAATTTGGTACCATACATCGTGATGACTTAGGGTCACATAAACATCATAACATCGTGATTGACTAGTCGGAACATCTTAATGACACCCAGTCACAAATCCGAGTAAAAACTTCATGGTGATTGGAGTTGAGTAATAACATCGTGAACATCGTGGTGACTCCAATCGTACTCGGTCTAGTATTAGTAACATCTTGAATGTGTCTCAACTATTCGAATAGGAACCCAAAAGGCGAGAACGTATATCCCATACTATACGTTCTCCCTTAATGGTTTACTAATCGTTAGTTGGTTCCACATTAGAAAACATCATAAAACATCAAAACCATCATAAAACTCACTCTGCCTCATCTCATCGGCGAGTTAATATAATACCACACTCATCTCTACTCATCGACGAGTGATGGTTCCATCGTGACTTGTCTCATTTCATCGACAAGTAAAAATCATCATAACCATCTTAACTTCATAAATCATCATAAACATCTTAACTTCATGAATACTTCATAAATACACTTACCTCATATCATCGGCAAATGCAATTAAATCTCATAATGGCTGTAACGCCCCACCCCGAGACCCACCTTAGCAAAGAGAATTAACAAGTAATTCCGTCTACTAAAGCGGAGAATAGGGCTGGTTAAGGGCGACCATCTACAATTTTGTCTTAAACATCCATTGAATACGTCGATAAATGCATTATAATTTTTTTTCCAACTCAAGTGGATCGACATACCTAGTAAATGCTTAATCCAAAACTATAGGTGGCTAACGGATCTATCAGAACAAAATAAAATAACTGAATGTAAATCACATCACAGAACAGTAACCAACATCATATATATACATATACACTGATACGTGTTTAGTACAATACAATATGAATACAATAAAGGTGGTACTCGACCACACCATAAATATCGAATCAAATATAACTACATCAGAGTATGCGAAAGAATAGTAACTACTCAAGAGAAAGAAGAGCTGATATCCAACATCAACTTCAAGCTAAGCCCAATAGATGATACCTGAAATAACTCGGTCTGACCCGAGTGAAAACACACGGGTCAGACTAGCTAGAACTTATCATTAGTAAAGGTGATGATAAGAGATAAGGGAAAAACCATTCCATCATTACCAATGGAATGATATAGGTCATCAAGTTATCTCTAGAGTGATACATCAATGGTTCATCATAATTGCATAGAGGAATACAATATGTATATTAGATAGACATGGTTTATCTAATTATATATATAACCGAATGAAATGGGTGAGGATATGGACCATAAAGTAAATCTTCATAAGATAATTAAACTTCAAGAATCCATCATAAATAAAACCCATCTAAGAGAAACTTCTTAATTATTATACCTCATCTCATCGGTATGAATATAAATACATCTCAAATCCATCATTAAACTCATTATAAAGCAATCTCCATAATCATTTATACCTCATATCATTGGTATAAATATAAATCTATCTTAAATCTATTATCAACACTCATCATAAAAGCATTACCATAATTTATACCTCATCTCATTGGTATAAATATATAAAATGTCTCAAATCCATCTTGATAGAGCCCAAAAAGAATCCAAAACATCATATTCGAAATCACCATAAAACCATGTATATAAATTAGCCCTTTTCTTACATAAGGCTATAATAAAGCATCATCATCAAAACAGTGAAAACGAAACATCTAAACTTCATGGAAAACAGCACGTGCTTTACATCTTGACTAGTACTAGTAATTTGGTACCATACATCGTGATGACTTGAGGTCACATAAACATCATAACATCGTGATTGACTAGTCGGAACATCTTAATGACACCCAGTCACAAATCCGAGTAAAAACTTCATGGTGATTGGAGTTGAGTAATAACATCGTGAACATCGTGGTGACTCCAATCGTACTCGGTCTAGTACTAGTAACATCTTGAATTATTAAATTTGGATAAGAAACATGAATGATATGGCCAAAACAAATTTCAGATATGAATTTCGCTACAGCTGTTGTTTTAGTTTCGGGACAGCGATACTAGAATGAACTTTCGACCATGTAAACATCAAAATTTGACAAAACTCAAAACATGAAAATTGTAGCATATAATCTAAGCTTTCAGGAGCATCAAGAATCATCAAATTCCGACATCAAACGAAAAAGATATGTTTAAATTTCCAACAGCACTTAGCATAGAAAATCACAATTTTACAGTGACAGAGCTGAGAGTTTTGTAGGATTTCGAAGTTTATCTGGTGAAAAATTGACGTTTTCACTGCGGGCCTGTCATTGACAGCCACAATATTTATATTTGTCTGATTTCGACGATTCCATTTGCATATTTTGAGCATAGTTTGACCAAAATGATGTTGCAAACTCTCAGCTCTGTCACTTTAGTAATTATGTTATCCAAACTAAACATAGTTAGTAAATTAGACATATCTTCCTTGTCTCTTATTATTTTCACCTCATCGCTTAATATCGGACTTGTACTGTCGAATCGGCCTTGAAGTACTGTTTTATGATATTTTTACCTGCCGAGGACATGAGGCGGGTTGTTATGATGAGTTGATGATGGTTGTGATGTTTAAGATGGACTTTTACTTGTCGATGAAATGAGACAACTCTTGATGTCACTTTAAACTCATCAAAGTATGAGACACGATGAGTTGGGTGCTTTACACTCGCCAATGAGACGAGGCGGTGTACGTTTGATTTGGATTTTTGTGAATGTTTTCTAATGTGGCATCGACTGACGATTAGTAAACTAATAGGTGCGAATGTATGGTATGGGACGTACATTAACACACATTGGGTTCATATTCGAGATGTTGTGACACATTCAAGATGTTATTAGTACTACAAACCGAGTATAAGATTGGAATCATTACGATGTTCTTGATGTCATTACTAGATTCCAATCATCATGATGTTTGCTCGGATTTTATGATTTGGGTGTCATCACGATATTCGACTATAGTCAATCAAGATGATCACGATACTAAGATGTTAATGACCCCAAGTCATCACGATGTATGGTACCAAATAATAGTAGTACTAGTCAAGATGAAAAGCACGTGCAAATTTTCTATGAAGTTTTCTATGTTCGATTTCACCTTTTTGTGATGTGTTATTCGAATATGGCCTTGAGTATGATATAGGCTACATTCATATTATTCTATATGGTGATTTCGATTATGATTTCCTTTAACTCTTAATGAGTTCTTATGATAGATTATGATGATTTGGTGTTTCTTTATGAAGTTATTATATGGTTCTCATCCCTTATCCACTTTACTTAGAGATGTCCTTAAGAGAAACCATATGCATGTTACTTATTGAATTCCTTTGAAATAGATAGATGAATCCCTGATGTCCCCTTTCTTATAAATGATATGATGAATAACAGTCATTCCGTTGGCAACAACGGAGTGATTCTCACTATTCCGCTTATTATTGAGATCCTTACTACTGATAAGTTTAGCTTGCTTGACCCGTGTGCTTTTCACTCGGGTCAGACCGAGTTGCAGGTTAGATTGGATTGCTTCACTTCTTGGATTAGCTTGATAGTTTTGGTTGGACTTGTCATTTTGGCTTGGATATCGTTTTGAGTCGTCTGCATTTATGTGTCTTATTGTATGTTATTTTGTGGGATGGGTGTATATGTGATTCGGTAGTCCATGCTACTTATATATGATGTATTATTATGGAGATGTATGGTGATGTATGTATTTATATATATATACACTCTGATCTGGGTTTGCTGTTCTATGACTGATGTCTTCTATCTGCATGTATATTACATTATTTCTGAAATGGTCCGAATCCACCATAGTGTGCATTAGTTAGGGACTAAGCGTGTCTACCACTTATGAGGTAATGAAAAGAAAAAAAATCAAGACAAAATTGACATGCTTAGCTCTTAACTAACGTATTACTATGATGGTCGCCCTTAACCAGCCCTATTCTCTGCATTAGTAAAGAGAATTACTAAGTAATCCTGTCTGCCAAGCTATAACGCCCCACCCCGAGACCCACCTTAGCAAAGAGAATTAACAAGTAATTCCGTCTACTAAAGCGGAGAATAGGGCTGGTTAAGGGCGACCATCTACAATTTTGTCTTAAACATCCATTGAATACGTCGATAAATGCATTATAATTTTTTTTCCAACTCAAGTGGATCGACATAACCAGTAAATGCTTAATCCAAAACTATAGGTGGCTAACGGATCTATCAGAACAAAATAAAATAACTGAATGTAAATCACATCACAGAACAGTAACCAACATCATATATATACATATACACTGATACGTGTTTAGTACAATACAATATGAATACAATAAAGGTGGTACTCGGCCACACCATAAATATCGAATCAAATATAACTACATCAGAGTATGCAAAAGAATAGTAACTACTCAAGAGAAAGAAGAGCTGATATCCAACATGAACTTCAAGCTAAGCCCAATAGATGATACCTGAAACAACTCGGTCTGAACTTATGCATTTGCAGGACAGCGACAAACGATTGTAATTTTAGAATAGAAAACTTTGAAATCTGGTAAAATGTATAAAATGAAAGTTTTAGCTTAGTTTCTAATCTTTCCGGAATGACTAAGATCATCAAAATCGGTTAAGAAACGAAGTAGTTATGGCGAATTTAGTTTTAGCCTTTCACAAAGCAAATATTGATTTTGCTCTCGGGATTACAGTAGAAAATTTTGATTTTGACATAGCTAACTTCATAATTTCAGAAAATACAAAACATGAAAGTTGTAGTACATGAAATATTCTTTCTGGAACATAAAAAATTATCATAATCCGATCAAAAATGAGAAAGTTATGTCTAATTTAGTTTCAGCTTCAAGCACAGAGCAAATATAGACTTTGCTCTCGGGTTAGCAGTAGAAAAATCAAATTTTGACATAGCTAATCTCAAAATTAAAGAAAACTCAAAACATAAAAGTTGTTGCATATGATTTATGCTTTTCGTAACATTCGAAATTAGAAAACATTCATCAAAATCCATATCAAACATACATCGCCTCGTCTCATTGGCGAGTGTAAAGTACCCAACTCATCGTTTCTCATACTTCGATGAGTTTAAAGTGACATCAAAACTTGTCTCGTTTCATCGACAAGTAAAAGTCCATCTCAAACATCACAACCATCATCAATTCATCATAACAACCCCGCCTCATGTCCTCGGCAGGTAAAAATATCAACATCTCTTAATATTTTATTTTTATATGCTGAAAATCATCCAAACGGGCTATAATATATTTAGAATAATTTTATAGGAAAACATGATTTTTAAACAATTTTTTTAGAGATTTTTGAATAAGTTATATAAGGAAAAATCCGTTCATTAAATAGATTTTCTATTTATAAAATACTTAAAAATAATAATTGCTTAAAAGACCTTTAAAATGTCTTAAAAACATTTATTTAATCAACCATAATTTATAAAGAATTTACATAAACTTATTCGAAACCAAAAATCAATTAAAACCATCAAATTCTTCAAATACCGATATTTATCGATATTTAGATTAAAATAGAATTTAAATAAAATTTAAATTCTAAAAATTTTCAAAATCAAGCTAATCCATAATCGGATAATAATACTAAACATTCATCATCAAACTTATTCAAACAATATTTAAAATCATCGAAATTTGCAGTGAAACAACTAACGAAAGCGCAAAAAAAAACGAGAACAATCTACCAAACAACCTAGTTTTTGGCTAACTTTGGACAATAATTTGGAGAACCAAAGCAACCCAGATTTTCACCAAATTTTGCTTCATTATACTATGGCATGAGTCTCTAAAATATCCAAAATTTGGAGCAATTCGCTGCAAAATGAAAGAGTTATGATTTTTCAAACATAACTCTTTTCAGCAAGCACAAAAAAACAATATTTTTGGCTATTTTGAAACAATGATTTTCTGTAACAAAACAACTCAAAATCACATGAAATTTTTTAGGAACATTTCATGGTCCAACTAGAGAAGAATATCCAAAATTGGGAGCAAATGGCTCTAAAGTGAAGAAGATATAATTTTGTTAACTAGGTGCATTTTCAGCCAACAAACAAAGATCGATTTTAGATCGATTTTGAAAAATAATTTTCAATATCAAAACAAATAAAAATTCGATCAAAATTTCCAGAAATATTTTCCATACCAACTACTAAAGCTTATCCAAAATTGGTAGCAATTTGATTTAACATGAGAAAGATATGATTTTATGAATATGGTGTATTTTCGGCCTACACACAGGGATGAATATTTGGCCGAATTCAACAAACAAATTTCTATGTCATAACAAATCATAAATCAGTGAAACTTTGCAAAAATGTTTTAAAATCCATCTACTTCAACGTATCAAAAATTTGGAGGAATTGGCAGTAAATTGAGAAAGATATGATTTTATGAACAAGGTGCATTTTCGGCCATAAACAGAGATCTAATTTTTGGCCAATTTCAACCAATAATTTCCAATATCAAAACAAATCAAAATTGAATGAAAATTTCCAGAATTGTTTCTCAGACCAACTAAGACAACATATCGAAAATTGAGAGAAATTTGCCTTAAATTGAAGTAGATATGATTTTTTGAATATAGCACAATTTCAGCCAACAAAAGAGAAAACTTGTTCAACAAATTGAACGTTTCAAGCAATACTTTGATAGCAAAATTTGATTTTTTTAGCTTTAGCTTGCTGTAAGAAACCCTTACCTTGCTTACCAAATTGTTTTAGGAAGATCTAGCAGAGATTTGATAGAAATTTACGATCTAAAAGAGAAGGTTGAGCTTCCATACTAAATAATAAGACAGGTGAATCGAAAGAAGAAGCTCGATCACGAATATCACAGTAAGATAAAGTTTCAAGAACATCCCATTCGGCTAACATCATAGAAACAACAGCTGAATGCTTGCGACTAAGCGCATCAGCCACACGATTACCCTTTCCCGGGGTATACCGAATATCAAAATCATATGAGGCCAGGAACTCAAGCCAAAGCTGCTGCCTCATATTAAGCTCCTTCTGAGAGAATAGATATTTTAAAGACTTATGGTCGGTAAAAAGAACGAAGTGCTCTCCTAAAAGGTAATGACGCCAAATCTTCAAAGCGAAGACAATGGCTGCAAGCTCTAAATCATGAGTAGCGTACCGAACCTCATTCGGACGCAACTGCCTAGAAGCATAGGCCACAACACGATCTTTCTGCATCAAAACTGCGCCGAGGCCACTATGACTGGCATCGGTATAAACGATGAGATCTTGGTTCCCTTCAGGAACCACAGAAGTTATAATTTAATATATACATGTAATCTCCAAACAAGGGTTGTTACAGACTCCCCCCTTAGCAAAATTGCGTCCTCGCAATTTCTAGAAAAGAGTTTGTATTCAACACATTTATTTCATCATTCAAAGGAAGGATAGACAAGGATGATATCAAAATTATATGTAATAAATTTGAATCTTGTTTTCAAAACTTTTGGTGGTTTGGAAAACAAATAGTGATGAAATTTAAATTTTTCTTTGAGAATATATTGGGACTAATTTATAAAATTCTTTTGGAAATTTAATTTTTAACAAGAGGAATTTGAATTTGAATTTGAATCTTTATAATACTTATTAAGTACTATAGGAAAGAGTTAGGAAAATTTCCAAGTGTTGAGAATTGAGATTTTGAATTTAAAAGCATTGAGTTTTGGAACTTTAGGAAGTTTGATTGTAAAAAAAAAATTTAGTGAATTTCGAACTCTAATAATTTTGATTGTAAATTAAAATTTATATCTATTGTGTTCCTCGTGATTGTCTTGCCTTAGTGCAATGATCTAACGACTAGCGTTTTGCGGTCATTTGAGTTGCGTGGTCTTTGAAGTAACCACCTCTCGTTGGGTTTTCTTACCTCAATTTTGGTTATCTTAGTATCAGTATGGCTGTTCCCATAGTAACATACGGGAAGTCATCAGCTTGTTATCAGAATTGGGATAAAGCGATGCTAAAATCCTAACTCTATTTCGAGAAACTTTTGAGAAATCAATCTCCTTCGATAGATTTTGGGTAGCACCCCGTTGTGTTTTGTTTTGAAAGTGAGATGCCTTCGAAGTCATGAAGTGTTGCTCGAAGATATTCCATTTTTTCTCTAATCCCGACTTATATATTCAGGTAATCATAGAGTTTATTGAGCAATTTCATCTTGGTCTTCTTACGTATTGAGTAGAGAGGGAGGAATTTTTATATCATCCTTGTCTATCCTTCCTTTGAATGATGAAATAAATGTGTTGAATACAAACTCTTTTCTAGAAATTGCGAGGACGCAATTTTGCTAAGGGGGGGGGGAGTCTGTAACAACCCTTGTTTGGAGATTACATGTATATATTTTTCTCATAAACCATCATAAATAAAACCCATCTAAGAGAAACTTCTTAAATATTATACCTCATCTCATCGGTATAAATATAAATACATCTCAAATCCATCATTAAACTCATTATAAAGCAGTCTCCATAATCATTTATACCTCATATCATTGGTATAAATATAAATCTATCTTAAATCTATTATCAACACTCATCATAAAAGCATTACCATAATTTATACCTCATCTCATTGGTATAAATATATAAAATGTCTCAAATACATCTTGATAGAGCCCAGAAAGAATCCAAAACATCATATTCGAAATCACCATAAAACCATGTATATAAATTAGCCATTTTCTTACATAAGGCTATAATAAAGCATCATCATCAAAACAGTGAAAACGAAACATCTAAACTTCATGGAAAACAGCACGTGCTTTACATCTTGACTAGAATTCGATATGTATCATCAACATCTCGATACTCTAAAGTGAATTCAGAAACCTCGAAATCATCATTAACGTTCCAAAGTGATAGAAATAATAAAACAATCAAATAGGAAACCTAAATATACAAAAGGATCCTATATAACAAAGGATTGGACTTAATATCAAATAAGTCAATCCGTCTCAAATCAGATACATCTCAAGATAGTGAGTAATAAACAAATACTCACTGAAGCAACAACCAGTAGAGAACTCAAAATGCTCACAACAAGCCAATCGTTGTGGATCCCTTCAATAGGATTCACAACTCTCAAAGGAATGCAACAAGAATGCTTAAAGAAATCAATCAGCTCCATTGATACAACCTCACTCGTATCGACAAAAATAAGAATAGAATAATCCTTAATAAGATTATTCATAAAATAACGTCAAACTCAATCATGGAATACTACAAAATACAATTTATATTCCTAGACATATTCCACCTCAACATATCCCAAAACTCGAAAAAGAATCAAAGCACGATTCGAAAACAAGCTCGAATAAAGGACAATGATTCACTCGTATTGTACTTTGATGTATCGTGATATACCAAGCTGTGACGCCCCACCCCGAGACCTACATTAGTAAAGAGAATTACTAAGTAATCCTGTCTACTAATGCAGAGAATAGGGCTGGTTAAGGGCGACCATCATAGTAATACGTTAGTTAAGAGCTAAGCATGTCAATTTTGTCTTGATTTTTTTTCTTTTCATTACCTCATAAGTGGTAGACACGCTTAGTCCCTAACTAATGCACACTATGGTGGATTCGAACCATTTCAGAAATAATGTAATATACATGCAGATAGAAGACATCAGTCACAGAACAGCAAACCCAGATCAGAGTATATATATATAAATACATACATCACCATACATCTCCATAATAATACATCATATATAAGTAGCATGGACTACCGAATCACATATACACCCACCCCACAAAATAACATACAAAAAGACACATAAATGCAGACGACTCAAAATGATATCCAAGCCAAAATGACAAGTCCAACCAAAACTATCAAGCTGATCCAAGAAGTGAAGCAATCCAAAGTAACCTGCAACTCGGTCTGACCCGAGTGAAAAACACACGGGTCAGGAAAGCTAAACTTATCAGTAGTAAGGATCTCAATAACAAGCGGAATGGTGAGATTCACTCCGTTGTTGCCAACGGAACGACATGTTATTCATCATATCATTCATAAGAAAGGGGCATTGGGGATTCATCTATGTATTTCAAAGGAATTCAATAAGTAACATACATATGGTTTCTCTTAAGGACATCTCTAAATAAAGTGGATAAGGAATGAGAACCATATAATAAATTCATAAAGAAACATCAAATCATCATAATCTACCATAAGAACTCAATAAGAGTTAAAGGCAATCATAATCGAAATCACCATATAGCTTAATTAGATGATTTTCGATGTATAAGAATGAGAATTAAACGATTTGGCGCATATAATTTCCCCTTTTATATACCATTTAATTCATTTCCTTATTTCAACTTATCATCAAATAACGTTACAATTATTTTAATCACTAACATACAATTCCAACATTAAACCCAACATTCAATTGCCTTAATTCAATTAATTACCCATTCAATATTAAAACGATAAATTAATGAGAAAATAGTTAATACAATCGTTTATAATAATAATTCATACCTCTTATCTTATTCTTTACAACCAAGGGTTATAATTTTCTTACCCAAAAAGGTTTTATATTCAATATTAACCTATTTCAATTAACTACATACAAGTTCACCATCTACATCATTTAATTTATTTCATTATTTACAATCATAACCAAGTCAACCTACAATGTATTTCAATTAGTTTGAAATTACTTTAAATATTTATCTGTAGCGTTCAGACAACACCACTGATTTCATATTCAATATTAGCCAATTCTAATTGATTACATAAAATTTCAACGTTCAATGTATTTCCTTATTTTTAGTTATAACTAATTATAACCTTAAAGTCACTTAAATTAATTGGAAATTAGATTAAAATAGTTAGCAATTACCTTATATTAACATTACTAACATTACATTCTAGTTATTCTTCTCCTTGTAACATAAATTTTTTTTATAGTTTTATTTCAATATAAAATTATAAAATATTATTTAATTAATATTTTAATAATCGAAAAATATGGGTCGTTACACTCTCCCCTACTCAAAACTTTTCATCCTCGAAAAGGGAAAAGGAGGAAATTAGGAAATGGAGAAAATAAGGAATCATTATACTTTATTCAAAGTATTCAATTTATAAACAATTAATTTTCATAACTAATTAATTTAAATGGAATATACAATTAATTACAAGTAATTCTTCATATTCAAGTCTACCAAAGTTTGAAAATATTTCTCTTTTCACAAAATTTCTAAGTCTAAAATTTACGAAAAATTTCGGCGGAGTCTCCTTTGTACGGAGAGGTCGCGGAGAAATAATAATATCCATAATCATCATATATATATATCATATTAAAAAAATAAACATCCCAAACCATGGGAAACAATATAATATTGCTAGAAACCTGTAATCCAAAAATATACCTATTAGTCGGGAAAAGAACGCTTAATTTATGAAACCAAAAGCAGTAGTTATTATTTCCATAAACTTGTACTTCACTTGTGAAATCCAAATAAGTTAATAATACGTGAAAAGAGATATATTTAAGTTGCTTCAATTAATAACAAACAAATCAACATAATATAATAATAGTCACATGCAAACAAACAACATGACCATCATATGTAACAAAGGAATCAATCATATGTCCATAGCAACCAAACTGATGATTTGTTCAGGTTCAGACATTTTTAGTCGTACAAGATGATAAATAGACTATTAAGTGTACCCTATGCTCAATAGCCTTAGATAAATACTTGATATATTATCTATACATCCTTATAGAGTTAGAAGTATCCTTTCCTATCATCTCAAAAGCCAAAATAACCAATAATTTCAACACAATATTTAAGTTTATTCAATTGGTTTTTTTTCTCATATAACGTCCTTTTCTTTTTCTTACATGTACATATATAACATTTCTTGTTCATCAAAATTCTTATTTAGAAATAATTTCATTGAACGCTTCCATTACTTAAGTTTTACCTGTATAATATTCTATTACATATTCTATTAACATTTCAACTTATTAAACATTTTTGGTAAATATATGTGTTTTAAGAATGTAATTGAGTGTTATACAAGTTTATTTTATTCATGTTAGTTAACAAAATATTCAATGATTACATATTCTAAATTTTTATATCTTTTGATTTACAAGTTACAAATTTCTAATTTCTTATATATTTTATTCGTAAAATTCCATTCTTATTTATTTAATTAATTATTATTTATATAAAGGCCAATCACTTACATAATTTGTTTTCCAATAAAGATTTAATCCATTAATGAATCATTTCACAAAATATTACTTAAGCTTCTACAACCTTACTTAATTTTATACCTTAATTTAGTTATAGAATAAAATTTAAGTTTTTGGTGTTCGCCCTTGAAGAGAAAAGAAATACTTCAATATATCTAAAAATTCAATTAAAACATTTAACCTCATTCACTTAGTAGGAATATAAGATAAATTTAAAACATCTTTATAGCATTATGCAAGGACTTTCCCAAAGTTTAAACAATGTTAGAAATTTGTATCAAAAATTTATATTAAAACATTATGATAAGATTTTAAAAATAAAGTTCCTTAAATCTGATAATTTATTAGACTCAATATTCCAAAATAAGTATATACTCTAGATTATTAAAGTGAAACTAATAGCATACTCAAATCTTGCACTAAATATCTAAATAAAAGTATAAATTTTCGTAGATTCATGATTAATTTTACACACTTGGTTTAAAATGAATATTCAAATCATGGAAAAAACATTTATCATGGTTTAATACAAAATTCAAATATAACTAAACCTATAAATTTACTACTAGTACTTCGAAATCAAGTAATTATTTAAAACCATACTTCCAAAATTGAGATTCTAATTTATTTTCCAAGTATATTTAAAACTTCGCAAATCATTTTCTCCATTTATATAATATATCTTCAAATTATACATTCAAAGAAACTTATAAAAATATTTACAAAAAAAAAAAATTCGTTTGAAAACTTCATTTGCAAATCAATCATCTTTAATGTTTTAATACTTTACAAAAAAAATTCTATAAATTTTCTTGCTTCATTTATTAATACCATTTCAGTAATTTTAAATAACATCTTTTTAAATATATGTAAATCATTTGAAAACAATTACTTACATCATTACTTATATTTAAAAAGAAGTTATTGAAAACCTTAAATCCATTATGTTTAAATTTTATTAGTTTTAAATCTCAAAATACTTTTAAACATCATTAATAAATCAATAATCATTAACTTTAAAATGTTTTATTTAATTAATAACTTCAAACAATATTTAGAACACTAATAATTTACTACTAAACCATGTTGTACATAAATAAACAATATTTAAACATTTTAAAGTATTTAGAAAGGAAAATTGATCAAAATATCTTTTATATAATACTTTATCAAAATACTTTTATAACTCGATGTTTTAACAGGTTTATCCTTGTTCTTACAGACTCTGGCCATGCGTTGATCAGACGCATGGCTAGAATTCTCCAAGTACTTAGCAGACCTGTTTCAACACCCAATGAAAATACTTAAAATCATTGAAAATAGATATGGAAAGTACGTTCCCCCATGGATTGCAGTTACGCGATGGTTATGCCGGTATCCCAGCGGAATCAATTGTCGCTGTAGGCATCTCACCCCTTGATTTACGCTATCCAATAATATCAAATGAATATAATAAGTGACCCACCAAAGGGATCCGATAATGACCCACCAAAGGGATCCGATAATGACCCACCAAAGGGATCCGATAATGACCCATCAAAGGGATCCGATAATGACCCACCAAAGGGATCCGATAAATACCCACCAAAGGGATCCGATAAATGACCCACCAAAGGGATCCAACAAATGACCCACCAAAGGGATCCGATGGAAGGTACTTCCCATATCATTTATTTCAAAAAAATATCATACCATATATAGTCACCATTCAGAATCATAGCTTCAAATATCGCACTTATATAAATTCCATCATATATAAGATTTCATTTTCAAATAGAGTATTTTCCAAAATCAATAGTCTCAAATATATCAAATCATTCTTATATAAATTTCGTTATATATAAGATTTATCTCTTCAGATCAAAAACCTTCCAAAATCAACATTTTTAAAAATCACCTTATACTTATATAAAGTCTGTCTTATGCAAGAATAAAAAAATTTGCAAATCAACTACGCTGCATGAAGATCCATATGGAATTGAACATTTTTGCTTTGCAAAAGGTTTTGAATTTAGAATAGTTCTTTTTTTTACATACAATCATTTTGTGAAATAGTTTGGTATATAAAATGGTTGTGGAAAATAGTTTGTAAAATAGTTTGAAAATAAAATAGTTTGTAAAATAGTTTGTATAAGAAAAATTAAAGAAAATAGTTTGTATAAGGAAAATAAAAGAAAGTAGTTTGAAAAATTGTTTTAAATTAATAGTAGTTTTTCATAAAAGAAAATCCCAATTTAAATTACAAAGATATCCAACCCAACAACTTTCAATTTCAATGCCAAAGCATATCAATAATATTAGAACATAAGATGTACACATGTCATCATTTCGCAACATTACATTCAATCGTTCGCTCGATCACACAAGTTCGCTTTCGAACTAGTATTGTCCATTCAACTTCCTAATGCGGACTTCGATATGGTTTCTTGACTAGAAACAATCGTTCTCCTTGCAAAGCCATATACTATGATAGAGAACTCTAGAATCAAACCAAAAATCCATATCAATATTCACCATCAAGAATCGAATGAAAAATTCTAATGCGAAATGGTGTAATTCACCTCAAACTTACGTACTCAAATCCGGATCAAATTAATTATGCGAATAAAATAATATACGCACAACTTACGTATTTATTTCAATTTGATTCATCACAATTATACTTCAGCTAAATTCATTATTAATCTCATTGATTAATGAAAGTATCATTTCATACTTTAATATTTGTTTCACATAATTTCTCCATTTAACATATAACATTAATTTATTCATTCTCATAATATTGCTTATATTTCTCTTCAATTTAAATTACATTCATTCCACATGTAATATTTCTCATTTAATATTACATTTATTACCAAATCATTTCATAAGGAATTTTCTTAAGTTTATAACCAAATTATAAAAACATAATTCCTTTTTATAAGACACTGTTCAGGTTTAAAGTTATCACAACTTTATTTATAACCATTTATTATAACATCCATTTATTTCATAACAATTTACAAGTCATGGTTTTATTTATAATCAATTCACATTAAATTCATACTAATTCAGAAGGTTTTGATTATCCAAAATATCCAAATATTTTGTTTTTCAATAGTTGAACTACGGTCAAAAACAACAAAATTCACAACAACAATAATTAGCTAATGCTTTTTAAACTGATAAAATGCAACTAATCAACAATAAATGATAATAACTAAATATTACCATTTCATAAATCAAACACATTACAAATAACTATATTAGTTATAAAAATTTAATCCTCTGCATATCATATAATATTTGGAAAAATTCATTTCAAAACTTATATAAAACACTTTTATAAAACTAACAAATACACGCTCTCATATATACACTTAGACAACTCATTCTAGGGTATTACTACCCTATCTCTAATGAGTTAACCCCAATAGGCTAAGATATGTCTAAACCAAAGCTCTGATACCAACTGTAACATCCCATCCTTGTGGACGATTTAAATCGACAATAAACCACACATGTAAACTAAAATCATTCAAAAGGTAAGACTGTTAATGGGGTAAATAAGAAAATAATAGAAAAGAAGGAAAGATAAAACACAGAATCTCACAGCGGAATGACGAAATATAAAAATCAAATAAACAGTTCATGAAGCTGTTTTACAAATAACATTTGATTACACCTTTACAATACAAATCAGAGTTATACTTACAGTAGAAATAAATAAATAATGCAGCGGAACACATGATGTAGTGGAATAATTAATAATAAATAATAGACTCGTCTCCATCTTCATCCTCCAAAATATAATGGTCTTCAATACACTAAAAAAAGCTCAGACTGACCCGAGCGTAATAAAAAGACAAAATACTCGAGTCAGGACTAAAAGATCTTATGTAAGTCAAATCAAAATAAGTAGAATAGAAATATTACTATAATGGATTCAGAGATGTATAACAGGAATTTCATCTCCTATCAAGTGTACAATGTGGATTTAATTATTTAAAAGATTCAAACGATTCAAAAATACCAATCTTAATCATTTTAATTAAAATAGATCCGAATTTTAAATTTAAAACTTGAATCTTTCAAATAATTCAATTCTAATAAATAATCCAAATTAAAGAAATTACACGGTTATATGTCATTTCAACCAGTATCCAAATCAAAATTTCCAAATCAATGGAAACCGCTCGAGTTATCATTTCAATCCATAGTGGTAACAAAGATATATACATAAATAAACATCCAATCATCCTAAATGACAACCAATAACATCCATCACAATCCAACAACCAAATCAGCCAATAAATCACAACAATCAATTGATTATCATTATCAGGTGTATAACTTGCAGTTTGTATTCATTATTAAATAAATGGCAAATTCAATTCAATATAAATTCAAATTTAACTTAAATGACAATCTAATAATACCAAAAGCAATTAATAAATTTCTAATCACATTATAAATTTAATTTAACTAGCATAAGATAATCTAGTATTCGTGAGTGGGTCAAAACACTCACCTTTGATATTTAGAACGCAAAAATCCAAACAAAGATGCCTTTTCCAATAGTCTCCAAACTCAGCCAAACCTATTTTATGTTATTAGGAATTCCAATACGAGTCCAAGGGAAGAAACTACGCATGTATCAAAGCTCGTATGAGGAAGATATTCAGGTTATAAGGATATAAAATAAAATAAAAATACATACATATTTCATTCTTAAAATAAGAAACTTTAATAACTCACATTTTCAAATTTGATGTACCCAAAACAAAGGCAAGAAGTGGAAAGCCAAAACCATTAATGCTAATTCTCATTGTTCAATTTTTTTGAAGGCTTCTTGCAAAAGAAGGCAAGGCGATGAGGAAAGGTACGGATGTGGTTAAGGAAGAAATGGATGCTCACACTTTTTTATTCTTTTCTTTTTCTAAACACAGCTTCAGTAAAATGAATTGGCAGCAATTAAGTAGAGGTATAAAGCTATGTTGACATTGAGACTTTGAGAGAAACAAATAGAGGTCTGATGTTTGAAAAATAAGAAATTTCTAGGGGAAAGAATGATATGTGATATAAAACAAAAGAAGAAAGGGAAGTGACAAATGAAATATGCATGGAAGGGACAAATAAAACAAAACTGTATGATCTAAGTAGATGCTTTGGGAAATAAATAAACAAAACGGAAGAATAAGAAAGGATATAAATTCACGTTTCAATTACATCAAAGAATTGAAATAAAACCAAATGTGGAAATGGTGGCAGGTGTATTGAATAATAAGGAAATGAAGGGACCACTTAGGATCTAGTTAATTGCATGATACACTCAATTAAATATATTATCACCAAATATACCCTTTTTCACACTCGTTTACACATAATTAACATATAGTAAATAAATTTGAATACAATAACCAGTGTAACATTACAAAAAAATAAAAGATGATCTAGAACTCAAATTCAAGTTTTTTTTCTTTCAAAATAATGTTTTTCTCATAGGGGAATTGCACAACCTAAAAAGTCAATTAAATTTAAACTTCAAGATTAGTGTTAAAATAACTTATATACAGCCTCAAATGTATACTTAATGACTGTAAAATATTGTTTTAAAATTCATTTTTTTCTTCTTTATATAGAATTATTTTTACCTTAAAAATGAAAATGTTCGTTTTATTTTCATTAAAATGTTCTTTTTATTTTTTTACAATAATGTATGTTTCTTTCGTTAAATCCAAAAATTAATATTAATGTTTCTTTTTTTAAAAAATTGAAAGATCCCAAATCGACATAATTGTAATTAATTTCAAAATTACACTTATAACGGATTATAACAAACGTACATTTCTTTCATTAAACGCCATTAATTTCAAATAAATTCTCTTTCCCTTTTATTAGAAGATTCCAAGTCAAATTAACGGCAATAAATTCATTAATTAATTTAAATTCCAACATATACTTATTTTGTTTTTTTAAATCTTATTATTCAATCAATTATCATATTATATGTATACTTAACGTTGGTTTACCATTTCATTATCTCAATCTTCTATATTTATCACTTTAGTTCATATTAACTGTAGTAGGTAATTAGATTAACTGCAATTGATTTTCAATTTAATTTCAATGGATTAAATAAATAGGTAATGAATGACAAATGTTACCTTTTACTTACTTAATTGCATTTACAAGATTATTATTAACAACAAATGCTATGACTACTTACACAATCCTGATTATACTCAATTTTCCATTAATTTCATATAATTTCCCCTTTTATATACCACTTAATTCATTTCCTTATTTCAACTTATCATCAAATAACGTTACAATTATTTTAATCACTAACATACAATTCCAACATTAAACCCAACATTCAATTGCCTTAATTCAATTAATTACCCATTCAATATTAAAACGATAAATTAATGAGAAAATAGTTAATACAATCGTTTATAATAATAATTCATACCCCTTATCTTATTCTTTACAACCAAGGGTTATAATTTTCTTACCCAAAAAGGTTTTATATTCAATATTAACCTATTTCAATTAACTACATACAAGTTCACCATCTACATCATTTAATTTATTTCATTATTTATAGTCATAACCAAGTCAACCTACAATGTATTTCAATTAGTTTGAAATTACTTTAAATATTTATCAGTAGCGTTTAGACAACACCACTGATTTCATATTCAATATTAGCCAATTCTAATTGATTACATATAATTTCAACATTCAATGTATTTCCTTAGTTTTAGTTATAACTAATTATAACCTTAAAGTCACTTAAATTAATTGGAAATTAGATTAAAATAGTTAGCAATTACCTTATATTAACATTACTAACATTACATTCTAGTTATTCTTCTCCTTGTAACATAAATTTTTTTTTGGTTTTATTTCAATATAAAATTATAAAATATTATTTAGTTAATATTTTAATAATCGAAAATCATGGGTCGTTACAAGAGGGGTTATAAATTGCAAATTTTGGTTATCCAGACTAAAAATATATTTCTATAAATAAGTTAAGTTTTAAATTTTAAAATGGAAATTTTTATTTATGAAACTACGAAATTTTAAGTTAATTAGTATTGAAATAGTTCAAAAGTGAATTTTTAAATACTTAACATTTATTACTTTGAAAGTGATGTTATTAAAAGTATTTCAATATTTTAAATAATTATTTGAATATATATTAAAAATAAATTATTATTATTCTTTTAAATACTCATTATATATATATATATAGAGCTTTGAAACGTTTTAAATTTATTTATGAACCTTTTGGGAAGCCTGAAAGTGGGGTTATTCAGTAAATATGATTTATAAGGAAATTCTTAAATGGAATTGGGAGGAAAAGTAAGAAATTTTTGAAGAAGTTAAATAATAGTGAACTTCAAAGAATGAAAATAGAATTCATAAAGAAGTACAAAGGGAATTGAGTTTATAAGCATGTATAATTGGTTTTGAAATTATTAAGGGAATTAATTAAGGAATTTCGGAATTTATAGAATTCGTGTAAAACGAGTTAGGAAATTTACAAATAAAATTGTAAATGATTTTGAGAAAGAGAAATAGGAAATAAAAGGAGTATTTTCTAAGTGTTGAATACAAAAGGAAGTGGAGAGAATATTCTAAGCATTGGGAAGGGTTAAAAATGTTCCGTTGTAAATATAAGGATTTGAAAACAGTTTTCAAATGTTGAGGAACTGAAAATAATATCTTATAAAGATATTTTGAGATAAATTCTGGAAAATTTATAATAAGGCCCGGTGATTGCTTTTGGATGTTTATTGAAAGTTAAATAACCGGTTATCATTTTTGTCCAATTTTGTAATCGTTTCTAAGAGTCCGGGATCAGGTTTAATTATTCGAAAAGCACTTCGATCCGGTTTGAACGTTACAAATGAATACGTGAAGATGATAAAGACGGTGATTTGGTTTGTCCAGACCCAGGGCAACTTGGATGGATGAATGCTATCAGAACATCTTCATTGGAGGACGATGAGCATTCTAAGAGAAATCGTTCCTTGAAAGGTAACGCTTAGCGTCGAGCCTCATCAAATGGAAATGACTAAAGCAGGGGAGGTGCAGCAAGGCTAAGTGTGTCGCGCCCAAGTAGGTTTTGTTATCACCTTTCTAGATGTCCTCGGAACCCAATTATTTATAGATACGGTTTTGTATGGAAGGAGCTCTCGGTGGCATGGGTGGAAACACCCGGGGTGATAACATATTCGGTGTATCCAGGTCAGCGGTAGGCCGGTCTTCTATAGCAGGAGATCCCGACGTGGTCCTCGGTACATTTTTCTAGAGGTGTACTGTGGTAGGCGGTACCCTAATGGCCCAATCATTCGATGGAATCCATTCTTCAATAAGCGCCGTACAGTTTTGATTGTGCCCAACTATGCTGGAACGTGTGATGCAAGTATTTCAGCTAGTTTCTATTTACTTTCTATAGACACTATTATAATATCAGACGGATTTGTTAAAATATGTTTTGGTTATCGTAAGGTAAAAACCCGTTGTGTTTATTTGTGACGTGGTCTTACGAGATACCTTTGTTTTAAAAGGTTTTGAAAAGTTAATAATTCAAATTAAGTGTGTTTTTTTCACGCTGCTTTTTCAGACTGACTCAAGTGTTATTTTGTTATAATGCTCGAGTCAGATCAAATATTACAGATTCAGGTTAAATGCCATGAAGCTCAGGAGACGAGCTGGAGGAGTTCAAACGTATATCATGTACTAGGTTATTTCCGCTGTGTGAGGACAAGTTATTATAATCGTCCATTTGATGTATTGAATTGTTGTACTCTAATAGTGGTATGAATATTAACAGTACAGTTCTTGTATTTAAAATCTGTTATTATATATTATATTTTGTTTGGCTGCGATTGTGAGATTCTGTGTTGTTTTGTTTCTTTTCTCCTACCTTTTTCTTATTCAACCTTAATGAGCTGGTATTTTCGGCACACGACTGCTCGGCATTTATACAGTGGACGTATTAATGTCGATTTTCGAGGGTCAAAAATCCCCGTGCGTTACAGTAGCCGCCACCAAAAATTGTTGCCGCTGTCACCTAGACAACTTACACCATGATCCGAGACTTCCACTGCCTTCCTTAGGTCTGGCCGCCTCCAACGACCCCACCCACGTCCTTTCTGGTTGCACCACGTGACATGGCCGCCGTCGCCGCACGTGACGAACAAATTCGATTTCTAGCGAACTTGATCGACTCTAGAAAAACTCACCGCATGGATGCGGGCTGCTAATCACCCTCTTCGCAATGGTGCCTCCTAATCGTCGATCGACAACGATCCATCGTTGGATCAAAAACCCTAGGAATGGATGGCCAGGGTTCTTCCTCGATTTGTACTCAAATGATGCATCCAATTGAAAACCGAATTGCTGCAGTAAATTGTTGTAACGACCCAGAATTTCAGTCATTTGAAATTCTTATATTTAATTAATTTTAAATATTCACAAGTAAATTTTAAGAGCTGGATAACTTATATTTGAAATATAAGGATTTAATTAGATAATTAAATTGATAATTTAATATTTGAAATTGTGTAAATAATTGAAAATTGAATTAAATGTGAATGAAAATAATTTATAAAGTTGAATTAAATTCTATTTGAATTAGAATGATGATAGAGAACTTTTAAAATTGAATTGAAAGTTATTTTATAGAAATTGAATATTTTAATATTTAATTAATGTGTAAAAATAGCCATTTTTCAAACAGCCTCGAATTTCAATGAAACCAGTTTCATTGGATCTGTAATGTTATATTATTTTAAGAATTTAAATTTCGTGTCAATCGGATTTACGGTTTGCCCGAGGCAAGCTAAAATACATAGAAATTTGTTAAAAGTGAATTTTAAATTTTAATAATTCGATTTGAAAACCTATCTTCCAAATACGATCAAAATAGCTTCCGATATATATTCCATTATGTTCAAAATAGTGGTAAAACATTATAAACATCAGGCCGCACGCTTCGTTTCTAGTTTGAAAATTTTGGCGCTGAATAGTGTCGCGAAATTTTCTATAAAAGGACTTGAATATTTTTACTTTTCACTCAAACCCTAGTTTTTTAGGTCTAGCTGCCGGCTTCGATTTAGTGGTCGATATCATCCAATTTTCTTCCTTCGATCTCTCTAAATCCATAAACAATTAGCAAAATCTTTCAACTACAAAATTGTATAACATCACGAGATATATCGATCCAACGGCTGTGATTGAATTTAAGGTGATGGATCGTCGGCAAATTATTTATGAAGGCCGGCGTGTCATGCATGATTTTTGAGGACATAGGGTGACCAAGCTTCCTGTGCTCACGAGCATAGGTGGAGGTGAAGGTCAGCGTTCATTTGTGGGTGTCCGATCTTTGTTGAAGCGATCGTATGGTGCTGCGGCAATTAGGGTTGTAGGCGACCGATGGGTTCGTGATTGCCTGGGCGAATATGAAGATGGAAGAAGAAAATGAATCACAGCTGGGATCTGTTGAAGTTGAAACAAATGGCTCAGATTGATCTAGGTTTAAAAAATAGAAATTGAAATATATATATATATATATATATATATATATATATATATATATTTAAATTTGTACAATCTTTAAAATGCTATAACTTCTTCATACGAGGTCCCTTTTTGACAAAATGAATTGCATTGGGTCCGTATTGACGAGCATTACATTTTAGAGATTGTTTGGAGTTGATTGGAGCTAGTATAAATTTTGGGTAAAATTAAACGTTTGTTTAGTTTTATTCGGAATAAAACATTGCAACCGCTATTGGAAGCAATGTGAGTACAACTCACTCTTTTTGACTCACTGATATTTTTGTATAAGTGAGATACAAATTTATTTACGATGATTGATGATTGTCTGGATGAAATATGATATATTATCCATATACTGATTGGTATTTGGATATATTCCTGCCTATTTAAGCAGATGAGACCCTATAAGTTCCCGTGTATGAGCGGATGACCCTTTGTACGTGCGTCTACCTCGAAGCAGACATTGTACACATATTCTAATATGAGTGTTGTTGCAAGTGATAGGTTGGAGGGATCCAACTAGATTCCTTACCACTGTTGATTTATTTACAGATGTTGTGATATATGCTGTTATCATATGATATATGATGTTTTGGATGCCATGATTGATGTATTTAGTGCTATTGCTGCAATGGGCCTATTTTGTTAATTTAAAAATGTAAAAGTGATGATTTAAAATTAAAAAGGATTTTTAAATGTTTTTGAAAATATACGTTTTATTGAATTTTTGAATTGTTAAGGAAATGAATTTACTTTAAATAAATAGAAGCTATAATTTTTATGTTATAAAAATTATGATTTTTGTGAAATATATCGAAATGTCATTTTTTAAATATGAAGTGAACTATTTGGTAAAATAATTGAAATTGAGAATTTGAACATTTTATAAATATTTATATATAAGATTTATAAAATTGATATTTTATAAAATCAAATGACGGAATTATAAAGGAGTTTTGTAAATGTCAAAATGAAGTTAAAGATGAATTTTATAAGTAAATAAAATTTATAATTTATGAAGTTGTGAAGATATAAAAAGAATGATTTTGGAAATATAGAGATTTATAAGTAATTAACTTATAATTGGATTTTGGCATGTAAATGGGATATAAATGGAATTGGTTAATAAAAGGATTTTATAAGTGGAAGTTTTTATTTAAATATAAATGAAATAACATTGTTTTATAAATTCGAAATCAATTGAACTTGATAAGTTAAATATAGAAATTTATTAAACGAATTTCATCCACGATTTTGGACAGTGGATACTCCTTTAAATTAAAGGTGCAGAAGCTTTAATTTGGTAAATGAATTATATTCGCGATTTTGGATAGTGAATAATCTTTTGAAACTAAATGAATGTTTTGGGAAGTGATATTTTAAATGGAATAAAATGGTTTGAAGATGTTTTAAAATGTGTTAAGTATCGAATACATAGATTTTAATATTCATTATTGAAATACATGCTTTTGAGAAATAAGGAAATGGCGGACTACAACACTGTTGTTATAGTAAATGATTTTCGAAATAAAATATTTCTGCATAGTATATAGGATTTATATATCTATCTAATTATCGAATCTCTGTACTAGTGATTTTGGGTTGTTGTAACGATGTTTTACGCAACATTTGTTTTGACCCGAATAAATGTATTTAAAGAGAATATTTTCCTTAAAGAACAAAATATATACTTAATCCTGATTTAAGTATATGTAATATTTTGTAAGTGTTGAAAATAAAATGAATTGTGAATTACTTGTTATTAAATAAGTATATGGAAATGTTTTCCAAATAGTGAAAAGTGAAATGGTTTTGAGAATATATCTTTTGAAAGATAAGTTGAAGTGGATATTTGGCAAATGATTTAATCAATAAAATATTAATTATAAGTGCCTAGAGATTGTATATGGTGCTAAATATATGTTTGTTGGTTTGATAGTTAAATAACAAACTATTAAATTTGGCCATTTTAGTTCCTCGACTTGATGTAGGAACTATTTAGTCGTACACTTGGTACGTAGATATCTGTGTAGGCTTGATTATCATTTGTGTTGAGGATGTTGATTCATATAGTGCAGAGTATTACCCCAATCTATCGAGCGTCCTTCTTGGCTTGAAGGATGGCAAGTTGAAAGTTGGAGACGTGATAAGTCTATGAGACTTAGTTTCTGTGTGAGGTTGAGACACACTTTTGCATTGTTGGTGCGAAGAGAACGGGGGTTGGTTTATCCCAAAACCACTTCAGACCGACGTATATTTGTTCGATTGTGCATGTTATTAATGATATTGATATTCAAGATTTTCATAGTGGGAGACTACTTGTTGATCTTTTGGGGTTAAAATCCCAATATACATATAGTAGCAGTAGTCTATTCATTATGAAATATCCAATGCAATTACTATTCGCTACTAATCCTAGGGATTTCCCGACAGGATATTGTAGGAAAGTACCTTCGGTTTGTCCTGTTCCTGGACAACTTGTATGGATGTTTGTCTGATATTGCATTTCTGAAGATTACGTACATTGGTTTTTACAAACGTACATCAGTGGTGGCGGAGAAGGCAACTTCTCTTAGCTTAACACTACCTTGAAACGTATGAGCATAAGGGCTGTATTTTTATGGAAGGCAATTAGTAGTCAATGGAAATGGCCGTGTGGCATTCAAAGTGATGTGATTGTGATTTGTGAAAGGTAATCGTTACCTTAGGCGTCATCAACCAAAATGACCAAAACAGGGTTAGATGTAGCAAGGCTAAGTGGGTCGCTCCCAAGTAGGGTATGATCATCATCTTCTAGATATATCTTTACATGCTATGATGTCGTGTATCTGATTATTGTGGTTTATATGCTATGAGGGCCCTCGAAAAAGGTCGGTAACGACCGGAGATGACATATTCGGTACCATCTAGTTGTAGAGGCGGGCTGGTCTTGTATTGGTAGAGGGCAGATGTTCTGTGCCTCGAGACATCCATCTAGAGGTGTACCCATCGGAAGGTAGTCCCTTCACCGGGTCATCTGTATGGAAATCCAAACTCCACTATGTACCTGTCATTTTATTTTTAGAGCCTAGTATATTGGAATTTAATAATGGTAAAAATTTCGGCTATTTTGAATATTATTTGTATACTAGACACTAGTATAATATAAGAGGATTTGATATGAAATATTTTAGGCATGTCTTACAAGATACTTTTGTTTTTGATAAAGGAAAAGTTTGGTAATTTAATAAATTCAATTGAGTGTATTTATCACGTTGGTTTATCAGACTGATCCAGGCATTCTTCCCTTTCAATACTCGGGTCTGACCGAATATATTTACAAGTTCAGATTTGGTGATTTTGGAGCTTCAGCAGGAGAGCTGGAGATATTCATTTTCGTATACACATATCTGTTTAATTATCCGCTGTGCTTAGTTGTTGTTTATATCGGCAATTGTGAGGACATGTTATTATAAATGTCCAAGCCGATGATTAGTGATTAATTGTTGAACTCTGATTGATGTATGTATATACAGTTTTTGTTTTGTAAAGATCATGGAAATGATATTATATGTTTTTCGCTGCGATGTTAGATTTTTTATTGTTCATTTTGGTTCTATCTTCTCTCTTTCTTCTCTTCTCTTCTTCTCCCTTCTTTTCTTTCTCCCGACTTTACGTCGGTCTGTGGTTTTTGGATGGGACATGTCGGTTTATTTTCGATTCAAAGGGTATGGATTTGTGGATCGTCACAATTATGCTCGTCGAGAGCTTTCCAATGATATATAGTTTGCTAGGGTTTGGAGAGTTTGAATTTTGAAATTGAATTTGAAATTGGATTTAGTGTTTTGCAATTGGAATTTTGTTTCTGCCATTGAAGAAAGGAACGTACAAAAGTTGATGTACATACAGAATAAACTGAAAGACTGTTAGGGCTGAGAAATGTTAATCGACAAGATTTCTATTGGTTTAGAAATTTGTCGAAAAATTTCAAATTAAATTCTACCGCAAGCGCACGACATACAATTTGTAGTACGCGAATACGGGTCGATCCACATGGAATTGTGAAAGATTAAAAATCTATTCAATCAAATTAGACCAAATGAGGAGAAATGTTAACTAGAAATAAGATGAAGCTAAAAATAGAATTAAAATTTGATTGAAAAACTATTGAATTAGAGAACAATTTAGAGGCAATTTCACTCTTATATTTTTGTAAATCAACAAACAAACAATTTGTGATTCCTAGCTTTGATATTAACTGAAATATTGTTGTATTTATCATAAGTATGCTTTGTTTATGTTATTAATTAACATAACTCAAACCATCAAACTATAATACAACAAATAAACCACTTTTAATTCTCATGAAAATGAAGCCATAGCAAAAGCTATTTTAAGTATGATCTATTTACTATTGTAACTAGTAATATAGATCATCAAATTTCATTTTTACTTTAATTTCACAATCAAAAATGGATTAGCAAATGATGATGCAAACTATGTTTATGTTGAATAAGAATAGCTCATTTTCATAAGCAATATAAGCTATCAAAGCCACTTGTATAAACTTGCATCAAAATCCACTTCATGAAGCATAAATCAAATGAGATCATAAATCATAAAATGTTGAAATTACATAATATTTAAGAGCTTCATTACCCTTAAATTGAAGGGGTTTAGCTACTCATTTGTGGCATTGAAGCAACACTTGTAATTTTCAACATTAAGAAGCAATGAAATGGAAACTAAGCAAAGGAAAAAGAGAGAATAATTACTAACTATTTGCATAAGAAGAAAAGCTACAATACTTGCATGAATGTAAATTTAATCTACTAGCAAAGAAAAGAGCACAGAAAACATCAATAAAAAGTGAATGAAAGAAAGAAGAAAAGAGAAGAGAAAGAGGCTTGGAAGCCATTTTTATTTCACTTTGATTTGTGTTTACAACTTGCTAATTTCCTAAGTAAACATAAGAGAGAATAGAAGATAGATTCATGTGCATAAGAGGGTTATTTATACATGCATAAAACCATAATTCTATTTTTAGGAGGCTTTCCAAAATACCCTTGAGGTAGTGTGGCCAACAAGTAATCATTAACATCCATTAATCTCCCACTTAAATGTACATGAAGCTTTAATGACATTTTAGCATGTGCTTAGCTCCTAATTGAAAATCAAGCTAAGTGGGTGGGATCCTCCATGATCTTCAACTTGAATTATTTCCTCTTCATTCCTTTGTACCTCCTTGTACGTACATATATCTTCATATAAGCCTCTTCCACATGCATCCAAGTTCCTATAAAAATCTTCAAAAATGTCCAAGTAAAAATTCTCAAATTTACACATGCGCAAAAATAACCATTTTGCCCCTGAATGAAGATGAAAATATGATGGTTTGAAAATAATTGAATTTTGGTTTTAACATGTACAAATGCCCATATATGATGTTTATTTAAATAAAAAGAGATAAAATATGGATGTAAATATTGTGAGAAATGCGGATTACGGATCTTAAGGCTAAGATTAACACTAGAGGGGGTGAATAGTGTTAATAAAGAATTACTAAATCCTTTTAATTTATGTTAATTTAGACACAAAAGTATGCAATATACTGACACAGATATGATCACAAAAACAATCACAGATGCAGAAATAAAATAAAAGCAGTAAAGGAAAGAACACACTGGATTTTATAGTGGTTCGGAGTTACCCTACATCCAGTCCCGCAACACAAGTACGGATTTCCTTTCAAAAGCAATTGTACAATTACACCCTCGGTTTCAAGGCTACGAGGTACACCCTTCAGAATTTCGATCCTCTGGGTAGAGATACTTGATTTCCGGGCCACAAGTTTACCCAATTGATTTCACATGCTACAATCACGCCTTTTCCCTTTTGATTAATTTCCAAGGCTACAATCACACCTTTTCTCGCTTAATAGATTACAAAGAAGTCTATAACTCTGAATAGCACTGAGAATCTTGTAGAGATAGTGATAGAGAATCAAACTAGAAGTAATCGAGTATGATTCAATGTTGATTTCGGCAGAGTAATGATAAGAATATGTATTAAGAAATGAGGAAGAAGAAGAGGAGTGAAAACCAGAAAATTATGATTAAAAATTCATTGAAACTGACTCCTATTTATAGAAGAACAACAGCCATGACCATTCATGAAGAGTTATGGCGAATAGACACTTCTTTTGAAATTTGAATTTTTGAATCAAAATGTCACCATGTCGACATGGTCATGCTAGGCATGTCAACATCCCAAAGGATTTTTTGTGTTTTTGATTTTCTTTGAAAATAACCTTTATCTTATATAAAAATTGTTTTTAAACTTTATAAATATACTTGACTATAGTTAAAATTCATAAGTAAATATAAAGAATAATATATATAGATTTTAAATATAATTTTATATTTAAATCTAAGTATAAATATTAAAAGTTAAATATATTATTTAAAAAGATAGTTTAAAATCAGGAGTAATTTGACTTTGAAAATAAAGATGTTTTTTAGGCTAAAATTATTTAAAATCAGGATCGAGGGTTTTGATTCTTTTAAAAGGAAAGTTTTGAAAACATTTTGAAAACAGGATATAATTTTGAAAAATCATTTTGAATAAAAGTTAGCGGATAGAAAACAATGTTCCACTAGATTTTTCGTAGGTTCCATCCTACTTAGGGTTCCATCCCTTTAACGGGCTCGAAGTGGATTCCATTCCACGAATAAATTGGATTTTAAGATGCTAGTGCTTTTCTACGAGTTTTAACAAAATTACTAATAAAAAATACTTAACCTTGAAATCTTGAACTCTTGATAATCTTGATACTCATGAGTCTTCTATCTTGATATCTTGAATCTCTATACTGAACAGTCTTCATTCTTGGTACCTGCATGGTTAAATCCTGCATATACATATATATATCTAAACTTAATCTATTCTAAGGTTGTTGTCATCAAAACCATCATCTCACGGACTAACAATCTCCCCCTTTTTAATGATGACAACCTTTGTTTATAAAATATTACTTCTATCGTAATAACTCCCCCTTAATCTATGCCTAATTACCCTATTTTGTATTTCTCCCCCTCTGTCATCAACAAAAACTAACTTCGAACTATATAACTCCCCCTAAATCTAATACTATATGACATGTGATTATAATGATAGTGTTATCATAAATAATCAACACTTAACTCTAAAAACTAAAACTTAATCCTAAATTACTAACTATCCTAACTAAGAATATATGATAATACTTATAATAGTTAGAAATCAAATATAAGAACATAAATTATTTATTAAGTATATTTCAACACACTCATCAAAACCAATCATATCAGACAAGTCAAACAAGTTAATCAAGTCAATCACGTCAATTAGATCAAACAGGTTAATCAAGCCAAATAAGTTAATCAAGTCAATCAAATCAAAAAAGTCAATCAAAACATACCAAACAAATCAAAAACTAATAATCCTATATTATAAGACAATTCTACAAACTCCTCCTGAATAAAATACACTTATGTAATGCAGTATGAAATGTATGACATATGCAATGTAGCATGAGATAATATGCAAAATAAAGTGCAACTTGTGATGCAAATGATTATGATATGCGTTGTAATTTATGATGTAATATGTAATGAAATGTGATATGAAATAGGATGCATAATGATATGTAATAAAATGAAAATAAAGTAAAATAATTCGTAGAATGATATGATGATATATATATATATATATATATATATATATATATTATGGTAAGAGATATTCAGGCTATAAGATAAACATGAGTGATAAGTAATATCTAATTGGCAAGCATATATATATATATGTGTGTGTGTGTGTGTGTGTGTGTGTGTGTGTGTCTATATATGTATGTATACATATATCAAACTATTTATTATAAATCACTTCAACCAAACAAAGGTAAAACACACCAATTACTAGACTTAAGTTAAGGAACCTAATGAATGGGACTGAAAGAGTTGTAAAGAAAGAGTTTAAAGATAATAAATGGTATTAAAACTGTAACATAATCGTGAAAGGTAGTAATCAAACTTAATATCAAAATTAAATGCTAAGGAATAAGGACTTATACTATATATGATTAAATATGGTTTTTATAAAGAATAATAGCCAGCTTATTTAATTTGTTTAAAATAATTATTTTAATTTAATTACTAGAATCCACACTTCCATGTTTACAAAATACTTATCTTACTAATTAAAACCTTTTTATTAAATTTTTATTGGTTTAAATATTTTAGAAACATGTTTAAATATCTTTTCAATTTTAAAAAATATCATAATGAAATATTAAATAAAATAATAAAGATTGAAAAACTAAAATAAACATGTGTTATATTAAGACCTCTTACTTTGAAAATTTTAATTAATTAAAAAATTTAAATATGAAATTAATTTTAAAACATTCTAATATAAGTTAGAAATTAACTCTAAAAAGAGTAGAGAAAAATACTTAATTTAAATATTATTTTTACATAATCTAAAGTCTCAAACAGAAAAGACAGCATTTACAAAATGCTATAAAAAGTTTTTGCAATAAAATATATTCGAAACTTTATAAAACTAAAACTGTAGCTTTACCAAATGCTGTGTAAAGTTTCTGAAACTCTATAGCGTTTCCAAGCATAGAAATGCTATAAAAACGAATTTGCAATACTTACAAAACATTACAGAAGAAAAGAAGCATTTTAGAAATGCTATCTAAAATTCCGGTCATGTGATGTGGTGCTATCTTATTTATTGAAGAAATATACAAATTGAGCTTCATTCTAACATTCTAAATTCATTCTATTAATTTCTTAAAGATATAAAATTAGCATCTCAAAAGAAATAGAGTATGAGAAGTAAAAATAACATTAGAAAATTTGAAATCATGAATGAAGGTATTCTTTTCTACTTAGTATAGTTGTAATAAATTAGTTGTAGATTTTATTCGAAAGAAAACACATTTTAAAAGATTTTTTTTAAAAAAAAAATAGACTTGTACATCGATATTTATACTATGGTGTGTTGATATATGGACCAATATATCAAAACTTATAAAAGAGATAAATTTCTATACCTAACTAAATGCATAGATATATTTATTCCTAAATGCAACAATAAAGATGAAATAATAGTAAAGCATACCAATTTTTGCACTCCATTTTTCTAACTTTGTTGTTCTTCCGTTGTCGTGAGTCACACATTTATATCTTTTAGAATTTGATAACGAGATCTACTCTATTGCGACGGGCTTGTTTTTCTGATCATCGTAGTATATTCATTTGCTGAATTTGGAGACCGTATGGGAAAGATATAGATGATTTAGTAGATCGACCAACTTGGCGCCAAAACTTTGAATTTGAATTTTGAATGAATGGACACTTCAACCACTATATATAGGCCCAACGGTCACCACTTTTCATTTTAATTGCTCTTCTTCTTCTTCCCGTTTACCTATATACTATCAAACTTCTAGAGGGCATATCTCCTTCGTTTCTTAACGGAATTGGATGAAATCAAGGTCAAATCGAAGAGGAAGGCAAGGGCTGCGATCTGGTAATAGTTTGGTGTCGAATTTGAATGGTATTGTGATGCAACAGGCTGAATAGTAGAAGAAATGTGGAAGATCCCGTACACAGTTTTTTAGTTTTGGATAGCCAACTTCAAACTGTCATATCTCACTCAATTTTGATCGGAATTTGATGATCCACCCATCAAAACGACCGCGAGAGCAAGAACTACAATATTGAAAAGGAGTGGGAATATTCAAATCTCTGGATGAAATTTGAAGAATACCTTTGACAGTTTTGCCTTCGTTTTCTCTTTTTTCACCAAAACTTCATTTGACCATAACTTGGTCATTTCTTGACGGATTCACACGAAACCGATGGTTTTGTGAAGAAGATAGAGAGAAGTACGGTATCAATTATGTTGTAGATGAGAACCAAAAGTTTTGTATTGATCTGGTACACATTTCTTTGTCGATTTCCAATATATATCCACTTGTTCTTCTTCATCGATAAATGATTATCTGATATCTTTTAACCAACAGTCATTAGACATAATTCTTCTCATGCAAAACAAAATAACCTTTTTAAAGAATCAAGTGACTTTTCAAAATAACTAAATATAGTTTTAAACAGAAATATAATTATGATTCTGTGACATATTCATATGAAAATAGTGTTAATAAAATCCCAAAAATAGCCATTTTAAAAACTTTTTCAAAATTCAGATTATGAAAACTTTGAAAACCCTACTCTGATACCAATTGTGAGAAATGCGGATTACGGATCTTAAGGCTAAGATTAACACTAGAAGGGGGTGAATAGTGTTAATAAAGAATTACTAAATCCTTTTAATTTATGTTAATTTAGACACAAAAGTATGCAATATACAGACACAGATATGATCACAAAAACAATCACAGATGCAGAAATAAAATAAAAGCAGTAAAGGAAAGAACACACCGGATTTTATAGTTGTTCGGAGTTACCCTACATCCAGTCCCGCAACACAAGTACGGATTTCCTTTCAAAAGCAATTGTACAATTACACCCTCGGTTTCAAGGCTACGAGGTACACCGTTCAGAATTTCGATCCTCTGGGTGGAGATACTTGATTTCCGGGCCACAAGTTTACCCAATTGATTTACCAAGACTGCAATCACACCTTTTCCCTTTTGATTGATTTCTAAGGCTACAATCACACCTTTTCTCGCTTAATAGATTACAAAGAAGTCTATAACTCTGAATAGCACTGAGAATCTTGTAGAGATAGTGATAGAGAATCAAACTAGAAGTAATCGAGTATGATTCAATGTTGATTTCGGCAAAGTAATGATAAGAATATGTATTAAGAAATAAGGAAGAAGAAGAGGAGTGAAAACCAAAAAATTATGATTAAAAATTTATAGAAACTGACCCCTATTTATAGAAGAACAACAGTCATGACCATTCATGAAGAGTTATGGCGAATAGACACTTCTTTTGAAATTTGAATTTTTGAATCAAACTGTCACCATGTCGACATGGTCATGCTAGGCATGTCGACATCCCAAAGGATTTTTTGGTATTTTTGATTTTCGTTGAAAATAACCTTTATCTTATATAAAAACTATTTTAAACTTTATAAATATACTTGACTATAGTTAAAATTCATAAGTGAATATAAAGAATAATATATATAGATTTTAACTATAATTTTATATTTAAATCTAAGTATAAATATTTAAAAGTTAAATATATTATTTAAAAAGATAGTTTAAAATCAGGAGTAATTTGACTTTGAAAATAAAGATGTTTTTGAGGCTAAAATTATTTAAAATCATGATCGAGGGTTTTGAATCTTTTAAAAGGAAAGTTTGAAAACATTTTGAAAATAGGATATAATTTTGAAAAATCATTTTTGAATAAAAGTTAGTGGATACAAAACAATGTTCCACTAGATTTTTCGTAGGTTCCATCCTACTTAGGGTTCCATCCCTTTAACGGGCTCGAAGTGGATTCCATTCCACGAATAAAATGGATTTTAAGATGCTAGTGCTTTTCTATGAGTTTTAACAAAATTCCTAATAAAAAATACTTAACCTTGAAATCTTGAACTCTTGATAATCTTGATACTCATGAGTCTTCTATCTTGATATCTTGAATCTCTATACTGTACAGTCTTCATTCTTGGTACCTGCATGGTTGAATCCTGCATATACATATATATCTAAACTTATAATGTCAATATTTATATTTTATAATCTATTCTAAGGTTGTTGTCATCAAAACCATCATCTCGTGGACTAACAAATATATGCACATTTACGTGCACATCAAATACTTAAGAACATTATTTATTTATTGCTTTACTTTTTCCTTGCTAAACTGGCCCACTGGCCCAAACCCGAAACCTAACTAATTCCCTTCTCTCCTTTTCTATCCTCTTTATTTTCTCTTCTCTTTATTCCTATTCAAACCTTCTACTACCAGATACCCAAACCACGGTGTGCACATGAAAAAGCCATTGGCGACGTGACGACCATCGTCGACTCCACCCCTAAGTCACAATCGTCCCCCTCGACTTCCTAGACCACCCAGACCTCTTGGATAGAGACAGAATTGAAATCGAGTACTTCACCATCCCTAGGAAAAAGAACTGACCTCCTTTATCATCTTGCGCTGCCACCACCGACCACCGGTGCCCATGCGACCTTGCTTGGAGTCCCGCCTAGCTTCCCTCTCCCTTTTCTCCATACACCGAATAACCCCGTCGCCACCACGATGCCGTAATCGCTAGGAAACCAGCCTCGACCAAAAACTTTTCCTAAACCATCCGACCCGCCACCACAACGCTGAGAAAATCACGCAACCATTTTTCCCAAGCTTCTCCTTCACCGAACTTCCTTCTGGCCAGGCCTCGACCAACGAAAACGAGAATGTCGTCGGATTTTGGCCAAAGACCAAAAACTGATCATCTCCCTATATCTCATCATACATATGCTTAAAAATCGTGAAAAAACCTCAAAAATCATATTTTTCGATGATGAACACTTTATATAAGAAGAGGCCCAAACAATAATAGTCGAATTTCTTCCAAATTTGGTTACTTTACTGCAATTCATACTTTTTACATTTTATACTTCATAATATTCACTCAAACCAGTTTTAAAAGAAAGTACCCTCAATAACAAACAACTCTTCTTTTAACATCACTACCTAAAACTAATTAGATTGAGAGGTAGGAATTTTCTTGAAGATAAGCATAACAGTTTTGATTTAAAAAATAGAGCAAAAGTGAAAAGGGTATTGTACAAGCCTGGTTTGTCTGGTTATACTTTAATATACGATCTTATATAAGTTTATATATAAATACTAGTTTAAGTATATACATATCAACAACTCCTTTTTCCATGTCCAAATATAGATTACAGTAGGCTAAGTTTTTAGTTTACTCACAGTTTTTAACCTGCTGCTTCCTTTCTTGTTTTGATCTTCCTCCTAGCACAAATTCTACCGTCTTGATTCTCGTTTTAGCTTTTTTCCATTTTACTTTAGTAGTTCGAATGAATGACAGAATAAGGCAAAGGTAGATGCATATATAGAGAAGCAGGCAGCAGTACTTTGTACAGTAAGCTTCTTTTTTTACCCTTATTTTTATTTTTATTCTATTCTTTTCCTTTTATTTGATCAGAGGTTGCTTGACCTGATTTGATTTTGTGTGACTTTGATTTAAGGTTTTGAATGCTTGGATTAGATGTATTGTATGCTTGAGGGGATGGTATCTAATGCTATGTTCCCTAAGGTGTTTACATATGCTTTCATATGTGCATATATGTACATATATATAGTTACCACCATATGTTCATATGTTTTACTCTTGTCTATTCACATATTTCTTATGTAATACGAACACATGAAAGTATATACTATCAGGTAAAATTGGTTTGAAGTTTATCATTTTTGAGGTTTGTATCTTTATGTATATATGCTTACTTGCATATAAAATAGTTTCACAACCATGTATACTTACCTATATATACACTTATAATTATACACATCCTTATATACATTGCTTATGTATGTTTTGTTATTACAAATATATATTCACAATTTTACAACTTCCATATATTTTGCTTCATACGTCATATATACATTTATATATATACTTATATACTTTATCCACATCATAAGCTTGTATATTCTTCATTACCATATATATATTTACACATTTTCATGTGTATTATCCATATGGGCATACAATCATATACTTGTATACTTAGACACTTATTTATATTTATGGATATTTTATCTCAATTTAGATGGTGGAGTTTATATATACATATAATTTACTTTTTAAAAGATTTATCATATTCCAAAGATTTTATGATTAAATATCCTATATAGTTTTTAAGCCAATTTATATATGTCCAGATATTTTAATTATTAGAAATTTATTTGTTTGACAAATTAATATCTCAATAATAAAATCAGTTAATCACAAAATAACTAGATGTTAAAAATCCGGGTCGTCGCATTCCTTCCCCCTTAAGAACTTTTCATCCTCGAAAAGGAGCGAAGCAAAAATTCTAGTTTTTGATGTTTATTTTTAGTTAAATCATTCTTTAAACATTTAACCCTTTGCTCTTTTATTTTAAAATGTTAAAACATTTTAAAATTTACATAATATTACCAAACTATCTTTATATTATAATACTTTTCATAACTCGATGTCTCGACAAGTTCATCCTTGTTCTCATAGAAATTTAGTCATACGTTGATCAGGCGTAGGACTGAAAATCTATAAGTACTTAATAGACCCGTTTTTAACACCCAGCGAAAATACTTAGAAAAACTTTTGCGAGAATACTATAAAAAATAATCACCCCCTCCTATGGATCGCAGTTAGCATGATGATTGCATCGCCATCCCGGCGAAATCCATAAGAAAACTGTAGGCATCCGCACCCCTCGCGTCCAACATAGAACCGCAACAGATTGTAGCTACACCCAGGGATACGTTGCTATCATAGCAAACCCATGTAACTGTAGGCATCAGCACCTCCGAATTATGCTGCCAAATGAAACTTTACCACATAGATCGCAGACTACAGAAGGTTGCGTCACTATCCCAATGAAACCCAATGTAGACTGTCGGCACTCAGCGCCACATGACTTTCGCTATGGAACCACAAAGTTCACAATCTACCGATGCTACATCGCTATCCCAATGAAATCAAACTAGATTGTAAGCAAACACTGCCACTGGACTTACGCTATAGAATACGGTAGATCACAGTTACAGCTAAGGTTACGTTGTCATCATGGAAAAAACCCTAATGTAACAGTAGGCATCAGCGCCCTTGACTTGCGCTATCAAATGATCGTCAGGAACTACAGTTTTGTTCGAATGTCCTCTGGGACCAAAATTTAGAACCCTCCTTTGGGCTCAAGGTAGAACCACCCAGTGGATCTCCTACTATAAGTTTCAGCTCTAAATGGAAGCGCCTTTTTCCCCATAGCATTCTCAAACCCTTTCAAACCATACACATATAGTATCTTTCAAATCATATTCTTTATATGATCACATATAAATTTCAAAATCGATATCTCAAAATCGATAATTCTCAAATTTGGCTTTCCATATTCTCAAAATTTGCTTTTTGCCAAAAACAAAAACCTTTCAAAATCATTGTGTTCCAAAAACTTTTCCAGTTCCATTCTCATAAATCATTCTTATATATATAAGTTTATTCTTTCAACTTAAATGATTTTCACATACTAATATAAATTCCACTTTATATTCCAAATATCCTTTAAAGATCATTTCCTTTGGTTATAGATTCAACAAGGGGATTTTTTAATATATAAAGATACATACAAATTTATTTATGCCAAATCAAATATTCAAGTTTGATTTCCTTTACAAAGTTATTTGCCTCATTTCTTACTCTTTATAAAGTAAGTTTCGGTTATAGTGCTATCTAACTTTCATTTTTAATCATCATATATTTCTCAAAATATAGTCTTCCATTTTAAAATCATTTTTTCCTTGATAACTCGATTTTGATTCCAGTTCAAAATTGCTTCAATTTCCATTTGGGTTATAACTTTAAATTCAACCCAATTAGTATTTAAATCCATGGTTTAAATATAAACAATTTCCACTCTGACCAGTTTGAGGTTAAATGGCTTAAAATAGTTAAGTAGTTGTAAAATAGTTGTAAAATAGTTAAATAGTTAATATAAGATAGTTTGAGTTTAAAAAAAGAAAGGCTTGTATAGTAAATAGCTTGGAAAATCAAAACAGTTTGAATTTGTAAGAAAATAGATTTAAGACAATTCATATTAAAACAATTTATTTGAAAATAGTTTCAGAGTCAAACTGATTCAATTTCCAATTTCCAATTCAAATTAATTTTCAATTTCCACTTCCATTCAAATTGATTCAATCCAGATTCCAATTCGAATTAACTTCGATCCCATTCAAATTTAAATCAATTCCCATTTGAATTTAAACTTATCCAACTTCGATTACGATTCCCATTTAATTCAATTCAATTTCAAATTTGAATTAATTCCAATTTCATTATCAAAAACCCATCTCGATTTATATAAATTCGGGTTCGGTTTTCAAAATGTTGATTTAATCACTTAAATCAACTTAACCTTTAATATTAAATTTAACAACCCAAGTCTTTAAAATAATTCAATTCTTAGCCCAATTTCCAAATTAAATTACTTCTACTTAACTCATTTCAAGGTTCGAGTAAGAGTTCATTTTTTTAAAACAAATAATTTCGAAATCAATTGATTACCCCATTTATAACTTAAAACCTTAAACCCGATTCTTTAAACAAATTCCAGTTGACAAGTTTGTTTTATCATTTCAAACTTAAAGTTCAAAATGGTTTCATTTCCACAAATTCAATTTCTTTTCTAAGAATCAAAATCTTTTAAAAGTTTCAAATCAAATTTTATTTATATTCAATTTCATGGTTGGACATATATCATTTCACTCCACTTCTCAATTTTACCAAAATAATCCAATTTACAGTTTTATCTACTGTCAATAACAAATAGGATGATAGCAGGGTATGTCAAATTGAATAAACATTCAAATTATCTAAAGCACCAATCAATAGAATCCATCACAAATTTCCAGAATTCGAAACCCGTTTATATTTCAAAAGCTGTTTGAAATTATCCACACATAACCTCTTATCAAATCCATGCTTTCCTTTTCCATTTAATTCATTTAACTTCCCTAAGTTAAATTCCACTTTCACCTTGAAATTTTCTATTTCAGATTATGAGCTCAAAACTAATTTAACTTGCCCTGAGTTAAATTTCCAATTCATTTAACCCATTTAGACTTCTAAATTTAAATTTACATCCATAATTTAAACTCTTATTAATATCTCTTCCCACTTACAAGTTCAAAAACTTACTTCTCTTTGGGTTATAATTCCCATTCTAACGGGATTTCAGAACTTAAACACCCAGTTATTTATTTCAAATCAACTTTGAAAGCATATTTATTTCATTCACATGTCAAGTCATACTTTCAATTTTAAACCATTTTTGGTTTTTAATTCAAACAAATTACTTTGAAATTTTCAAAAAAAAAACACTTGTTTAAAACTAGATTTCTATATTCAAAAATAATCTAAATAATATTACTCATTATTTCCTTAAACGCTTTGAAACAATCTCCAAAATTCTTTTGGGATTAGATTTAAAACTCTAAATTTTAAATCCATTTCAATTTATAAGTCATACTTATATATATTTTTTCTTCCTTAAAACTTTTCACTCTTGTTTTATTGTTGTTTATTCTGAAATAAACATCCTTTATTAAGATACAATACCCAGTTTATGAAAATTGTCATGTCTAGAAATTATATACACCATATATTCCATCATAATTCATTGGAAAAATACAATCTAGGTAACTTATTTCAAATACTTTAAAAATTCTTTTGAATTTTCCAGGATTTAAATTCAGGTTTGAATCCATTTTTAGCCTAACTTACTTGTATAATTAATCCTTACCCAAATTTCTATTAGTTATATATGTTTTACCACTTAAATCTCATAATCTTATTTAATTTTTATAACAGAACCAATTTCCTTAATATATTATAATAATTGAAAAAATTATTGCTTTATATATCAAAACATAAGCTTATATAAAAAGTAATTTTTTTAAACCATTTTTTTAAATCATTATATAAGAAAATACAAGTACGCCCTCTTATACATTACACTAAACTCATTCAAGGGTACTACTAACCCTATCGCTAATGAGTAATCCCCACCATAGCCAAGATTCTCGCTTAACCTTCTGCACTGATACCACATGTAACAGCCCGAAGATTTTCGATCCCGAAGATCGACATTAATACATCCACTGTATATAGGTACGAGCAATCGAGCGTCGAAAATTCTAGACTGTTAGGGATTAGAAGAAAAAGAGATAGAAGATGAAACAGAAAACAACAGCACAAAATCTCACAACCGCAGCGGAATAGAATATAATATAAAATAACAGCATTTATACGAAGAAAAGCTGTAACTGTCAAAATACATACAAGATATCAGAGTACAACCAATCTGGAAAGTTATAATAACTTGTCCCTGAATACTTTCTGAACAGTCTATACTACACAGTGGAATATAATCAATACGTCTCTGCTATCCAGCTCGTCTCCGAGCTCCAAAGCGTCCTAACCTGAAAATCTATAATACTCGGTCTAACCCGAGCCTTACAATAAAGTAACACCAGAGTCAGGCTGGATACCAGCGTGAGTAAACCCATTTGATATGAAATATTTAAGTTATAAAACTTCTTTGAAACCAAGGGTAACTCGTAAAATACGACGAATTTTTATCTGATTTCAACCAAACACATCCACAGAAATCCAATGATTTTATAATAATGTCCAAAACACAATTACTTATTTAAAATAATTATATTTTACTTATTAAGTCAACTCCAACCTATTAGACTCTCTACCCAAACCCATAGAAATTTGTAGTAGTTTTGAAATCGAAGTGGTTCTGGATAACGCTGATATCCGATCCTGGCATCTACGAATCAAAATACCATCTTTTAAGACCAAGTTCTTTTTAACAAAACAATTCAATTTCAGAATGTCACATTCATATAGAATTTTTTATCACAAATATCAATTCAAATAAAACATCTCACGTTTATATTTAACTGTTCAATTCAGGGTACATCATATCGCAGAATAACCGAATTAAACTCGCTAGAAATTCAAGGCAATTCAATATACTTAACCCTTTAAACCATCCATAGACTATACTAACCCTTACAACTATTTAATTTACTTTAAATAAATCTTAGGAATTAATCAACAACTAAAAAATTAATCCAACGTTTTAATTAATTTGAAATCTTAAATCATCTTACCCATATTAACCATTCAATAATTGAATTTCAAAATTATTATTTTTAAAAGGGTATTAATAACTGGTTCAGGAAATAAGGCAAAGCTCGGTTTCTATATTTTATAAAATCAGGGAGCTTATAGTTTAAAAAAATAAATGGTTTAAAGTGATTGACTTTGAAATACTTAAGAGCATTATTTATTTATTATTTTACTTTGTCCTTGCTAAACCGGCCCACTGGCCCCAACCCGATACCCAGCTAATTGTGACGACCCGGAATTTTTGGATATTTGAAATTGAGATATTTAATTGATATTAAATATTTCAAAGTTAGTTTAACTCGAATTTAAATATCACTATTTATTTGACAATTAAATTATTGAATTTGATTATTGAAAGTTAGGTAAAATATTGAATCTTTAGTTTTATGCTTGTTGAAAATATTTCAAAAGCTTATAAAATTTATATTTATAGTACTGAAGATAATATGTAATATCCCGGAATTTCTAGGAGTTTAAAATGTGATAATCTCTTAAATTTAATTATTTGAAATTGATAAAATTGTTATTTTCAAAGATAATTAACCAAGTAATATTTTAATTATGGTTATAAATTGGTAAATTGTTTTCAAAATTTATGAGTATGTTTAAATATATTTATATCTGTGTATTTTGAATTAATTTTTAAAATAGGATAAATTATTTTTAAATAATAATAAGCTTATTTAAAAATAGATGTTTATATTTATTTAAATTTATTTTAGATTTGATTTTTAAATTTGACTTTGAATTGAAATATAAATTGGAATTTAAAGGATAAACATACATCTTAAAATAGAATGATAATATAGTTTGGGTTTTAAAAATATATAGATAATGTTTTCAATTAGAAATAAGATTTGTTTTATAGAAATTTGATTTGTATTTATTTAATAAAATAAATCCAAGGCTTTTGAAATAACATTTTAAAATAAGGTTGATTTGTTGTATAATTTTATTTAAATTATATTTGGTTCATTCTTTTTAAGGATTGTATTTTGTATAAATTTAGAAAACTTTTATAAATGTATAAATATATTATTTATTAGATATTTAATAGAAAAGCATTTCTTCAAATTAAGAAAATATGTTTGTTAATAAGGAAATTAATTTAAAAACCTTTAAAATATTTTATAATATAGAAATAAAAAGGACAAGTGTTAAGTTTTAAACTCACTTGATAACATGTGTTAACATATTAATTAAAGTTGAGACAAGTGTCCATTTGTTTCTAATTTTCTTTTTAGGTTAATAAAATCTGAAATTATCCTATTTAAACACTCTTCCTCATTTTCTTTAAATCTTTGTTCATGCTTAAAAGAAAAACAAAAACCATCAATGCAACCTTCATTCAAACACCCAAAACCAAAAAATATTCAAACAAAATCTGAAGCTCCTCAACTCAAACAATCTTCAAACCAATTCTCAAACTTAAATCTTCAAATCATTGTTCAAATCAAAATTCTCTTCAAAACAATTTTACAGATTCTGTTTTCCTGAAAACCATTTTCCCAAATCTGCATCTATTCCTCCAATTCAAATATAAATCCCTGATTACCCAAAAACCTTAAAGCATTCCAGTTGAAACTCAAATCTGCAAAATGATTTCAAAAAGCTTGATGAAATTTCAACCAGTTCTGCAAATCTTTCATATGCATGCATGGGTCAAAGTATTACTTGAAACAACCTCCTCAAAACAAAGTCTGTAACCAATTCTCAGATTTTAAACAATCTGTAGTATTCAACCTGCACATCAAACAATGCTTTGATCATTCCTGTTTCGAGTTGAATCATCTCAGTCAATAAAGAAACCAAGTATTAAAGCAATTCAGTTTAAAGGAATCAAAACATTCAAGGCTTTCAACTTCAACACCCTCCAGGTTTCCAGTTTTATCAAGTTCAGGCTAACTGCATTTAAAAGAAAATGGTGAGTAAACTTAACTATATTTTGTCTTAAATCTGGTTGCTTGATTTAAATCATCAGTGCTTGATACACATTGTTTGCATGTGTCGGAAAAATGAAGTGTGCATGCTATCTCTGTTAATTCTTTCACAACTATAAATGAGTACTTTAAACTCTGGATTTAGATTTGTTGATTGGAAACTTGTTTAAAGTAGGCTGGAAACTTTGCTTGCATGTATATGTTTATATAAATAGTGCCACTATATATAGATGATTGAATTCATGTGTGCATGTCTTATTGTATACCGCTTCTCTGTTTTCTTACTTCCCCAGTTTACAATTAAACTCAAGATCTTTATATTTAACCACTGTTTGGACTTAGATTTCAAACAAAATAGTTTAGTTTATTAAAAATCTAGGTACTAAAATCAGATTCAAGTATCTGATGTCTAAAAAAAAAGAATCCTTTGGAAATTTAGGAATTCAGTAATTAATCTAACACCATTATTAAAAACAAATGTTGTAATTGGATTGAACAATTATATAAACTAAATTGTCTCTGGAAGTTATGATTTTTAAAATCAAAATCAAAATTTTTAGTAAAGCATTGAATGTGTAATTTGGTGATGTCTGGAATTGGGATTTCGAGGGAATTCTGATGATCACAAGGGTTGGGGTGGTCGGGATTTTTGTTGGAGGTGGAGGAGGTAATGGAGGTTCGGAAAAAAATCGAAGGTCAAGTTTCTGATGGTCGTGGCTACGGCGACGTGGTAATTTAGGTTTTTAAACCTATTTTAGTCGAGCTGGAATAATGGGTTCACTACTTATCCTCTTTTGGATCGAGTGCCATGAGACTTGGGGAAAAGGTTGTATCTTGGGGCGGCAAGGCGTGGACGAGGTAGTTCAACCTCCGGTGGTCAGAGGGGTTTGGGCAAGGCTATTTCTGGTAGTAGCTTGATTTCCAGTTTTCAACTATAGGGTTCAATTTGGTATCATGGCGTATGGGAATGTTTTGATGTCCGCGATGGGTTGCTGGAGCGACTATGGATGTGTGGGAGGTTCGGTGGATGATCGGAAGATCACCGAGGATGGTGCAGGTTGCACGGTGGCATGTCATGTCAGTTTGGTTTTGGAAAGGGGTAATTGACTTGGGGGAACTCGAGTGATTTTTGGTTTTGCTACGAGTTCCTTTTGGGGTCTTTAGCATGCTCGGTTCAATTATTGAGTTTAACAGTTTTGAAATGAAAAGATTGAGTACCTATTTTAGTTCAAGTTCACGGGTTAAACCCAGAAGAAAATAAAATAAAATAAATGTTTAACCAGTTTTTAAAAATAAAATAAAGTAAGTTTTAAAACTTTAAATAATTAAGCTAAAGTTATTTCTAGGAACTTATTTCTTTAAATTGATTTGTTTTTTTTTATGAATTGTATGGATGAATTTAAATGTTTTAAGTTAAAAACTTAAGGTTATTTTCAAAACTTATTTTGAAACAAAAGGGAAATCATAAGGAAATATTTTATTTAAATTAATTAGTGAATAATGATGTATTAATTTACAATTAAAGTTAAGATAATTTATTAGCTTGAAATTAGAATTGTTAATAAATAATTAAAGAAAGTAATTAATGATTTCTTTTTAATTTAATTAATGAATTAGGTTAAGTAAAGAATTCAAGATGTATTTAAGATAATATTTTATCTTAAATAATAATTAAGTATTAATAATTTGCAATTAGATAGTTAATTAAGAAATTTAAGATAATTAATTTATTTAATCATTATTTTAGAGTGGGTTAATTAAGTGATTAATTAAGTATAATTAATTATTTAATTAACTATTAATTAAGACGATGATTTAGTAAATTTCTTATGATTAATTAAATTATAATTACTTATTTATTTAAGTAATTAAGAGTTAATTAAAATAGTAATTAATTAATTAATACTTAATAAAGATTTTATTAAGTTTTTAATTGGGTTTTCTTAATTAATAATTAAAGGATTATTAAAATATAATGCTAGTTAATTAAGAATTAATTAACTATTTTTATTTAAGGTTAATTAATTTTAATTAAGGATTAATTAATTATATTTATGGATTAATTAATTTGTAATTAAGATTGTTAATTAATAATTAAGTTTATTAATTAATGATTAAGAGTTGATTAATTAGTTAATTAAGTTTAATTAATTAATTATAAAAGTAATTAGTGAATAATTACTTTGTATTAAAGGATTGATTAATAATTAAGGTTTATTAATTAATATTTGAAGATAATTAATCTGTTAATTGAAGATTAATTGGTTAATGAGTAATTAAAGGATGAATTACTCAATTATAATTAATGAGATAAGTATAATCAAGTAAGTTAATTAATTTGTAAATTAATTAAATATAGTCACTTGATAAATGATTAAGTATGTTTAATTAATAAAGTTTTGATAAGGCTAATTACTTAAGATAAGTAATTGATAAATTACAGAGGTAATTGAGTTAGGAAAAATTACTGATTGGGAAGTAATTTTTAATGGGTAATTACTTGTTAAAGAAATCAAAGGTTCATTACTTGGTGTACTAAATCAATGAATTTATGAAGTAATAAGAAGTAAATAAGAATAATTAATTTCTGTTTATATTTATTAATTAAAGTTGATTAATTTAGGCATGATTAATTAATGTAATTAATTAAGAGATGATGTAATTAATTTAGTTAATTAATTAATGGAAGTAATTAATTAAGGTTCATTAATTGATATGATTAATGAAAATAATTAAGGATTAATTACTTTATTAAGAGTTAATTAATCAAGGTTGATTAATTAGGATGATTAATTAATTTGAAGAATAAGTAAGCAATATACTTGGATAAAGTAATTAATTTAATTTATTTTAAATTAATTATAGATGAAGTAATTAATTTAATTCACTTTAAATTAATTAGAGGTAGAGATAGTTAATTTAATTCATTTTAAATTAATTATATTGTGGTATGAGTAAATCATGGCTTATGAATGAATGGATGACATTGATTGTCTTGAATGCTTTGTGATCTAAGTAATGAGATAAGTATGGTTGTATGATATGAATACTTGGTTGCATTGTGATGATTACATAGATTATCAATTGGGATGTTGATATATGGATTATCTACTATGATATTGATTACCTGATATTTGATAATGTTGATTATCAATTGTAATTTGTGAGTTATCTATCTGTGAGTATATAGATACTATATTGAATTGTTTTAAAAACCTTTAAAACAACTTGGACTTAAAAGAGACGCTTTGGATTTCGATGAGACCGGGATCGGGTTTCCATATTTGGATATCCGAAAACCATATCGATTCCAAATAACGTTTGGTCGAGAGACAAAGTGGAGCTTTGTGAAGACTCGAGGTGTAAGGGCTATACGTCAGTATAACTCTGTGGGTGATTCCATAATGAGTTGACGGGATTAGTTCTTATAGATTCGAGATGGTGGTTCAGAGTGCAAGGGTTATCGTCGTTAACTCTGAGGGTGATTCCAAAATGAGTGTAACGAGATAATGCCTTCGGTTTCGTTCAAACCTGGAACGAACTTGTATGGATTGAATGCTTTCAGAACATCGTCAGGTGGACAATGAGCATTCTAAGTGATGTGTTCACTAAATGTAATCGTAACCTCAAGCCTCATCAACCAGGAATGGCTAAAACAGGGGAGGTGCACAAGGCTTCGTGGGTAGCCCACACTTGAGAGTAAGATTTACCCCGTCTAGAGGTCCCTTTTATTTCGGCCATGTGGGCGATTGAATAGCTACATCCGTCAGGGTTGTCTTATTTGGAACTGTTCAGTAAGGAATGGGTCCGGCTTTGTGTTGCAGGGGAGCGGACGTACTCCTCGGTATGGTGATCTAGGCCACGTACTGTGACGGGCGGTACCCCAGTAGCCCTGCCATTGTATGGAATCCAAAATCCAATAAGTGCCAACGGTTTTGATTGTATTACCCACTTTTGTGGCTAGTAGCTGGAATTTAATAGATGTAACAATTTCGGCTATTTCTTATTTATTTGAAAACCCTAGACACTATTATAATATCACTGAATTTCCTATCAAATGTTTTGGTTAGCGTAAGGTAAAAACTTTTCCATGTTTATGTGTGGGAAGTCTTACGTGATACCTTTTCTTTCAAAGGTTTTTAAAAGTTAAGCAACTTTAACCGTTTACTCACACCAGACCCATGTCTGACCCAGGTTTATTCTGTTTTTCTTAAACTCTTGGGTACTCAAATTTTTACGAGTAGCCAAGGGATTCAGGTTAGGATTTTAGGTTGGCTTGACGAATTATGGAGGAGAAATGGAGCAGGAGGCTTCTGCGTATAGCTATAGAGTATTCCGCTGTGTGTTCTTTGAGATGTTGTCTTTGAGTTGTATAACTAGACATGTGTTTATAACTGTCTAGTATGAGTTGATTATGCTGTGTATCTCTGATGTATATGATACTATGTAAAGTATTATGTGATTAATATAATTTATTCGTTCTGCTGTTTAGATTCTGATGTTGTTTCTTTCTTCTCCTCTATCTTTTCTCTTTTCTATCCCTTTCTTTCTTCAAGATGATGCGATTTTTCTGGTAGTAGAAAGTCGGGTCGTCACAGGTTAGAGCATTAGGTTGAGTGAATACCTAGGCTCTGTAGTGGTGTCTATCTTGAGAGAGCGTACTTGTAATTTATATATATATATATATATATATATATATATATATATATATATATTTCTACCTATCCGTTGGGTTACCTGTTCGGGTTTTCCAATATTAGTTATAAAGGTAGATGAGGTAGTGGTGTATGTAACACGATTACCATTGGTTGTAGTTTGAATGTTGGAGGTTGGAAGTGTATTTGTCGAGACTGTAGACCTAATACCGTCTCGAGTAATCTTTGTAGTTTGGTGTAAGATTTCATTTGATCTCTGAAGGAAACCTGTTAAAGTTCGGAGTTCATCTTTGAAGTGTAAGTTTGATTATGCTCGAGTGAGCAGATTTTTGAGAATTTGGATTTGTTGGTTGGCAGAAGTAAGTAATGGTAGCTGTGTGATGAGATGAAGTGACTATGGATGTCTTCGAAAATGTTTTCTTTCGGAGCAAGTTTAAAGAAGTATGTTTGCCTGGGTTGTAGCTGAGTTCAGCAGGATGTATGTGTTTAGTTGGAGGTCCGAGAGTCTCAAATCATAGTTTAATTGATGTCTAAATAAATAGTTAAGACGTATTCTAATATCACTAAATTTTGATAATTGAGAATTGGTTTTCAAATGGAAATTCAAGGGTAACTTATTGAAGGAATATCTTATTTATAAGATAAGTATTTTTAATAAAGTGTTAGGTTATTTGTTAAAATTCAGAGTTAAGTACATAATAAACTGATTAGGAATACTATTATATCTACTATAGCATATTATGAGTGCTGCTGTTTCTAAAAATAAAATGTTTTGGAAATTTTTTTTATAAATGAACTTAGGAATATTTCAACCTTGAAATGAATATTGTTTGGCATTGAATTTAAAAGGTATAAATGAAGATTATTTTAAAGGTATTATGATTTTAGTAGCATGATTTCCAAATGATAATATTTATAAATTTAATGATTTCAAAGCATTATGATTGCAAATTTATTATCTTATTTGTTTTCAAACTATCTTTAAGTGTCCTTGGTTTCCCTATCTGCTACAGAATGAGGAGGCTATTGCTTATACCAGTCTATTTAGAAATCTTTTCTATAATCTTTAAAAATCTTTGTTACTCATCGGGGCCTGAGCACCGCTTACCACCCATAGACCGACGGTCGAACTGAAAAGAGTAAAACCGATTCTAGAAGATCTTCTTCGTGCTTCAAATCCGGAACTATTCGTTTAAAGTTCTTGTTTATCTAGCTTATCTTCCTTTGTTTCTTTTCTTTTGTTCCTTTTCGAGGACGAAAAGTTCTTAAGTGGGGGAGAGTGTAACAGCCCAATTTTTTTTACAAGTATTTTTCACTTGTATTTTTTTTTTTTTTTTTTTTGACAAAAAAAACTTTGGGGTTTATTTAAAGTGATTAAAACAAAATATGAAAAAAAAATTAGGACTAACTAATAAGATCTCTGAAAAAATCAAGTTTTAATTAAGAAAACATTTATAGCTTAGGTGGTTAAGACATCTGGGCTATTCACGACAGGTCACGAGTTCAAGTCTCAACACGGTCAGAATTTCGAATTTTTTTTATGTATAAATGAACTGGGTAATCACGCGTTAAAAAGGGCGCGTAAATCTAGGGAATAAGTACCATGTATATATATATATATAAAATATGAAGAATGTAAACCAATTTAAATTTTAGTTAAGTATTATTTTTGAAGGATTTAGTGTATTTATAAACTGTTAAATATCGCGTTTAAAAGGACGCGTAAAATTTATGGTAAGTAATGTAATAAAACGTGTAAAATTTAAAACGTTATTTTATATATATATTTTTGATGTTTTGTATTACGTCAGTTTGACGTACTTTTAAAATCATATATAAACACCTTTATGTATTAAAACATCAGTTAGTGATTTTTAAGACGAACGTTACTTTTGGTTGTAACTGACAGTTTGGTTTTAAATAAAATGTGTATATACGTTTTCATTTCCAAAAGCTTTGAAAAATTCTTGCCGTCATTTAATTAAATCAAACTAAAAAAAAAAAATATATCAATTCTCATATAATTGGAACGGTTCATATTTTGCCATTCCTCTGATCACGAAACCTTATCTGCCTAAATCTACAATCACGCATATATCATTTGAAAGAAAATCAATTTTGCCTTCCTTTGCGCGTGACACAAAATTTTATTCTTTTAACATTTTTGACATTTGCCTCTTACCATTTGTTTCTTGAGCATGTCACTGTATTCATTTATTCACGCAACCTAAATGGACTAATATATTTGATTGCCTAAAAATCAACTCATGCATTCAATTTAACCTTGCCTATCTTTTCAAATTCTCACATTCCTATTTATATCTCTCTGTTTCCACTGCCTTTATTTTGCAAGATAAAAATTTTTTCGTTCCTATAATCACGCATATAAAGTAAAAAAATCATATTTAAATATCTTTATGGAGAAAAATATCAGTCAGTGATTTTAAGACGGACGTTATTTTGTTTTAAAGGACCGTTTGATTTCTTTTAATAAATGGTATATGTTCTTTGCCTAAAGCTTACATAAATATTCACCTTTTCATTTATGGGTATCAAACTAAAATCAAGATTTTAGCTAAAATAAAATGGATCACACGTGAGCAACATTAGTGCATTTGTATATATGTAACGTTCGCATTTTTGCTTATTCCTCTTACCCTCTGTTGTCATCAGCTTTACCAAACATCACGCTTGCCCTTCCTTTGATCAATATTCCCCTTAAGTAACGTACAAACTTTATAAATCAAACCATGTATCACGCAAGTCATTTATTTCCCATAATCCAAGCTGCCATTTTCTCTGCCTTTTTGTTTACAAATTTTCGAATACTGATCAAACTTTATACGTTGGAAAAAAAAAAATTATCCTTTTGCAAAACTGAAATGAGTTAATCACGCCACATCCCTTGATCACTGCCTTGCCGTTTCACAAATTCGTGTATAAATATGCCAGAGATCCACATCTCAAAAAAAAAAAAAAAAAAAAAAACTCACCACTCTTCAAAGCATTGCAAATTTTCCTCTGGCAATTTCGTTCGAAGCATCAGGTAATTGTCTTATTGTTTTCTCTTTCTTTTCCTTCCAGTTTTTCCTTTCCTCAGTTTTTTTTGTTCTCATTTGATATGCTCGGCCACTCCAACCCATCTACTTCACCCGATCTAGTTGACAAACTTTGGAAATTTATGAGTCATCACATCTGTAGAAATCTAATATGTGTGTGCAAAGAGATGGTGTAGTTGACCCAGATTTAATTTAATGCTAGCTTAAAGTTTACGCGTACTATCACTACGGAAAAATGGGTTATTCATTGTATATATCATACTTAGTTTTGGGTCAAACAAAATAGAAAGTCAATAATGTTCATTGAAAAAAAGAAGAAGAAAGAAATATATATGTAAAACAGAGGAAGGAGAGGAAGGGAAGAGGGAGAGGAGAGATTTGAGGGTACCTGTACATGCGTGTATCAGTGAGAAGCTTTGCCTTTTTGCATATATTAGATAATTTACCTGTACTAAATGCATATCATATAGGAAGCAGTGCTTGCATATTTTTAACATAAATATAGTTCAGACCATATAGTGTGTGTGCAAGCATCTATTAAAAAAGATCCATGCATTTAGTCGAAAGATTGGGCGAATTGTGCATGTGATATATATATTTATAAAAAAAAAAAAAAAAAAAAACACACACTGAATTAAATGCTTACAATTTATAAGCTTTCATTCCAAACAATATTTCAATTTGTACCGGACATTGATTTAATTTAATTTACTATTTAATATTATTAATTCATTAACTAAATTCACTACTTACCTTTGTTCTCTTATATGCAACTCTTAGCCTAATATAACAATTTACATCACTTCAATTTATTCGTCATTTTGTTTCAACTGTAAATACTTAGCCTTATATTCCCATGGTTTCATTTCCTTCTCAACGTTTGCTTCATTATTAATTTTAAAATCTTTATTTCTTCTAAAGTAAATTTGCGTAAATCTTATTAAAATGACAAATTTAATTAACGAAAATGACAGGTCGTTACACATATAAAAAAAAAAAAGAGAATATTTATAATTTAGAAATGATATAATAAAATTTTATAAAGGAAGTAACGTGCAGATCAAATAATGTACTATCCATGCATTAGTTCGTAGTATAGGCTGGGTGAAAACTTTTGCATGTGTACACGCAAATCTAGTAGGAAATAGGCAGTGTGTTTTTGCGTGAAGGGAAAAAATTAAGGGAGTGAAGTATTTGCATTTCTTTGGGTTACAGTGAGCGTACATTCTTAGTTGATATAGGCTTGGGCCGTGACCTTATGCATACTTCCAGTTGAAGTTTAGTAATGTGGTGGTTGTGCGTTTTGTTTAATTAAATAATAGAGTATATATATAAAAGGTAGAAAAAAAAAATTTATTTTGGGCCGAGTTGTTCGTCAAGTAGGGTGGTGTAGTGGTCGAGCGTATCGTGCCAAATTTCTTTGACTCTATTCGTTCCAATTGTTTCAAATATTTGCGTTGACCATAAATTTTAAAAGTCACGTATTCGGTATTTGGATCTTGTTATAGATTTGAATCTAGACGTGACATCCAGGGAAATTTGATCGCTACCCTCTGTGCGTTTCTTTTTTTTTGGTGGATTTTTCATTTTCGCTTGAATCAAATTTTCTGCAGCTTTCAGGTGAGTATTTCTCACCAGACATACGTATTTATATTTTGGTAAATTATTGCAAGTGTATGTGTAAAATTGTATTTCACTATTATCTGTCTGTAATGTAATATAGAATGATGGACCCCATTTAAATTGACACCTCATCAGTATTATCTGTTATATTATTTCTGCAGTTATATTATTAATTGTTATTTACTGCTTAAATCACCACTGCAAGTTCCCTGTTAAAGTTGGATTGTTATGGGCTGAAATAATGATTATTGTTAAACTAGTCTGTTAACTGCTTAACTGATAACTTGGGATTGCGGGTTTGAAATGATAGAACCCGGGGTTTTGTAAATTACGGGTTGAAATGATATAAATCCGTATCACTTGACCTAGGCTAGAGAACTATATACAGGCCCGTGGTCCTTATAATATTTTCTGAAATATTTAAAATTATTTTGGAAGTTAAATATTTGATTTAATATCTTTAAAGGATTTTATATTGATTTTGAATGAGTTATAAATGTTAATAAATAAATAAATAAATATTTGAATAAAATTTTGGAATATAACTTATTTTGGAAATTCTGGATTTTTGAAAGGATAAGATTTCAGTTAAGAAATATATATATATAAGTTATATTTGGAAATATTTATTAAGTTAAACAATCTACTAAAGCATTTAAATGCTGTCTTTTGAAATTGGACTAGTTTTACCCGTAACTTTAGGTAGCATTTCCTAAGTGCTATAGAATCTGGAATTTGATTGTTTTGAAATTTAAGGAATTTGATAAATTATATTTATGTTTAAGTTTTGGAGACCTTTAAGATATGAGATTTATAACTGGATTTTTCTTAATAAATTTAAGATGAACATTCTAGTGTTAAGTAAATTTTGAAATTATTTAATGGCATAATTTTGGAGTTTTATCTATGGAATTTATGGGAATATTCAAGACGAAATAATAAACACTAATTTGTTGAAAGAAAAAAATATCCAACCTTAGTTTTGAATATTAATACTCCAATTGGATATATATATAGGAATTGAAATGGTCTTGGGAACATGAAGTGATATTTAAATTATGGTTTAAAATAAAGAAATATATTTGTAAAGCTATGTAAATTATCTTCTTTACAAAGTAACCATAAAGTTAAACCATTTATATCCAAACCATTTGTGTTTTGGGAGTTATGTTTTTTTTAAAGAAAAATTTCCAATATATTATGGTTTAAAGGTATAATTCAAATATTTGGTTTCCAGATATTATAAATTTTAAGCAGTATGGTTTTGGAAAAGAATTATATTTGAATATAACGATATCATGTTGTTTTGGGTTTTAAATGATATCGTATTTATAGTTTTGAAATGGAAATGTTTATACTGGTTTTAAAGTATAAATTGTTTTTAAATGACCACGGGTTATAATAACGATGGGTTGGCAAAGAGACCGGGATCGGATATGGACATACTCTCTGTCGATACCGAAAACCACTTTGACCAACCGTGTACGCGGTGGAGATTCCAGAATGAAGTAGGTCGGAGGTGGCGTTTCCTGTAAGGTAAATACGTGGACCCGACTCCCGTGAGTTGGCATAAGGTGGCTAAAACAGGAGCAATTCCAGGCCAATGAGGTCATTCCTCTGATCGGACGCTCCTCTTCGATATTATACTATGATTTTGGATTGATTCGGTGGCCACCTCTATATTTTGATTTTGGGGAGTTAGTCCGAGGTGGGCGGTAACTGCGGCTACGCGTTTCCACCAGCCTGGATAGCAATTGGTATATCTACCCTGGCATTGCCTAGTTGTGCCGTGTCATCTACCATACCGAGCCTTGTACGAGTTTAGATTTCTCCCGTAGCCCGTGTGGTATCCTCTAGTTGCTTCCCGATCAGGAGGAGCTATGATATTGGATGGACTACTGGGACTATTACGTGTTAAGGTGGAAAATGTAAAGCCTTAATGCTATTTAAAAGTATGTTTATTTTATAAATAGACACTATTATAATAGCGCAATATACTACATAGTAAATAGTTTGACGGATCCTTAGAGGATGGGCGGTCCCAAGCATCCTTTAAGTTACTTGCTCTATATTACAGTACACTTGAATTAGCTTACATTATATAAGTATGTATGTCCTGACTCGAGTGTTATGTTTTATTTTTCGCTCGGGTCAGCCTGAGTTGCAGCTTCAATTTCTTCTCCGTAGCTAGGACACTCAGTAGATCATTCGCGCTGCTGGAAGTTGTTTCAGCCTTTATCTTTTCTGGAATTCAAGACTTTGAAGACTCTATCTCTATTTATGTCTTAAAATTTGTATTGAGGATTATAAACAATGTAAGTTCTGTTTTGTTGAAGTTATATCTGTGGCTTCATGAACCACTAAATTTTTAATTTCCGCTGCGAGATTCTGATATCTGTGTATGTGATTCTGTGATCTATTTATTGTATATTCTGAGTTTTGCCAAATTTATTCTACAACGCAGTATTTTGAACAATTCAAGTCCGACAATGTGCGGATGCGAATGGTTGAAAATATTGGGTCGTTACATTTGGTATCAGAGCTTTGGTTCTAGGCAAAACTTAGAATGTATGGTAAATTTGATTTACAGAATCACGTTCATTCGAGATTGAACCACTCTCTTTTCGAATTTTGGAACATTCCCTACGGTTCCAAATCTCATTCGTATCCCTCACTTTTTCATCTGCTTTAGATTCTGGAGTATCTCATAACTCCACTTCGGATGATCTCTATTGTAAATTGGCGGTCTCGCCATTATTCTAATAAAGGGGTGAAACTCCTTTACCATTAGCATTGATTCACCGGAGATTTATATTTATCCTCGGTTTATATGCTAGTATCTTTGGTTATTCCAAATTCTATCTCTTCGGATCAAATGTAGATTTACCCCAACCACATCGATATGGCTCTTTAAGTCACGGATGACTAGGTCAAGGTTGTCCGCGACTTATATAGACTTACCCAGTTTCCTTATTCTGATCTTCTGATTTCAATTTATCTTGAATTCTATTTGATTTGAGTTCATCAAATTTGAGTCTCTATCCTGGTTTGAGAAGTTTATTCCTATATTTGAAATTAAAATCTAATATTATATATATGAGTATAATTTTCAAAATTTTATAATTAATTTAACTAGTTGTCAAGAGATAATAGTTTTGATTTTATTTATGGTGTTGTAAGCCATGTGTTTGTCTAATAAATAAGTGAATATAAAACAATGGTTATAAATTAATTTGGAAACAGAAATGAATTTAAAACTAAAACTTGAGAATTAAATTTCTGATGATTTCAAACCTTGTGTTTAAATTTTAAAAGGATGTAATAAGTATTTTTGTATAGAAATTTGTTTCCAAAGAAATTTTAAAATTAGTGCTTTTCTCTTTGTCACTGGAAAATAATTTCGGTGATGACTGCAGCATCATCGACATTCATTTTCGAGTTTCGAAGTGAAAAGACCATTCTGTAGTCTGGCTACAGTGTTTCCTTGAGATTTTAATTGATATGAATTTCTAAAGTATGACTTAATATATATAGATATATAATTTAAATTTGATTTGACATATTAGGTATATATATTTAGTTATCTCTAAATGGTTTGAAGGGAATCAGGAATTTAATTCTTAAAGTTATCTTGAGGAAGGAAAATAAATATAATAACAAAAATTTGAATAAAAAGGTTCCAATTGGAGATAATTAAATTGAAAGTTTTATTTGTATAACACCCAATTTCATTTAATATAACTTACCTTGATTTTCAAAAGTTAACATGTAATTGGATAATATACAATATAAAAGGATTTTATGAGTGGTTATAATAAATATTATACACTTAAATTTTAGTTATAAAAGATTAATGGGGATAAATAAGGAAAAGGAATTTAAGGAATTTTATTCAAATGTCTTAATAATCAAATTAATTTAATATGGATCCGTAAATCTAACCAAGAGATTTTAATAAAAGGTTATTTCCTGAAATGAATATGTTTGTGTAATAAACAAGGTATCTTTGAATAAGGAAAATATATTTGAAAGGGATATTTTTGGAGTAAGGATTATATATCTTCAAATCATAGTTTAATTGATGTCTAAATAAATAGTTAAGACGTATTCTAATATCACTAAATTTTGATAATTGAGAATTGGTTTTCAAATGGAAATTCAAGGGTAACTTATTGAAGGAATATCTTATTTATAAGATAAGTATTTTTAATAAAGTGTTAGGTTATTTGTTAAAATTCAGAGTTAAGTACATAATAAACTGATTAGGAATACTATTATATCTACTATAGCATATTATGAGTGCTGCTGTTTCTAAAAATAAAATGTTTTGGAATTTTTTTTTATAAATGAACTTAGGAATATTTCAACCTTGAAATGAATATTGTTTGGCATTGAATTTAAAAGGTATAAATGAAGATTATTTTAAAGGTATTATGATTTTAGTAGCATGATTTCCAAATGATAATATTTATAAATTTAATGATTTCAAAGCATTATGATTGCAAATTTATTATCTTATTTGTTTTCAAACTATCTTTAAGTGTCCTTGGTTTCCCTATCTGCTACAGAATGAGGAGGCTATTGCTTATACCAGTCTATTTAGAAATCTTTTCTATAATCTTTAAAAATCTTTGTTACTCATCGGGGCCTGAGCACCGCTTACCACCCATAGACCGACGGTCGAACTGAAAAGAGTAAAACCGATTCTAGAAGATCTTCTTCGTGCTTCAAATCCGGAACTATTCGTTTAAAGTTCTTGTTTATCTAGCTTATCTTCCTTTGTTTCTTTTCTTTTGTTCCTTTTCGAGGACGAAAAGTTCTTAAGTGGGGGAGAGTGTAACAGCCCAATTTTTTTTACAAGTATTTTTCACTTGTATTTTTTTTTTTTTTTTTTTTTTGAAAAAAAAAACTTTGGGGTTTATTTAAAGTGATTAAAACAAAATATGAAAAAAAAATTAGGACTAACTAATAAGATCTCTGAAAAAATCAAGTTTTAATTAAGAAAACATTTATAGCTTAGGTGGTTAAGACATCTGGGCTATTCACGACAGGTCACGAGTTCGAGTCTCAACACGGTCAGAATTTCGAATTTTTTTTTATGTATAAATGAACTGGGTAATCACGCGTTAAAAAGGGCGCGTAAATCTAGGGAATAAGTACCATGTATATATATATATATAAAATATGAAGAATGTAAACCAATTTAAATTTTAGTTAAGTATTATTTTTGAAGGATTTAGTGTATTTATAAACTGTTAAATATCGCGTTTAAAAGGACGCGTAAAATTTATGGTAAGTAATGTAATAAAACGTGTAAAATTTAAAACGTTATTTTATATATATATTTTTGATGTTTTGTATTACGTCAGTTTGACGTACTTTTAAAATCATATATAAACACCTTTATGTATTAAAACATCAGTTAGTGATTTTTAAGACGAACGTTACTTTTGGTTGTAACTGACAGTTTGGTTTTAAATAAAATGTGTATATACGTTTTCATTTCCAAAAGCTTTGAAAAATTCTTGCCGTCATTTAATTAAATCAAACTAAAAAAAAAAATATATCAATTCTCATATAATTGGAACGGTTCATATTTTGCCATTCCTCTGATCACGAAACCTTATCTGCCTAAATCTACAATCACGCATATATCATTTGAAAGAAAATCAATTTTGCCTTCCTTTGCGCGTGACACAAAATTTTTTTCTTTTAACATTTTTGACATTTGCCTCTTACCATTTGTTTCTTGAGCATGTCACTGTATTCATTTATTCACGCAACCTAAATGGACTAATATATTTGATTGCCTAAAAATCAACTCATGCATTCAATTTAACCTTGCCTATCTTTTCAAATTCTCACATTCCTATTTATATCTCTCTGTTTCCACTGCCTTTATTTTGCAAGATAAAAATTTTTTCGTTCCTATAATCACGCATATAAAGTAAAAAAATCGTATTTAAATATCTTTATGGAGAAAAATATCAGTCAGTGATTTTAAGACGGACGTTATTTTGTTTTAAAGGACCGTTTGATTTCTTTTAATAAATGGTATACGTTCTTTGCCTAAAGCTTACATAAATATTCACCTTTTCATTTATGGGTATCAAACTAAAATCAAGATTTTAGCTAAAATAAAATGGATCACACGTGAGCAACATTAGTGCATTTGTATATATGTAACGTTCGCATTTTTGCTTATTCCTCTTACCCTCTGTTGTCATCAGCTTTACCAAACATCACGCTTGCCCTTCCTTTGATCAATATTCCCCTTAAGTAACGTACAAACTTTATAAATCAAACCATGTATCACGCAAGTCATTTATTTCCCATAATCCAAGCTGCCATTTTCTCTGCCTTTTTGTTTACAAATTTTCGAATACTGATCAAACTTTATACGTTGGAAAAAAAAAAAAATTTATCCTTTTGCAAAACTGAAATGAGTTAATCACGCCACATCCCTTGATCACTGCCTTGCCGTTTCACAAATTCGTGTATAAATATGCCAGAGATCCACATCTCAAAAAAAAAAAAAAAAAAAAACTCACCACTCTTCAAAGCATTGCAAATTTTCCTCTGGCAATTTCGTTCGAAGCATCAGGTAATTGTCTTATTGTTTTCTCTTTCTTTTCCTTCCAGTTTTTCCTTTCCTCGGTTTTTTTTGTTCTCATTTGATATGCTCGGCCACTCCAACCCATCTACTTCACCCGATCTAGTTGACAAACTTTGGAAATTTATGAGTCATCACATCTGTAGAAATCTAATATGTGTGTGCAAAGAGATGGTGTAGTTGACCCAGATTTAATTTAATGCTAGCTTAAAGTTTACGCGTACTATCACTACGGAAAAATGGGTTATTCATTGTATATATCATACTTAGTTTTGGGTCAAACAAAATAGAAAGTCAATAATGTTCATTGAAAAAAAAAAAGAAGAAAGAAATATATATGTAAAACAGAGGAAGGAGAGGAAGGGAAGAGGGAGAGGAGAGATTTGAGGGTACCTGTACATGCGTGTATCAGTGAGAAGCTTTGCCTTTTTGCATATATTAGATAATTTACCTGTACTAAATGCATATCATATAGGAAGCAGTGCTTGCATATTTTTAACATAAATATAGTTCAGACCATATAGTGTGTGTGCAAGCATCTATTAAAAAAGATCCATGCATTTAGTCGAAAGATTGGGCGAATTGTGCATGTGATATATATATTTATAAAAAAAAAAAAAAAAAAAAACACACACACTGAATTAAATGCTTACAATTTATAAGCTTTCATTCCAAACAATATTTCAATTTGTACCGGACATTGATTTAATTTAATTTACTATTTAATATTATTAATTCATTAACTAAATTCACTACTTACCTTTGTTCTCTTATATGCAACTCTTAGCCTAATATAACAATTTACATCACTTCAATTTATTCGTCATTTTGTTTCAACTGTAAATACTTAGCCTTATATTCCCATGGTTTCATTTCCTTCTCAACGTTTGCTTCATTATTAATTTTAAAATCTTTATTTCTTCTAAAGTAAATTTGCGTAAATCTTATTAAAACGACAAATTTAATTAACGAAAATGACAGGTCGTTACACATATAAAAAAAAAAAAAAAGAGAATATTTATAATTTAGAAATGATATAATAAAATTTTATAAAGGAAGTAACGTGCAGATCAAATAATGTACTATCCATGCATTAGTTCATAGTATAGGCTGGGTGAAAACTTTTGCATGTGTACACGCAAATCTAGTAGGAAATAGGCAGTGTGTTTTTGCGTGAAGGGAAAAAATTAAGGGAGTGAAGTATTTGCATTTCTTTGGGTTACAGTGAGCGTACATTCTTAGTTGATATAGGCTTGGGCCGTGACCTTATGCATACTTCCAGTTGAAGTTTAGTAATGTGGTGGTTGTGCGTTTTGTTTAATTAAATAATAGAGTATATATATAAAAGGTAGAAAAAAAAAAAATTTATTTTGGGCCGAGTTGTTCGTCAAGTAGGGTGGTGTAGTGGTCGAGCGTATCGTGCCAAATTTCTTTGACTCTATTCGTTCCAATTGTTTCAAATATTTGCGTTGACCATAAATTTTAAAAGTCACGTATTCGGTATTTGGATCTTGTTATAGATTTGAATCTAGACGTGACATCCAGGGAAATTTGATCGCTACCCTCTGTGCGTTTCTTTTTTTTTGGTGGATTTTTCATTTTCGCTTGAATCAAATTTTCTGCAGCTTTCAGGTGAGTATTTCTCACCAGACATACGTATTTATATTTTGGTAAATTATTGCAAGTGTATGTGTAAAATTGTATTTCACTATTATCTGTCTGTAATGTAATATAGAATGATGGACCCCATTTAAATTGACACCTCATCAGTATTATCTGTTATATTATTTCTGCAGTTATATTATTAATTGTTATTTACTGCTTAAATCACCACTGCAAGTTCCCTGTTAAAGTTGGATTGTTATGGGCTGAAATAATGATTATTGTTAAACTAGTCTGTTAACTGCTTAACTGATAACTTGGGATTGCGGGTTTGAAATGATAGAACCCGGGGTTTTGTAAATTACGGGTTGAAATGATATAAATCCGTATCACTTGACCTAGGCTAGAGAACTATATACAGGCCCGTGGTCCTTATAATATTTTCTGAAATATTTAAAATTATTTTGGAAGTTAAATATTTGATTTAATATCTTTAAAGGATTTTATATTGATTTTGAATGAGTTATAAATGTTAATAAATAAATAAATAAATATTTGAATAAAATTTTGGAATATAACTTATTTTGGAAATTCTGGATTTTTGAAAGGATAAGATTTCAGTTAAGAAATATATATATATAAGTTATATTTGGAAATATTTATTAAGTTAAACAATCTACTAAAGCATTTAAATGCTGTCTTTTGAAATTGGACTAGTTTTACCCGTAACTTTAGGTAGCATTTCCTAAGTGCTATAGAATCTGGAATTTGATTGTTTTGAAATTTAAGGAATTTGATAAATTATATTTATGTTTAAGTTTTGGAGACCTTTAAGATATGAGATTTATAACTGGATTTTTCTTAATAAATTTAAGATGAACATTCTAGTGTTAAGTAAATTTTGAAATTATTTAATGGCATAATTTTGGAGTTTTATCTATGGAATTTATGGGAATATTCAAGACGAAATAATAAACACTAATTTGTTGAAAGAAAAAAATATCCAACCTTAGTTTTGAATATTAATACTCCAATTGGATATATATATAGGAATTGAAATGGTCTTGGGAACATGAAGTGATATTTAAATTATGGTTTAAAATAAAGAAATATATTTGTAAAGCTATGTAAATTATCTTCTTTACAAAGTAACCATAAAGTTAAACCATTTATATCCAAACCATTTGTGTTTTGGGAGTTATGTTTTTTTTAAAGAAAAATTTCCAATATATTATGGTTTAAAGGTATAATTCAAATATTTGGTTTCCAGATATTATAAATTTTAAGCAGTATGGTTTTGGAAAAGAATTATATTTGAATATAACGATATCATGTTGTTTTGGGTTTTAAATGATATCGTATTTATAGTTTTGAAATGGAAATGTTTATACTGGTTTTAAAGTATAAATTGTTTTTAAATGACCACGGGTTATAATAACGATGGGTTGGCAAAGAGACCGGGATCGGATATGGACATACTCTCTGTCGATACCGAAAACCACTTTGACCAACCGTGTACGCGGTGGAGATTCCAGAATGAAGTAGGTCGGAGGTGGCGTTTCCTGTAAGGTAAATACGTGGACCCGACTCCCGTGAGTTGGCATAAGGTGGCTAAAACAGGAGCAATTCCAGGCCAATGAGGTCATTCCTCTGATCGGACGCTCCTCTTCGATATTATACTATGATTTTGGATTGATTCGGTGGCCACCTCTATATTTTGATTTTGGGGAGTTAGTCCGAGGTGGGCGGTAACTGCGGCTACGCGTTTCCACCAGCCTGGATAGCAATTGGTATATCTACCCTGGCATTGCCTAGTTGTGCCGTGTCATCTACCATACCGAGCCTTGTACGAGTTTAGATTTCTCCCGTAGCCCGTGTGGTATCCTCTAGTTGCTTCCCGATCAGGAGGAGCTATGATATTGGATGGACTACTGGGACTATTACGTGTTAAGGTGGAAAATGTAAAGCCTTAATGCTATTTAAAAGTATGTTTATTTTATAAATAGACACTATTATAATAGCGCAATATACTACATAGTAAATAGTTTGACGGATCCTTAGAGGATGGGCGGTCCCAAGCATCCTTTAAGTTACTTGCTCTATATTACAGTACACTTGAATTAGCTTACATTATATAAGTATGTATGTCCTGACTCGAGTGTTATGTTTTATTTTTCGCTCGGGTCAGCCTGAGTTGCAGCTTCAATTTCTTCTCCGTAGCTAGGACACTCAGTAGATCATTCGCGCTGCTGGAAGTTGTTTCAGCCTTTATCTTTTCTGGAATTCAAGACTTTGAAGACTCTATCTCTATTTATGTCTTAAAATTTGTATTGAGGATTATAGACAATGTAAGTTTTGTTTTGTTGAATTTATATCAGTGGCTTCATGAACCACTAAATTTTTAATTTCCGCTGCGAGATTCTGATATCTGTGTATGTGATTCTGTGATCTATTTATTGTATATTCTGAGTTTTGCCAAATTTATTCTACAACGCAGTATTTTGAACAATTCAAGTCCGACAATGTGCGGATGCGAATGGTTGAAAATATTGGGTCGTTACATTTGGTATCAGAGCTTTGGTTCTAGGCAAAACTTAGAATGTATGGTAAATTTGATTTACAGAATCACGTTCATTCGAGATTGAACCACTCTCTTTTCGAATTTTGGAACATTCCCTACGGTTCCAAATCTCATTCGTATCCCTCACTTTTTCATCTGCTTTAGATTCTGGAGTATCTCATAACTCCACTTCGGATGATCTTTATTGTAAATTGACGGTCTCGCCATTATTCTAATAAAGGGGTGAAACTCCTTTACCATTAGCATTGATTCACCGGAGATTTATATTTATCCTCGGTTTATATGCTAGTATCTTTGGTTATTCCAAATTCTATCTCTTCGGATCAAATGTAGATTTACCCCAACCACATCGATATGGCTCTTTAAGTCACGGATGACTAGGTCAAGGTTGTCCGCGACTTATATAGACTTACCCAGTTTCCTTATTCTGATCTTCTGATTTCAATTTATCTTGAATTCTATTTGATTTGAGTTCATCAAATTTGAGTCTCTATCCTGGTTTGAGAAGTTTATTCCTATATTTGAAATTAAAATCTAATATTATATATATGAGTATAATTTTCAAAATTTTATAATTAATTTAACTAGTTGTCAAGAGATAATAGTTTTGATTTTATTTATGGTGTTGTAAGCCATGTGTTTGTCTAATAAATAAGTGAATATAAAACAGTGGTTATAAATTAATTTGGAAACAGAAATGAATTTAAAACTAAAACTTGAGAATTAAATTTCTGATGATTTCAAACCTTGTGTTTAAATTTTAAAAGGATGTAATAAGTATTTTTGTATAGAAATTTGTTTCCAAAGAAATTTTAAAATTAGTGCTTTTCTCTTTGTCACTGGAAAATAATTTCGGTGATGACTGCAGCATCATCGACATTCATTTTCGAGTTTCGAAGTGAAAAGACCATTCTGTAGTCTGGCTACAGTGTTTCCTTGAGATTTTAATTGATATGAATTTCTAAAGTATGACTTAATATATATAGATATATAATTTAAATTTGATTTGACATATTAGGTATATATATTTAGTTATCTCTAAATGGTTTGAAGGGAATCAGGAATTTAATTCTTAAAGTTATCTTGAGGAAGGAAAATAAATATAATAACAAAAATTTGAATAAAAAGGTTCCAATTGGAGATAATTAAATTGAAAGTTTTATTTGTATAACACCCAATTTCATTTAATATAACTTACCTTGATTTTCAAAAGTTAACATGTAATTGGATAATATACAATATAAAAGGATTTTATGAGTGGTTATAATAAATATTATACACTTAAATTTTAGTTATAAAAGATTAATGGGGATAAATAAGGAAAAGGAATTTAAGGAATTTTATTCAAATGTCTTAATAATCAAATTAATTTAATATGGATCCGTAAATCTAACCAAGAGATTTTAATAAAAGGTTATTTCCTGAAATGAATATGTTTGTGTAATAAACAAGGTATCTTTGAATAAGGAAAATATATTTGAAAGGGATATTTTTGGAGTAAGGATTATATATCTTCAAATCATAGTTTAATTGATGTCTAAATAAATAGTTAAGACGTATTCTAATATCACTAAATTTTGATAATTGAGAATTGGTTTTCAAATGGAAATTCAAGGGTAACTTATTGAAGGAATATCTTATTTATAAGATAAGTATTTTTAATAAAGTGTTAGGTTATTTGTTAAAATTCAGAGTTAAGTACATAATAAACTGATTAGGAATACTATTATATCTACTATAGCATATTATGAGTGCTGCTGTTTCTAAAAATAAAATGTTTTGGAAATTTTTTTTATAAATGAACTTAGGAATATTTCAACCTTGAAATGAATATTGTTTGGCATTGAATTTAAAAGGTATAAATGAAGATTATTTTAAAGGTATTATGATTTTAGTAGCATGATTTCCAAATGATAATATTTATAAATTTAATGATTTCAAAGCATTATGATTGCAAATTTATTATCTTATTTGTTTTCAAACTATCTTTAAGTGTCCTTGGTTTCCCTATCTGCTACAGAATGAGGAGGCTATTGCTTATACCAGTCTATTTAGAAATCTTTTCTATAATCTTTAAAAATCTTTGTTACTCATCGGGGCCTGAGCACCGCTTACCACCCATAGACCGACGGTCGAACTGAAAAGAGTAAAACCGATTCTAGAAGATCTTCTTCGTGCTTCAAATCCGGAACTATTCGTTTAAAGTTCTTGTTTATCTAGCTTATCTTCCTTTGTTTCTTTTCTTTTGTTCCTTTTCGAGGACGAAAAGTTCTTAAGTGGGGGAGAGTGTAACAGCCCAATTTTTTTTACAAGTATTTTTCACTTGTATTTTTTTTTTTTTTTTTTTTTTTGAAAAAAAAAACTTTGGGGTTTATTTAAAGTGATTAAAACAAAATATGAAAAAAAAATTAGGACTAACTAATAAGATCTCTGAAAAAATCAAGTTTTAATTAAGAAAACATTTATAGCTTAGGTGGTTAAGACATCTGGGCTATTCACGACAGGTCACGAGTTCGAGTCTCAACACGGTCAGAATTTCAAATTTTTTTTTATGTATAAATGAACTGGGTAATCACGCGTTAAAAAGGGCGCGTAAATCTAGGGAATAAGTACCATGTATATATATATATATATATAAAATATGAAGAATGTAAACCAATTTAAATTTTAGTTAAGTATTATTTTTGAAGGATTTAGTGTATTTATAAACTGTTAAATATCGCGTTTAAAAGGACGCGTAAAATTTATGGTAAGTAATGTAATAAAACGTGTAAAATTTAAAACGTTATTTTATATATATATTTTTGATGTTTTGTATTACGTCAGTTTGACGTACTTTTAAAATCATATATAAACACCTTTATGTATTAAAACATCAGTTAGTGATTTTTAAGACGAACGTTACTTTTGGTTGTAACTGACAGTTTGGTTTTAAATAAAATGTGTATATACGTTTTCATTTCCAAAAGCTTTGAAAAATTCTTGCCGTCATTTAATTAAATCAAACTAAAAAAAAAAATATATCAATTCTCATATAATTGGAACGGTTCATATTTTGCCATTCCTCTGATCACGAAACCTTATCTGCCTAAATCTACAATCACGCATATATCATTTGAAAGAAAATCAATTTTGCCTTCCTTTGCGCGTGACACAAAATTTTTTTCTTTTAACATTTTTGACATTTGCCTCTTACCATTTGTTTCTTGAGCATGTCACTGTATTCATTTATTCACGCAACCTAAATGGACTAATATATTTGATTGCCTAAAAATCAACTCATGCATTCAATTTAACCTTGCCTATCTTTTCAAATTCTCACATTCCTATTTATATCTCTCTGTTTCCACTGCCTTTATTTTGCAAGATAAAAATTTTTTCGTTCCTATAATCACGCATATAAAGTAAAAAAATCATATTTAAATATCTTTATGGAGAAAAATATCAGTCAGTGATTTTAAGACGGACGTTATTTTGTTTTAAAGGACCGTTTGATTTCTTTTAATAAATGGTATACGTTCTTTGCCTAAAGCTTACATAAATATTCACCTTTTCATTTATGGGTATCAAACTAAAATCAAGATTTTAGCTAAAATAAAATGGATCACACGTGAGCAACATTAGTGCATTTGTATATATGTAACGTTCGCATTTTTGCTTATTCCTCTTACCCTCTGTTGTCATCAGCTTTACCAAACATCACGCTTGCCCTTCCTTTGATCAATATTCCCCTTAAGTAACGTACAAACTTTATAAATCAAACCATGTATCACGCAAGTCATTTATTTCCCATAATCCAAGCTGCCATTTTCTCTGCCTTTTTGTTTACAAATTTTCGAATACTGATCAAACTTTATACGTTGGAAAAAAAAAAATTTATCCTTTTGCAAAACTGAAATGAGTTAATCACGCCACATCCCTTGATCACTGCCTTGCCGTTTCACAAATTCGTGTATAAATATGCCAGAGATCCACATCTCAAAAAAAAAAAAAAAAAAAAAAAACTCACCACTCTTCAAAGCATTGCAAATTTTCCTATGGCAATTTCGTTCGAAGCATCAGGTAATTGTCTTATTGTTTTCTCTTTCTTTTCCTTCCAGTTTTTCCTTTCCTCAGTTTTTTTTGTTCTCATTTGATATGCTCGGCCACTCCAACCCATCTACTTCACCCGATCTAGTTGACAAACTTTGGAAATTTATGAGTCATCACATCTGTAGAAATCTAATATGTGTGTGCAAAGAGATGGTGTAGTTGACCCAGATTTAATTTAATGCTAGCTTAAAGTTTACGCGTACTATCACTACGGAAAAATGGGTTATTCATTGTATATATCATACTTAGTTTTGGGTCAAACAAAATAGAAAGTCAATAATGTTCATTGAAAAAAAAAAAAAGAAGAAAGAAATATATATGTAAAACAGAGGAAGGAGAGGAAGGGAAGAGGGAGAGGAGAGATTTGAGGGTACCTGTACATGCGTGTATCAGTGAGAAGCTTTGCCTTTTTGCATATATTAGATAATTTACCTGTACTAAATGCATATCATATAGGAAGCAGTGCCTGCATATTTTTAACATAAATATAGTTCAGACCATATAGTGTGTGTGCAAGCATCTATTAAAAAAGATCCATGCATTTAGTCGAAAGATTGGGCGAATTGTGCATGTGATATATATATTTATAAAAAAAAAAAAAAAAAAAAAACACACACTGAATTAAATGCTTACAATTTATAAGCTTTCATTCCAAACAATATTTCAATTTGTACCGGACATTGATTTAATTTAATTTACTATTTAATATTATTAATTCATTAACTAAATTCACTACTTACCTTTGTTCTCTTATATGCAACTCTTAGCCTAATATAACAATTTACATCACTTCAATTTATTCGTCATTTTGTTTCAACTGTAAATACTTAGCCTTATATTCCCATGGTTTCATTTCCTTCTCAACGTTTGCTTCATTATTAATTTTAAAATCTTTATTTCTTCTAAAGTAAATTTGCGTAAATCTTATTAAAATGACAAATTTAATTAACGAAAATGACAGGTCGTTACACATATATAAAAAAAAAAAGAATATTTATAATTTAGAAATGATATAATAAAATTTTATAAAGGAAGTAACGTGCAGATCAAATAATGTACTATCCATGCATTAGTTCGTAGTATAGGCTGGGTGAAAACTTTTGCATGTGTACACGCAAATCTAGTAGGAAATAGGCAGTGTGTTTTTGCGTGAAGGGAAAAAATTAAGGGAGTGAAGTATTTGCATTTCTTTGGGTTACAGTGAGCGTACATTCTTAGTTGATATAGGCTTGGGCCGTGACCTTATGCATACTTCCAGTTGAAGTTTAGTAATGTGGTGGTTGTGCGTTTTGTTTAATTAAATAATATAGTATATATATAAAAGGTAGAAAAAAAAAGATTTTATTTTGGGCCGAGTTGTTCGTCAAGTAGGGTGGTGTAGTGGTCGAGCGTATCGTGCCAAATTTCTTTGACTCTATTCGTTCCAATTGTTTCAAATATTTGCGTTGACCATAAATTTTAAAAGTCACGTATTCGGTATTTGGATCTTGTTATAGATTTGAATCTAGACGTGACATCCAGGGAAATTTGATCGCTACCCTCTGTGCGTTTCTTTTTTTTTTGGTGGATTTTTCATTTTCGCTTGAATCAAATTTTCTGCAGCTTTCAGGTGAGTATTTCTCACCAGACATACGTATTTATATTTTGGTAAATTATTGCAAGTGTATGTGTAAAATTGTATTTCACTATTATCTGTCTGTAATGTAATATAGAATGATGGACCCCATTTAAATTGACACCTCATCAGTATTATCTGTTATATTATTTCTGCAGTTATATTATTAATTGTTATTTACTGCTTAAATCACCACTGCAAGTTCCCTGTTAAAGTTGGATTGTTATGGGCTGAAATAATGATTATTGTTAAACTAGTCTGTTAACTGCTTAACTGATAACTTGGGATTGCGGGTTTGAAATGATAGAACCCGGGGTTTTGTAAATTACGGGTTGAAATGATATAAATCCGTATCACTTGACCTAGGCTAGAGAACTATATACAGGCCCGTGGTCCTTATAATATTTTCTGAAATATTTAAAATTATTTTGGAAGTTAAATATTTGATTTAATATCTTTAAAGGATTTTATATTGATTTTGAATGAGTTATAAATGTTAATAAATAAATAAATAAATATTTGAATAAAATTTTGGAATATAACTTATTTTGGAAATTCTGGATTTTTGAAAGGATAAGATTTCAGTTAAGAAATATATATATATAAGTTATATTTGGAAATATTTATTAAGTTAAACAATCTACTAAAGCATTTAAATGCTGTCTTTTGAAATTGGACTAGTTTTACCCGTAACTTTAGGTAGCATTTCCTAAGTGCTATAGAATCTGGAATTTGATTGTTTTGAAATTTAAGGAATTTGATAAATTATATTTATGTTTAAGTTTTGGAGACCTTTAAGATATGAGATTTATAACTGGATTTTTCTTAATAAATTTAAGATGAACATTCTAGTGTTAAGTAAATTTTGAAATTATTTAATGGCATAATTTTGGAGTTTTATCTATGGAATTTATGGGAATATTCAAGACGAAATAATAAACACTAATTTGTTGAAAGAAAAAAATATCCAACCTTAGTTTTGAATATTAATACTCCAATTGGATATATATATAGGAATTGAAATGGTCTTGGGAACATGAAGTGATATTTAAATTATGGTTTAAAATAAAGAAATATATTTGTAAAGCTATGTAAATTATCTTCTTTACAAAGTAACCATAAAGTTAAACCATTTATATCCAAACCATTTGTGTTTTGGGAGTTATGTTTTTTTTAAAGAAAAATTTCCAATATATTATGGTTTAAAGGTATAATTCAAATATTTGGTTTCCAGATATTATAAATTTTAAGCAGTATGGTTTTGGAAAAGAATTATATTTGAATATAACGATATCATGTTGTTTTGGGTTTTAAATGATATCGTATTTATAGTTTTGAAATGGAAATGTTTATACTGGTTTTAAAGTATAAATTGTTTTTAAATGACCACGGGTTATAATAACGATGGGTTGGCAAAGAGACCGGGATCGGATATGGACATACTCTCTGTCGATACCGAAAACCACTTTGACCAACCGTGTACGCGGTGGAGATTCCAGAATGAAGTAGGTCGGAGGTGGCGTTTCCTGTAAGGTAAATACGTGGACCCGACTCCCGTGAGTTGGCATAAGGTGGCTAAAACAGGAGCAATTCCAGGCCAATGAGGTCATTCCTCTGATCGGACGCTCCTCTTCGATATTATACTATGATTTTGGATTGATTCGGTGGCCACCTCTATATTTTGATTTTGGGGAGTTAGTCCGAGGTGGGCGGTAACTGCGGCTACGCGTTTCCACCAGCCTGGATAGCAATTGGTATATCTACCCTGGCATTGCCTAGTTGTGCCGTGTCATCTACCATACCGAGCCTTGTACGAGTTTAGATTTCTCCCGTAGCCCGTGTGGTATCCTTTAGTTGCTTCCCGATCAGGAGGAGCTATGATATTGGATGGACTACTGGGACTATTACGTGTTAAGGTGGAAAATGTAAAGCCTTAATGCTATTTAAAAGTATGTTTATTTTATAAATAGACACTATTATAATAGCGCAATATACTACATAGTAAATAGTTTGACGGATCCTTAGAGGATGGGCGGTCCCAAGCATCCTTTAAGTTACTTGCTCTATATTACAGTACACTTGAATTAGCTTACATTATATAAGTATGTATGTCCTGACTCGAGTGTTATGTTTTATTTTTCGCTCGGGTCAGCCTGAGTTGCAGCTTCAATTTCTTCTCCGTAGCTAGGACACTCAGTAGATCATTCGCGCTGCTGGAAGTTGTTTCAGCCTTTATCTTTTCTGGAATTCAAGACTTTGAAGACTCTATCTCTATTTATGTCTTAAAATTTGTATTGAGGATTATAGACAATGTAAGTTCTGTTTTGTTGAAGTTATATCAGTGGCTTCATGAACCACTAAATTTTTAATTTCCGCTGCGAGATTCTGATATCTGTGTATGTGATTCTGTGATCTATTTATTGTATATTCTGAGTTTTGCCAAATTTATTCTACAACGCAGTATTTTGAACAATTCAAGTCCGACAATGTGCGGATGCGAATGGTTGAAAATATTGGGTCGTTACATTTGGATAAGAAGTCTTTGGCATCTGTGTTAGCAGTGCAGCTCGGGAGTGTTCTGTATTTCAGCAGGAAGATCTTTTTGGCTTAGCATTTCCTGTAGGTGGAATTCAGAAACAGCAGTGAGGATCTGTTTCTTAGATGGATTAGTTTGTCGAGAATAAACTGTTCTGATTAGTGGAGAGAGAACAATATCTTGGATATTGTATTGGTTGATCGCAAAAATGATTTGCGATAGTTGGATGATTATCTTAGATAGTCTTTGCTTGGATTTGTGGCATTTCTAGAGGATATATGAGTTATGGAGTTGCTGAAGATTTTTCTAGATATATCTTCGGGAAAGTTGGAGATTTTGCCCGCATTGGAGTTTGAGTTCTGTATTGACTTGATAGGAGTGATACCGGAGATTCAGTTGGGTAGAAGGTTGTCTCCTAGGTTGATTGTTTGGTGGAGCAGCTCTGTATTTCTTGGAACTTCTATTGAACCTTATTTCCAAGATGTGATGTTGGTCGGTGCTTGTGTTCATTCGACGGCATTTTCATCTGCTCCAGATTAGAGTTGTGCAGTGGAAGCAAGGTGGCTGATGTTCTTGAGTAGAAGCAACTGGGAATTGCAGTGATTTGGATTAGAGAGTTTCTTCTGAATTTATTTTTCAGAATTCGAGGCAAGTGACGAGTGATTCTGTTCTGTCTTTTCCGGATAGGAGAAGTTGTTTTCTACTGTTGATAGTAGAGTTTGGTTTTAATGGTGGATTGATCTTATGTGGATCAGTTTGTTGAGTTGATCCAGTTTCTTTGTAGGAGTATTAGTGAAGGTTGAGCTGATCGGGAAGGATCTGTAGGCAGCCCAGATCATCCGGGAAGTTTTGAGTTTTTGTAAGATCAGTGTTTTGGTTCATCACTGGTTTTGAGACCAGTAGTTCTGTGAAGGTTTTAGTTGTTGATCAGACTTGTCTTTGGTCTGGTATCTAGTGTAGATTTTAGATCTAGCTGAGTGGGAACTCAGTAGCTTAGAAGTATAGCTATTTTGGGTTTAGTAGAGCGAGTATCCCTATGTATGTACTGGGGAAACTCGAGATAATTTTAGGAAGTTTATCCGGATCTGTGTCCGGATAGCTAGTGTTATTTATTTGAATTGGTTGTTTGGATGAAATTGTTTGTTTGATTGATAGTGTATGGCTGTTATGAATGTTTGAGTTGGTCATAATAAAATTTAATTTTGGATTATCTTTGTTTTAAATTTCGAGGACGAAATTCTGTTAAGGGGGGAGGATTGTAATATCCCGGAATTTCTAGGAGTTTAAAATGTGATAATCTCTTAAATTTAATTATTTGAAATTGATAAAATTGTTATTTTCAAAGATAATTAACCAAGTAATATTTTAATTATGGTTATAAATTGGTAAATTGTTTTCAAAATTTATGAGTATGTTTAAATATATTCATATCTGTGTATTTTGAATTAATTTTTAAAATGGGATAAATTATTTGTAAATAATAATAAGCTTATCTAAAAATAGATGTTTATACTTATTTAAATTTATTTTAGATTTGATTTTTAAATTTGACTTTGAATTGAAATATAAATCGGAATTTAAAGGATAAACATACATCTTAAAATAGAATGATAATATAGTTTGGTTTTTAAAAATATATAGATAATGTTTTCAACTAGAAATAAAATTATTTTTATAGAAATTTGATTTGTATTTATTTAATAAAATAAATGCAAGGCTTTTGAAATAACATTTTAAAATAAGGTTTAAATGTTGTATAATTTTATTTAAATTATATTTGGTTCATTCTTTTTAAGGATTGTATTTTGTATAAATCTAGAAAACTTTTATAAATGTATAAATATATTGTTTATTAGATATTTAATAGAAAAGCATTTCTTCAAATTAAGAAAATATGTTTGTTAATTAGGAAATTAATTTAAAAACCTTTAAAATCTTTTATAATATAGAAATAAAAAGGACAAGTGTTAAGTTTTAAACTCACTTGATAACATGTGTTAACATATTAATTAAAGTTGAGACAAGTGTCCATTTGTTTCTAATTTTCTTTTTAAGTTAATAAAATCTGAAATTATCCTATTTAAACACTCTTCCTCATTTTCTTTAAATCTTTGTTCATGCTTAAAAGAAAAACAAAAACCATCAATGCAACCTTCATTCAAACACCCAAAACCAGAAAATATTCAAACAAAATCTGAAGCTCCTCAACTCAAACAATCTTCAAACCAATTCTCAAACTTAAATCTTCAAATCATTGTTCAAATCAAAATTCTCTTTGAAACAATTTTACAGATTCTGTTTTCCTGAAAACCATTTTCCCAAATCTGCATCTATTCCTCCAATTCAAATATAAATCCTTGATTACCCAAAAACCTTAAAGCATTCCAGTTGAAACTCAAATCTGCAAAATGATTTCAAAAAGCTTGATGAAATTTCAACCAGTTCTGCAAATCTTTCATATGCATGCATGAGTCAAAGTATTACTTGAAACAACCTCCTCAAAACAAAGTCTGTAACCAATTCTCAGATTTTAAACAATCTGTAGTATTCAACCTGCACATCAAACAATGCTTTGATCATTCCTGTTTCGAGTTGAATCATCTCAGTCAATAAAGAAACCAAGTATTAAAGCAATTCAGTTTAAAGGAATCAAAACATTCAAGGCTTTCAACTTCAACACCCTTCAGGTTTCCAGTTTTATCAAGTTCAGGCTAACTGCATTTTAAAAAAAAAGGTGAGTAAACTTAACTATATTTTGTCTTAAATCTGGTTGCTTGATTTAAATCATCAGTGCTTGATACACATTGTTTGCATGTGTCTGAAAAATGAAGTGTGCATGCTATCTCTGTTAATTCTTTCACAACTATAAATGAGTACTTTAAACTCTGGATTTAGATTTGTTGATTGGAAACTTGTTTAAAGTAGGCTGGAAACTTTGCTTGCATGTATATGTTTATATAAATAGTGCCACTATATATAGATGATTGAATTCATGTGTGCATGTCTTATTGTATACCTCTTCTCTGTTTTCTTACTTCTCCAGTTTACAATTAAACTCAAGATCTTTATATTTAACCACTGTTTGGACTTAGATTTCAAACAAAATAGTTTAGTTTATTAAAAATCTAGGTATTAAAATTAGATTCAAGTATCTGATGTCTAAAAAAAAAAGAATCCTTTGGAAATTTAGGAATTCAGTAATCAATCTAACACCATTATTAAAAACAAATGTTGTAATTGGATCGAACAATTATATAAACTAAATTGTCTCTGGAAGTTATGATTTTTAAAATCAAAATCAAAATTTTTAGTAAAGCATTGAATGTGTAATTTGGTGATGTCTGGAATTGGGATTTCGAGTGAATTCTGATGATCACAAGGGTTGGGGTGGTCGGGATTTTTGTTGGAGGTGGAGGAGGTAATGGAGGTTCGGAAAAAAATCGAAGGTCAAGTTTCTGATGGTCATGGCTACGGCAACGTGGTAATTTAGGTTTTTAAACCTATTTTAGTGGAGCTGGAATAATGGGTTCACTACTTATCCTCTGTTGGATCGAGTGCCATGAGACTTGGGGAAAAGATTGTATCTTGCGGCGGCAAGGCGTGGACGAGGCAGTTCAACCTCCGGTGGTCAGAGGGGTTTGGGCGAGGCTATTTCTGGTAGTAGCTTGATTTCCAGTTTTCAACTGTAGGGTTCGAATTGGTATCATGGCGTATGGGAATGTTTTGATGTCCGTGATGGGTTGCTGGAGCGACCATGGATGTGTGGGAGGTTCGGTGGATGATCGGAAGATCACCGAAGATGGTGCAGGTTGCACGGTGGCATGTCATGTCAGTTTGGTTTCGGAAAGGGGTAATTGACTTGGGGGAACTCGAGTGATTTTTGGTTTTGCTACGAGTTCCTTTTGGGGTCTTTAGCATGCTCGGTTCAATTGTTGAGTTTAACAGTTTTGAAATGAAAAGATTGAGTACCTGTTTTTGTTCAAGTTCACGGGTTAAACCCAGAAGAAAATAAAATAAAATAAATGTTTAACCAGTTTTTAAAAATAAAATAAAGTAAGTTTTAAAACTTTAAATAATTAAGCTAAAGTTATTTCTAGGAACTTATTTCTTTAAATTGATTTGTTTTTTTTTATGAATTGTATGGATGAATTTAAATGTTTTAAGTTAAAAACTTAAGGTTATTTTCAAAACTTATTTTGAAACAAAAGGGAAATCATAAGGAAATATTTTATTTAAATTAATTAGTGAATAATGATGTATTAATTTACAATTAAAGTTAAGATAATTTATTAGCTTGAAATTAGAATTGTTAATAAATAATTAAAGAAAGTAATTAATGATTTCTTTTTAATTTAATTAATGAATTAGGTTAAGTAAAGAATTCAAGATGTATTTAAGATAATATTTTATCTTAAATAATAATTAAGTATTAATAATTTGCAATTAGATAGTAATTAAGAAATTTAAGATAATTAATTTATTTAATCATTATTTTAGAGTGGGTTAATTAAGTGATTAATTAAGTATAATTAATTATTTAATTAACTATTAATTAAGACGATGATTTAGTTAATGTCTTATGATTAATTAAATTATAATTACTTATTTATTTAAGTAATTAAGAGTTAATTAAAATAGTAATTAATTAATACTTAATAAAGATTTTATTAAGTTTTTAATTGGGTTTTCTTAATTAATAATTAAAGGATTATTAAAATATAATGCTAGTTAATTAAGAATTAATTAACTATTTTTATTTAAGGTTAATTAATTTAAATTAAGGATTAATTAATTATATTTATGGATTAATTAATTTGTAATTAAGATTGTTAATTAATAATTAAGTTTATTAATTAATGATTAAGAGTTGATTAATTAGTTAATTAAGTTTAATTAATTAATTATAAAAGTAATTAGTGAATAATTACTTTGTATTAAAGGATTGATTAATAATTAAGGTTTATTAATTAATATTTGAAGATAATTAATCTGTTAATTGAAGATTAATTGGTTAATGAGTAATTAAAGGATGAATTACTCAATTATAATTAATGAGATAAGTAAAATCAAGTAAGTTAATTAATTTGTAAATTAATTAAATATAGTCACTTGATAAATGATTAAGTATGTTTAATTAATAAAGTTTTGATAAGGCTAATTACTTAAGATAAGTAATTGATAAATTACAGAGGTAATTGAGTTAGGAAAAATTACTCATTGGGAAGTAATTTTTAATGGGTAATTACTTGTTAAAGAAATCAAAGGTTCATTACTTGGTGTACTAAATCAATGAATTTATGAAGTAATAAGAAGTAAATAAGAATAATTAATTTCTGTTTATATTTATTAATTAAAGTTGATTAATTTAGGCATGATTAATTAATGTAATTAATTAAGAGATGATGTAATTAATTTAGTTAATTAATTAATGGAAGTAATTAATTAAGGTTCATTAATTGATATGATTAATGAAAATAATTAAGGATTAATTACTTTATTAAGAGTTAATTAATCAAGGTTGATTAATTAGGATGATTAATTAATTTGAAGAATAAGTAAGCAATATACTTGGATAAAGTAATTAATTTAATTTATTTTAAATTAATTATAGATGAAGTAATTAATTTAATTCACTTTAAATTAATTAGAGGTAGAGATAGTTAATTTAATTCATTTTAAATTAATTATATTGTGGTATGAGTAAATCATGGCTTATGAATGAATGGATGACATTGATTGTCTTGAATGCTTTGTGATCTAAGTAATGAGATAAGTATGGTTATATGATATGAATACTTGGTTGCATTGTGATGATTACGTAGATTATCAATTGGGATGTTGATATATGGATTATCTACTATGATATTGATTACCTGATATTTGATAATGGTTATTATCAATTGTAATTTGTGAGTTAGCTATCTGTGAGTATATAGATACTATATTGAATTGTTTTAAAAACCTTTAAAACAACTTGGACTTAAAAGAGACGCTTTGGATTTCGATGAGACCGGGATCGGGTTTCCATATTTGGATATCCGAAAACCATATCGATTCCAAATAACGTTTGGTCGAGAGACAAAGTGGAGCTTTGTGAAGACTCGAGGTGTAAGGGCTATACGTCAGTATAACTCTGTGGGTGATTCCATAATGAGTTGACGGGATTAGTTCTTATAGATTCGAGATGGTGGTTCAGAGTGCAAGGGTTATCGTCGTTAACTCTGAGGGTGATTCCAAAATGAGTGTAACGAGATAATGCCTTCGGTTTCGTTCGAACCTGGAATGAACTTGTATGGATTGAATGCTTTTAGAACATCGTCAGGTGGACGATGAGCATTCTAAGTGATGTGTTCACTTAATGTAATCGTAACCTCAAGCCTCATCAACCGGGAATGGCTAAAACAGGGGAGGTGCACAAGGCTTCGTGGGTAGCCCACACTTGAGAGTAAGATTTACCCCGTCTAGAGGTCCCTTTTATTTCGGCCGTGTGGGCGATTGAATAGCTACATCCGTCGGGGTTGTCTTATTTGGAACTGTTCAGTAAGGAATGGGTCCGACTTTGTGTTGCAGGGGAGCGGACGTACTCCTCGGTACGGTGATCTAGGCCACGTACTGTGACGGGCGGTACCCCAGTAGTCCTGCCATTGTATGGAATCCAAAATCTAATAAGTGCCAACGGTTTTGATTGTATTACCCACTTTTGTGGCTAGTAGCTGGAATTTAATAGATGTAACAATTTCGGCTATTTCTTATTTATTTGAAAACCCTAGACACTATTATAATATCACTGAATTTCCTATCAAATGTTTTGGTTAGCGTAAGGTAAAAACTTTTCCATGTTTATGTGTGGGAAGTCTTACGTGATACCTTTTCTTTCAAAGGTTTTTAAAAGTTAAGCAACTTTAACCGTTTACTCACACCAGACCCATGTCTGACCCGGGTTTATTCTGTTTTTCTTAAACTCTTGGGTACTCAAATTTTTACGAGTAGCCAAGGGATTCAGGTTAGGATTTTAGGTTGGCTTGACGAATTATGGAGGAGAAATGGAGCAGGAGGCTTCTGCGTATAGCTATAGAGTATTCCGCTGTGTGTTCTTTGAGATGTTGTCTTTGAGTTGTATAACTAGACATGTGTTTATAACTGTCTAGTATGAGTTGATTATGTTGTGTATCTCTGATGTATATGATACTATGTAAAGTATTATGTGATTAATATAATTTATTCGTTCTGCTGTTTAGATTCTGATGTTGTTTCTTTCTTCTCCTCTATCTTTTCTCTTTTTTATCCCTTTCTTTCTTCAAGATGATGCGATTTTTCTGGTAGTAGAAAGTCGGGTCGTCACAGTTGGTATCAGAGCATTAGGTTGAGTGAATACCTAGGCTCTGTAGTGGTGTCTATCTTGAGAGAGCGTACTTGTAATTTATATATATATATATATATATATATATATATATATATATATATATATATATATATATATATATATATATTTCTACCTATCCGTTGGGTTACCTGTTCGGGTTTTCCCATATTAGTTATAAAGGTAGATGAGGTAGTGGTGTATGTAACACGATTACCATTGGTTGTAGTTTGAATGTTGGAGGTTGGAAGTGTATTTGTCGAGACTGTAGACCTAATACCGTCTCGAGTAATCTTTGTAGTTTGGTGTAAGATTTCATTTGATCTCTGAAGGAAACCTGTTAAAGTTCGGAGTTCATCTTTGAAGTGTAAGTTTGATTACGCTCGAGTGAGCAGATTTTTGAGAATTTGGATTTGTTGGTTGGCAGAAGTAAGTAATGGTAGCTGTGTGATGAGATGCAGTGACTATGGATGTCTTCGAAAATGTTTTCTTTCGGAGCAAGTTTAAAGAAGTATGTTTGCTTGGGTTGTAGCTGAGTTCAGCAGGATGTATGTGTTTAGTTGGAGGTCCGAGAGTCTCAAAGAACTTTGGATAATAAGTCTTTGGCATCTGTGTTAGCAGTGCAGCTCGGGAGTGTTCTGTATTTCAGCAGGAAGATCTTTTTGGCTTAGCATTTCCTGCAGGTGGAATTCAGAAACAGCAGTAAGGATCTGTTTCTTAGATGGATTAGTTTGTCGAGAATAAACTGTTCTGATTAGTGGAGAGAGAACAATATCTTGGATATTGTATTGGTTGATCGCAAAAATGATTTGCGATAGTTGGATGATTATCTTAGATAGTCTTTGCTTGGATTTGTGGCATTTCTAGAGGATATATGAGTTATGGAGTTGCTGAAGATTTTTCTAGATATATCTTTGGGAAAGTTGGAGATTTTGCCCGCATTGGAGTTTGAGTTCTGTATTGAATTGATAGGAGTGATGTCGGAGATTCAGTTGGGTAGAAGGTTGTCTCCTAGGTTGATTGTTTGGTGAAGCAGCTCTGTATTTCTTGGAACTTCTATTGAACCTTATTTCCAAGATGTGATGTTGGTCGGTGCTTGTGTTCATTCGACGGCATTTTCATCTGCTCCAGATTAGAGTTGTGCAGTGGAAGCAAGGTGGCTGATGTTCTTGAGTAGAAGCAACTGGGAATTGCAGTGATTTGGATTAGAGAGTTTCTTCTGAATTTATTTTTCAGAATTTGAGGCAAGTGACGAGTGATTCTGTTCTGTCTTTTCCGGATAGGAGAAGTTGTTTTCTACTGTTGATAGTAGAGTTTGGTTTTAATGGTGGATTGATCTTGTGTGGATCAGTTTGTTGAGTTGATCCAGTTTCTTTGTAGGAGTATTAGTGAAGGTTGAGCTGATCGGGAAGGATCTGTAGGCAGCCCAGATCATCCGGGAAGTTTTGAGTTTTTGTAAGATCAGTGTTTTGGTTCATCACTGGTTTTGAGACCAGTAGTTCTGTGAAGGTTTTAGTTGTTGATCAGACTTGTCTTTGGTCTGGTATCTAGTGTAGATTTTAGATCTAGCTGAGTGGGAACTCAGTAGCTTAGAAGTATAGCTATTTTGGGTTTAGTAGAGCGAGTATCCCTATGTATGTACTGGGGAAACTCGAGATAATTTTAGGAAGTTTATCCGGATCTGTGTCCGGATAGCTGGTGTTATTTATTTGAATTGGTTGTTTGGATGAAATTGTTTGTTTGATTGATAGTGTATGGCTGTTATGAATGTTTGAGTTGGTCATAATAAAATTTAATTTTGGATTATCTTTGTTTTAAATTTCGAGGACGAAATTCTGTTAAGGGGGGAGGATTGTAATATCCCGGAATTTCTAGGAGTTTAAAATGTGATAATCTCTTAAATTTAATTATTTGAAATTGATAAAATTGTTATTTTCAAAGATAATTAACCAAGTAATATTTTAATTATGGTTATAAATTGGTAAATTGTTTTCAAAATTTATGAGTATGTTTAAATATATTCATATCTGTGTATTTTGAATTAATTTTTAAAATAGGATAAATTATTTGTAAATAATAATAAGCTTATCTAAAAATAGATGTTTATACTTATTTAAATTTACTTTAGATTTGATTTTTAAATTTGACTTTGAATTGAAATATAAATCGGAATTTAAAGGATAAACATACATCTTAAAATAGAATGATAATATAGTTTGGTTTTTAAAAATATATAGATAATGTTTTCAACTAGAAATAAAATTATTTTTATAGAAATTTGATTTGTATTTATTTAATAAAATAAATGCAAGGCTTTTGAAATAACATTTTAAAATAAGGTTTAAATGTTGTATAATTTTATTTAAATTATATTTGGTTCATTCTTTTTAAGGATTGTATTTTGTATAAATCTAGAAAACTTTTATAAATGTATAAATATATTGTTTATTAGATATTTAATAGAAAAGCATTTCTTCAAATTAAGAAAATATGTTTGTTAATTAGGAAATTAATTTAAAAACCTTTAAAATCTTTTATAATATAGAAATAAAAAGGACAAGTGTTAAGTTTTAAACTCACTTGATAACATGTGTTAACATATTAATTAAAGTTGAGACAAGTGTCCATTTGTTTCTAATTTTCTTTTTAAGTTAATAAAATCTGAAATTATCCTATTTAAACACTCTTCCTCATTTTCTTTAAATCTTTGTTCATGCTTAAAAGAAAAACAAAAACCATCAATGCAACCTTCATTCAAACACCCAAAACCAGAAAATATTCAAACAAAATCTGAAGCTCCTCAACTCAAACAATCTTCAAACCAATTCTCAAACTTAAATCTTCAAATCATTGTTCAAATCAAAATTCTCTTTGAAACAATTTTACAGATTCTGTTTTCCTGAAAACCATTTTCCCAAATCTGCATCTATTCCTCCAATTCAAATATAAATCCTTGATTACCCAAAAACCTTAAAGCATTCCAGTTGAAACTCAAATCTGCAAAATGATTTCAAAAAGCTTGATGAAATTTCAACCAGTTCTGCAAATCTTTCATATGCATGCATGAGTCAAAGTATTACTTGAAACAACCTCCTCAAAACAAAGTCTGTAACCAATTCTCAGATTTTAAACAATCTGTAGTATTCAACCTGCACATCAAACAATGCTTTGATCATTCCTGTTTCGAGTTGAATCATCTCAGTCAATAAAGAAACCAAGTATTAAAGCAATTCAGTTTAAAGGAATCAAAACATTCAAGGCTTTCAACTTCAACACCCTTCAGGTTTCCAGTTTTATCAAGTTCAGGCTAACTGCATTTTAAAAAAAAAGGTGAGTAAACTTAACTATATTTTGTCTTAAATCTGGTTGCTTGATTTAAATCATCAGTGCTTGATACACATTGTTTGCATGTGTCTGAAAAATGAAGTGTGCATGCTATCTCTGTTAATTCTTTCACAACTATAAATGAGTACTTTAAACTCTGGATTTAGATTTGTTGATTGGAAACTTGTTTAAAGTAGGCTGGAAACTTTGCTTGCATGTATATGTTTATATAAATAGTGCCACTATATATAGATGATTGAATTCATGTGTGCATGTCTTATTGTATACCTCTTCTCTGTTTTCTTACTTCTCCAGTTTACAATTAAACTCAAGATCTTTATATTTAACCACTGTTTGGACTTAGATTTCAAACAAAATAGTTTAGTTTATTAAAAATCTAGGTACTAAAATTAGATTCAAGTATCTGATGTCTAAAAAAAAAGAAGAATCCTTTGGAAATTTAGGAATTCAGTAATCAATCTAACACCATTATTAAAAACAAATGTTGTAATTGGATCGAACAATTATATAAACTAAATTGTCTCTGGAAGTTATGATTTTTAAAATCAAAATCAAAATTTTTAGTAAAGCATTGAATGTGTAATTTGGTGATGTCTGGAATTGGGATTTCGAGTGAATTCTGATGATCACAAGGGTTGGGGTGGTCGGGATTTTTGTTGGAGGTGGAGGAGGTAATGGAGGTTCGGAAAAAAATCGAAGGTCAAGTTTCTGATGGTCATGGCTATGGCAACGTGGTAATTTAGGTTTTTAAACCTATTTTAGTGGAGCTGGAATAATGGGTTCACTACTTATCCTCTGTTGGATCGAGTGCCATGAGACTTGGGGAAAAGATTGTATCTTGCGGCGGCAAGGCGTGGACGAGGCAGTTCAACCTCCGGTGGTCAGAGGGGTTTGGGCGAGGCTATTTCTGGTAGTAGCTTGATTTCCAGTTTTCAACTGTAGGGTTCGAATTGGTATCATGGCGTATGGGAATGTTTTGATGTCCGTGATGGGTTGCTGGAGCGACCATGGATGTGTGGGAGGTTCGGTGGAAGATTGGAAGATCACCGAAGATGGTGCAGGTTGCACGGTGGCATGTCATGTCAGTTTGGTTTCGGAAAGGGGTAATTGACTTGGGGGAACTCGAGTGATTTTTGGTTTTGCTACGAGTTCCTTTTGGGGTCTTTAGCATGCTCGGTTCAATTGTTGAGTTTAACAGTTTTGAAATGAAAAGATTGAGTACCTGTTTTAGTTCAAGTTCACGGGTTAAACCCAGAAGAAAATAAAATAAAATAAATGTTTAACCAGTTTTTAAAAATAAAATAAAGTAAGTTTTAAAACTTTAAATAATTAAGCTAAAGTTATTTCTAGGAACTTATTTCTTTAAATTGATTTGTTTTTTTTTATGAATTGTATGGATGAATTTAAATGTTTTAAGTTAAAAACTTAAGGTTATTTTCAAAACTTATTTTGAAACAAAAGGGAAATCATAAGGAAATATTTTATTTAAATTAATTAGTGAATAATGATGTATTAATTTACAATTAAAGTTAAGATAATTTATTAGCTTGAAATTAGAATTGTTAATAAATAATTAAAGAAAGTAATTAATGATTTCTTTTTAATTTAATTAATGAATTAGGTTAAGTAAAGAATTCAAGATGTATTTAAGATAATATTTTATCTTAAATAATAATTAAGTATTAATAATTTGCAATTAGATAGTAATTAAGAAATTTAAGATAATTAATTTATTTAATCATTATTTTAGAGTGGGTTAATTAAGTGATTAATTAAGTATAATTAATTATTTAATTAACTATTAATTAAGACGATGATTTAGTTAATGTCTTATGATTAATTAAATTATAATTACTTATTTATTTAAGTAATTAAGAGTTAATTAAAATAGTAATTAATTAATTAATACTTAATAAAGATTTTATTAAGTTTTTAATTGGGTTTTCTTAATTAATAATTAAAGGATTATTAAAATATAATGCTAGTTAATTAAGAATTAATTAACTATTTTTATTTAAGGTTAATTAATTTTAATTAAGGATTAATTAATTATATTTATGGATTAATTAATTTGTAATTAAGATTGTTAATTAATAATTAAGTTTATTAATTAATGATTAAGAGTTGATTAATTAGTTAATTAAGTTTAATTAATTAATTATAAAAGTAATTAGTGAATAATTACTTTGTATTAAAGGATTGATTAATAATTAAGGTTTATTAATTAATATTTGAAGATAATTAATCTGTTAATTGAAGATTAATTGGTTAATGAGTAATTAAAGGATGAATTACTCAATTATAATTAATGAGATAAGTATAATCAAGTAAGTTAATTAATTTTTAAATTAATTAAATATAGTCACTTGATAAATGATTAAGTATGTTTAATTAATAAAGTTTTGATAAGGCTAATTACTTAAGATAAGTAATTGATAAATTACAGAGGTAATTGAGTTAGGAAAAATTACTGATTGGGAAGTAATTTTTAATGGGTAATTACTTGTTAAAGAAATCAAAGGTTCATTACTTGGTGCACTAAATCAATGAATTTATGAAGTAATAAGAAGTAAATAAGAATAATTAATTTCTGTTTATATTTATTAATTAAAGTTGATTAATTTAGGCATGATTAATTAATGTAATTAATTAAGAGATGATGTAATTAATTTAGTTAATTAATTAATGGAAGTAATTAATTAAGGTTCATTAATTGATATGATTAATGAAAATAATTAAGGATTAATTACTTTATTAAGAGTTAATTAATCAAGGTTGATTAATTAGGATGATTAATTAATTTGAAGAATAAGTAAGCAATATACTTGGATAAAGTAATTAATTTAATTTATTTTAAATTAATTATAGATGAAGTAATTAATTTAATTCACTTTAAATTAATTAGAGGTAGAGATAGTTAATTTAATTCATTTTAAATTAATAGTATTGTGGTATGAGTAAATCATGGCTTATGAATGAATGGATGACATTGATTGTCTTGAATGCTTTGTGATCTAAGTAATGAGATAAGTATGGTTGTATGATATGAATACTTGGTTGCATTGTGATGATTACATAGATTATCAATTGGGATGTTGATATATGGATTATCTACTATGATATTGATTACCTGATATTTGATAATGTTGATTATCAATTGTAATTTGTGAGTTATCTATCTGTGAGTATATAGATACTATATTGAATTGTTTTAAAAACCTTTAAAACAACTTGGACTTAAAAGAGACGCTTTGGATTTCGATGAGACCGGGATCGGGTTTCCATATTTGGATATCCGAAAACCATATCGATTCCAAATAACGTTTGGTCGAGAGACAAAGTGGAGCTTTGTGAAGACTCGAGGTGTAAGGGCTATACGTCAGTATAACTCTGTGGGTGATTCCATAATGAGTTGACGGGATTAGTTCTTATAGATTCGAGATGGTGGTTCAGAGTGCAAGGGTTATCGTCGTTAACTCTGAGGGTGATTCCAAAATGAGTGTAACGAGATAATGCCTTCGGTTTCGTTCGAACCTGGAATGAACTTGTATGGATTGAATGCTTTCAGAACATCGTCAGGTGGACGATGAGCATTCTAAGTGATGTGTTCACTAAATGTAATCGTAACCTCAAGCCTCATCAACCGGGAATGGCTAAAACAGGGGAGGTGCACAAGGCTTCGTGGGTAGCCCACACTTGAGAGTAAGATTTACCCCGTCTAGAGGTCCCTTTTATTTCGGCCGTGTGGGCGATTGAATAGCTACATCCGTCGGGGTTGTCTTATTTGGAACTGTTCAGTAAGGAATGGGTCCGGCTTTGTGTTGCAGGGGAGCGGACGTACTCCTCGGTACGGTGATCTAGGCCACGTACTGTGACGGGCGGTACCCCAGTAGCCCTGCCATTGTATGGAATCCAAAATCCAATAAGTGCCAACGGTTTTGATTGTATTACCCACTTTTGTGGCTAGTAGCTGGAATTTAATAGATGTAACAATTTCGGCTATTTCTTATTTATTTGAAAACCCTAGACACTATTATAATATCACTGAATTTCCTAACAAATGTTTTGGTTAGCGTAAGGTAAAAACTTTTCCATGTTTATGTGTGGGAAGTCTTACGTGATACCTTTTCTTTCAAAGGTTTTTAAAAGTTAAGCAACTTTAACCGTTTACTCACACTAGACCCATGTCTGACCCGGGTTTATTCTGTTTTTCTTAAACTCTTGGGTACTCAAATTTTTACGAGTAGCCAAGGGATTCAGGTTAGGATTTTAGGTTGGCTTGACGAATTATGGAGGAGAAATGGAGCAGGAGGCTTCTGCGTATAGCTATAGAGTATTCCGCTGTGTGTTCTTTGAGATGTTGTCTTTGAGTTGTATAACTAGACATGTGTTTATAACTGTCTAGTATGAGTTGATTATGTTGTGTATCTCTGATGTATATGATACTATGTAAAGTATTATGTGATTAATATAATTTATTCGTTCTGCTGTTTAGATTCTGATGTTGTTTCTTTCTTCTCCTCTATCTTTTCTCTTTTCTATCCCTTTCTTTCTTCAAGATGATGCGATTTTTCTGGTAGTAGAAAGTCGGGTCGTCACAGTTGGTATCAGAGCATTAGGTTGAGTGAATACCTAGGCTCTGTAGTGGTGTCTATCTTGAGAGAGCGTACTTGTAATTTATATATATAGCTATATATATATATATATATATATATATATATATATTTCTACCTATCCGTTGGGTTACCTGTTCGGGTTTTCCCATATTAGTTATAAAGGTAGATGAGGTAGTGGTGTATGTAACACGATTACCATTGGTTGTAGTTTGAATGTTGGAGGTTGGAAGTGTATTTGTCGAGACTGTAGACCTAATACCGTCTCGAGTAATCTTTGTAGTTTGGTGTAAGATTTCATTTGATCTCTGAAGGAAACCTGTTAAAGTTCGGAGTTCATCTTTGAAGTGTAAGTTTGATTACGCTCGAGTGAGCAGATTTTTGAGAATTTGGATTTGTTGGTTGGCAGAAGTAAGTAATGGTAGCTGTGTGATGAGATGCAGTGACTATGGATGTCTTCGAAAATGTTTTCTTTCGGAGCAAGTTTAAAGAAGTATGTTTGCTTGGGTTGTAGCTGAGTTCAGCAGGATGTATGTGTTTAGTTGGAGGTCCGAGAGTCTCAAAGAACTTTGGATAAGAAGTCTTTGGCATCTGTGTTAGCAGTGCAGCTCGGGAGTGTTCTGTATTTCAGCAGGAAGATCTTTTTGGCTTAGCATTTCCTGTAGGTGGAATTCAGAAACAGCAGTGAGGATCTGTTTCTTAGATGGATTAGTTTGTCGATGTTAACGCTCAAATTTAAACGCTAACACCCTGGTGTATAGGATGTGATTGTGAAAGCACCACCCGTTCGTACGGGAATCAGAAATAAGCAGTAAGTATGCAGAAAAACAGTAAGAGACACAGTATTTATAGTGGTTCGGCTTATAATCAAGCCTACGTCCACTTTAATCTCTTTATCACTAGTTTGATTACAATTCTTTACAAGATCTTTCAATTACAACACACTTCAAGTGATAGGATATGTAAAACAAGTAACTCAAACTTTGATGTTGACAATCATCTTCAAATCCATGGTGAATGTAGATGATATCTTCATGGAGTTCCTTTAGAAGTTTGTTGGATCTCAAGAGCTTTGAAGTAGTCTGGAATTCGGCGGAGTAATGGCGCTTGAAGAGAATGAGCCAAAAGTCCTTTGAACGTTGGAAGTGGTCCTCTATTTATAAGAGTTCTGGTCTGGAAATTTTGCTAAGTTCTAAGTCGCCACCGACTCAGTATAAGTCGTGACCGACTTAACCTATCTCATTGCCGATCTAACGAGCTAAGCCCGCGACTTAATGGAAGCAAGCCTGTCTGAATTGAGTTGCGGCCGAGATAAGCTGAGTCGTAGGTCGTCTCCCCCTCTTTAATGCATTGCTCCCGACTTAACTGGGAGTGCATGTTTAAACAGGTCATGAGTCGGTCACGACTCAAGCGTAAGTCGTGAACTTGTTCCATTCAATTAGGTCGGTAGGCATGTTAAGCCGGTCCCTTAGTTAAGTCGGTGACTTCATTGGGTAGTTAGGTCAGCAACATGTTAGGTCGGATCCTTCTGAAGCACTAGGTCGGCAACTTATTGAAACCTTAAGTCGGCAACCTATTGGATCTGTTAGATCAGCATGGCCTTAGGTCGGCAACTCTTCTGGGTCGGCATCGAATTGGGTCGGTCACCTTGTTAACTAGTTAGGTCGGCCAACCTGCTAAAGCTTTAGATCGGTCTTCGTGCTTGCGCTGTTGAGTCGGAACTTCTTTATGCCTTAGGTCGGCATCTATGTGAAAGTATTAGATCGGCATGTTTCTTAACTAATTAGGTCGGCAACTCTTCTGAGTCGGCATCTCTTGAGTCGTAACCGAGATAGGGTTAACATTTGCCCCTCGAAGTATACGTCTTAGGCTTAAGTCGTGTGCTTCGAATTATCTCTTATCTCGGCCCTTCATTGAGTCGGCACGTTATTAGATCGGGCACGGTCCAAAAGTTAGGCCGGTGAAATGCCGCTTCAGTTCCTTTCACCACGAGGTATAAATCATATCCCCTTCTTCTTTTTCATTACCTGCTCTCTTAATTCCGCCATTAAAATTCTCCTGAGTTCTTAAAGGCGATTCCATTCTACCTGATCATCAGCACTTCCTACTATTCAGAGCGTAAGTGAATCCGTCCCCTTCTCGATCATAGATTGCTATTGATTTGTGAACTCTACTGCTTGAACTCGAATCGCCTCCCTATACGATGCTCCATCATGAATCTCATCACGTTTATGGCTGATGAAGCCTAGGTTGCTCAATTCGGCTTCAGATGATCGCTGATACAACGAAGGTGATGTATCACCTTAGGCTCGATGATCTCTGATGGCAGGGTATTGGATTTGTGACAACTTCGAACTGTTGTATTGGGTGATTCAATAGCATGAATGAAGGCTGTTGCTGATGCAATGGTTTATCGGGTTAATGGGTAGATGGAGTGTGATGTTGGTTCGGGGGCGAGTCAGTGGTTTCGGGTGGTTTAATATTTGGCCGACCTTACCCCTAAATCGTAGCCACATTCATTCTTGAGGAGGTCTGCCGATTTAATTTTTCCACTGGCTTAACTTTGAACCGTGACGAAGTGATCCCTTAGGTCGTGGCCGAGTTAAGCCTTTAAACTGTGACCGAGTTGGCTCTTGAACCGCTGCCGAGTTAGTACTTGGGGAATTTCACACAACTTTTCGAACCAGAGCTTGCGACCTAGGGGAACGAGTTTCCAAGTTAAACTATTTAAACCTTGACCCGCTGCCGTCTTGACTTCATCTTGCAAAAGAGTTTTAAACCGTAACCGAGTTAGTACTTAGGCTCTGGGCATAGTAACACTTAGAAACATAGGCCTTCTTCAAGTATTCTGACCCGGACTACCAAATTAATTTGAATAAACTTTGAATTGTGATCAAACTTTGAACATGGATTAAGATTTGAACTGCCCCAATCCTTAAATTTGCTTGAATGCCATTGTGTTATTTCGCAGATCACTCTTACTTTTAAGCTGTAAACCTGTGAGAATAACAGACAAACAAAGAAAACCAAGGCGCACATACTGCCATTGACTGCCCATATCAAATGACAGATTAGTCAAAACAAGATAAGAGACATGAATATATTGCATGAAATGTTGTGAATTAATTGGTTATAGTAAAATATTAATGCAAAGTATCAATGATTTGAACAGATTCATCTGCATCAACATCTTACTTGAATATTTAGACTTAAAACAATAGTCCCTGAATTTACAACTAACAAATGCTTGCTAGTTTTTAATCCAGTCATATTTGTTTACTGCTTAATTGATTTTACACAACACTTCACACACTTTAGGAAACGTGCACCTTCATACTTGAATATCCAATTGCTTGTGTAGAATGACTTCCCATCAAAGAGAAGAAGTAGCAAGTCAAGAAGAAGAAACTTTCCCGGTAACTGTTCCTATAGAGAATCCTCCGGAAAGAACTTCGACTATTCTATCTTTGAGAACATTTACTCAGCTGCGCGCTCAATTTGGCTTTGCTGAAGATGATGTCATATTTCCCGGACCAAATGATACTGCTGACAGACCTCCCTATGGTTTTGTCGCGGTTAATCGTCAAATGTGCTTAAGTGGGGCGATCCCACCTTTTAATGACTTTCTTCGAATTCTTCTTCTTCGGATGTCAATTTCTCCGTTCCAACTTCATCCTAATGGTTACGCTATCTTGATGGGGTTGGCTGTTTTGTTCAGAAGAAATCTTGACCGACTGCCGAGCTTCGAAGAAATTCGCTACTTATGCTCGTTTGCAAAGAGCAAAGACCATCCTTCTCTTATCATCGTGAGAAGTGCAAGAAACCGCAAGCTCATTCTTGATCTTGCTGAAAGTGTTCATGGATTTTTAAACCAATTTTTCTTTGCCCGCAGTCCCCCAGAGTTTTATGCTTCTTGGAGAGTAGGAAGTAAGATCATTTATGTCCATCTTTCCACTTTCTTTTTTTTTTTTTTTTTTTTTTTTTTAACTCTTTTCGGGGTCCAAATTGCTAATCTCATTCCTTGCTCTTCTCAGCACTTCCCCTTCCCTCTAGAGATCCGATACATAGGCAGACTTTTGATAGACTGAGCGCTGTAGCCGCAGAAGAGAGAAGTATCAAGTTTCTACTAAGTGACGAATTTCTACATCAATACGGACTTCTCGACCCTTCTCGCTATACCCAGCTTTGTGAAGCTCCGACTGAAGTTCCCGATTCTCCGACGAAAACTCTTGACGCCTCGGCCTCCACTAAAGATCATGTGCAGGGAGAAACTTCTACTGGGACTTCATTAGTGAAGTGCTCTACTCCACGAGATGACTCGGGGCCATCCGAAAAGTCCGTGCTTCCCCCCATTACTGAAGAAGAAGAGGAGCAACCTTCCCAAACTATGAAAAATGCCGATAAAGGAACTGATAGAGAGAACCAGGCTGGGCATGATGACGATGACATCTATGGGGGTTTAAGTGACTTAACTATTACTTCCCAAGAGCTTTTTAAAGACGACCCTGCTCGCGGTAAAGTTGTTCCTCCAACAATTGAAGCGACATCTGCCCTCCAACTGACTCCAACTCCTTTATCCCAAGAATTGTCACCGATAGTGACACCTACTACATTTCCCCAACTGAGAAGTGGTTCGTTAGCCCAACGCGAATAGTTTGCACTTCACACACCACTAAGAATTTTCCAGTACACTTATGTACTTATTTTCTTATACTTTAAGGATTTCTGAAGTTTATCTTTTTCTTGTTTCAGATTCTCCAATGACACGTGGCGGATCATACTATCAAGACTTTCAACGCTATGGTGGGCGCGGCCAGTATAATTATGGGCGCTACTTCTCTTCCTATAGGGAGTCTGATGAAGAGAGGGCCGCTCGAAAAGCTCGGGAAAGGAGGGATGCCGAAGAACGTCGTGATAGAAGGGATAGGGATGAGCATCGCGACTCCCCGCAGAGAGGTGACGATTCTCATAAGAGGAAATCACACGATGATCGGGGAAGAGGTCATGTAGTAGAAGATTCGAGCAAACGAGCTCGATATGGTGAGAGACATGCTTCTACCACTCCCGACAAGCCTACTGCTCCTGCCCCTCTTGATATTTCTTCCGACTCTCCTGCTCTCGGGAAGGAGGACATCCAAACAATAATAAGTAGGCCTAAATTTCAAGTGGGGCCCGGCCCAGCCACCTTACAAAGTCGCTTTCCCCAATGGTGCTTAAAGGGTGTGAGATTCGATCTCGACCTGGTTCCTATCGACAAGCCTGCTATGCTGCGAAATCTTGACGCCGTCAAACTCGACATCGAGAGGATGTCAAACTGGCAGAAGCTTGTTGATGAACTTCAAAGAGTTAACCGTGCCAACTTAGAGGCCATGCTCACCATGGAAAACGATAAGGCTGAGTGGCAAAAAGTCCTTGAGCAGCATGACACTGAAATGAGGAACATTACTTCCTACAATGAGGAGCTCGAAGCAAAAGTTGAGAAGTTAAAAGATGAACTTGCTGCTTCCTCTACTTCATACTCTCAAAAGGAAGAAGTGCTTCTCAGACAAGTAAGAGACGCTCATGCCAGCCAAAGGGATGCTGAGGACAGGCTTGAAGTGCAAAAGAGAATCAGTGAAGGCTATATTTCTGATATCGCTGAGCTTCATAAGAAAAACAACTCCCAGGAAGCGGAGATACAAATGCTTAAGCTTCAGCTTTCTAAAACTGAGAGGGAGCGTGATGAGGCTGTCGCCGGCAGAATCGCAGCTGAGGAATCTCATGAGGAGACTAAGAACAGCTTTGGCTCAACACTATTCGACTTCTACTTACATAGCGTCTTGGGGCGTGGAAGCCTTGCTTTTCTAGGTCCCAAGTACGAGATCACTTTAGCCGAGGTGTGGGAGGCTGCCCTCGATATGCTTGGTGCTGAGGGTGCTGGTTATGATGAGTCAGCCTTGGAAAGGCATTATTTTGATGAAGACGCTCGCGCTGCTCTTGCCAGGGGAAAGGGACAACTTGCCAAACTAAGAACCGAAGTGACGGAAGGGGATCAGCTGGGGAAAACCACTTCAACTACTCTAGTCCAGCCACCTTCTTCGTCTGAAGTCGACATTATTGGTTCCAGTTCCCATCTCGCTTCTCCCACCAAAGTTACCGCTGATATTACAAGCACACAAGGTGGAGACGAGGGTGAAGAGAGCGCTGATACGCAAGCTTATGAAGTCGATATCAGGAAACCAGCTTCTTCAGGTAACTTCACTGTTAATTTCGCTACTGTCAATTCTGCTCAAGCTGGTTACTCGCTTATTTCACACGAGTTTCACGAGCTCCTTGGCTATTTTCTCAACCTTGACGAGCCTTCATCTCCTCTCTTTACTGACTTCATTGGTGAACCCTCATCTCCTCTTTTTACTGACTTTAACCTTTTTTCTTCTGTAGAAAGAGTACCAAGCGCTGCTCAAACTTCTACTCCTCCGGTCATCCTTCCTTCGTCTCTTCCGGCGGTGCCTCCTTCTGCCTCGCAACCTGGATCACAAGAGGAACAAATAGAGGCTCTTCACGGCTTGGATGATCCCATCACTTCGCAAGAGCAGAAAGATGAGAGACCTGAGGGAGGTGACATTTCCCCGGAACGGACTCCTTCTGACGACATTGTCCTATCAAAACTTGTCACTCCGGGGAGTGAGTCTTCCTCACAGAGGAGAGAGAAGCATGGGACATCAAAGAGGAGGGGGAAGAAAATCACCGCCACTGAAGAGGAGCCGGAAGTTGGGCCAGCTGCGCCTACCTCTCCTTCCTCCCTTATACCCACTGGTCGACCTGAAAAGCTGATCATTCGGCCGGGTAAAGGGTCTAAAGGCAGCAAAAAGAAGTGAAGATCTTCAGTTTCTAGTTTTTTGTGTTTTGCATGTACTGGCCGAGAATTGTGCGGGTACCGGCCCCCGCTTTTCTTTATTTTGAAACCTGTACCTGCGTTGTAATTGAATAAAATGATTCCTCGTTTGTACAAACTTTTGTTTGAATTAAAGAATACATTTGTTATTCGTTTTGGCATGAGTTTATTTGATATTGCAGCGAGCTTATGGTATGTTACTTGAGCGTTACCTTTTGCTGGTTTAGTTATACCATATTGTGTGTAATTATACTATATTGCCCCCATTCCATAAGTATGCTGCAATATTCTATACCTCGAGGGGACTTACACTCTTATTTGCTAAAGAATAATTATTTTATTCTTTAAAGAAAATTTTATAGAGTACAACTCCCTTCGTATAAGTTTTTACGCTTGGTCGTTCGAAGAAATCACTTTTTTCTTTTGCTTATGTGCATATCTCATCAAGTGAATTCCTCTATGTGGTAAAGCGGACCTCTGAAGGGTACTTTAACTTCTTTTCTTTTTACGATCATTTCCCACAGTAGGCAAATTATTTTTCCTTTGAAAGTTAAAGTACGCTTTTGATGAGGATTTTTTTTTTATAGAAAGTTGTACCTCTGAGGAGGGATTTTTTCACGTTTCAACACTTGGAAGTTTTATTTCAATCTCGGTGAAACGTGTACCTCCAAAGAGTTATGCTTTAGAAATCCTTTTCACGTTTCAACACTTGGAAGTTTTATTTCAATCTCGGTGAAACGTGGGTTTCCAAAGAGGTCTTTTTTCTTAATTGTGTTCCCGGGAGGGGGTTGTACCTCTGAGGAGGGATTTCTCACGTTCCAACACTTGGAAGTTTTATTTCAATCTTGGTGAAACGTGTACCCCCAAAGAGTTGTGCCTTTGAAGAAAGCCTTTTCACGTTTCAACACTTGGAAGTTTTATTTCAATCTCGGTGAAACGTGTGCTTTCAAGAAGGTCTTTGTTTTTACATTTCAACTTTGGTGAAGTGAAATTCCGAAGAGCGGTTGCTACACTTCAACTCCTGGCGAAATGTGCCTCCGAAGAGGGCTTTTATTTTGTTTACATTTCAACTCTGGTGAAGTGAAATCCCGAAGAGCGGTTATAACACTTCAACTCCTGGTGAAATGGGCCTCCGAAGAGGGCTTTTATTTTGTTTACATTTCAACTCTGGTGAAGTGAAATCCCGAAGAGCGGTTATAACACTTCAACTCCTGGTGAAATGGGCCTCCGAAGAGGGCTTTTATTTTGTTTACATTTCAACTCTGGTGAAGTGAAATCCCGAAGAGCGGTTATAACACTTCAACTCCTGGTGAAATGGGCCTCCGAAGAGGGCTTTTATTTTGTTTACATTTCAACTCTGGTGAAGTGAAATCCCGAAGAGCGGTTATAACACTTCAACTCCTGGTGAAATGTGCCTCAGAGAGGGTTTTCATCGCCTGGAAGTTACTCTCTCATGGTTGGAGGGTCATGACTCCTCCAATCTTTTTTGTTGAGTAGAGAACTTTCTTTTTTGTGGCGTATGACCCATTAGAGGTCTTTTATCCTCCGAAGAGTTGCGCCTCCGAAGAGGACTTGTGCCGCTGATGGTAGCTTTGGTCTCTGAGGAGAAGCATTCGGTCTCCGTAGAGAAGCATTCGGCCTCTGAAGAGGGCTTTTGGCCTCCGAAGAGGGCTTTGGTCTCTGAGGAGAAGCATTCGGTCTCCGTAGAGAAGCATTCGGCCTCTGAAGAGGGCTTTTGGCCTCCGAAGAGGGCTTTGGTCTCTGAGGAGAAGCATTCGGTCTCCGTAGAGAAGCATTTGGCCTCTGAAGAGGGCTTTTGGCCTCCGAAGAGGGCTTTGGTCTCTGAGGAGAAGCATTCGGTCTCCGTAGAGAAGCATTTGGCCTCTGAAGAGGGCTTTTGGCCTCCGAAGAGGGCTTTGGTCTCTGAGGAGAAGCATTCGGTCTCCGTAGAGAAGCATTTGGCCTCTGAAGAGGGCTTTTGGCCTCCGAAGAGGGCTTTGGTCTCTGAGGAGAAGCATTCGGTCTCCGTAGAGAAGCATTCGGCCTCTGAAGAGGGCTTTTGGCCTCCGAAGAGGGCTTTGGTCTCTGAGGAGAAGCATTCGGTCTCCGTAGAGAAGCATTCGGCCTCTGAAGAGGGCTTTTGGCCTCCGAAGAGGGCTTTGGTCTCTGAGGAGAAGCATTCGGCCTCCATAGAGAAGCATTTGGCCTCTGAAGAGGGCTTTTGGCCTCCGAAGAGGGCTTTGGTCTCTGAGGAGAAGCATTCGGTCTCCGTAGAGAAGCATTCGGCCTCTGAAGAGGGCTTTTGGCCTCCGAAGAGGGCTTTGGTCTCTGAGGAGAAGCATTCGGTCTCCGTAGAGAAGCATTTGGCCTCTGAAGAGGGCTTTTGGCCTCCGAAGAGGGCTTTGGTCTCTGAGGAGAAGCATTCGGTCTCCGTAGAGAAGCATTTGGCCTCTGAAGAGGGCTTTTGGCCTCCGAAGAGGGCTTTGGTCTCTGAGGAGAAGCATTCGGTCTCCGTAGAGAAGCATTCGGCCTCTGAAGAGGGCTTTTGGCCTCCGAAGAGGGCTTTTGGCCTCCGAAGAGGGCTTTGGTCTCTGAGGAGAAGCATTCGGTCTCCGTAGAGAAGCATTCGGCCTCTGAAGAGGGCTTTTGGCCTCCGAAGAGGGCTTTGGTCTCTGAGGAGAAGCATTCGGTCTCCGTAGAGAAGCATTTGGCCTCTGAAGAGGGCTTTTGGCCTCCGAAGAGGGCTTTGGTCTCTGAGGAGAAGCATTCGGTCTCCGTAGAGAAGCATTTGGCCTCTGAAGAGGGCTTTTGGCCTCCGAAGAGGGCTTTGGTCTCTGAGGAGAAGCATTCGGTCTCCGTAGAGAAGCATTCGGCCTCTGAAGAGGGCTTTTGGCCTCCGAAGAGGGCTTTGGTCTCTGAGGAGAAGCATTCGGTCTCCGTAGAGAAGCATTTGGCCATTATTCCAAGTTCTTGGAATTGGTTCTCTTTTGACAGTTGCGAACTTGATTGATTATATTAGCAGTGCCTCAGTGCCATCCTTAAGTGTGCACTATCTTCTTCTGTTGGCAGGTGGTTTTAACTGAAGAAGCATACTCTAGCCAAATCTTATTTATTTGCTTAGAGTATTTCTTATTTAGGTTTTGCCCCTGGACTTTCGTCACTTAAGACTTGCTTTAGAAAGCTACCAAGGGTTGCTTGATATTGTAACGAATCGGCTGGACATTGATTGCCTGCAAATTTAGATTGATAATTTTAGTGACATTCTTAGAATATTTCACATATCGAAATAAAATAAGCGACTTGTAATAATAGGGAGAACAAGGCTTATAGTTTTTATTATTTATTTGCACTGTCTTTATAACAGATTTTGATACAAGAATTATTGGATCAGCATTCCTTTACAAATTTGAAACATAGTATTCAAGTAAAGTAAGAAAGCAGTTGTTGCCCCAAGCTTTAGGGATTGAATCTTTTGGCTTGAAAGGATTGGATGGCAACGTTTTTCAGAATCGAAACTTCCTTTCACTTTGAAGGTCTTCCTGAAGCGTGTGCATGTCTTCCCGTCTCATCCAATTTTTTCCTATCTGGTGAGGGCTTGCTGTGACGATACTGATGATAGGACCTTCATTTCCCTGTGCCACGGTTCTTTTATTTGAGCTACATTGTTGAGCGGACACCAGCTGCACCTTGGAGGATGAGGAGTAGTTAATTCCATCTCTTTTCACATATTGTTGCAGTTCATTCTGTTTGAGCAACTCTTCAATCTCCTTTCTTAAATGGCGACATTGATTGGTGTCATGGCCAGGCTGATTGTGAAATCGGCAGAATTTTCCATTGTCTGTTGCGCTTCTTCTCAACAGAGATGGTTTGGGGTACACAACAACGTCCTTTGTTGCCAAGAAGATATTTTCCGGAGTGTCGGTCAAGGGAGTGAAGTCAGAGGATCTGAAGCGTCGAGCTTTTTTCAAGAGCTTCTGCTTTCTTTTCCCTCCATCGTCCTCTCTTTGTTCAATCATCTCCGGTATGTATTCTTCATCGTTACCAGGACTCAATGGGTGGTCGTCAACTATTCTCTCGAAAGTTGCCCTTGACAAACGTTCGTGGATAGTTGGTCGTGGCCATGAACTTTCTGTTTGGGGGAATGGTCCAATAATGCCAGTTGCTCGTTGAGGAATATTCCATTCTTCTGAAACCTGAGCCTCCTTAGCAATGGTTTTTATATTGCTTTCTAGTCGACGGACTTCCTCTTGCAATGTGTTCATCTTGTCCAGTATTCTATTACTTTGAACTTCCATGTGTTGATATATTCCATAAATCACAGCCTTTAATTCAGCCTTTGTGACCCCAATAGTTGAAGCTGTTTCCCCTAATGCGGGAAGAGCAATGGCGTTGCTGCTAGTACCTTCAAACCTCAAAAACTTTCGTTTCCTTTCAGAAGCCATAATTTCTGCTAGACTTCTAGTCTTCAAGGAAATTCTCTCTACAAATCTTCTGTAAAGCAATGATGATAGAAGTCCTGAGTTCATTTCTCAGTGAAAGCACCAAAATGTTAACGCTCAAATTTAAACGCTAACACCCTGGTGTATAGGATGTGATTGTGAAAGCACCACCCGTTCGTACGGGAATCAGAAATAAGCAGTAAGTATGCAGAAAAACAGTAAGAGACACAGTATTTATAGTGGTTCGGCTTATAATCAAGCCTACGTCCACTTTAATCTCTTTATCACTAGTTTGATTACAATTCTTTACAAGATCTTTCAATTACAACACACTTCAAGTGATAGGATATGTAAAACAAGTAACTCAAACTTTGATGTTGACAATCATCTTCAAATCCATGGTGAATGTAGATGATATCTTCATGGAGTTCCTTTAGAAGTTTGTTGGATCTCAAGAGCTTTGAAGTAGTCTGGAATTCGGCGGAGTAATGGCGCTTGAAGAGAATGAGCCAAAAGTCCTTTGAACGTTGGAAGTGGTCCTCTATTTATAAGAGTTCTGGTCTGGAAATTTTGCTAAGTTCTAAGTCGCCACCGACTCAGTATAAGTCGTGACCGACTTAACCTATCTCATTGCCGATCTAACGAGCTAAGCCCGCGACTTAATGGAAGCAAGCCTGTCTGAATTGAGTTGCGGCCGAGATAAGCTGAGTCGTAGGTCGTCTCCCCCTCTTTAATGCATTGCTCCCGACTTAACTGGGAGTGCATGTTTAAACAGGTCATGAGTCGGTCACGACTCAAGCGTAAGTCGTGAACTTGTTCCATTCAATTAGGTCGGTAGGCATGTTAAGCCGGTCCCTTAGTTAAGTCGGTGACTTCATTGGGTAGTTAGGTCAGCAACATGTTAGGTCGGATCCTTCTGAAGCACTAGGTCGGCAACTTATTGAAACCTTAAGTCGGCAACCTATTGGATCTGTTAGATCAGCATGGCCTTAGGTCGGCAACTCTTCTGGGTCGGCATCGAATTGGGTCGGTCACCTTGTTAACTAGTTAGGTCGGCCAACCTGCTAAAGCTTTAGATCGGTCTTCGTGCTTGCGCTGTTGAGTCGGAACTTCTTTATGCCTTAGGTCGGCATCTATGTGAAAGTATTAGATCGGCATGTTTCTTAACTAATTAGGTCGGCAACTCTTCTGAGTCGGCATCTCTTGAGTCGTAACCGAGATAGGGTTAACAGTCGAGAATAAACTGTTCTGATTAGTGGAGAGAGAACAATATCTTGGATATTGTATTGGTTGATCGCAAAAATGATTTGCGATAGTTGGATGATTATCTTAGATAGTCTTTGCTTGGATTTGTGGCATTTCTAGAGGATATATGAGTTATGGAGTTGCTGAAGATTTTTCTAGATATATCTTTGGGAAAGTTGGAGATTTTGCCCGCATTGGAGTTTGAGTTCTGTATTGAATTGATAGGAGTGATACCGGAGATTCAGTTGGGTAGAAGGTTGTCTCCTAGGTTTATTGTTTGGTGAAGCAGCTCTGTATTTCTTGGAACTTCTATTGAACCTTATTTCCAAGATGTGATGTTGGTCGGTGCTTGTGTTCATTCGACGGCATTTTCATCTGCCCAGATTAGAGTTGTGCAGTGGAAGCAAGGTGGCTGATGTTCTTGAGTAGAAGCAACTGGGAATTGCAGTGATTTGGATTAGAGAGTTTCTTCTGAATTTATTTTTCAGAATTTGAGGCAAGTGACGAGTGATTCTGTTCTGTCTTTTCCGGATAGGAGAAGTTGTTTTCTACTGTTGATAGTAGAGTTTGGTTTTAATGGTGGATTGATCTTGTGTGGATCAGTTTGTTGAGTTGATCCAGTTTCTTTGTAGGAGTATTAGTGAAGGTTGAGCTGATCTGGAAGGATCTGTAGGCAGCCCAGATCGTCCGGGAAGTTTTGAGTTTTTGTAAGATCAGTGTTTTGGTTCATCACTGGTTTTGAGACCAGTAGTTCTGTGAAGGTTTTAGTTGTTGATCAGACTTGTCTTTGGTCTGGTATCTAGTGTAGATTTTAGATCTAGCTGAGTGGGAACTCAGTAGCTTAGAAGTATAGCTATTTTGGGTTTAGTAGAGCGAGTATCCCTATGTATGTACTGGGGAAACTCGAGATAATTTTAGGAAGTTTATCCGGATCTGTGTCCGGATAGCTGGTGTTATTTATTTGAATTGATTGTTTGGATGAAATTGTTTTTTTTGATTGATAGTGTATGGCTGTTATGAATGTTTGAGTTGGTTATAATAAAATTTAATTTTGGATTATCTTTGTTTTAAATTTCGAGGACGAAATTTTGTTAAGGGGGGAGGATTGTAATGTCCCGGAATTTCTAGGAGTTTAAAATGTGATAATCTCTTAAATTTAATTATTTGAAACTGATAAAATTGTTATTTTCAAAGATAATTAACCAAGTAATATTTTAATTATGGTTATAAATTGGTAAATTGTTTTGAATATTTATGAGTATGTTTAAATATATTCATATCTGTGTATTTTGAATTAGTTTTTAAAATAGGATAAATTATTTGTAAATAATAATAAGCTTATCTAAAAATAGATGTTTATACTTATTTAAATTTATTTTAGATTTGATTTTTAAATTTGACTTTGAATTGAAATATAAATCGGAATTTAAAGGATAAACATACATCTTAAAATAGAATGATAATATAGTTTGGTTTTTAAAAATATATAGATAATGTTTTCAACTAGAAATAAAATTATTTTTATAGAAATTTGATTTGTATTTATTTAATAAAATAAATGCAAGGCTTTTGAAATAACATTTTAAAATAAGGTTTAAATGTTGTATAATTTTATTTAAATTATATTTGGTTCATTCTTTTTAAGGATTGTATTTTGTATAAATCTAGAAAACTTTTATAAATGTATAAATATATTGTTTATTAGATATTTAATAGAAAAGCATTTCTTCAAATTAAGAAAATATGTTTGTTAATTAGGAAATTAATTTAAAAACCTTTAAAATCTTTTATAATATAGAAATAAAAAGGACAAGTGTTAAGTTTTAAACTCACTTGATAACATGTGTTAACATATTAATTAAAGTTGAGACAAGTGTCCATTTGTTTCTAATTTTCTTTTTAAGTTAATAAAATCTGAAATTATCCTATTTAAACACTCTTCCTCATTTTCTTTAAATCTTTGTTCATGCTTAAAAGAAAAACAAAAACCATCAATGCAACCTTCATTCAAACACCCAAAACCAGAAAATATTCAAACAAAATCTGAAGCTCCTCAACTCAAACAATCTTCAAACCAATTCTCAAACTTAAATCTTCAAATCATTGTTCAAATCAAAATTCTCTTTGAAACAATTTTACAGATTCTGTTTTTCTGAAAACCATTTTCCCAAATCTGCATCTATTCCTCCAATTCAAATATAAATCCTTGATTACCCAAAAACCTTAAAGCATTCCAGTTGAAACTCAAATCTGCAAAATGATTTCAAAAAGCTTGATGAAATTTCAACCAGTTCTGCAAATCTTTCATATGCATGCATGAGTCAAAGTATTACTTGAAACAACCTCCTCAAAACAAAGTCTGTAACCAATTCTCAGATTTTAAACAATCTGTAGTATTCAACCTGCACATCAAACAATGCTTTGATCATTCCTGTTTCGAGTTGAATCATCTCAGTCAATAAAGAAACCAAGTATTAAAGCAATTCAGTTTAAAGGAATCAAAACATTCAAGGCTTTCAACTTCAACACCCTTCAGGTTTCCAGTTTTATCAAGTTCAGGCTAACTGCATTTTAAAAAAAAAGGTGAGTAAACTTAACTATATTTTGTCTTAAATCTGGTTGCTTGATTTAAATCATCAGTGCTTGATACACATTGTTTGCATGTGTCTGAAAAATGAAGTGTGCATGCTATCTCTGTTAATTCTTTCACAACTATAAATGAGTACTTTAAACTCTGGATTTAGATTTGTTGATTGGAAACTTGTTTAAAGTAGGCTGGAAACTTTGCTTGCATGTATATGTTTATATAAATAGTGCCACTATATATAGATGATTGAATTCATGTGTGCATGTCTTATTGTATACCTCTTCTCTGTTTTCTTACTTCTCCAGTTTACAATTAAACTCAAGATCTTTATATTTAACCACTGTTTGGACTTAGATTTCAAACAAAATAGTTTAGTTTATTAAAAATCTAGGTACTAAAATTAGATTCAAGTATCTGATGTCTAAAAAAAAAGAAGAATCCTTTGGAAATTTAGGAATTCAGTAATCAATCTAACACCATTATTAAAAACAAATGTTGTAATTGGATCGAACAATTATATAAACTAAATTGTCTCTGGAAGTTATGATTTTTAAAATCAAAATCAAAATTTTTAGTAAAGCATTGAATGTGTAATTTGGTGATGTCTGGAATTGGGATTTCGAGTGAATTCTGATGATCACAAGGGTTGGGGTGGTCGGGATTTTTGTTGGAGGTGGAGGAGGTAATGGAGGTTCGGAAAAAAATCGAAGGTCAAGTTTCTGATGGTCATGGCTACGGCAACGTGGTAATTTAGGTTTTTAAACCTATTTTAGTGGAGCTGGAATAATGGGTTCACTACTTATCCTCTGTTGGATCGAGTGCCATGTGACTTGGGGAAAAGATTGTATCTTGCGGCGGCAAGGTGTGGACGAGGCAGTTCAACCTCCGGTGGTCAGAGGGGTTTGGGCGAGGCTATTTCTGGTAGTAGCTTGATTTCCAGTTTTCAACTGTAGGGTTCGAATTGGTATCATGGCGTATGGGAATGTTTTGATGTCCGTGATGGGTTGCTGGAGCGACCATGGATGTGTGGGAGGTTCGGTGGATGATCGGAAGATCACCGAGGATGGTGCAGGTTGCACGGTGGCATGTCATGTCAGTTTGGTTTTGGAAAGGGGTAATTGACTTGGGGGAACTCGAGTGATTTTTGGTTTTGCTACGAGTTCCTTTTGGGGTCTTTAGCATGCTCGGTTCAATTGTTGAGTTTAACAGTTTTGAAATGAAAAGATTGAGTACCTGTTTTAGTTCAAGTTCACGGGTTAAACCCAGAAGAAAATAAAATAAAATAAATGTTTAACCAGTTTTTAAAAATAAAATAAAGTAAGTTTTAAAACTTTAAATAATTAAGCTAAAGTTATTTCTAGGAACTTATTTCTTTAAATTGATTTGTTTTTTTTTATGAATTGTATGGATGAATTTAAATGTTTTAAGTTAAAAACTTAAGGTTATTTTCAAAACTTATTTTGAAACAAAAGGGAAATCATAAGGAAATATTTTATTTAAATTAATTAGTGAATAATGATGTATTAATTTACAATTAAAGTTAAGATAATTTATTAGCTTGAAATTAGAATTGTTAATAAATAATTAAAGAAAGTAATTAATGATTTCTTTTTAATTTAATTAATGAATTAGGTTAAGTAAAGAATTCAAGATGTATTTAAGATAATATTTTATCTTAAATAATAATTAAGTATTAATAATTTGCAATTAGATAGTTAATTAAGAAATTTAAGATAATTAATTTATTTAATCATTATTTTAAAGTGGGTTAATTAAGTGATTAATTAAGTATAATTAATTATTTAATTAACTATTAATTAAGATGATGATTTAGTTAATGTCTTATGATTAATTAAATTATAATTACTTATTTATTTAAGTAATTAAGAGTTAATTAATATAGTAATTAATTAATACTTAATAAATATTTTATTAAGTTTTTAATTGGGTTTTCTTAATTAATAATTAAATGATTATTAAAATATAATGCTAGTTAATTAAGAATTAATTAACTATTTTTATTTAAGGTTAATTAATTTTAATTAAGGATTAATTAATTATATTTATGGATTAATTAATTTGTAATTAAGATTGTTAATTAATAATTAAGTTTATTAATTAATGATTAAGAGTTGATTAATTAGTTAATTAAGTTTAATTAGTTAATTATAAAAGTAATTAGTGAATAATTACTTTGTATTAAAGGATTAATTAATAATTAAGGTTTATTAATTAATATTTGAAGATAATTAATCTGTTAATTAAAGATTAATTGGTTAATGAGTAATTAAAGGATGAATTACTCAATTATAATTAATGAAATAAGTATAATCAAGTAAGTTAATTAATTTGTAAATTAATTAAATATAGTCACTTGATAAATGATTAAGTATGTTTAATAAATAAAGTTTTGATAAGGCTAATTACTTAAGATAAGTAATTGATAAATTACAGAGGTAATTGAGTTAGGAAAAATTACTGATTGGGAAGTAATTTTTAATGGGTAATTACTTGTTAAAGAAATCAAAGGTTTATTACTTGGTGTACTAAATCAATGAATTTATGAAGTAATAAGAAGTAATTAAGAATAATTAATTTATGTTTATATTTATTAATTAAAGTTGATTAATTTAGGCATGATTAATTAATGTAATTAATTAAGAGATGATGTAATTAATTTAGTTAATTAATTAATGGAAGTAATTAATTAAGGTTCATTAATTGATATGATTAATGAAAATAATTAAGGATTAATTACTTTACTAAGAGTTAATTAATCAAGGTTGATTAATTAGGATGATTAATTAATTTGTTTAATTGAAGAATAAGTAAGAAATATACTTGGATAAAGTAATTAATTTAATTTATTTTAAATTAATTATAGATGAAGTAATTAATTTAATTCACTTTAAATTAATTAGAGGTAGAGATAGTTAATTTAATTCATTTTAAATTAATTATATTGTGGTATGAGTAAATCATGGCTTATGAATGAATGGATGACATTGATTGTCTTGAATGCTTTGTGATCTCAGTAATGAGATAAGTATGGTTGTGTGATATGAATACTTGGTTGCATTATGATGATTACATAGATTATCAATTGGGATGTTGACATATGGATTATCTATTATGATATTGATTACCTGATATTTGATAATGGTTATTATCAATTGTAATTTGTGAGTTATCTATCTATGAGTATATAGATACTATATTGAATTGTTTTAAAAACCTTTAAAACAACTTGGACTTAAAAGAGACGCTTTGGATTTCGATGAGACCGGGATCGGGTTTCCATATTTGGATATCCGAAAACCACATCGATTCCAAATAACGTTAGGTCGTGAGACAAAGTGGAGCTTTGTGAAGACTCGAGGTGTAAGGGCTATACGTCAGTATAACTCTGTGGGTGATTCCGTAATGAGTTGACGGGATTAGTTCTTATAGATTCGAGATGGTGGTTCAGAGTGCAAGGGTTATCGTCGTTAACTCTGAGGGTGATTCCAAAATGAGTGTAATGAGATAATGCCTTCGGTTTCGTTTGAACCCGGAACGAACTTGTATGGATTGAATGCTTTCAGAACATCATCAGGTGGACGATGAGCATTCTAAGTGATGTGTTCACTAAAGGTAATCGTAACCTCAAGCCTCATCAACCGGGAATGGCTAAAACAGGGGAGGTACAGCAAGGCTTCGTGGGTAGCCCCCACTCGAGAGTAAGATTTACCCCTGCCTAGAGGTCCCTTTTATTTCGGCTGTGTGGGCGGTTTAATAGCTACATCCGCCGGGGTTGTCTTATTTGGAACTGTTCAGTAAGGAATGGGTCCGGCTATGTGTTGCACGGGAGCGGGCGTACTCCTCGGTACGGTGATCTAGGCCACGTACTGTGACGGGCGGTACCCCAGTACCCCTGCCATTGTATGGAATCCAAAATCCAATAAGTGCCAACGGTTTTGATTGTATTACCCACTTTTGTGGCTAGTAGCTGGAATTTAATAGATGTAACAATTTTGGCTATTTCTTATTTATTTGAAAACCCTAGACACTATTATAATATCACTGAATTTCCTATCAAATGTTTTGGTTAGCGTAAGGTAAAAACTTTTCCATGTTTATGTGTGGGAAGTCTTACGTGATACCTTTTCTTTCAAAGGTTTTTAAAAGTTAAGCAACTTTAACCGTTTACTCACACCAGACCCATGTCTGACCCGGAATTTATTCTGTTTTTCTTAAACTCTTGGGTACTCAAATTTTTACGAGTAGCCAAGGGATTCAGGTTAGGATTTTAGGTTGGCTTGACGAATTCTGGAGGAGAAATGGAGCAGGAGGCTTCTGCGTATAGCTATAGAGTATTCCGTTGTGTGTTCTTTGAGATGTTGTCTTTGAGTTGTATAACTAGACAGGTGTTTATAACTGTCTAGTATGAGTTGATTATGATGTGTATCTCTGATGTATATGATACTATGTAAAGTATTATGTGATTAATATAATTTATTCGTTCCGCTGTTTAGATTCTGATGTTGTTTCTTTCTTCTCCTCTATCTTTTCTCTTTTCTATCCCTTTCTTTCTTCAAGATGATGCGATTTTTTTGGTAGTAGAAAGTCGGGTCGTCGCATAATAGAAGTGTTAAAATTGAATTTTAAGGTGATTTGTTCAGTTTTAAAAATATATCGTTTAAATCGACATTTAAAAATAGACTTCTGAGGCACAGCCTTGAAATTCGATAAAACCAGTTCCATTGGATCCGTAATAGTGTATTATTATCATATTTCGATTTTAATAGTGTTTGGAGTGGTCATGTGGCTGTACGATGTATAAACGCGCTGAAGTCTATATCGGAAATTTAATAATTATGGGTTCAAAAAGCTATTTTCTCCATATGATCAAGTTAGGACTCGAAACCTTTTCCATTGCATAGGTAATAGGGGTATAACATTATAAACGCCTAGCGGCACGCCTTGATAGGAGGTTGAGATTTTGAGTTGCGAATTCAAGAAGATTTAAATTTAATATTATTGCATTTTATACTGTGGCGGGCCTTTGAAGACACGTATTCTGTTTTCCAACACGTCTCCTGTATCTTTTTACATGTGCATTTTCTCGTTTCTTTTATACTTTGAAAAAAGCGAGTAGGCTGATAAAATCAAAATTGAAGAAATTAATGACCGCGAATTCATTTCAAATCACCTTTCCCTTCTTCATTTTTACCATTTGAAATTAGATTCATTTGTTAATCGATTCGAACAACCAAATGGAGTATGTGCATTAACTCCTTGTTCGTTTCGCTTGGGCCGAAGTTGTCGACAAGGGAAGATGGAGTTGTCGTATTCTAGAAGAATAGACGTGAGGATTTTGGGGGCGGAGCTGGGCGTCGACGAGCCAAGGCAACGACGACGGGTGAAACATTGGAAGGTTAGGGCTTGGGATTGTGGTAGATTTGGTAAAGCCACTACCATTCGATTCCAAGGTTTGCTCGATTGAGGGGGCGCACATAGGTAGAGAGGGCACAGTGGACTGGAATGATGATTCACGACCTCGCCATGGTGATGGCCACAACCTTACTTCAGGAAGAAGTCGCATGCATTGGATTTGGGAGGGAGGTATATCCTATAACTTAATTTGGATATATATATATTAAAAGAAGAATAAATAAAATAAAAATTTACAGAAATTAATTTTATAGTTTGTTAATTAAAAATTTATTTGATAATCATGCTATATACTGTTTTTATCATGTTTAAACTGAAAAATATATGTAAGATTTATGAAGGCAGTAGCTTCAATTGTTTTGAATTGGAAAGTTATATAGAACTTAGATTTTGGAAATTATATAGATTATTTTATATAATGTATGTGGTTTTAAAAGGAAAATTAATTTGAAATCAAACTATTAGTTTAAAAACCAAATGATTAGTTTAAATTAAATTACTGGTCAGTTTAATTTATCAAATGGTAAATTATTTGTAGATTACTTCAGATATTAATAAATCATATAATGTTATACAAGGTCCAGAATCGTGAAGAAAACAAGCTGGTTTGGATCAAATAGCAAACAAAAATCAAAGGTAAGTTATTCTCACTCATTTGGAAATCATTTAAATTTAAATAGTTAAATTTAAATTATTGGTTGATTGCTTGAGTTGATGATTTATTATCATTCTGGTTATGATTATATATATATATATATACACACATATATATTGAAGTGATCGATTTCCTGCATTATATAGCGGATGAGACCCTATGCGCCCCACATAATAGCGGATGAACCCTTATACCGCGATATCCCCCTCGAAGTGGGAATGGTATTTTAAATTGTTGTGCTAATATCTATGGATGCAGGGAAACAGGTTGGAGGTATCCAACTTGATTCCTCAAAATGCTGAATTTATTTTATATTCAATAATGTGAGTTATGCGATAAACTGTGATGGATTATATTATTATATTGGGAATTGAAATTTATTGAATGCTATGGCTTGGTTGAATATATATATATATATATATATTGGTATTTGAGAAAATATGAAATATATATAAAGTTTAGATTTTTTAAAGGAAATAAAAAGGGAAATTTTTAAGTAAAATAATTATAGTGAATTTGGGTAAATTAAAGATTGAATTTAGAAAGGTATAAAAGTTTGATTTTTAAAATTCTATTAAATAAATACTGAGTATGGAAATGAAGATAGAGATTTTAAAAAAATAAAAATAAAAGAGTTTTGGAGACTTAAGTGATATTGTCTAAAAATTTAAAGGAATTTATTTTCAAAATTTAAGATTTAAAATGTTTGAGAAGAATTTAAAGGGTAGGATTTTGAACGAAGTATGAAGTGGATAATTCAGTTAAAATAAGATTTTAAATCATAAATAAGAAAGGAATATGGAATTAATGGATTTTGGGACAAATTTGGTAAGTAAAAGAATTTATTTTAAAATGGAATTGATTTGGAAAATCGATTTGGAAATCGATTAAGTGTCGAAACTGTGATTTGGAAAGAGAATGAGATTTTGGAATTTATAAACATGGCTTATAAATAAAGGGAAATATTTATAAGAGGATAAAATTTGAAAGTATAAATTCACGGTGGGAAATTTAAAAGGAAAGGGTGATTTGTTTTGAAAATAAATAGTGGTTTATTTTTAAAAGTGTAGAAATGAAAATTTACGGAATTGAGACGTAAATTAAAATGGATAAATCAGGAGGGATTTATAAACGATTTGATGGGCTATATATTGGGATAAAAAGTGTATTTTTTTGAAAAGCCAAGTAAATTATAAAGGAGTTTCTAAGTATAGATTAAAAGTTTTAAAAGTGGTTTTGAAAGAATTTTTAGAAAGATTTATTATTTTAAAATTAGCTAAAGTAAATATTTATTTTAATTATAGTAGAAATTATTTTTAAAAGGTTAAATTAGTATTTTGATGTAAAGGATAGCTATAAAATATTTATACCTTATAGAATAGTTTTCTATTGAAAAAAGTAGTTTTTGGCTTAAATTTTACTTGGAAAATTTTATAGAATTTCATAATCTTTATTTTGAATAAGTCTTTTAAGTAGTTAATTTAAATGTTTTAAATAGTTTTATTTTAAAAAATTTAAATATATATTTTTGGATAAAGTGTTTTAAATTAATTTAAAATCAAACGTATTAAGACTTGGTTATTTTTCAGAGAAAATGAAACAATTGGGTTGGAATTTATTTTCGTGAGAGAAAAGTGATTAAAAACTATTTTCAAAGGGTTGAAGTGTAGAAAAATATCTTGCGAAGATATTTTGAAATAAATAAATAATTTAAGAAATTATTAAGGCCTGATAGTTGTTTGTGAATGTTATATGACAGTTAAATAACTGACTATCAATATTGGCCAATGCGTTGATCGTTTCGAAGAGACCGAAATCGGGATTTATTTCCCAAAAACCACTTTGATCCGGTTTGAACGTTTGTCGTGAGGAAGACAAGAGCTGGGAGTCGAAGATGTATTAGTGAAGTGCAAGGGCAAATCGCTACTAATCATGACGGTGATTCCAAAATGGATGTAGTAGGTGTAGTGCCTTCGGTTCCGTTCGGACCCGGAACGGACTTGTATGGATGAACGCTATCAGAACATCGTCAAGAGGATGATGAGCATTCTAAGTGAATGTGTGCTAAAAAGTAACGCATAGCCTCGAGCCTCATCAACCGTGAATGGCTAAAATAGGAGAGGTGCACGCAAGGCTATGTGGCAAGCAGCCAATTAGGGTAAGGTCATCTCTGTCTAGATGTCTCTTTTTATTCGGCTGTGTGGGCGGTTGCAGATCCCAACCGTAGGGTGATCTTATTCAGACTATTGAGTAAGGGGTAGCTCCGGTCTTGTGTTGCAGGGGATCAGGGTAGATCCTCGGTACGGTGATCTAGACCACGTAGTGTGACGGACAGAACCTCAGTAGCCCTTCCATTGATGGAAATCCAATCTCCAATAAGTGCCTTCGGACTTGTTTGTATACTTATTATGCTGGAATTTAATGAATGTAACAATTTCATCTATTTGAATAAATAATTGTATATAGACACTACTATAATATCAGAGGATTTGATAAGAAATTTTGGTTATCGTAAGGTAAAAACTCGGCATGTTTATTTGTGGCATGGTCTTACGAGATACCTTTGATATCAAAGGATTTTGAAAACTTTAATAATCCAATTGAGTGTGTTTTCTCACGCTGGTTTTCTAGACTGACTTGGGTATTGTTTTATTATAATGCTCGGATCAGACCGAGTATTATAGAATACAAGAAAGGATTCTATGGAGCTCAGAAGATGAGCTGGATGGCGAGACGTATTACACGTATTTGATGTATATTCCACTGTGATTGATTAACTGCATAGTCAGTTTTTGTGAGGACAGGTTATGATTACTGTCCAGTTGAGTGCTATGAATTTGTTGAACTCTGATGATGTAATGTGTTAAACAGATATAGTTCTTTTTGTTTAAAGATCAGTCATTTGTCTATTATATATTGTTCCGCTGCGTTTGTGAGGTTCTGATGTTGACTTCTGTTTCTTCTTCTACCTCCTTTTTTAACCCTAATGGTTCGGGTTTTTCTGGCATTCGATTGTTCGGCATTTGATACAGTGGACGTATTGATGTCGAATTTTTGGACGTCAAAAAATCGGTCATTAAAGTTAGTATCAGAGCAGAAGGTTAAGCAAGAACCTTCGTTATGGTGGGGATTACTCAATAGAAATAGAGTTCGTAAGTACTCTAGAATGAGTTTGAGTCTATTAATAGATATGAGCGTGTATTTGTTAGTGAATATAATTTTTTTTATATTGTGTTGACTTATCGGTTGAGTGTTTGTGTACTCTGGTCGATATGTAGGACGCCATGTCATCGATAGGAGTTTCTAAACTCTTAAACAAGATAAACCAACATAGTATTGTTTTAAAATAGGGTAAATGAAATAATTTTACCTAAATTATTTTTGTATATAAAAGAAATAAATTTTTCGTAGATTATTATTGTTATATATGGCTGCTTGGTTGTTAAGGAGTGATAATATTTAATTATTATCATTGTCGTGTGGAAATTGAACCAAGGATTAAAATTATAACCAAAGGTTAAGGAAAATTTTTTTATAACATAATGAGATTTGTAAATGTGAATTATAAATATGATTAAAATAGAATTCTATAGAAATGTTTGAATAAAGATTAGAAGGTTTTGAAGTTTGAAAATTTGGGAAATTTGATTTCCTTTGAGTTTGAAAATGGTTTTCAAAGATTTTGAAGGAATAATGGGGATATTATATGGGAAATATTTTTGAATTGGATATGAAATCTGGTAAGATTTGGAGTTTAAAAATATTTGAAATGTTTTGGAAAGAGTAAAAGCATTGAACTCACTTCGGTCACGGGAAAATAATTTTGATGATGACTACAACATCATCGATGTTCGTTTTCGAGTTTCCAAGGGAAGCATTGTTACCAAATTGTTTTAAATTGGAGTGTTTGCAAAACTGAGTTTGGTTTTTAAATTCAAGAGATAATTTGATACCAAAGGATTATGGATATAATAGATTTCAAAAGGATTTTGAAATACGTAAGTGATTGTTGAAAACTCTGGAATTGGTTTAAAATGTAACTGAGTATTTAAGTAATGGTTTAAACTCTGGAAGTTTAACTAAATTTTTTTGTTGATTATAAACAGGTTTGGAAACTTATAAAGTTTGGAAATTGCCTGAAATGAAATTATCTTGTAAAAGGTTAATGAAAGTAAGTGTTACTAGAGAATAAAGTCAGAAAGGTAAGTCAATTAAATGAAGTAAACTAAAGAAGGTTAGTAAATGGAATGAAAAGAAATTGGAAAACTTATGGAAGTTTAAAATTTTGAATAGAATGGAATGTAACTAAATTAGCTTAAAGGGAATGAATCTAAGTAAACTAAGTGGAATGGTTATTGAAATAAAATTTATTAAAGTGGAAATAAATTTGTGCATAAACAAAAAAAATTTACATTTGTAAATAAATGGAATTGGAACCGAATATAGTATTTAATTTAAATTTTGCAAATTAAAGTGAAGTTGAAGAATTAGTTCGAAGTGGACTAGAATAATAAGATTTTGGAAATAAAGTCCATTGAGATTTAAAATGAATAAGTGGATGGAACTAATTGCAATAGCTAGAAATGTAAATATGGATCGAGACGTGGTTAATAGAATTCAATGTTTAAAGTTTGGAAATAAGCTGAGTTTAAATTGAAATATGAAATTTAAAAATTTGTATAGAACGAATATAAAACTAAGTGATAAAGAGGAAATCATTATAACAAGTATATAAAGTAATTATTTTGAACTTAAGAAGTGGATAGCAAAATTCTTAAGTAAATTTGTATGGAGAAATATTCCAAGTTAATAACGAATGAAGGATAAGTAAAGTCTGGAACGGGATAAGTGAATGGAAAACAAAATAATGTGAATATAAAAGAAAATTGAGTAGCTAATAATCAATTGAGATAAATACGTAGGATGTACGTATATTATTTTATTCGCATAGCGATTTGATCCAGACTCAAGCATAGAATTTCGAGATATTTATATTGTTCCGAGTTGGGATTTTTCACTCGATTTTCGTCGGCGAACCATGGATATGGATTTTTGATTGATTCTGGAAATTCTCTATCATAGTTGTGGCTGTGCAAGGAGAATAATGGTTTCTGATCAAGAAACCGGATCTGAGTCCACACTAGGAAGTTGGGTGGATGATACTAGTTCGAAAATGAAATTGTGTGATCGGGTGAGCGATTGAATTTGATATTGCGTACGGATGATATGTGTGCATCGTACGACTTAAGTAAAGCAAATATTGAAAATTTTGGGAAGAGATGAGTAAAATAAATTTGAACTGTACTAGAAACACTATTGGTAGATAAGTACGGGTATTTAAAGGCAAAGGATAAATGGATGTTTTTGATTTCTGAAGATAAATTTAATTGCCCGACAAAAGGTATGTATTTAGATTGGCATACGAAATTTGATGATTTTCTGGTCTAGTCACTTGGCTTTTTGTTTTCTTTTGAAATCTGGGGGCCCGTAGAAGCATTTTGTAGTTGTACCGATCAAGCCGCGCAAAGGACATGCTGGCAAAAAAATTTGAAAATTTAGGGAGTTGGAAATTTTTAGAAAATTTGATAATTTAAAATTGGGATTTTAGTTATAATTTGAATTGGTTTAGTAAATAATTTTTTAAAACCTATGGATGGGTTTGGCAAGTTATAAAGAAGGTTAGTGTGTTTTTAATAAAAAGATTGTTTTGGGTATATTTAAAACTGTTTGGGTTGGAGAGTTGTTAAAAACTTTTTGGACAAGGAAATATTTAACGGGTTATGGATCATTCTTCTTAACTAGTAATTACAAGGACGAAATTCTTTTAAGGGGGAGCAATGTGACGACCCGGAATTTCTAGATATTTGAAATTGGGATATTTAATTGATTTTAAATATTTGAAAGTTAGTTTAACTTGAATTTTAAATATCATTGTTTATTTGACAATTAAATTATTGAATTTAATTATTGGAAGTTAGGCAAAATATTGAATCTTTAGTTTTATGCTTGTTAAAAATATTTCAAAAGCTTATAAAATTTATATTTATACTACTGAAGATAATAGAAGTGTTAAAATTGAATTTTAAGATGATTTGTTCAATTTTAAAAATATATCGTTTAAATTGACATTTAAAAATAGCCTTCCGAGGCATAGTCTCATAATTCGACGAAACCAGTTCTATTGGATCCGTAATAGTGTATTATTATCGAATTTCCAATTTCGTAGTTATTGGAGTGGTCGTGTGGTCGTACGATGTATAAACGCGCTGAAATCCATATCGAAAATTTAATACTTTATGGGTTCAAAAAGCTATCTTCTCCTTATGATCAAGTTAGGACTCAAAACCTTTTCCATTGCGTTCGTAATAGGGGTATAACATTATAAACGCCTAGCGGCATGCCTCGATCGGAGGTTGAGAATTTGAGTTGCGAATTCAAGACGATTTAAATTTGAATTTTAATTTAAATATAATGTTATTGCATTTGACACCGTGGCAGGCCTTTGAAGATACGTATTATATTTTTCAACATGTCTCCTACATCTTTTTACACGTGCATTTTCTCGTTTCTTATATACTTTTAAAAAAAAGAGCAGGATGATAAAATCGAAATCGAAGAAATTAATGGTCACGAAATCATTTCAAATCACCTTTCTCTTCTTCATTTTTACCACTCGAAATGAGATTCATTTGTTAATCGATTCGAACAACCAAAAGGAGTCCGTGCATTAACTCCTAGTTCGTTTCGCTTGGGCTGAAGTTGTCGACAAGGGCAGACGGAGTGGTCGCATTCTAGAAGAATAGACGTGAGGATTTGGGGGCGGAGCTGGGCGTCGACCAGCCAAGGCAACGACGGCGGGTGAGACATTGGAAGATTAGGGCTTGGGATTGTGGTAGATTTGGTAAAGCCACTGACGTTCGATTCTAGGGTTTGCTCGATTGAGGTGGGCACACGTGGGTAGAGAGGGCGCAACGGAGTGGGATGATGATTTGCGACCTCGTCGTGGTGGCGGCCACAGCCTTACTTTTGGAAGAAGTCACGTGTATTGGATCTGGGAGGGAGGTATATCCTATAACTTAATTTGTGTATATATATATTAAAAGAAGAATAAATAAAATAAAAATTTACAGAAATTAATTTTATAATTTGTTAATTAAAATTTTATTTGATAATCATGCTATATATTGTTTTTATCACGTTTAAACGGAAATATATATAAGATTTATGAAGGCAGCATCTTTAAATGTTTTGAATTGGAAAGTTATATAGAATTTAGATTTTGGAAATTATATTGATTATTTTATATAACGAATGGTTTTAAAAGGAAAATTAATTTAAAATCAAATTGTTAGTTTAAGAACCAAATGATTAGTTTAAATTAAATTATTGGTCAATTTAATTTATTAAATGGTAAATTATTTGTAAATTACTTCAGATATTAATAAATTATATAATATTATACAAGTCCAGAATCGTGAAGAAAACAAGCCGGTTTGGATCAAATAGCAAACAAAAATCAAAGGTGAGTTACTCTCACTCATTTGGAAATCATTTAAATTTAAATAGTTAAATTTAAATTATTGGTTGATTGCTTGAATTGATGATTTATTATCAGTCTGGTTGTGATATTATATATATATATATATATATATATATATATATATATTGGAGCGATCGATTTCTTGCATTATATGGCGGATGAGACCCTATGCGCCCCACATAATAGCGGATGACCCCTTATACCGCGATATTCCCCTCGTAGTTAGGGATTGGTATTTTAAATTGTTGTGCTAATATCTGTGGATGCAGGGAAACATGTTGGTGGGATCCAACTAGATTCCACAAAATGTTGAATTTATTTTATATTCAATAATGTGAGTTATGCGATAATCTTTGATGGACTATATTGATTATATTGGGAATTGAAATTTACTGAATGCTATGGCTTGGTTGAATATATATATATTGGTATTGAGAATAAATGATATATATATATATATATATATAGTTTGGGCTTTTAAAGGAAATAAAAAGGGAAATTTTTAAGTAAAATAATTTTAGTGAATTTGGGTAAATTAAAGATTGAATTTGGAAAGGTATAAAAGTTTGATTTTTAAAATGTTATTAAATAAATACCGAGTGTGGAGATGAAGATTGAGATTTTTAATAAATAAAAATAAAAGAGTTTTAGAGACTTAAGTGATATTGTCTAAAAATTTAAGGGATTTTATTTTCAAAATTTAAGATTTAAAATGTTTGGGAAGAAATAAAAGGGTTGGATTTTGAATGAAGTACGAAGTGGATAATTCAGTTAAAATAATATTTTAAATCATGAATGAGAAAGGAATATGCAATTAATGGATTTTGGGATAAATTTGGTAAGTAAAATAATTTATTTTAAAATGGAATTGATTTTGAAAATCGATTTGGAAATCAATTAAGTGTTGAAATTATGATTTGAAAAGAAAATGAGATTTTGGAATTTATAAACAGGGTTTATAAATAAAGGGAAATATTTATCATAGGATAAAATTTGAAAGTATAAATTCACGGTGGGAAATTTATAAGGAAAGGGTGATTTGTTTTAAAAATAAATAGTGGTTTATTTCTAAAAATGTGGAAAAGAAAATTTACGGAATTGAGACGTAAATTAAATTGGATAAATTGGGAAGGATTTATTACCGATTTGATGGGCTATATATTGGGACAAAAAGTGTATTTTTCTGAAAAGCGAAGTAAATTTTAAAGGAATTTTTAAGTATAGATTAAAAGTTTTAAAAGTGGTTTTGAAAGAATATTTTAGAAAGAATTATTATTTTAAAGTTAGCTAAAATAAATATTTATTTTAATTATAGTAGCAATAATTTTTAAAGGTTAAATTAGTATTTTGATGTAAAGGATGGCTATTAAATATTTATACCTTATGGAATAGTTTTATTTTAAAAAAATAGTTTTTGGCTTAAGTTTTACTTGGAAATTTTTATAGAATATCGTAATCTTTATTTTGAATAAGTCTTTTAAGTAGTTAATTTAAATGTTTTAAATAGTTTTATTTTAAAATGTTTAAGTATATATTTTTGGATAAAGCGTTTTAAATTATTTTAAAATCTAAAGTATTAAGATTTGATGATTTTTCAAAGAAAATGAAACAACTGGGTGGGAATTTATTTCCGCGAGAGAAAAGTGATTTAAAATTGTTATCAAGGGGTTGAAGTATAGAAAAATATCTTGCGAAGATATTTTGAAATAAATAAATAATTTGGGAAATTATTAAGGCCTGATGGTTGTTTGTGAATGTTATACAATGGTTAAATAATCGACTATCAATATAGGCCAATGCGCTGATCATTTCAAAGAGACCAGGATCAAGATTTATTTTCCAAAAACCGCTTCGATCTGGTTTGAACGTTTTCGTGAGGAAGACAAGTGATGGGAGTCGTAGATGGAGTAGTGAAGTGCAAGGGCTAATCGCTACTAATCCTGAGAGTGATTCCAAAATGGATATAGTAGAAGTAGTTCCTTCGGTTCCGTTCGGACCCGGAATGGACTTTTATGGATGAATGCTATCAAAACATCATCATGAGGATGATGAGCATTCTAAGTGAATGTGTGCTAAAAGGTAACGCATAGCCTCGAGCCTCATCAACTGGGAATGGCTAAAACATGGGAGGTGCACGGAAGGCTAAGTGGCTAGCAACCAACTAGGGTAAGGTCATCCCTGTCTAGATGTCCCTTTTTATTCGGCTGTGTGGGCGGTTGCAGATCCCAACCGCAAATTGATCTTATTCGGACTATCCAGCAAGGGGCAGCTCCGGTCTTGTGTTATAGGAGATCAGTGTGGATCCTCGGTACGGTGATCTTGACCACGTACTGTGACGAGCGGTATCCCAGTAGCTCTTCCATTGATGGAAATCCAATCTCCAATAAGTTTCTTCGGACTTGTTTGTATACTTATTATGCTGTAATTTAATGAATGTAACAATTTCGGCTATTTGAGTAAGTAATTGTATATTGACAATACTATAATATCAGGGACTTGATAAGAAATATTTTGGTCATCGTAAGGTAAAACTCGACATGTTTATTTATGGCCTGGTCTTACGAGATACCTTGATTTCAAAGGATTTTGAAAACTTTAATAATCCAATTGAGTGTGTTTTCTCAAGCTGGTTTTCCAGACTGACTCGGGTATTGTTTTATTATAATGCTCGGGTCGGATCGAGTATTATAGAGTACATAAAAGGATGCTGTGGAGCTTAGAAGACGAGCTGGATGGCAAGACGTATCACATGTATTTGATGTATATTCCGTTGTGTTTGATTAACTGCATAGTCAGTTTTTATGATGACAGGTTATGATTACTGTCCAGTTGAGTGCTAGGAATTTGTTGAACTCTGATGATGTAACGTATAAAACAAATATAGATCTTTTTGTTTAAATATCAGTCATTTATCTATTATATATTGTTCCGCTGCGTTTGTAAGATTCTGATTTTGATTTCCATTTCTTCATCTACCTCCTTCTTCTTTAACCTTAATGGTTCGGTTTTTTGGCATTCGATTGTTCGGCATTTGATACAGTGGACGTATTGATCTCGATTTTTCCAGTTTTGAAAAATCGGGTCATTACACTAATTCCCTTCTCTCCTTTTCTCTTCTCTTCTCTTTATTCCTATTCAAACCTGCTACTACTAGATACCCAAACCACGGTGTGCACGTGCCCAAGCCATCGACGACGTGCCAACCACTGTCGGCTCCTCCCCTAAGTCACGATCGTCCCACTCGACTTGCCATACCACCCAGACCGCCTAAATAGAGACGAAATCCAAATCGAACAATTCGCCATCCCCAGGAAAAAGAACCAACCACCTTTATCATCTTGCACCGCCATCACCGACCACTGGTGCCCACGCTACCTCGCTTGGAGTCCCGCCTAGCTTCCCTCTCCCTTTTCCCCCTACACTGAACTACCCCGTCACCACCACGACGCCATAATCGCCAGGAAACCAGCCTCGACCAAAAACTTTTCCTAAACCCTATACGTTCTCCGACCCACACCATGACGCTCAGAAAATTACGCCACCATTTTTCCCAAGCTTCTCCTTCACCGAACTTCCATCTGGCCAAACCTCGACCATCGAAAATGAGCACATCGCTGGATTTTGGCCAATGACCCAAAACTAATCATCTCCCTATATCTCATCATACACATGTTTAAAAATCGTGTACAACCTCAAAAATCATCTTTTCCGATGACAAACACTTCTATATAAGCAGAGGCCCAAACCATAACACTCGAATTTCTTTCAATTTTGGTTACTTTACTGCAATTCATACTTTCTACATTTTATACTTCATAATATTCACTCAAACCAGTTTTAAAATAAAGTACCCTCAATAATAAACAACTCTTCTTGTAACATCACCACGTAAAACTAATTAGATTGAGTGGTAGGAATTTTCTTGAAGATAAGCACAACAGTTTTGATCAAAAAAACAGAGCAGAAGTGAAAAGGGTACTGTACAGGCCTGGTTTGTCTGGTTATACTTTAATATAAAATCTTATATAAGTTTATATATAAATACTAGTTTAAGTATATGCATATCAACAGCTCCTTCTTCCATGTCCAGATATAGATTACACTAGGCTAAGTTTTTAGTTGACTCACAGTTTTTAACCTATTGCTTCCTTTCTTGTTTTGATCTTCCTCCTAGCACAAATTCTATTGTCTTGATTCTCATTTTAGTTTGTTTCCTTTTTTACTTTAGTAGTTCAAATGAATGAAAGAATGAGGCAAAGGAAAAGGAGTATATGGAGAAGTAGGTTGTAGTTCTTTGTACAGTAAACTTCTTTTTTTACCTTTATTTTTATTTTTATTCCGTTCTTTTCCTTTTCTTTGATCAGAGGTTGCTTGACCTGATTCGATTTTGTGTAACTTTGATTTAAGGTTTTTTATGCTTGGATTAGATGTATTGTATGCTTGAGGGGATGGGTATTTAATGTTATGTTCCTTAAGGTGTTTACATATGCTTTCATATGCGCATATATATACATATGTATAGTTGCCACCATATGTTCATATGTTTTACTCTTGTCTATTCACATATTTTTTATTTAATACGAACACATGAAAGTATATACTATCAGGTAAAATTGGTTTTAAGTTTATCATTTTTGAGGTTTGTATCTTCAAGCATATACGCTTACTTGCATATAAAATTGTTTCACAACCATGTATACTTACCTATATATACACTTATAATTATACACATCCTTATATACATTTCTTATGTATGTTTTGTTATTGCATGTATATATTTACATTTTTACAACTTCCTTATATTTTTCTTCATATGGCATATATACGTTTATATATATATATATATATATATATATATATATACACACACACTTTATCCACATCATAAGCTTGTATATTCTTCATTACCATATACATACATACATATATATATATATATATATATATATATATATATATATATATTTACACATTCTCATGTGTATTATTTCATATGGGCATACAATCATATACTTATTTATCCAGATACTTATATATATATATATGGATATTTTACCTCAATTTAGACGGTGGAGTTTATATATACATATAATTTGCTTTTTAAAAGATTTATCACATTCCAGAGATTTTATAATTAAATATCCTATATAGTTTTTAAGCCAATTTATGTATGTCCAAATATTTTAATTATCAGAAATTTATTTGTTTGACTAATTAATATTAATATCTCAATAATAAAATCAGTTAATCACCAAACTACCAAACGTTAAAAATGCGGGTCGTCACAGGCAGGGTCATTGGCTGCGCTGTTCATGCGTTGATTTCAAAAAATGAATGAATGAATGAAAGTGGAAGTAGCAGTAGTCGTGAGCTGCTAGAGGGGGGGTTCTTTGTGCATAGGCGGCAAGTCTGGCCTTTGTGCCATTGTCGTTCGAGAATAAAATACGGAGGTCACGTGCCTAGAGGAAGAAGGAGAGATGGTCGATCTTTGTTTTGGAACGTAGCTTATATGCGTGAGGAGGAGGTTAGCATCCAAGCATGTTAATAGAAGGTAAATTAAATAACAATTACTTTTATAATTAATTAAACATATCTATAGCTAATTATTGTATATCTATTCCATACGAGGTCCGTTTTGAATTAAACTACTTGCGATAGGCTGTATTGAAGTTGTCTACAACATGGGATCGGAATGAAACTTATTTGAAGTTGAGAAATTTTTGGTTTCAAATGAAAGGTGAGTGTTTTATAAGCTCATGTTTTGACTAATATATTTTTATGTTAGTGAAATTTATGTTGTGAAGAGAATTGAATTTATTGATTGTTGCTTGATAAATTTAATTGACATTTAAATGGACATCTAAATTTAGTTTGATAGAATTTGAATTGACGGTTAAATTGAATTAGGATTTAAACTGCTAGTAAAATTCTCGATGTATCGATAATTGGTTGATTGTTGTGAATATTGACTGTTTGGATGATTGATTGAGGCTATTGATTGATATTTTGGATGATTGGATGTTTATTTTTTTTAATATATCACGTTATCATCATGTATATTATTTACAGTATATAAAACTGTAAACCGAATTATTTTGAATAAATTAAGAAATAGGTTGAAATGATATATACATATGGAATTTATTTTGGATTTAAATGATATATATCCATCCCTGGAATTTAAATTGAAATAATTGATTCAATTTGCCATAGGATAGAGAATTATATACGAGCACCAGATTGGTTAAATTAAATGATTTTAAAACTTTCGTTTTGAAATTATTCAAATAATTTGTTTTGAAGGGATAAAATTGAATTTATGGAAATCAAATTATTTTCGAATTAAAACTCTAAATGTTGAAATTTAAAATTTGTAACGAAATTGTTTAATTAATCGAGGTTGATATTTTAAGTTATAATCGGAATATGATTTTAATTTATGGAAATTGATTTGTTTTGAAAGATTAGACTTTTATTTGAATTTTGAATATTGCCAAATAAAAGTAATATAAAACTATGTTTCGAAATTTAGCTTGGAATTTAGTTATATTTAAAGAATTGGAGTTTCAATTGGATATTGAAGATAAATTCGATTTAAGTGTTTGAATCGATATTTTGGTAGTGGACTAGGAATTGGTTAAATCGAAATGGTTTAAAATTTAGAAATGGAGTCGAAATTAATGTGAAATATAAATTTAAATTAATTTGGAATTGGGAAGTGAAATAATTTGGAATTAGAATTTAAATTAATTTGGAGTCGGGAAATGAGTTCGACTTGAAATAAAATTGAATCGATTAAATCGAAATGGAAATTGGAACTGATTTTAATTAGAAATATTTGGAAAGTGAACCAGTTTGACTTTAAAACTATTTTGAATGGTTATTTTAGTATAAACAGTTTAAAATCTATATTCTTTAAATATTCCAGTTATTTTTTATTTTTCAAACTATTTTACTATATAAACCATTTTTATTACTCAAACTATTTTTCTATTAAACTATTTAACTATTTTAAAACTATAACAACCCGGATATTTTAACGATTTTAATTAATTTAATTAAATTTTATGGAATTTTAAACAATAAAATTTTGAAATATGAATTTGATAATGGAAATGCGTCTAGTTAAGCATAGGAACTGGTAAATTTTCGTCCGAAAATACGAAGTTTATTTTCGTGCGTAAATTTATTTCAAATTTAATCATTTAAAAATCAATGAGAACAAAACATTTTCGAAACCTAAATATTTTTACATAGAAAAATTCTAAATCATCTTCTGAGCAAGACGTTATTTTTCGTTTTTTCAAATTCGAACATCTTTAGCTCCGTCGATCTTATTTTTCTGTGTTTTTCATACATTTTCCGCTAGTATAAAAATTTTGAATTTTTATAATTCAGTCATACCACTGATATCCATATACCGTTTTGATCGTCTCGTCGTGATGATCTCTACGATATATTCGATTGTCAAATTCGGAGTCCGGTGTACGTTGCACTTTGTGAGAAAATTTCCGTATCGGTACCACCTACAATGTCTATTAAAATTTCAAACGGCTTGAAGCATTTATTATCGGCTGCTACCTTTCTATCTTTCCAATACATGATGACAGACTTTATTTTCATCAGTTTCCCAAAAAAAAGAATTTTAATTCTGTCTTTTCCTATTACCTATTTCACTTTATATTCGTTCGTTCATTATCTCTTCCTCTCCTTCTACTTTAGTCTAACTCATTCAATATGGAGATATTATTTTACAAATGCATGCGTTGCCTGTGCATTTCCTACTTTACATCTCCTTCTTCAAATTTTGCCTTCCACCTCTCTCACGACCATACTAGCTTCAGCCGATTCCGCCACCATCATCCGTCCACCATTTGCTTCTGCCTTCCTCTAGCCAGCCTCATAACATCAATCACCTTTCCCCTCAACATTTCCCAGATCTGGATGCTCACCTCTCCACCCATGCAACCCAGAGCCGCACATTCCCATTCTCCCCTCCCTGACACTTCAACACATCTACATGCCGGTCACCGCACAGCCGGATCCGACGACCGTTGACAGCATGCTCATCCCTCAAATTTACCATGCATCTCCACTCCCCGAGCATTTCTCATCGCCCTTCCATCAATCCAAGCATCTCCATCTTCCACACCCGAGCATTTATCATCGCCCTTCCCCGACCCAGTCCGCCTCTTCAAGCACCCTCCAACATTAGAAGCCGCTGCAACACCCAAGAACTCACCGACCACCGTGCACGTGCTCTTCCTCTCGGCTTCCCCGCAGCTACCTTTGCCCTACCCATAGACGAACTGCCACCCAAACTTTCAGTGACGAGAGCTCACCCACCACTACCGCCTAGAACTCCAACCGCCCTCGTCTCTAACTGTGCGCCACCACTGAAACTTCCACCTCCTCCATGTCAGCTGGCCCTACATGAAACCAAAACACCACCTACGGCCGAGACTCAGGCGCCTCCTCTTCCCCTTAGCCTCGCCTGAATGGGCTACCTACGGCCTCCACTGCGCTGCTGTCCTCCTTCGTCGCTTCCGCTTCCGCCCTGATATGCGTGCGCATCTTGGCCTTTTTTTGCTTTGAGATACTATATAATATATTGTATAGTATTATGTGTTAGTATATAAATCTAGTTATATGGCTATACGTATTTTCTACTATTGGTAAACTATTTGTTTATATTCTCGACCTATAAATATGTAAAATTGTTTATAGTATATTAGTTGAGGGAGCACTGTACATGTTGGAAAAGAAAAATTATTTACAGACTTGAATAATAGGTTATGTACTTTAGGTTTCATACATGTTAGCTTTACCTATAATAGGTTTAAACTGTATATTTTACTTATATGTTAAATATTGGTTAGCTTCAGGTTTGCTGTTATATATGTTGCTTCTATATATATAAACATATATCCAGTTTATAAAAAAAATTATTATCTATTGTATATATACGTACGTCGTTCTCTATGTATGTAGGTATATTTATACTAGATAAGGTAATAAATAATAGAATAAACTAAATTTGTTAGCTGTATATGAAGTACACCGTTGTATATGTCAGTTTACATCACCTATATATGTTAGTGGAATTTACATGTTGGTAACATAGAAGTTACTTTAGTTGATTTTGATATAAGTATATGCTACAGTACGTTATTTTGTCGAAAGTAGTATTTTACAGATATTGTGAAAAAAATATAGTTTGCATTTTCAAACTTATTATTGATTTTAAGAAGATATTAATAATTAAAACAAAATAGTACGTACATCCTCCATTATATTTAACTGATTCTGATTAGTTCTCATCATTTTCCCAATTGTCAGCTTTGTCCGTCGTGCCTGTTTGCTTCATTCAAATCATATCCATCTAGCGTTGCATTGGAATTCGTAGCTCATTTTCTTGTCAAATCTCTCTAACCTCGAAAGGTGAGAAATCACTCATGATTAATGTTCTTTTATTTATTAAATTCGATTTCAATAGAAACGACAATTGAAATATGCTGCTGTTAGTTATTTACACTGTTTTATATGTTATTACCTGTATCAATTCACCTATGACATCTGACACCATTATCTGTCAATTATACGTTGATAATCCGTTTTGGTTGATAATTGATTAATTGTTTGTTGTTTATATTGGATGTAAATTGTAATGTATAAAGTGATAAATATTATGCAATTGAATTGGACGTAGGATAGTAAAAAATTTGAATCGACATATGTGTTGAATTTGATTAGTTAAATTTGTATAATATGACCCCTTGAATGTTTAATTATTTGATATGTAGAAAAATGTTTAATTACCCTTGAACTATTTGAAATTATGTTGTATTAATTGATGAAGTATGAAATTGAATAATTGAAGTCAAGAGTAGAATTTCATAGAATAATTAGTGAAATAATCTTTAATCTACATGAAATGATAGTGTCGATTCTAGAAATAATTATATCAATTTGCACAAACAACAATGTGAATTGATACGATTATTTCGGGATTATTTGAATTAATTATTGGATGGTTATTGATTGTTGAAATTGCTTGTTTATTTACTTTGACACCATCCCAGTTATCACTCTGCAAGTCCCTTTGTTATGCTTTGATTTTTGAATTGAAGTGGAATCGGGTTGAAATGATAAATACCCAAATGAACTTGACTTAGGATAGAGAATTAAATAACCCGATTGGTCAATAATGATTTGATTTAAAAATAAAATAAAAACTTTATTTGAATAAATAATAAGGTTTGAAATGAAGTTGGAATTTGAATTTTATGAAAGGGAAATGTTAATATTTAATAATTTGAAACAAAATATTAATAAAGTATTTGATGGAAGATCGTTGTTAGATTTAAGAAATTATTGAATTAGTTTTGAAATTATTTAATAATTAAGTTTTGAAATTATTTAATAATTGAGTTTTGAAATTATTTAATAATTAAATAAAATTGAATTATTTGATAATTAAATAAAAATTTGAATTCTTTGATAAGAAAAATTGAACTTTTGAATAAGTGAATTTGAAATTCGTTGATAAATGAAATTGGGTTCCTTTATTAATTAAGCTTTGGAAAATTTAAGTAAGTTAATAAGTGAAATTGAACTTCTTGAATATGTGAAATTTAGTTTCTTTATTAATTGAGTTTTGAAATTTGTAACTAAGTAAAGAAATAAGTGAAATTGAATTTCTTTAACAAGAAATAAAATGTGATTTATTGGAATTAACATAAGACTTGTAATTTAAAGAATTGATTTGACGAATCTAATTAAATTCGATTTATAAGCTTGATATTATGGAGTTGAACTTAAGTAATTGATTTAATGAATTGGAATTTAAATTTAAATTGTTTTGAATGATAAATTAACTTAACGAATATTGATGAAATCGATAAATGAATTTAAAATTGATTGAAATGTTAAATTAAATAAATTTAAATAATTTCGAAATGAAACTTATATACGAACTTGAATAAATATTTGAATTGTTTAAATAAAAATTGAAATTGAATTATAAGATTTTGAAATAGTAATATGGAAGTTTTGAAACGTAAATTATGGAAATTGATTTAGAAAGACAAATGAAATGTGGATTTAAAATTATAATTGAAATTGATTTGGTTTTGAAATATATAAACGACCAATCAGTGTAATAATTACGAAAGTTATCAAAGAAACCAGAAACGGTTATGGACATACTCTCTGTCTAAACCGAAAACCACTTTAATAACTATACGCGGAGTGTGATCCAGAATGAAGTGGTTGGAATGATGTACGTGATGACTGAAGAAAGAGAACGATAATGGATAGCCTTGACACTTGTGTCAAATTGGAAATGACTAAAAACAGAAGCCGTGTCGGGCCAAATGGGGTTAGCCACCTCGAGCGAACACACTTCTTCGTATACTACCCATTACTTGTTATTGATTGGTGCACCCTCATAAATTTTGGGAGTGTTGTTTCGCGGTGTTGCGATCGTTGCGGCGATGCGTTCTCACAAGTCCATATCAGGCAAACGGTAGTTTCACTACCTTGGGTATTTCCTCATGTGCCTTGTCATACTTATATCCCTATATATGCGACCACTACGAATTTGTTTTGTGTTATACCTATGGAGTACTCCCTGATATCCCATCAGTTTACGGTGGAGTTTACAGTGCTGCATAGACTATGACATTTATAAAAATGTGTTAAGGGGGATAATGGTAACGCCTTAACACTATTTTGATACTTTATTTTACTGATAGACATTATCTATTTAGCGTATACTACTACATAGTAGATAGTTTAACGGATCCTTAGAGGATGGTTATTCCAACATCCTTTGAGTTACTTGTATTTCAGTTGTTATTTCACTTGAGTTGGATTAATTGATATAAGAATGTTAATCCTAACTCGAGTGTTTTGTATTTTCTTTACGCTCGGGTCAGACCGAGTGTACCAGTATTCGAGACTCACCTTTGGAGTTGGAGCTTCGCTTGGAGATCTAGCTATCTGTCCAACTTTCAGATATTCAGTTGATTCTAGTGATATATTCTGATTCTTGTATTTGATTATTATATTCGAGACTTCTGTTGTAACTTATTTAACTCTATTATATATGTAGTAGCTTTATAAACTACTATCTTTTGCTTCTGTTCCATATTATTACTCTGTGTCTGTGATTCTGTGATTATTTATTTACTGTATATCTGAGTTTTGCCAAATTTAAATTAACAATTCGGTATTTTGAATTATTCGAGTCCGACATGTGCGGATGCGAATAGTCCAAAATATTGGGCTGTTACAAAAACTAACTATTTTCTAAAATTCAAACCGGTTAAAGGGGTGGAATGTTTAGATTTAAGTATTGGATTTATATACGAATTGGTTAAAGTGTATTATAACCTAAATTGTAATTAAAAATCAAAATTTTGAAGTGGAATCGATATATCGAACCAAATTGAGAATTTGAAGTAAAATATGATTTTTGAAGTAAAATATAGTAAATCTCGAAGTGGATTTGATTTTGAAGTGAATATGATATTTTGATACCAAGTACGAACTGTTTTCGAAAAGTAAAAGAGCCAAACGGTGTGTAAAGTGACGTTTGGTTGTTAAAGATACTGGGGCCTTTTATTGGAATACTCTCTATCATTATTGGAACCACTTTAACGACCGTGTATGCGGTGGATGATATCGAGAATGTAGTGGTTAAATTGGCGACGTTTACTGGAATGAAGTAAGAGAACGATGATGGATAGCCTTGACATTCATGTCATAATTAAAATGACTAATAAAGGAGCCTATGTCTAGCCATTGAGGTTAGCAATCTCTAGCGACGTTGATCCCTCATATTACTATTGTGATTTCATATTCGATGAGTGCCCTTTTTTTGTTTGGATTGATTGTTGCGGTCGACCATGGATAGGTTACGACCAGCCAGAAAGGGTAAACTGGTAGAATCCTACCTTGGGCATTGCCTCACGTGCCTTGTCATATTTGTCCCTATATGAGCACATTACGACTTTGGTTTAAAACTATGTAAATGTGTTAAGGTGGATCAATGTAAAGCCTTAACGCTATTTTGATTTTTTTTTACTGATAGACATTATCTATTATGGCATATAATATTATATATAAATAGTTTAACGGGTCCTTGGGAGATGGAAAATCTCGTAACATCTCTTAAGTTATTACACTCATATTTATGATATTAATTTGACTTACATAAGAGTATTTTAGTCATGACTCGAGTGTTTTGTATTTTCATTATGCTTGGGCCAGTCCTGAGTTTTTCAGCGCGTTGAAGATCGTTCTGTGGAGGACGAAGAAGAAGATTTTGTATATTACTGTTATTATTATTCCTTGCATCATGTTATTCTATTGTATTGACTAGTTATCCCTGATGTGTATAATATATAACTCTGATAAATGTGTATAGACTATAATGAAATGTAAAGTAAACGGCTTCATGAACTATTATTTGAGTATTATATTTTATTGTTTCCACTGTGAGATTCTGTATTTTTGTTCTTCTTATTTTCTTATTTAAACCCATTGATTATTTATGTTCTGGATTGTTTAAGTCGGACATGTGTGGATTATTGTCGATTTAAACTTTCCAAAATGTGGATCGTCACTGTCGGTATTAGAGCGAAGGTTTAGCGATAACCTTGGCTTTGTGGGGTTCGACTCATTGGAGATAGGGTAGTAATACCTTAGAATGAGTCTGTTTGAGTGTAATTATATGAGAGAGCGTACATGTTAGTGTTATAAATTGTTTTATATTGTGTTTACTTATTCGTTGAGTTGTTTATAAATTCTGGTCGATGTGCGGGACGTTGTGTCATCGACAGGGGTTTCCAAACACTTAACGAGGCAAGTCGACGTATTATTGTTTTAAAATGGGGTAAATGAAATAACTTTTACCTAAATTATTATATATATATATATAACGAGAAATTTTTAATGAAATTGTTATTAGGAGGAGATAATATTTAGTTAACATCGATTATTGGTTGAATTACAATAAACGGATACATTGTAAATTTATTTTACGAAACATTCGATAATTAAATTGAATTGAAAAATAATTGCAATATAAATTGGTTAAAATAACCTAGTTGTAAATTAATGGAATATATTTTTGTAATAGGTTAAGGAAATTTGTATAAGTATATTATAATATAGCTTATATATAGAAATGATTTTAAAATTTGAGAATTTTAGAATATAAAATCCCTTTTGTTTTCAAAATTGTTTTCAAAGACTTTAAATTAATATTAACATTATTTGGAAGAGTTTTAATTAGAAATATATTTGAAAGGATTTTTGAAAGAAATAAAAGCATTGAACTCGCTTGGCCGCTGGGAAATAATTCTAGGGATGACTACAGCATCGCCGGTGTTCATTATCGAGTTTCCGAGTGAAAATTGCTACCAAAAAATATATTATTTTTGACCCTATAAAAGAAGTACTCCAAAAAGTCTCGATCCTCGAGTCCCTAATGTTGGGGATAGGTACTGGTCCCCTGGGTGAGAGATCGGTACCAATGCATATAAGGGGCCCATAAGGGGTGCGTCCCTCCTAGTGGCTCGTCTTGATGTCGACTTCAGGATTCTAGAGTTTTTTCGCATAGTCGCCTAGGTGATTTTTGAAGATATTGATGGATCTTTGATGTGTTGAACTACTAGTTTAAGCTACCTATAGGAAAAGGGATAGGTATTGATCCCCTGCCTTAAGGAGGTACCAATCCATAGTTAGTCAATTCTGAGATGATGTTGCTTATAGGGAAAGGGATAAGTACCGATCCCCTGCCTTGGGGAGGCACTAATCCATAGTTAATCAATTTTGATATCTCGATGCATACAGGGATTAGGCCACGGTAATCTTGGCGTCAAACTTTTTCAGTCGGTCTGAACATAGTCGGGCCAAAAGGCCAGATAATATTTGCCCTCCTTAAAGTTCATTGTGTGGTGAGCACAATGTACTTTGAATCGAGACAAGTCTAGATCATATTGAATGATTCTGGTCAGTGTCTCGGATTATTGTTACGATGCATGGTCGTTATCTGACACCATAAATCGGGATGTACTCTCTTGGTGATTGTCTGTGCTTGGTTCCTTTGACCTAGTTGATTAGGTCAGTAGGCTTCAGTTACCTGAACTAGTTTCTTTTCTTTGGAATATCTTAGGTAAGAATTAGATTTCTGTCGAGTCAGGAAATTGTATGTCAAGTATATCGTTGGCTTCCAAGCATGTTCATATGCCTATGGGTCATTACTAAGTTCTACTGGATTGTAATCACAAAATTGTTTTCAAGCTAGGTTGATGAAAGGCAGTCATCAAGGAGACTAATTCTGGTTGATGAATGAAGCAATTCCTACTTGAGTTATTAGTCTGGTATCCTATTCCAAGATGTTTAGTTCTAATCGGGCCCCCAATCCTCAGTCGGGAGGTCGAGGAGCCTCAAGATGATGTTGATGAAGGTGAAATAATATGTGCTAGTGATGAAGTTGGCCATGACGTCATGAATTCAAGTCATGGTTTGGTGATTCAATGATTTTGATCATTCTATTCCGAGGCATCCTTTCAGTCGTAGCTTTAAGTTGTATGGAACATTAGGCACGAGCCATAGTTTTGAGCTGTCTTGTTCAACTATTAGATGATGATATTCCTTTGCCCTTGGTATGAGGTAAACGGGAATAGTGGATGGATGGTCAAGTCTCGTCTTTTTGAAGTTATCCTTTTCCTGTTAAAACTAAGATTTGAATGGTTGAATAGGAGGTCATGCTACATCCATTCTAAGTTTGTGCTCCCTTTGACAGATCAAAGGTAGGAGTAGGTCAATGAACGGTCAAGTCACATTCATTCTATGTTTGTATCCAAATGAAGCAACGGGAAATAGAGTTGATGGACAAATGACGGACCATATTCATCCTAATTTCAAGCTTTCATTTCCAAGTTAAAGATAAAAGGAAGTATGTGGACGGTCAAGTCACATCCACTTTGGTTTGAACTCCCCTAGTCAGGTCAAGGGAGAGAGCTAAGTCGATGGACGGTCAATTACACCCATTTTGGTTAAAACTCCACCTGTCAGGTCAGGGGAAAGAGCTTGGAGATGGATGGTCAGTCGCATCCGCTCCAGGGTTGATGAGGGATGGTGGGATCACATCCATCTTGAAATTCATACTCCCCCTATCGAATCAAGGGAAGGATGTAACATCCCCTACTAGAGGCCCAAACTAAGCGCTACAGATGTTGTGATTATCTATAGTATTAGCTTCCGGTGACTAAATACAGCTATGTTAATGGTATCTATAATATCATAAGCACTTGAATATGAAACAAAACACAGATTTTAAAACAACCTTTTCTCTAAATTTCAACAGATGTTTCATATTCTCAATACATAATCCCAATACGTTCCCAAGCATGGATAAAATATGCTTATTACAAAAGAAGCCAAGAGCGGTATATGAAGATACCCCCTTGGACGATTAGAGTCATATAGTCATAATAGACTTAATACAATCACAGCGGAAATACAACAAAACATAAAACTGCATCTCCTACATAGATATCTATTTGCCTCTAGCATGCCTCTGGTAGCCTTATTTGTCATCCTACTAAAACCTGAAACGACCTTAACCCCTTAGCCTACTAAAATCAATTTTGAGCACCCAAGAGTTTAAGGGGAAAACATGAACTTCGAGTCAGACATAAAGCCTAGTATGAATAATACTATACATCCCGATTTAATATGTTAAGTGAGACCGCGCCGCTTAGCGAAACGGTTTCCCCTCGTTAACATCCTTTTAAAACATATCTTTGCAAAACCTTTTCCTGCAACCAAAACAGGTTAAACACTGTAAAGCATTATTATGTAAACGTACACAAATATCCGGTAAAAAATGAATTATTTGTTCAACACATAAGTTTTGTTTGGCTTACTTGTAACCTTTGGCTGACTCGAGCCTACAAGAAAATATAAACAAAATTAATCTAACATCTGTTAGATATACTCCTTTGGACAATCCGTCCTTACTTATATGTTAGATACTTCTCTTCTGGACGGTCTGTCCTTAACTTGATTATCTTCCATGTCTTCCTGATCCTAATGGTTTTTCGGGCTCACCAATAACCTATCTATATATAAACATATATTCCTTTATGTGTGTAATCATAATTTTAGTCTATCTAACAAAGCCCTACACATTGTAATTTTGAACAACAATTAGCTGGGGCCAATAGCTAATGTATAGGGCGCGACCCTATACCAGTCCCATCTGGTATTCTAGTATCTGAGTCATTTTACTTAGGGATCCCCTCCCATAATTTTCCATGAAAACCTTTTCAAAATGATTTAAAACTTTTAAATCAAACTAACATAAGGAAAATATATAAAATCTCTATGCTTTACTCAAAACCACATTGCCATGTTAAATATATATATATATATATATATATATATATATATATATATTATATAAACACACACACATACACGTTGCTCAAATCTTTGTTGATGAAAACATTTAAACATTTAAAGTGCCCCTTTCGATTTCATTGAAAGCACCTCTTTTTAAACCAAGTAAAACCCTTCAATTATCTAGGCTAAGAGGCCAAAACCTTACCTTTCAAAACCTTACTTCAAACCTTTCGAAACCATTAAAATATTTCCTTTCGAAGGCAATAAAACTTTAGGCATTCTTCTTTAAAACACTTTTAAAACATTGCCTTAGAAAACCTTAGGAAAACCTTCCATTTTAAATCTTTCGAAACTATTCAGAAAATAAACCTTTCGACCTTGTCGAATGCTACCTTTCGAAAGCTACCTTTTGACTCTATCGAAATCTTTGCTTTCGACCCCTACGAAAGCTTGGCTTTCGACCGCTTTGAAACCATTCAAAAAATAAAAGCTTTCAAAAGCATTCAACCATTAAAACATAAACCTTTGAAAGCTCTTTGGGTTAATTTAAAAACATGTGGAAAATCTTTTTTAAAACCTTTCTCCTTCGTCGAAAGCAACCTTTCGACTTTGTCAAACATTGAGCTCCCAACCACTTCGAAAGATCCCCTTCGAAAGCTTTAAAACTTTTCTTTTAAAATAATAGGCTCCTTCCTCTTTAATACTTTAAAACATCTCTTATGAAAGCTAGGGTTATACTTTAATTAGAATCAAAAGGGTAAACCATCTGAGTCGAATGCTTCCTTTCGAAAGCATGGGAGAAGCAGCTGGTTCTAAAAACAAGTAAACCTTTCGACCATATCGAAAGCATGACTTCGAAAGGTTAAAAGGCGACAACTTGGGGATTTTGACCCCTTCGAAAGCTTTTTAACCTTTCGACTTCGTCGAAAGGTTTAAACTTTTATTTTAAATGATTGACCTGGTCGAAAGCAACAAAGTTGAAAGCTTCCTTTCGAAAGCAAAGCAGGCGATCCTTTTGGCTTATAAAACAAACATACTCCAACCTCTTTGGTAACTAACCTTTCGACTAAGTACCCTTCGACCTTGTCTAATTCGTTACGTATCAAGGTACTTGATACCATATGCATCGGTCTTTGAGTTTCTTGAAAACTATAACCTTTTGACTTTGTCGAAAGGTCTGGGTTGGAAGGTTTGGTGCCGTAAAAGGTTGAAACATGCTAAAAGTATGTTTTCTTGTTTTTAACCTAAAATAGGTAACATTTCAACTAACCTACTTTTTTTTGTCAAATTCTTGTTGGTTAACAAGTACTTTTCAGAAAAGTGCTACCATTAATTTCAAAATTAAATAATAATTTTATTTTATAAAATGCCCCTTCTCCTTAATTAAATATATAAAACATTTAAGTCTCATACCTTAAATAATTTTATATATTCATAAAAACGCTTAGGAAAATCTGGAAAAACCCCAGAAAATCTATTTTAATATGTTTTCCAACATACAAAAATTTTAAATCCAAATAATTATTTATTTGGCCATAAATAATTTATGACCCAATAATTCATTTTCTTCACCAGAAAATTTATATAAAATCCCCATTAATTCAGAAAATTATGAAAGTTGAAACCCATCTCTAAAATATCATTTCTGGTCTACATTTAAATTTTCAAGGAATTTGGATGTAATTGAATAGAGTTTTCATGTTAAACATATCATAGAAAACTAATATGAACATATATAATTCATCAATAAGTATATATAACTTTAATCATCTAAACATGGCATAAAATTGCAAAACATTTTGAATCTATTTTCAAACCGAAAACGATAAGTAAATGGGATGTAGTAATTATTCACCTTAGCTTTGAGATTAAAAGATATGAGACTTATGTTGAATATGTTGATTAATCTTCTTTCTCTTGAATCCTAGCTTTATCTTCTCTTAAGAACAATATTGGTGGCTGGCCATAGATATTTTTAGTTTGATAGAATGAAAGTGAGCGTGCATTTCATTCCTAAGGGTTTAGGGTATAAACCTCCCCTATTTCCCATATCGCCCTTACTCATTACCTAACACATTAGTTTATGTTATCTCATTTTAATTTGCATATTAACATGGCACGGATACCATTAATTAAATCAAATCTCAAACTATTAATCTTCACTATTTTATTTTATTTAACCAATTAAATACCCTAAATAATGTCATAAAAATATGGGGTGTTACAGACTCCCCTCCTTAAAGAATTTCATCCTCGAAATTATGATAAGGTACTCAACAAAGAATCAAAGGTAAAACATACCATCAAACAAATCAGGATAAGCATCTCTAATCTTGTTCTCAGTCTCCTAAGTACAGTCTCTAGCATTGTCACCCTACTGGACTTTTACTAATTTGACTGTCTTGTTCCTTAGTTTCTTCTCATCCCTCTCAATTATCTGAATTGGCGTTCTAACCATGGTCAAATCTAGCTCTACTACTAATACTTCTAACACTATAAGTGCTATAGTAGTCTCCGGGTCTCTAACACACTTTCTAAGATGGGAAATATGGAAAACATCATGGACTCTTACCAAGCTATTTGGTAACTCTAATCTATATGTGAATTCCCCATCCTCTCAATAATGCGGAACGGTCCAACGAATCAGGGTGCTAACTTTCCTGATTTTTCGAATCTAACCACATCCTTCATCGGTGAAACCTTAATAAACACATAGTCTACAACAGAGAATTCCAAGTCTTTTCTTCTTCTATCCGCATAAATTTTCTGCCTAGACCGAGCTTCCTTCATCCTAGCTTGGATTAACTCAATCTTCTCTATGACTTCTTTCACCAAATCCAGACCAAGAACCAATTTATCCCCCATCTCTAACCAACATACGGGAGATTTGCATGGTCTTACATGCAAAGCTTCAAACGGTGCCATCCCAATACTAGTCTGATAACTATTGTTATATGAGAACTCGAAGAGATGAAGATGGTCTTCCCACGATCCTCCGCATTCCAATAAACAAGCTCTTAAAAAATCCTCCAAGACTTTGTTAACACTTTAAGTTTTCCCATCAGTCTGTAAACAGTAAGCGGTACTCATGTTGAGCTTGGTTCCTAAATTTTTCTATAGACTTTTCCAAACTCACTAGTAAACAAAGAATCTCTATCACTGATGATACTACTAGGAATTCCGTGTAGTCTAACCACAAATTTCATAAAAAAATTTGCCAAAATAGGTGTCGTCCTAGTTGACTTTACCGGAATGAAATGGGTACTCTTGGTCAGTCTATCCACTATAACCCATATACTTTTATTTCCTCTACTAGATCTTGGAAACCCATCAATAAAATCTATAGAGATAGAATCCCACTTCCACAATGGAACATCCAACGGTTGAAGCAGTCCACTTGGCTTCTAGTGTTCAGCCTTTGACTATTGGCAGTTCAGGAAATTATTGAATTATTGTGGATTTATTATGAATTTTCTAGTGAATATAATGGTTAGTTTGGGTTTAAAATTATCAAGGCTATTATATGTTATCTTTAGGTTAGAAATTTAAATATGTTAGAAAATATATTGTGACGACCAAGAATTTTGGACATTTGAAATTGGAATATTTAACTGATTTTAAATATTTAAAAGTTAATTTCTAACTTGAATTTCAATTGTCACTGTTTATTTGATAATTTAAATTTATTGAATTTGATAATTGGTAATTGGGTAAAATATGAGATCTGGAGAGCTTGTTAAAATAATTTGAAGGCTTATAAAATTTATAATGATTATATTGAAGATGATAGAAGTGATAAAATTGAATTTAAAGGTAATTTGTTTGGTTTTTAAAAATACATAGTTTAAATTAACGTTTAAAAACAGCCTTCTGGGGCACATGCTTGGAATTCGATGAAACTAGTTCCATTGTATCCGTAATAGTGTATTATTATCGGATTACAAATTCGTAGTGTTTGGAGTTGTCGTGTGATCATACGATACATAAACGCGATGTAATCTATATCGAAAATTCAATTAAATTATATATATATATATATATATATATATATTCTCAATCTTTCAAAAATCTATATTTCCATCAGACCTTTTCTTAGCTGTCATCTTGTGGTTACTGTAGCGAGTATTTTCCACACACCAACGTCTTCTCCTGTCTCCCCCATTTCTTTTTAAATACGCAAAGTAGATCTATACAGAGAAGATAATAATAATGGCCGAAACCAAATATCTTCTCAAAATTTAATCTCGTTCTTGTCCCCTATTTCGATTTCAAATCCCTAATCTTTCAAAATAAAAATGGCCAAATCACGTAAAAAAAAGGCATCGAGTGTTGTTTGAATGGATTCGTTCGAGAAATCCAAGGATCCGTCGACGCGAGACGAGCCGATAGAGGCGATCGAGGAGGAAATTAGGTGAGGGCAGCGGGGCCTGTCAAGCGGCGAGGAGTGGTGACATCGCACATGACAGCAGCGGATCGAGCAAGCTAGAGGGGGATTTGTGGCTCCCGGGTTCTCACGACGGCAAAGGAGGCTCGGGGCAACTTGAGTGATGCTTTAGGCAGCCTCTGGCATGGCCATGCTGCAGCATTGTTTCTTGGTGCTGTTTGTAGGAGGGTGCCTTCGGTGTTAGAGGGGATTTAGGTCATCTCTGTGGTAATCTGTTTTATTTTTTAGCAGTTAGGAATTTGTTTAATCAGCTAAAAAAATAATTTAAAAAGCGGTTCTGTCTTTATTATATATATAAGTTAGAAAGAATTTTATTTCAGTAAGGTATAAAATAATTTTGTTTTCAATTCAATATATATATATATATCCCCATGCATGTTCTAATTTAAAGCAGAATATATATATATATATATATATATATATATATATGTATGTATGTATGATTTTGAGAAGATATAGAAATTTTAAGATGTTGTAGAGATTTTATAAAAGTTAGATCTTTGAAATCTTTTTTATGAGTATATGTGTAGTCTCAAAAGCAAAATAAATATACATGTTATTTTTAAATAATGGATTTGGTGATTAATTTATCCAATTTATTTAGTCACTAAAAGGTTTTAAAAGGAAATTTTTTTGGCTCAAAATAAATTATTAGTTAATTAAATTTTAAAATGGTAATTAATTGTTTGATTAGTTCAATATTAATAAATCATATAATGTTATACAAGGTCTGAAATCGTGAAGAAAACAAGCCGGTTTGAAGTGGATTGCAAACTAAAGTTAAAGGTGAGTTAATCTCACTCATTTGGATTACCGTTAATTTAAATAGTTAAAAATTAAATTATTGGATTGATTGCTTGAATTGATGATTTATTATCAGTCTGGATGTGATATTATATATATATTGGAGTGATTGATATTCCCGCATTATATAACGGATGAGAACCTATGCACCCCGCATAATAGAGGATGGCCCTATATACCACGATATCCCCCTCGAAGTGAGATTGGTATTTTTAGATTGTGCTAATATCTGTGGATGTAGGGAAAACAGGTTGGAGGGATCCAGCTGAATTCCTCAAAATATTGAAATTTGTTCATAATCTGTGACATGATTGATTGGTCATCTGTGATAGATTTTATTGGAAATTGGAAGTATTGAATGTTATGGGTTTTGAAATAAATTTGGGTAAGTAAAGTAATTTATTTTAAAATAGAGTTAATTTTGGAAGTAGATTCGAAAAACCAACTAAGTGTTGAAACTGCGATTAAAGAAGAATGAGATTGTGGAATTTATAAACGAGGTTTATAAATAAAGTGAAATATTTCTCAGTGGATATTTTGGAAGTATAAATTCATGGTGGGAATTTATAATTTATAATTTATAAGGAAAGGGTGATTTGTGTAAAAATAAATGGTGGTTTATTTTTAGAAAGAGTGGTAAAGAAATTTATGGGATTGGAACGTAAATTAAATTGGATAATCGAGAAGGATTTATAAATAATGAGATGGACTATATTGGAATGGAAAGTGTATTTTTCTGAAAAGCCAAGTATATTTTCAAAGAAGATCTGTAAGTATAAATTCGAAATTTTAAAAGTGTTTGGAAAGAATGTTTAGAAAATTTATTATTTAGCCGTTTAAAATTTTTTAAAAAGTAAATATTTATTATAGTGGTAAATTATTTTAAAGGTTAAGAAGTATTATGATTTAAAGGATTCTTCTGAATATTTATATTTCATAAATAACTTATTTTATTTAAGTAGTTTGGCCAAAATTTTACTTAGAGAAATTTACTTATTTTAAATTGGTTAAAATTTTAAAGTAAATATTTATTTAAATTTAATTATAATGGTAATTATTTTAAACGGTTAAATTAGTATTATGTTTTAAAAGATAACGATTTAATATTTATACTTTATACAATAATTTATTTTAAAAATAGTTTGTGGCTAAAGTTTTACTTGGAAAATTATTATAGAATTTCATAACTATTATTTTGAGTAAAGTGATTTAAGTATTTTTATTTCAAAGGTTTTAAATGCATATTTTTAGGAAAAGTGATTTAAATTATTAAAATCTAATCTTAGAAGACTTGCAGTTTTCAGTGAAAATAATATATTTGGTTGATTGATGTTAATTTGATAGTTGAATAACCAACTATCAAATCTGGACCCAAAATATAACTTTGGAAATATCTAGGAGAGGTATGAGAATTATATGGTGCAGTTACCGTTCGAGGTGTCATAATGTACGTACAAACTCGTTCGTTCTTCTAGGACATTTATAAGGAAATCCTTCCAGTAACGGTTAGGGGGTGATCTCCGATCTTTTCTTCGTCTGTATATTTCCTAAAAAACGGGGGTTGATTTTATCGGGAAATAGCAAACGTTGTTTCGAAGAGACCGGGATCGGACTTGTGATCCGAAAACCACTTCGATCCAACGAGTACGTTTTCGTAATGAAGACAAGAGCTTATAGTCGAAGATGGAGCACTGAATGCAAGGGCTAATCGTTACTAATCCCGATGGTGATTCCAAAATGGATGTAGTAGGAATAGTGCCTTCGGTTCCGTATGGACCCGGAACGGACTTGTATGGATGAATGCTATCAAAACATCGTCAGGAGGACGATGAACATTCTAAGTGAGATGTGTTCTAAAAAGGTAACGCTTAACGTTGAACCTCATCAACCGGTAATGATTGAAAATCAGGAGATACGTAGCAAGGCTAAGTGGGTAGCACCCAATTTGGGTAAGGTCATCCCTACCTAGATATCCCTTTTATTCGGCCGTGTGGGAGGTTGCTGATCCTAACCACGGGGTGATCTTATTCGGACTATCCAGCAAGGGGAAGCTCCGGTCTTGTGTTGCAGAGGATCGGGAAGGATCCTCGGTATGCTGATCTAGATCAGGTACCGTGACAGGTGGTACCCAGTGCCTAGTCATTAGTTGGAAATCCATTCTCCCTACGTGCCTTTACAGTTTTGATTGTAGAGCCTAGTAGTTGCTGGAATTTAATGAATGTAACAATTTCGGCTATTTGAATAATTATTTATACTTAGACACTATTATAATATCAGAGGATTTTATTATAAATGTTTTGGTTATCGTAAGGTAAAAACCCGACACGTTTATTTGTGGCGTGGTCTTACGAGATACCTTTGATTTAAAAGGATTTTGAAAACTTTAATAATTAAATTAATTATGTTTTCTCACGCTGGTTTTCCATACCGATTCAGGTGTTATTTTACCATAATGCTCGGGTCAGACCGAGTATTATATAATATAGGATAGGATGATGTGGAGCTCAGGAGACGAGCTGGATGGCGAGACGTATCACACGTACTTGATGTATATTCCGATGTGTAGTATAAGCGTATAGCCAACTTTTGTAGGGACAGGTTGATATAACTGACCAGTATTTTGCTATTGATTGTGTTTTACTCTAATGATGTAATGTATAAAACAGATATAGTTCTTTTGTATAAAGATCAGTCATTTATCTATTATATATTATTCCGCTGCGATTGTGAGATTCTGATGTTGTTGTCGATTTCTTCTTCTACCTCTTTCTTCTTTGATCCTAATGGTTCATTTTTGTGTCCACTTTGAATTGAAATGATGGAGATTATTGTCGATTCAAAGGGGTACGGATTTACGGGCTATTATACTTAGTATCAGAGCAGAAGGTTAAGCAAGAACCTTGGCTCTGGTGGAGATTACTCATTGGAAATAGAGTCAATAGCACTCTAGAATGAGTTTGAGTGTGTTAATAGATATGAGCGTATATTTGTTAGTGAATATAAAATGGTTTTATATTGTGTCAATTGGTTTGTTGAGTGGCTTATGGATTCTGGTCAATACGAGTAATTAACGTTATTGATAGGGATCTCTTAACACTTGTACAGAAGAATTCGACACGGTATTGTTTTAAATAGGGTGAATGAAATAATTTGCCCAAAATTATTTTTATATATAAAATAAATAATTTTTCATGAATTATTATAGTATATATATGGTTGCATGGTTGTTAGGAAGTGATGATATTAAATTATTACCATTTCTGTATGGAAATTAAAATGAGGCAATAATGTTATAACCAAAGTTAAGGAATAATTTATATAACAGAATGAGATTTGTAAATGTGAACTATAAATGTGATTTATAATTGAAATGAGATAAAATTCCAAAGTAATGTTTGAATATAGATTGGAAGAATTTTAAATTTTAAATTTCAGGAAAATTTTAAATTCCTTTGTGTTTGGGAATGGTTTTCAAAGGTTTTGGAGGAATAATAGTAAAATTATTTTGAAATATTTTTGAAGTGGATATGAAATTTGGTGAGATTTGGAATTTAAAAATATTGGGAATGTTTTAAAGAAATAAAAGCACTGAACTCTTTTCGGTCATTGGAAAATAATTCTGATGATGATCGGGACATCATCGAAGTTCATTTTCGAGTTTCCAAGAGAGGAATTGCTACCAAAATGTTTTAAATTGGAGTTGTTTGCAAAACTGGATTTGGTTTTGAAATTCAAAGAAATGATTCGGGTTGTGTATATATGATTTCAAAAATATTTTTGAATAATCAATGAATTTTTTTAAACTCTGGAATCTTATTTAAAATGCTTATGGAATATAAATAAGTTTGATAACTTATAAAATTTGAAACCTGAAGGACACAATTCTAACTTGAAGAAGAGTCAAATAAATGTAAGTGTGTAAACAAATGAGTCAGAAGGTAAGCCAATTGAATGAATTAAATTAAAGGAGACTAGTAAATGGAATATAAATAAGTTGGAAAATCTATAGAAGTTTAAAATTTGAATTGAATTGGAATGTAATTAAATCAAGTTAAATAAAAGTGAATTTAAGGAAAAGGTCTAATTAGACTAAATATAATGAAATAAAAATTTATTAGTTGGAAATAAATTTGTGAATGAACAAATGAATTTACATTTGTAAGTAAATGGAATTGAAACTGAATATGGGAATAAGATCTGATTGCGAAATGAGATAAATTAGTGAATCAAACAACAAAATTCAAAATATTATTTGATTGGGAATAAATTGGTGAAGGGAAGGTAAATTGTTTTCAAATGGAAATTGAATAAAATGGGTATAAAGCTTAAGTGGTGAAGTGAAATAAATATAAGAAGCGTATAAAATACTTATATTGAACTTAAGAAATGAATGGTGAAATTCTTAAGTAAATTTGGTGTTGGGAAAAATATCATAAGTTAATAATTAAATGAAGATTAAACTGGATGTACTGAAATGGGAAAATTGATAATAAGTGGATAGAAATCAAAATGAATGTGAATAAAAAATTGATTTAGCCAATAATCAATGAAGATAAATACGTAGGATGCATGCATATTATTTTATTCGCATAGCAATTTGATCCAAATTCGAGCACAGAATTTCGAGATAGTCATATTGATCCGAGTTGGGATTTTTCACTCGATTTTTGACGGCGAACCTTGGATATGGATTTTTGATTGATTCTAAAAATTCTCTATCACAGTTATGGCTATGCAAGGAGAATGACAAATCTGATCAAGGAACCAAATCTGAGTCCGCACTAGAAAGTCGGGTGGACGATACTAGTTTGAAAGTGAAATTGTGTGATCAAGTGAGCGATCGGATTTGATATTGCGTATAGATGATATGTGTACATCATACGGCTTAAGTGAAACAAGTATTGAGATTTTGTAAAAGAAGTGAACAGAATGATTTTTGAATTCTGTAATTGAGTATTGTTACTGAGTAGGGTACAGTTATTTAAAAGCAAGAGGAAATTAGGGTTTTTGATTTTAGAAGATAAATATGAATTTCCCGACTAAAAGGTATGTATTTAATTTTCATACAAAATTTGACGGTTTTCTGATCTAGCCACTTGATATATTTTTTCTTCTGAAATTTGGGGGCCCGTTGAGGCATTTTGTAGTTGTACCGATCTAGCCGCGGAAAGGAGATGCTGGCGAAATTTTTCGAAAATTTAGAGAGTTAGAAAAATTTTGAGAAAATTTTGATAATTTAAAATTTGGTTTTGAATTATAATTTGAATGGTTGAGTAAGTAATGTTGTTTGGAAACTATGAAAGAGTTTGAAAATTTAGTAAGGGTGATAGTGTGACTTTAATAAAAAGATTGTTTCGGAAAGTGTCAAAAACTATTTGGTTTTGGGAAAATGATGAAGGGTATGGACCATTCTTCTTAAGTAGCAATTTCGGGGATGAAATTCTTTTAAAGGGGAGGAATATGACGACCCGGAATTTTGGACATTTGAAATTGGAATATTTAATTGATTTTAAATATTTAAAAGTAAATTTCTAACTTGAATTTCAAATGTCACTGTTTGTTTGATAATTTAAATTTATTGAATTTGATAATTGGTAATTAGGTAAAATATGAAATCTAGAGTTTCAAGCTTCTTAAAAATAATTTGAAGGCTTATAAAATTTATAATGATGATATTGAAGATAATAGAAGTGATAAAATTGAATTTAAAGGTTATTTTTTCAGATTTTAAAAATATATAGTTTAAATTGATGTTTATAAACAGCCTTCCGGGGCACAGTCTCGGAATTTGACGAAACAAGTTCCATTGGATCCGTAATAGTGTATTATTATCGAATTTAAAATTTCGTAGTGTTTGGATTTGTCCTGTGATCATATGATATATAAACGTGCTGTAATCTATATCGAAAATTCAATAAAATTATACATATATATTCTCAATCTTTCAAAAATCTATATTTTCATTAGACCTTTTCTTTGCTGTCATCTTGTGGTTACTTTAGCAAGTATTTTCCATATGCCAATGCCTTCTCTTGTCTCCCCCATTTCTTTTTAAATACACAAAGCAAATCTATATAGAGAAGATAATAATAATGGCCGAAACCAAATATCTTCTCAAAATTTAATCTCGTTCTTATCCTCTATTTCGATTTGAAATCCCTAATCTTTCAAAATAAAAATGGTCGAATCATGGCAAAAAAAGCATCGTGTGCTGTTCGAATCGATTCGTTTGAGAAATCGAAGGCTCCGTCGACGCGAGACGAGCCGGTCGCGGGGATCGAGGAGGAAATCAGGCGAGGCCTGTCGAGCGACGAGGAGTGGTGGAACATCATGCACGATAGATGCGATCGAGCAAGCTAGAGAGGGGATTCTTGGCTCTCAGGTTCTCGCGACAGTAAAGGAGGCTCGGGTTTGGGTGACCCCTCGCATGGCCGTGCTACAGCGTTGGTTCTCGGTGATGTATGTAGGAAGGTGCGTTCGACGTTAAGGGGGATTAAGGTAATCTCTATGGCAATCTGTTCTGTTTTTAGGCAGTTAGGAATTTGTTTAATCAGCTAAAAAATTTAAAAAGCAGTCCTGACTTTATTATATATATATATATATATATATATAAGTTAGAAAGAATTTTATTTCTGTAAGGTTTAAAATAATTTTGTTTTCAATTTAATAAATATATATATATATATCTACATGCATGTTCTAATTTAAAACAGAATATATATATATATATATATATATATATTATTTTGGAAAGATATAGAAATTTTAAGATGTTGTAGACGTTTTATAAAAGTTAGATCTTTGAAAGCCATTTTTATGAGTATATGCGTTGTCTCAAAAGTAAAATAAATATACATATTATTTTTAAAATAATGGATTTGGTGATTAATTTATCCAATTTATTTTAGTCCCTAAAAGGTTTTAAAAGGAAAAAAATTTAGCTCAAAATAAATTATTAGTTAATTAAATTTTAAAATGGTAATTAATTGTTCGATAAGATCAATATTAATAAATCATATAATGTTATACAAGGTCTGAAATTGTGAAGAAAACAAGCCAGTTTGAAGTAGATTGCAAACTAAAGATAAAGGTGAGTTAATCTCACTCATTTGGATTACTATTAATTTAAACAGTTAAAATTTAAATTATTGGATTGATTGCTTGAAATGATGATTTATTATCAGTCTGGATGTGATATTATATATAGTAGTATATATATATATAAATATATATATATATATATGAATTGGAGTGCTTGATATTCCCGTATTATATAGCGGATGAAACACTATGCGTCCCGCATAATAGCGGATGACCTTATATACCGCGATATCCCCCTCAAAGTGGGATTGGTATTTTTATATTGTGCTAACATATGTGGATGCAGGGAAAACAGGTTGGAGGGATCCAACTGGATTCCTCAAAATATTTAAATTTGTTCATAGTCTGTGACATGATTGATTGATTATCTGTGATGGATTTTATTTAAAATTGGAAGTATTGAATGCTATGGGTTTTGAAATAAATTTGGGTAAGTAAGGGAATTTATTTTAAAATGGAATTAATTTTGGAAATCAATTTGGAAAACCAACTAAGTGTTGAAACTATGATTAAAGAAGAACGAGATTATGGAATTTATAAACGAGGATTATAAATAAAGTGAAATATTTCTTAGTAGATATTTTGGAAGTATAAATTCACGGTGGGAATTTATAAGGAAAGGGTGATTTGTGTAAAAATAAATGGTGGTTTATTTTTAAAAAGAGTGGAAAAGAAATTTATGGGATTGGAACGTAAATTAAATTGGATAATCGAGAAGGATTTATAAATAATGAGATGGACTATACTGGAATGGAAAGTGTACTTTCCTGAAAAGCCAAGTATATTTTCAAAGAAGATCTGTAAGTATAAATTAGAAATTTTAAAAGTGTTTGGAAAGAATGTTTAGAAAAGTTATTCTTTAGTTGTTTAAAATTTTTTAAAAAGTAAATATTTATTATAGTAGTAAATTATTTTAAAGGTTAAGTGGTATTGTGATTTAAAGGATTTTTTTAAATATTTATATTTCATAAATAGCTTATTTTATTTAAGTAGTTTGGTCAAAGTTTTACTTAGAGAAATTTTTTTATTTCAAAAATTTTAAAATATTAAAGTAAATATTTATTTAAATTTAATTATAATGGTAATTATTTTAAAAGGTTAAATTAGTATTATGTTTTAAAAGATAATTTTATATTTTATACAATAATTTATTTTAAAAATAGTTTACGGATAAAGTTTTACTTGGAAATTTTTTATAAATTTTCATAACTATTATTTTGAGTAAAGTGATTTAAGTAGTTTTATTTCAAAGGTTTTAAGTGCATATTTTTGGGAAAAGTGATTTAAATTATTAAAATCTAATTTTAATAAGACTTGGCGTTCTCAGTGGAAATAAAATAATTGGTTGATTGATTGTTTATTTGATAGTTAAATTGCCGACTATCAAATCTTGACCCAAAATATAACTTTGCAAATATTTAGGAGAGGTATGAGAATTATATGGTACAGTTACCGTTCAAGGTGTCATACTGTATGTATAAACTCGTTCGTTCTTCTAGGACGTTTATAAGGAAATCCGTCCACTAACGGTTAGAAGATGATCTCCGATCTTATCTTCGTCTGTGTATTTCCTAAAGAACCGGTGTTGAGTTTATCGGGAAATAGCGAGCGTTGTTTCGAAGAGACCGAGATCGGATTTATGATCTAGAAACCACTTCGATCCAGCGAGTAAATTTTCCTGATGAAGACAAGAGCTTGGAGTCGAAGATGGAGCATTGAAGTGCAAGGGTTAATTGCTACTAATCTTGAGGGTGATTCCAAAATGGATGTAGTAGGAATAGTGCCTTCGGTTCCGTTCGGACCCAGAACGGATTTGTATGGATGAATGCTATCAGAACATCGTCAGGAGAACGATGAGCATTCTAAGTGAGATGTGTTCTAAAAAGGTAATGCATAACCTTGAACCTTACAAACCGAAAATGACTAAAAATCAGGGGATATGCAGCAAGGCTAAGTAGGAAGCTCCCAATTAGGGTAAGGCCATCCCTGTCTAGATGTCTCTTTTATTCGGCTGTGTGGGTGGTTGTTGATCCTAACCGTGTGGTGATCTTATTCAGACTATCCAGTAAGGGCTAGCTCCGGTCTTGTGTTGTAGAGGATCGGGAGGGGTCCTTGGTATGCTGATCTAGACCAGGTACCGTGACAGGTGGTACCCAGTGCCTAGTCATTAGTTGGAAATCCATTCTCCCTACATGCTTTTACGGTTTTGATTGTAGAGCCTAGTAATTGCTGGAATTTAATGAATGTAACAATTTTGGCTATTTGAATAAGTATTTATACTTAGACACTATTATAATATCAGAGGATTTTATAAGAAATGTTTTGGTTATCGTAAGGTAAAAACCGAACATCTTTATTTGTGGCGTGGTCTTACGAGATACCTTTGATTTAAAGGGATTTCGAAAATTTTAATAATTAAATTGAGTGTGTTTTCTTGCGCTGGTTTTTCCAGACCGACTCGGGTGTTATTTTAGCATAATGCTCGAGTCAGACCGAGTATTATAGAATACAGGATAGGATGCCATGGAGCTCATGAAACAAGATGGATGGCGAGACGTATCATACATACTTGATGTATATTCTGATGTGCAGTATAAGCTGTATAGTCAGCTTTTGTAAGGACAGGTTGATATAACTGACCAGTATTCTGCTATTGATTGTTTTGTACTCTGATGATGTAATGTATAAAACAGATATAGTTCATTTATATAAAGATCGGTCATTTATCTATAATATATTATTCCACTGCGATTGTGAGATTCTGATGTTGTTTCTATTTCTTCTTCTACCTCTTTTTTCTTTGATCATAATGGTTCGTATTTCTGTCCACTATGAGTTGAAACGACGGAGATTATTGTCGACTAAAAGGGGTATGGATTTGCGGGCTATTACATATATTAGAAGTGATAATTTGGAATTTTTGAAGAATCTTCCTAAGTGTTTTATTAAGTATATAAAATTATTTAAGGTATGGGACATAAATATTATATATGTTTAAAATAGGAGAAGGGGTAATTTGCTAAATGTTTGTAGAAATAATTACTGAATTCGGCAGCACTTTTAGAAATGAATTTAGAAAAGAAATTAGCAACCAATTATATTATGACAAATAGGCAAGTTAGTTGGAAAGAAATTACTTTATAAAGAAAGAAAACAGTTTTTTGTAAGTGTTTGTTGTTTTGCCACTATCGGCAGCAGGCTTTCGACTTCATGCTTCTGCCTTTGACCAGGTCGAAACTAATTCACATGTCATCAATGCCTTGGTACGTAGAGAATTGGAGTTAGGCAAAAGGCATAAGGTCGAAATAGTGCTTTTGAAGTGGTCGAGACCTTGTTTTGCTTTCAAATGGAATTGCCGCTTACTTACTTTTAAAAGAATGCTTTCGAAAGGGTTTAAAGGTAGCTTTCAACAGAGGTTGCCGCCTTTTGTTTTAAACTAGCTTTTGACATGGTCAAAACATACATTGCCGCAATTCTACATTTCGACCTAGTTGAGGCCATTGCCTTTAAACATGGTTTCAATGGGGCGCTTTCACTTTTAATATAAAAGCCACTTCTCCAATGCTTTCAAAGAGATTGGTTTCGACACCATCTACTTCTTTTACTTAGGAAATTGCTTTCGAAGTAGCTGCTTTCGACTTAGTTCTTTTAAGGCTCTTTTGAGATTTTGAAAGTTAAATCCAAAGGTTTTGAAGGAATGGTTTTGAATGGTTTCAAAAGGTTTTTCTACATGTTTTGACTTGAACCCAATGCTTTTGAAAGGTTTGTTTTAAGTAGAAAAATTTAATGTTTTTGAAAGGTATATGATAATGGTTTCGAAGAGGTGATTCCCCAATGTTTTTGAAAGGTTTATCTTAGTGTTAAATGGAGGGTTTCCAATGTTTTCGAAAGGCATGTATAATGTGTTTTGAAAAGATGATGTCTAAGGTTTTATAAAGCTTTCGAAAGGATACTTTCACCATATTACAAAGTTCTATTGTAAATGGTTTCGAAAGGTATGTTTTACCCTTTTGGCCTAAGGTTATAAAGTAAAGTAGTTTACTTGTATCGAATGGGGTACTTTCAAAGGTTTTGAAAGATATTGTTTAAAGGTTTAAACAAAGGTTTCGAATGTTTTCATCAATAATTTTTTGTGTAAAGTATATATAACATGGCAAAGTGATTTGAGTAAAGCGTAGAATATATTTTCCTTGTTTAAGTATGATATAAAGGGTTAAACTAATTTGAAAAGGTTTTCAAGGAAAATTTAAAGGGTAATTAACCCCAAGTAAATGACTTAGATATTAGAATACCAAATGGGACTAGTATAGGGTGGCACCCTATACATTAGCTATAGCTCATAGCTAATTTAGTCCAAAATACCAGTGTGTAGGGCTTAGTCATAGGTAAGACTTAAATGATAGTTACACACAAAAAGGAGGATAGGTTATTAGTGAACCTGCAACCATTAAAATCAGCAGACCCTTGGAGAAGCAAGTTAAGGACAAACCGTCCAGAAGTTGTCTACAGATGTTAGATTGTTTATTTTGTCTGGTAGGCCCGAGTCAGCCAATGATTAGTAGTTAGCCAAATAAAACTATATTGTTCAAACAAATAGTCCATTTATTACATGTTTATAAGCATATATGATATTGCTATTATTGGTATAATCAGTTTGATTGTAGGATTTTGATTTGCAAAAAGATATGTTTTATAGGGATGTTAGTGAGGGGAAACCCGTTCCACTAAGTGGCATGGTCTCATTTAATATCAGTAAACCAAGATGTAATAGTATTATTCATACCAGGCTTTATGTCTGACTCGAAGTTTATGTCTTCCTCTTAAACTCTCGGTTGCTCAAAATTAATTTGAGTAGACTGAGAGTTAAGGTTTTTCAGGTTTAGTAGGTGCACAAATTAAGTTTCCGAAGACATGTAGGAGGCAATGTTCGCTATTTAGGAGTTTCTATTTAGTTTTATTTCCACCGTGATGTATTAAGATAGTTTTTGTCTATTTAGTACTCTGATCATCTAAGGGGGCATCTTCATATGTCGCTCTAGGCGTATTTTGTAATAATTATATTTGATCAAACCTGGGAATCGATTATGGGAATATGTAAATTGAATATGAAATATTGATTTGAAATGTAATCAGAAGAGTTGTTTTAATCTATGATGATTTTATTTCATATTCATGTGCTTTTGATATTATGGATACTATTAACATTACCGTATTTTGTCATCGGAAGTTAGTACCATGGATGACTGTAGCATATTTGTAGCGCTTAGCTTTGGGCCTCAAGGTAGGGGATGTTACATAGTTGCACATGATCATTACATATTAAACATGTACTTATTCACTAGAATTTTGTCTTAGCCGCTCTCTCCTTTCCATTTTCCTACTCCATAAGACGATAGGTTAGCGGTTGATTGGGATTGGTATGTAGAGAAACGAGCTTCATTTTGGAGTTCTCATATTCTTTGTTGTCCATCATATAGTCACTTATTGTATTAAAAGTCTGTTAAAATATGTTGCACTTTGAAACAATGTATATGGGAAATAAAGTAATTTGGAGACTATTTTTCTGAATGTCTATTTTTCAGTACTTATATTTTAATTCCTTCTGCCGTTAGATTTGAAAGTATAGAATGTCTTAGAATTCACCCTTATAATTATTCTCCTTATATTTTAAAAAATCCAATAGCTTGTATTTCTTAGCATGATGCGAGTCCGAAAGTCACACTAAGCTTTCGATTAATGTGTCAGGAAATGCGGGTTGTTATATTTAGTATCGAAGCGATGTTTAACATTCCCTAGGTTTTAGGTACATATTGAGAGATTTGAAAAGTTTTTTAAAAAGAGAGTTTTCCAAAAAGGTTTCTAAGAGGTATTTCAAAATGGACTTTTGAAAGGTGTGTGTGTCTATATATATATATATATATATATATATATATATATATAGATAAAAGATTTAAAAGGTTTTACCTACTTATAAGTATAATGAGAAAGAACGATATCAAGTATTCTTGCCAAGTACTATCTTTGGGAAAGTTGAACATAATTCCCAATCACAAATAGTGAGAATGAGTACAAGTCTTAGAGAAATTGATCTGATAAAGCAACTAAGATTCCAAGTGTGAACATTCCTATATGGTTCCATCGGTATCTAAAGCGAGGAGAAAAGATAAGCCTAACCTGACCAATGGAGCGTAAGTATACTTTTTTGATATGTATATTAATACACAACCTATATATTTTGACTCATAAGATAAGTGTTGGCTTATCTCTTATAGAAGCAGACAATTATGGGTCAGTATAAATGTTAATATTATAATAGTTGAGGTGAAAAATAAACTTTTCACATTTATTGGAGTTCACCGCATAAGGAAAGGCTAGTGGAGGTTTTATATACCAACTGGTAGTAGCAAGTAAATTATGAACTTAAGGGTGGTTAAAGAAGATTAGTACCATAAGACCCATATAATAGGAAATGATATTGACAGCATAAGGATGGCTTTACAAATTAAAGGCAAATGTCCCAATTAAAGTAGAAACCCTATTCTCATATTGGTAGTAAGTTGCAAGGACTCTTATTTATTTAAATGTATTGCTAGAGTATTTCCATATTGAAGTTGGACACTATATTAGGAAATAAAGTTACGATAACCACCGATGAAAAGAAGAACATAAACCTTATGCATTTAAGAATTGTTAGGTACAAGTGGGCTTAGGTAATTAGGTTGCTATTTCCTACTCCGATTTAAGTGATAAACCAATGAAAATGTTTTCTAAAAGTTAGAAAATATAGATATCTGATATTTTAAATAGGAAGAGAAAGTTGGTTTATGATCTTATATAAACTAATTAGATAAACTTTATGGAAATTGTTTAAAAGGTAAAAGTAGAGAATTCGATAAAAAACAATTTTTCAATAACTGTTTTAAAGCTTTAGTTCTGTCTTTTAGGTACTTTTCCACGTTTACCCTCAGTGTGCACTTTGCTTTTAATAACAAAACTTTATGAAAATAAAATTAAAAATTAAGAAGTATGTAAGATCCGACTTTTGATCTCCTTTTATAAAGAAGAAGTGGTTTGTGTTTGAAAATATTCTTTACGAAATGTTTTTGTCAAACTCTAAAGTAAAAATAGTAATAAGTCAAAAATAACAAAATTTCTTTAAAAATACTTTTTCGTGAATTTTTTTTAATTATGAAAGAATATTTTTAAATGATTTTTTTCATGTATTTTTTCTAAATTAAGCTCGGTCATTTTTGATAATTTAATTAAAGAAGAATAGCATGATCTTAGTATAAAGGAAACACTTGTTGAAATGATAATATGGTTTTACAGTTTTAAAATTTTACTAGTTTTGTGGAAGTAAAATTAATATAAATGGTTTTGATTTAAAAATAATAAAGTGAAAATATTATGACTTTTACTTAAACTTAAATGGGGGATAAATAGATCGAAGTTAGACAAATAGGATTAAAAGGCCCACTAGGAAAGAATTGACTATGGAACTTGGAAGCCTTAAAATGGTTGGGATAATAAGAAACATGGAAATTTAGTGACCTTTTCAGTTGATTAGAAGGATAGACTACTGGGTCAAACTTTCTATAATAGCGAAGGGTGAGCACTATCTCGTATCTTTTTACCCTAGTATGTTTGAACCGTAGAATCATTACGGGAGGAAGTTTGGAAAGAACGGTTTGGGTAAAGCATATTCTAGAGTAAGGAAAGAGAAAGCATAGATGGTTGTTATCAAGGGATGCTATACATGCAAAGAGTTTTATTCGGTTTGAAGTGTAAAATTGACCAAGTAGGATCTACTTTGATTCTTATATAGCAAGTTAAATGATAAGGAGGCGATCAAGATATTGTGTTGTTTCACTGGAGGCCACATGCGGTCCATGTATTATTTTGTTTCACTGGAGGCTATAGGTGGACCAGGTTGACATGAGTGGGAAGCCGTATTAATGGGAGATCTATCCCTATAGTAGCATTATGCGATGGTATTAGTGGAAATTAGTTTCCACAACAGCCTACGGGCGGTGTTACCTTATTAGATTCTATCATTGTAGATGTGTTCCAAGCATGCGTATGTAAAACTTGGAATTGTAATGTCAAAAATTTGCACATGTTATAATCTGGAAAATATTCGGTATTAGTCTTCCCTGAATTTAGTATTGGGTAGAAGTCCCTTAAACTTATAGTTCATGTGGTGGTTCAAGATTTGAAGATTTGAAATGTGTATGCAAATGAAATGAAAAGTAAGTTGTCACGGTAAATTTGGGGATTTAGGTGACCCCATATTTTTTTGGACAATTGATATGGATTAGTAAACATGATTGAAAATAGTGATAAATTGGAAATGGGATTTAAGTATTTTAATTCACCGAATTTATAGGGTTGAATGGTAAATTCCCATGTATTTCGAGTTCAGATTTATAAATAAAAGTGTATCATTTGAAATGACAATGAATAATCCCAAATAGAATGAGATGTAAAAAAATAGGATATTTATCGTATTTTGTACTATCTATTACAATAATTGTGAAATAGATAATTTCTTGTAATTCCAAACGTAACACAAATTCTCCTTTTAGGACAAGAAAAGAAATTTACACTGTAAACCTTTCCTTTGGAAGAGATGTAGTTCCAATGCATTATAATATAGAAACCCTTAGATATAAACCAAAGTATCGGTCATCATGTTTATTGGATTGAAGTGGTGAGGCATTATTCCATGCTGAGTTATATCAACCATGAAATAGTTGCAATAAAGTGACAATAGGTTGTGTGTGGTAAAAATGTATCATTTATAGAAGGACATTAAGAGAAGGTAAAGTTTTGGAAGTTCAAACCACAAAAAGTATCCTAGATAAGATTATAGTCAGATTTTGTAAGGGATAGTTAATTCAAGGATTTGGATCCCATTCAAGAAAAAATAATGTAATTTGCACGCACTAAGAATGCGAAGGCAATTTTCACAAAAAATAAGGTAGGGAATTTTTGGTAAGATTTGGAGGAAGGGATAAAAGGATGCTCCTTAATAATCCCTCGGTTCGAAGAATATTTATCTAAGGAAATTCGTGGAAAACTAACTTATAATACAAAGTTGTGTCCATAGCAGTCGCACACGAACAACGTACCACTTAAGCGATTATTACAATGCCAGAGATATTCAAAGTTATTACTTTAGTTAGGACGGATCCTTGTGGATTCTAAATATAATACCTAGGTACCATGATTTTTAAAGGACTAAAGAAACTATTCGTATGTACAAGGAGATGACTTAAGTTGAATCGAATTGGAAAGAAGCTTTGCTAGTTTCAACAATTTAAGAAATCATCCATTTTGGATACCCTTGGGTAAGGTGGATAAATAATAAAGAGATAAATAGGAAGTACTATAGAAGAAGACACCATCCACATTCGAGTTGTCCCACTTGGCATATAGAAGTTAAGGTGATTATGTATACCACTGGATGAGTTAAGGCAGTATGTTACGCAATGAGGATTTTGTAACGACCCGTAAATTTCATGGTTTTAATTTGGTTAAATTAAAAAGTTGTTATTGAATTTAGTAGAAAAATAAAATAAATTAAAACCTTCTTATAGAATTCGAAGCTAATTCAAATGAATTTAAGTAGTGAAAAGTTTTTCCTGTATAAAAATTTAGTGTGAGAAATTTATGAAAATATTAAATTGGTCTAATGCAATAAAAGAATGAAAACGGTAGTTGGAATAAATTTAGGAATCATATTAGTGCGGGTTAATAACTTATGACTTGAATGAAATTCCAATTCAATAAAATCATTTAAATGTATGTTTTGATTTTATGGAACATGAGAAAAACAAACGTAAGCATTTGATTAACACATATGTTATTTATTCAATGTATTGAATAAAATTGGGAATCCAATTGAAATTAATGATAATAACGTTGGTATTAGTTAATATATAAATTTCAATGCATGAATGGAATGAAATGAATGTATGTAAATGTATACTAGGAAAGAAGAATTAATATTGAATTTGATTTATGAATAAATATATGTTGAATAGTAATGAAATATAAAGTAAATAGCGATCGTATAAAATCAGTACAAGTTGGTGATGTATAAACCTTAATGAACATTCAAATTTAATAAATTTATTCAATTGTAGGACTTAGTTACGATAACAATTAGTATAAATTTCCTAATTAAGTGGCATGTTGAAATGGGTGATTTAATTTGGAATTTATATTTAATTTTGATGAAATTGTTTAAGGTTTACAATAACAGAAATTTAGGTAGTAAGGTTTGAGCAAGTTGATAAGAAATAACCAAAATAAGGAAATAGCATTAATAAATAAAGTTGGAACAAATAGGATATAGAGAAATAAATGTAAGTATTTAATGTATAAATTTATGTTGGTTTATGATAACGTTACTTGGTGATTAATTAAAGAGTAACGGGAGTGTAAGCGTAGAATAATAAAAGCATAGATTTATGGTAGGACATAATTTATGGTTTTAGGAACTTAAATCTAAAGATTTATGTATTTGAGGAAATAATACGTATTAAATCTCAACTTGATATAATCAATGCAAATTTAGTAATTAAAAATAAATTGCAAGTTGGTAATTTAGGATGTTTGTGAGTAAATTTGCAGGTAAGATAATTTTTAAAGTTTTACCCATTCATATAATTTATTTAAATATATATAAATCAAATGGCAACATTGTGTTAATAATAGTCGTAAGTGAATTTGAATGCTAAAGGGGTAACAATCGTTTTAAGTTAACCGTTTATTTAATATATTAAGTCTAGACTGGTAACCGATTGAAGAAAAAAAAAATATTTTGTTTTGTTAATGTGACTTGGTTAATAAAGAGGAATTTATATGAAATGAAGCATGCATGAGAAATGCATTATAATTCAATGTTATGTTCACCCATTAAATGTATTTACTGAATGGCAAAATTTTAAAATCAATAAACGAATGTTATTGAGGTTTCAACTTTAATTAATAACAATTAATGTGAATCAATTACAGTAAATTGACTAAAATTGTGTAGTTAGGGTAGATTTGTTTCGGAATTTAAGGTAGTTAATTTTATAAGTTGAAACTTATGATAAGCCTATTGGCTATATGAAAATTCATTGATTTAAAATGTAAAAGGCAAGATTTATTAATTTGATTTAGTGCGGAGTTCAATAAATGAGTTTATTGCAACTAAATGAAATTCAATATTTAATATTTCATAAATTGAGGCTTGATGGAATAATAATTAATATATTTTACTAAATGAAAATTTGAGGATTTTATTTATAATTTTGTGAATTCAATGAAGTTAATTATTAAAAGTGAGATTAACATTGACTTGATAAATTTATCTTCTCTATATGGACGTTTAAATTTGTTAAAATCATTGTAAGCATTTGAGCAATATTAAGATGATAAAATTGTCAATTTTAGAGTTTAAAATATAAGATTTTATTTAATAAATTCATTTAATTAATATAAAAAATAGCCATTTTGGCCACTTACTCGGATTTCGACGAAACCAGTTTCATCAGATCCGTATCGAGGAATTATAATAGTGTTTCAAGTTTCGTAGCAATCGGACTTGTCGTTTGATCGTACGAACTTGAAACGCCTTGAAATTTATGCATTGAAATCAATTGAATTTGGAAAATATTGTTTTTAGCATAACTTCTTCACACGACGGAATTTTAACCTGAAACCTTTTCCATTGAGTTTAAAATATTTTAAAATACCTATTTTGATATATGGGTTTACCCAATTTCGTTCCGGGGTCAGAACGGGCTTTTGGGGCCACGTTAGCGTTAGCACGTTGTTTATCCTGATCCATCTATTCAAATCTCTAACCTATATATAAATCCAATTATAAACCCTAGCCTCCATCCATCTTCATTTCTTTATGCGTTCATTTCCCTCAACTCCTCCTTTCCAATGGCTGCAAACCCTAGATTCGTTTCAATCCAAATCAAAAGTCAAAAATTCAAACATCTCAGAAAAAATTCTAAAAATTATATGTTAAAGCTCTCGAAATACGTAATCTGCTGGTACAACTCGTTTCTCGTTTTGGTGTGTCATTTGACCAGAAGAAATCAATGAAGTATCGGCCGTTCATCGCGTCGTCACAAAAGTTCGTCGGATCGGAAAATCGTTTCTGGGTTTTGGAGAGTGGACGATGGGGAGTTCATCGGTATGCTTGGTTTCACGATTGGACGGTTGGATCGACGTGAAAAATTCAACTAGGGTTAATCATTGGGTGGTGGCTGCTGTGCAAAGTGCTCGAGTCAGTGGGTTTTCTCGTGCACAATCAAGTGTGCGCGCGAGGCAAGAGGTGGCGCGGCACCCAGGGCGGCGGCACGACGTGAGGACTTTGGGTTTATGGCGGCCGATCTTCGTTCAACAGCGTTTGGGTTGCTGTAGGATTCACGCGTTTGGTGACCGCGTGCGTACAGTAAGGTTTTGGAAGAAGCATGACGTGGCTGAGAATTGTAAGTGAAAGTGTTCCATTCTTTGTTTATTTTTAATTGAAATTCAATCACAATTTTCGCAATATCTCTCGCATACGAACTCCGTTTCACACGAAATTTCTTTTGTTAGGATCGTAATTAAATTCCAGATCTGTTGGCGCTGGTTTGGACAGATTTGGAGACCGTCGAATTTTTGGGTTTAAATCGGATTTAAATTCGATTTAAATTCAAAAGGTGAGTGTTTTAACCCACTCACAACTTCTAAAACTTCTTATGTCTGTTAAATAAATTTTAGGTATGAGTAGAAATTTATTTATGACTGTTTGGCATGTTTTATTCATTATCTCTGTTAAATTGCATTTATTTAATTTAACTGTTAATTTATTTAATTTATTGCATAAATTTGACAGTTTGAATTTATTTATTTGCATTTTAACTGCCAGTCATAGTTATGTTAAAATTTTATTTCATATTAACTGCCAGTTAAATTTACGTTTATTTTTGCATATAAACTGCCAATTAACAGTTATTAAATTTACTTTGAGTATAAAACTGATAATTGATACCATTATTTATCACCTGTTATGTATTGATGATTGTTTGAAATTGGATGATGGCTGTGATAAATGGATGTATGACTTGATGGATGAATGGATGATAAATTTTATTAATTGCAAGTTGTTATGCATTTCTATTTCATTCGGGATTGCGGTTTGAAATGATATACAACCGCATTTTTATTTTAAATTGCGGATTGAAATGATAAACATCCGTATCACTTGGCCATAGGGTAGAAAATTTTATACAGGCACCGCGATAAATATATAAAATAATTTTGAAATGTTTTCTATGGTTTGTAAAGCTATATATATATGGTTTATGAGTTTTGATTTGGTTATTAATAAAGGTTATTTATATATAGTAAATTCCGGGTTTAAACTTTGTATAAAATGGATTTGAAGTATAAAATAAAGTTTGATTTTTTTTTTTTTGAGATCAAGCATTTATTTGAAATTTAAAATTCTAGAGTTTTAATGACTTAAAAGAGAATAAGGTTGATGATGAATATTAAGTTAAATTGGAATTTAAAAAAAAAGTTAGAATTTTAAAGGATATGATTTTTATAACTTGATTTTTTGTGTAAAGTGATTTTAATGAATATCAGGTTGATTTAAATGAATATATAATAATTTAAAGAATATCCAGTTATGTGAAGATAAAGGTTTTACTTAGATTATATTGAATTCATTAAGTAAACATTTCAAGTCTAAATAATAAGTAATTGAATTTGATATATATGGGTTTGTCAAATGAGTTGTTTTTGAAATGGTGAAATACTTAAAGCTTTGAAACATAAGAATTAAAATGGTATTTGGAAGTTTAAATCGATATTTGGAATTGATTTGTGAAATGTAAAGAAGCTATTTTGTTTTATAAAAGTAATCTAATATTTGACCATTTAAGAGATGGAAACTTGTTTCAAAGTTATGATTTTCAAGTTAGTATAATTTGAAATTTTATATTCAAGAGTTTTGACCTCTAAATATTTACTTTGAAAACCCTATGATTTTGGAAAGTATATATATTGGAATAAAATGATATCGTATTAATTCGGGTTTTAAAAGGAAATGATATCATATTTATATGGTTTTGAAATGGATAATTTATTATGGTTTTTAAAGTATAATTATTTTTAAATGGCCGCGGTGTTATAATAACGATTGGTTGGCAAAGAGACCGGGATCGGATATGGACATACTCTCTGTCGATACCGAAAACCACTTTGACTAACCGTGTACGCGGTGGAGATTCCAGAATGAAGTAGGTTGGTGACGACGTTTCCTGTAAGGTAAGTACGTGGACCCAACTCGCGTGAATTGGCATAAAGTGGCTAAAACAGGAGCGATTCTCGGGCCAATGAGGTCATTCCTCTGATCGAACGCACTCCTTCGATACTATACTCTGACTTTGGATTGTTTCGGTGGCCACTATTGATTTCTTTGATTTGGGGGTGTTAGTTCGAGGTGGGCGGTAGCTGCGGCTATGCATTACCACCAGCCCGGATAGCAATTGGTATATCTACCCTGGCATTGCCTAGTTGTGCCGTGTCACCTACCCTAGCGCGCCTTATACGATTTTGGTTTTGTACCATACCTATGGAGTGCCCTCTGACGACGCCCAGTACGGGGGAGATTACGGTACTGTATAGACTATGGGAATATATTCTGTGTTAAGGGCTATATGGGTAACCCCTTAACGCTATTAAAAAGTAAGTTTATTTTACAAATAGACACTATTATAATAGCGCAATATACTACATAGTAAATAGTTTAACAGATCCTTAGGAGATGTAAATCCCGAGCATCTCTTGAGTTACTACACTCATATTTATTTTGTTAATTTACTTACATAAGATCTTTTAGTTCTGACTCGAGTGTTTTGTCTTTTCAATTCGCTCGGGTCAGTCCGAGCGTTTCAGGATCAAAGACTTTAGCTCTGGAGGACGAAGACGGAGATTTCTATTATTATTATAAATTATATTCTACTACACTCATATTTTTCCGCTGCATTGTCATATGGTATGTATACTCTGAGATGTATTGTATAATATAATCAATAGTTTTGTAAAACAGCTTTATAAACTGTATATTTTATTTTATTTTATTATTATATTTTATCCTTCCGCTGTGAGATTCTATTTTGTTTTATTTCTTCTCTGTTTTTCTTATTTACCCCATAAAAATCCGCCCTTACGTATGGTTTGAATTGACATGTTTGTCTGTTTAAATCGTGCGAAAAGGCGAGATGTTACAGATTTCATAGAGCTTATGTTCATGGGAGCATACTTATGCCCCAATTCTTTAGCATGGTGCATGTCGAGCACATTTGAGTTAGTAGCAAGGATTGTAAAGAACTACATATGCAATACATTCAGATTAAAAGTTTATGCTAGCGGAAAATGATGAGAAAAGCAGTTGAAAAAAAGATGGATGGATTTGATTCATAGAAGGACAAAGATTGCACGGGATAGGCAAAAATTAATTACCAACAGAAGACATGGGATAGTACACGGAGATAAGTCCAAATTAGGAAGCGGTCAAGTAGAAAGCCTCAAAGCAAGTTAGAAAATGGCTATCATTTGATACCTACAGAAGTGTTTATGTGACGCAGCTACCATGGTCAAGTTATGTCAGTTAGGGAAATTAAAAGGATAGATAAGTCCCTCGTTCACATGCACCTACCCATATTTTTAGTTATGGGACAAGTTAACTTTGTAATCAACCAGTTAAATGGGTTAGAGTTTAGTAGGGTCTAGTTGAGAGTACATAGGAGCCTGAGGAGAAGATCCAAATTATCCATCTAGAACCCTTTTCTCATATGTTTCCATTTTAGTTAAGAGCATATAGATTATCTTTATATTTAGGTCTAGTTTAGGTAGAGACCAATGGATGGTAGGACTTGTTGCAAAGTGTCAATAGGACATGTAATGGATGATGAATGCTAATGGAAGTGTTTGGATGTATTGTTTGGATTGCTTGTTATACACGTTTAGGATAATATATGCTCTAGGTAATACACACACTTTCACATTATCCCTTATTATTGTCTAACTTGTTTTATATGATACACATGCTTGATTGCTGTTTATTATGCATATGAATGTTTCATATGGATGGAATGATTACGCACATATGTAGAATTACAAGTGTACTTATTTAGGATGTTGCATGCATTTTGGATGAATAGCATGAGCACTCGCATGACAGGAGGTTGACTGGATTAGTAGCCCGCCTATGTTTTGCATTAGTATAGGTTCACATGCATTTCACATTGCATATATACGTACACATTACATTAAAAAAATTCTAGGGACCCTAATTTTCCATGGATGATGGATGGATAGATGGTTGTAACCATTGGTTGTTATATGTATAAATTACATTTTTCTGCCCTTTGAGATTTCAGTGACGAAATCCTTTTAAGGGGGGAGAATGTAACATCTCGAAAATTTGATGGAAATTTGATAAGAAAATTAAATTTAAAGAAAAAAAGAACTAAAATGAAAATTTACATATATGTTTGAATTTGGCTACGAAACTTGCACCATAGCGTTCGTAGCAATTTTCTAGGCGATTTTCATATATAACACTTTGAAATCGGTGTTAATACAAAGAAGTACGAGCATTGGAAGAATTGGAAATAGTATAAGAAATTTAAAAAAAAAATCTCAAATTAACAAGGCGACGGGTTGACCCAGGAGAGTCTATGGTCGATCGGTAGCGACCAACCTAGGGAGGGGAGCGCTCAACCGTAGGCAACGTAAATTCGAAAGTAATCAGGTGCTTCACGATGTGTTCAAATGGTTGTGATTCTTGCTTCATTGGCACGTATCAGATTAGCTAACAGCCTAAATTATTTTGCAAACCTTATAAATTGTACCCTGATCTAACCCTAAAACTCACTTAACATTTCATGCTAAGGAAATTCTTTCAAAATTCTCCATCTTCTCTATACCCTAAAGTTCTTAAAAATCAAAATAAAATAAACTTAGAAGAGCACAAGCAATGAATTTAGGCGGAACAAATGGAGCTAGCGTACGGACGGATGATTCTTAGGCAAACAAAATAGGAAGAGCTTAGGCTTGAGGTGAGTAGGAACAATTTTAATAAGATGATTGTTACAGATTTTAATTGATTTAGGGTGCTAGAAATCTATTTTGAACTATATAAAACACTAAATTGGGATATGCAAACTAGACTAGAATTGAAACACAATAAAGTAATAAACTTGTATTGATTCATACACTCTTTATTATTAAATTTGCAAATATAAATCAGTAGATGCCAAATTTAATTGCAAGATGGACTGACCATCTAGTAATTAGGGTTCACCTTATAACTTCTAACGACGCAGATTATACAATAATAAATAATCGAAAATTAAAATTAGCGAAACCATACAAGACCGATCGACCCTGACCCATGGCAATCAATCAGTAGCGATCGGAAGTTTAGGGTTTGTAGTAAAACGATAGACGTGTAAAATGTGCAGTCTGGACCTCAACCTAGGACCTAAGTTTATTAATAAAATATATATAAACGTGAATTGTTTGAGGGCCTATTTAAGGGAAACTGGATGCATGTAAGGAATTGTAGGGAAGCTAGTTCCCTAGGAGCGGACGCTAAGTCATTGCAGTGTTGGATAAATATTGTTTACCCAATTTAGGATACAATTATCGACTGGAGGCAATGTATTTTTCGCACATGGCACTCATATAGGGTTCCATGGTGGGCGTGTAGCACTCATAATAATGCCTAATGAAGTGGGTCCGGCACAACTGGAGTCCTAGTATGGATTATTTCTGATGCACGTGACATAGTTCAAATGGAGGATCTTGGAGCATGCAATAAGTGGCCAATACTACGATCGAGAGGTGAAGTGGATGTAGATGACTAAATGTACCAACGAGTGGGTATCTCCGGTTCTTCCTTTCCAGGCGTAGTGAGGGGGAATCGGTTCCATGCAGTCTACTACCGGTTATAGTAGTGGAAATTTATTCCCACAGCGGCGGTGTTTTCATAATTAGTAGCTAAGAGGGCGGTATTTCCACGTTTAGTAGCATTGTGGCGGTGTTTACATGTTTTACTAGCCTGGCTACATTATTTACATTGAGTAGCTCTAGAAGCGGTGGTTGATTGTTAGATGTGAGGTTCGATCCTTTGTTTATGCAATATCGTATACAAATTATAGTGAAGGAATATATTAGACAAGAATCCTTAGGTAACAAACCTTTGGAGTTCATTGACATTTATAGTACACCCTATGTCATCTATAGTAGAGTTAAAGTCAGTTGCACATGATATGATCGTCACATATCAAACATGGACTCATTCTCCAGATTTTTTTCTGATCCACTCTCTCCTTTCCATTTTCTCTACTACAGGATGACAGGTAGCGATTGATTAGGCATGGTACACGGAGAAAGGTGCTTCATGTTAGAGTTATTATACACTTTGTTGTCCATTATGTAATTACTTCCTGTATTAAAAGTCTGTAAAACATATACTGTTCTTTGAAATAGGTATATGGAAAATAAAGTAATTTGGAGACTGTTTTTCCGAAATGTCTTTTCAGTACTTATATTTTAATTCCTTCACCTATGATATCTAAAAATGTTGAATCTCTTAGAATTTACCCTTATAATTATCCTCTGCAATGTTTAAACATCCAGCAGCTCATATTTCTTGGCATGACATGATACTGAAAGTCACACTAGGCTTTGGATCGGTGCGACAGGAAGTGCGGATTGTTACACGTAGGGAATACGTAAGTATTGCCTATGCATAATGCATTCAAGGCACATCCTATTATTTTGTACAAAATATTATTTGGTGTAATAAAATGCTTAGATATTGCCAAGGCATTCCCAGCAGCCTCTGTTTTTAATGGATAATTTTTTTTAGGAATAGGGATGACCTTTCTAACGCCAAGTACTAATGCCTCCCTAGTCGAGTTTGTTTTCCCTCTTTCTCTAATTTCCTTTAAAAATTTATAGATCCTTAAAAAATTTCTCGGTTCCCTTTGACCCCGTCAAGCTTCGCTAAGAAAACTAAGATCTAAAGGCGATCTCCCTAAACATCTTCCTCTCCTCCAAGCCCTGATGTTTTCCCTATACGGAAGCTCCTCCTTCCTCCGCAAGGCACTCGCCCATAATGTAGTCGCAAGCTTCTCCCTCCACCAAAAATTTGGTGCTCTATCTTCCTTCAATGGTGGTTACTTTTCTTCTTCCTCGAGCAACGATGTTGCTTACTATCTTTGATGCACTCATGCGAAAAAATTGTAACGCAATAATTGATATTAATGTGATTTAATTATTAGTTAATTAATCATTTAATATTGATACGATATTGTATCATTTTGAATATATATGCATATTATTTGTGAAAGAAAATCCTTTCATGTTGCAAAAGATAATAACGGTACTAGTGATTGGTTGCATATGATCTTATAAGAGATTGTGGATATGATATTGCTTTAGTCAACTAATAGTTATTTGATTAATAATTGAATGGTTAACAATTGTTTAAGGAGTGGTACTTGATATAGTGATCAAAATATCCCTTGTCGATTAACTAATAATTAACAACTAGTTTATTTATAAACTGATTAATAATCAGTACCTTAACAATTGATAATTAGTTGATTAATATATATATTATCCAGCCTTTTGGCCCACCTATGTTCAGACTGACTGGAAAATTGCAACTCCATGATTACCAAGGCAATCAACCCAGAAAAATCATCTTATGGTCCATAAACCTAGAACAGATAAGAACATAAGATAACAGTCAAGCGGACTCAAGCAAACAGCCTCCTAGAATAGACTAAGTACGGATTGGTACCTCTTTTAGATAGCGGATTAGTACCTATCCCTTTCCCTATAGGCAATAACATCTCAGAATTGACCAAGTATGGAGTGGTACCTAACCTAGGCAGGGGATCGATACCATCCCTTTCCCCATATGCAACAACATCTCAATTGACTAAGTATGGATTGGTACCTCACCTAGGTAAGGGATCCGTACCTATCCCTTTTTTTATATGCAGCTTAAACCAGTAGTTCAACTCATCAAAGATCCATCGGTATTACCAAAAAACACCTAGGCGACTATGCAAAACAACTCTGGGACCATGAAGTAGACATCAAGGCGAGCCACCATGTGGAATCGAACCTCTCATGGGGCCCTCTATAGGGATTGATATCGGGATCGACACCTATCCCTAGCCCTAGGGAATTTGGGGTCGAGATTTTTTGGAGGACTTCTTCTATGCGTCTTGGTTCTCTAGGTGAGATTTGAGGAAGATATTTCGCCGTTCACCCCTATAAATACATTTGGCAACTTTCATTAGAGGGAACTTCTCTTTTTTTGGCTAACTCCTCCCTAAATATCCATTAAAAGTCATTGTAGTTAAAGATCAAAATGGATTCCAATCATTTGTAATCATAAATTAGTGGAAAACTAATAGAGAACCTTCAAACGGATGTACACCCAAATTTCACCATTATAAAAATTTCATATTTGATCTTTGCTTGTTACATAAAACTTTTTGCATTAACTTTCTACAAATTTTTCCTCTTGGGTGTTTGGGTCAAATTTTGCTCAAATTGGCCAAATTTTGCTCAACATTTTGGTGCTTTCACTGAGAACGATTCTCACGCCATTTGATTCCACATTTACTACTGGATTTCCTAAGATCCAAGTAAGAATACCAGTTTCTTCCCATTTAGATTTGAACATCTCTACTTGAAGCCATCTCTAATGGCCCTTAGGAAAGAGAAAACCATTGCTACCTCTTCAAAAGCCGCTGATGAAGCAGAGATTACAAATTTGAACATTCAGGAAGAAGACACACAAGGAGCCAGGGATCTTCAGAACCCTTCTGATGTTATCACTAGGATGGACTTAGAGCGTATGTTGAAAGAGCTCCAAGATAGCTGTGCAGATGTAAATCGACAAATTCAAGAGAACATACCTTGATGGCCTAATTAAACACCAGCTATAGGAGGAGGACTAGGTGAGAGTTATCTCCTCCATGCTAAAAATCTGGATGTTCCTCATCATCGAATTACCACTAGAGGGATAGATGATGAAGGATAGGAGCATACGAGCTTGGAGCCTCTAGGCTGGAAAATACTAACTCCCACCTAAGTAGAGGGATAGGTGTTGATTCCTCCTCTAGGGAGGTCACTACCAATCCCCTCCTTAGGGATGTCACCATCGACCCCTCCCCTAGGGACCCAACCATAGATCTGTTTTTCCTAGGACTTCACCTAGGAAAAACACTTCAACCAAGAGATAGAACACAACTCGGGCATACTATGACTGACCAGGACTCCGTGAGTCAAGATTTTGCTATCAAAAAAATGACTCTTCTCGAGAAAGGAGATCCTAGACAGCGAGGCACAAACCAGGACCGTTTACCTGGCCAAGCACAAAGGGTAGATCATGACTACCGCAACCTAACAAGCATTCAGGGACGATATTTGACTCAATGGCATGACGTCTTGTCAGAGAGAGCCAAGACTAAAATGATGACGATTGGGGCATTTCCCCTTATCGAAAACCTTTCACTGTAGCTATCCTACGTGAAGGATACCCATGGGGATTCAATATGCCAGCATTACCGTTTTACTGTGGAACGATGGATCCAAGACAACACATCAGGAAGTATGAATGGCATGTAGATTCTGCTTGGGCCACGGATTCCATCAAGTGCAAATGCTTTCCCATTTCTCTAGAAGGAGTAGCGACTATGTGGTTTACTTGACTACCACCAAGGTCCATCTCATTATTTGACCAAATTATAAGGAGATTTTTTGAGCAATTTAGGATGCATACGACTTTACCCAAGGATGTCATGTCACTATCTAATTTATTCCAAGGATCGAGAGAGTCGCTCAAGGAGTTTGTACAAAGATTCAATACTGCTATGATTGAGGTGAGCAATCTTTAGGAGAATATCATACCCATTGCTTTGATTAGGGGGATCCACCCTAACACGGATTTTGAAGAATGGTTATCGAGAAAGCCTCCCTCCACTCTTGATCGCTTTTACAACAAGGTGGCCTAGTATTCGCGCAAGGAGGAGGTTCTACGGACTAGACAAGGAGATAGTACATGCCATTAGGCCGATGGATTTCAGAACAACTTTGCCATGAAAAGACCGGAGTGAGTTCCAAAAACATTGATGTGAATGTATAGAACAAGACTAAAAATCAGAACATGGGTCGAGGTAGGGCCCCATACAGGAACCTGGATTCTAGGAGACGACCAAGAATTTCTAAATTTGACACCTACACCCCTTTGAATGATTCTACTGAAAACATCTACTTAGCCACACACGATTGGGAGCAGTACCGGAAAGTAGCCCCAAGAGAATCCACTGAAAGCCAGAGGAAGTCTGGAAAATTTGATAGATTTCATGAGACCTATGGTCATGACACAAACGAATGCAGAAACCTTTGAGATATAATCAAAGAGCTAATCTGGTACAAAAGACTCCAATAGTTTGTGAAAGCCTCATAGGGTGGCGGGCAGGGGACATCTAACCCTCAGAAAGGACAGATTACCACTAATACTGACAGACCTAGGCGACCTGAAAGACCATTGATCATCAACGAGATCGTAGACAATCATCTCCCGACTAAGAAGGGCTGGGGAAGCATGAAATGATGAGAATGACATCATTTTACCATAGAATAAACTCTTTTCCTTATTTTATTTAAATTTTGTTATAAGTCTGACTCTTTTATTTCTCTACTTTCAATAGATTTTCTTTTCAATCATGCAACCTTGTCTTTGCATGTTATATGAGCCGTGAAATGCGATCAGCTCAAATGAGACCTCATATAAATAATGCATGTGTTTGCGTATCTAGAGTCAAGTGCCTACCTAATCTCCATGGCTCACTGCCCGACCTTCAGAACTCAACCGAGATAAGCATTATTTAGTCTTTCATTAGCCAACTCTCTCCCCTTGCTCTGGGGCAAGCTCGTGCTCTAAAGTGGATGTGACTCAACTATCCACTATCAAATGCATACCTAGGATCTTTTCCATAAACACTCACGCCTTGCCTATGGCTCAACAGGCTCAAAATTCAATCCAACTTAGACATTACATGACCATCCATGCACTAACTCATGCCCTCTATGCGGGGCCCAAGTCACTACCTAAGATGGACATGACACGACCATCAATTGACTTTATTCTTTCCCTTGATCTACTCCTTTGTAACACCACTTATTTTTATAAAATTATTTAGGATATTTAATTGGTTAAATAAAATAAAATAATGTGAAGATTAATAGGTTGAGATTTGATTTAATTAAGGGTAGCCATGTCATGTTAATGTGCAAATTAAAATGGGATAACATAAACTAATGTTTTAGGAAATGAGCAAGGGCAATATGGAAAATATGAGAGGTTTATACCCTAAACCCTTAGAAATGAAATGCACATTCACTTTCATTTATCAAATAAAAAACATCTAAGGCCGACCACCATTATTGTTCTCCAGAGAAGATAAAGCTAGGATTCAAGAGAAAGAAGATTAATCAACATATTCAACATCAAATCTCATATCTTTTAATCTCAAAGCTAAGGTGAATAATTACTACATTCCATTTTCTTATGGCTTTCGATTCCAAGATAGATCCAAAATGTTTTTACAGTTTATGCCATGTTTAGATGATTAAAGTTATATATATATATATATATATATATATATATATATATGCTTGTTGATGAATTATATATGTTCATGTTAGTTTTTTATGATATGTTCGACATAAAAACCCTATTGAATGACATTCAAATTCCTTGAATATTTAAATGTAGAACAGAAATGATATTTTAGTGATGGGTTATAAATTATTTACGGCTAGATAAACAATTATTTGGGTTTGAAATTTTTATATGTTGGAACATATTAAAATAGATTTTTTGGGTTTTTTCCAAATTTTTCCTAAACGTTTTGATGAATATATAAAATTATTTAAGGTACAGGACTTAAATGTTTTATATATTTAATTAAGGAGAATGGGCATTTTATAAAATAAAATGATCATTTAATTCTGAAATTAATAGCAGTGCTTTTCTGAAAAGTATTTGTTAACCAACCAGAATTTGAAAAACAGAGGAAAGTCAATTGAAAAGTTATTTTTTCTAAGTTAAAAACAAGAAAAATATACTTTTAGCATGTTTCAGCCTTTTACGGCACCAAACCTTCCGACCCAGACCTTTCAACAATGTCGAAAGGTTATAACTTTCGACAAGGTCAAAGACCAATGTATATGGTATCAAGTACCTTGGTACGTAACGAATTAGACAAGATCGAAGGGTACTTAATCGAAAGGTTAGTTGCCAAAGAGGTTGGAGTATGTTTGTTTTATAAGCCAAAAGGATAGCCTGCTTTTCTTTCAAAAAGAAGCTTTCGACTTGGTTGATTTCAACAAGGTCAATCATTTAAAATAAAGGTTTAAACCTTTCGACTTTAACAAGCTTTCGAAGGGGCCAAAATCCCCAAGCTACCACCTTTCAACCTTTCGAAGTCTTGCTTTCGACAAGGTCGAAAGGTTTAATTATTTTTAAAACCAGTCGCTTCTCCTATGCTTTCGAAAGGAAGCTTTCTACTTAGATGGTTTACCTTCTTAAATCTAACTGAAGTATAACCCAAGCTTTCAAAAGATATGTTTTAAAGTATTAAAGAGGCAGGAGCCTATTATTTTAAAAGAAAGGTTTCTAAGCTTTCGAAGGGGAGCTTCCGAAGGGGTCGGAAGCTAAGCGTTTGACAAAGTCGAAAGGTTGTTTTCGACGAAGTCAAAAGGTTTTAAAAAAGGATTTTCCACATGTTTTTAACTTGAACCCAAAGTGCTTTCGAAAGGTTTATGTTTTAAGGGTTGAATGCTTTCGAAAGGTTTTATTTTTTGCATGGTTTCAAAGGGGTCCAAAGCCAAGCTTTCGAAGGGGTCGAAAGGTAGCTTTCGAAGGGGTCGAAAGGTTCTATTTTCTGAATGATTTTAGAAGGTTTAAAGTGGAAGGTTTTCCTAAGGTTCTCTAAGGTAATGTTTCAAAAGTGTTTTAAAGAAGGATGTCTAAATTTTTATTGCCTTCGAAAGGAAAGATTTCAATGGTTTTGAAAGGTTTGAAGTAAGGTTTTGAAAGGTAAGGTTTCGGCCTCTTGGCCTAGATAATTGAAGGGTTTTACTTGTTTTAGAAAGAGGTACTTTCAGTGGAATCGAAAGGGGTACTTCCAAATATTTAAATGTTTTCCTTAACAAAGATTTGAGCAATGTGTGTATGCGTATGCGTATAACTTGGCAATGTGGTTTTGAGTAAAACATAGAGATTATATATATTTTCCTCGTGTTAGTTTAATTTAAAGGTTTTAAATTATTTTGAAAAGGTTTTTAAGGAAAATTATGGGAGGGGATCCCTAAGTAAAATGACTCGGATATTAGAATACCATATGGGACTAGTATAGGGTCACGCCCTATACATTAGCTATTGGCCCCAGCTAATAGTTGTCCAAAATTCCAGTGTGTAGGCCTTAGTCAAATAGACTAAGATTATGATTACACACATAAAGGAATATATGTTTGTATATAGATTGGTTATTGGTGAGCCCGAAAAATCATTAGGATCAGGAAGACATGGAAGATGATTAAGTTTAGGACAAACCATCCAGAAGAGAAGTATTTAACAGATAGTTAAGGACATATCATCAAGAAGAGGAGAATCTAATAAATGTTAGACTAATTTTATTTATATTGATTGGTAGGCCCAAGTCAATCAAAGGTTAAAAGTTAGTCAAATAAAACTTATGTGTTTGAACAGATAGTTCATTTATTACCTGATATTTATAATGATGCTTTAGAGTATTTAACCTGTTTTGGTTGCAGGAAAAGGTTTTGCAAAGATATATTTTAAAAGGATATTAGTGAGGGAAGATCTGTTTCGCTAAGTTGTGTGGTCTCACTTAACATATTAAACCGGGATGTATAATATTGTTCACACAAAGCTTATGTCTGACTCGAAGTTTATGTTTCCCCTTAAATTCTCGGGTGCTCAAAATTGGTTTGAGTAGGCCGAAGGGTTAAGGTCTTTTTAGGTTTTAGTAGGATGATGAATAAGGCTACCAAAGGCATGCAGGAGGAAAACAGATAGCTAGTGAGGAGTTGTAGTTTTATGTTTTGTTTTATTTCCATTGTGTTTGTATTAAGTCTATTATGACTATATAACTCTAACCATCCAAGGGGGTATCTTCATATACCGCTCTTGGCGTATTTTGTAATAAATATATTTTATCCATGCTTGGGAACGTATTGGGATTATGTATTGAGAATATGAAACATCTCTTGAAATTTAATGAAGAAAAAGTTGTTTTAATTTTTTTTTCCGTTTCATATTCAAATGCTTCTGATATTATAGATACCATTAACATAGCCATATTTAGTCGCCGGAAGCTAATACTATAGATGACTGCAGCATATGTAGCGCTTAGTTTTGCACGTCTAAATAGGAGATGTTACAGCTTGGTATTAGAGCATGGTTTATGAAATACTTTAACTAAAAATGGTTTTTGAAAACATAATCCATAGTAATTAGAGTTAAGATCGGGGTATGGGATAAATCTATAATAACGTACTTGTATTCATTATACATAAGTATCCCTATATCTCTACACTCCTATTTTAGTTAGGCTATTCATCTATATCTCACGAGGCTTGAATACAGATATGGAAGGAAGAAGATGCAGAGTTAATCTTGGAAGAGAGAGCACCACCACTAATGTAAATTCCCAACCAAATGATAGAAGAGGTCCAGGTCAGGCTCAAGCTAAAAATGCTGGTGCTGGAGTTTCCCAAGTGAATATGGGAGCCATGCATCAGTTTTCGTAAACATGATACAAGCAGTAACTACAGCTGGAGTTGTCAGAGGGAATGCTACTAGATGAGGAGTTTAGGAAGCTCCAATGGTCAATCACTATGCTAATCTGAGCAGAGACTATATTAGACTTGGAGGGAAGCCATTCATTGGAATTGAAGATGCGATTGAGGTAGAAAATTGGATGTTGCACTGTGAGATGATTTTCGCTGACTTAGGATTGAATGACGAGCAGAAAAGTAGACTAGCTTCAAGATAGCGTTAGGGCGTTGCTCTATTCTGATGGAATACTGTTGTAGCTGGTGTTGATGAGGTTTCCAAAATTAAAAATAAATATGAAAAATTAAAAATGAAGATGAGACTCCCCACACTTGATTTTGAATGTGTCCCCACAGTCAACCCAAGTGAAAGGATAAAAAAATAGCCTTTATTTATATGAAAATGAACGGTATTTACACGAGATCAGAAAATATATCGTCAAAAAGTAAATGAAACGGTCTTCTAAAGACCGATTCATATGTCTCGTCAAGTATGCGAGAAACAGCTTAAGCGTAGAAAACCAAATCGTAAAAGATTTCAAATTGAATGTTGATTTGGAAAAACGAATGTCGTTTTATTGAAAATTGTACGAGTTGATTTATTTTCGATGATTTTTGGGGTAGATATAACGATTGATTGAAATTCAAGTTTATTTTCACCAAATTTAAATTCAAGTTTGTCATTGAAAAATTCTTCAAAATTGTTGATTTCAAAATCAAAGTGGTGATTTAAATCTTCCCCGTCGAAATTTAACAACTCGTCATCCAAAAGTCCAAAGAATTTGTGTTCATTAAATTTATCTTCCTTTGTTGGATTGTCAACAACTTCAATGCGTATCTCAAATTCAAAATCCAAAGTTGCTGTATTCAAACTTTCAAAATCGAGAAAAGGAAGATCGAAATTTAAATCGAGTTTCTCACCGTCAAAAGAATTGAAATCCAAGTCAATTACCAAATTTTCAACAACTTCGTTAAGATTTTCGTTTTCAAAAGTTGTTATTTGAAAATCGTCGATTTGGGTAAAAGACGGATTATCACTTGACTCGTCATACGTTGGAATTTGAATTTTGTTTTTCAGGTTGTTTCATATATGTTTCAAACAACGAATTCGTGTGATCATTGTAAATTTCGTCCATTTGCTCAACAAAATCCAATTTATAGTTATTAACTTGAGAATTTTCGATTTGGATTTGTTGAGAACAAAAAATTTCACTCGTATCGTAGTCAAGATTATTCTCATTGCCAAAATTATTTGAAAAGTGTATCACATTTTCGTTTTGATTTTGAAATTCATTTTGGAGTTTACAATTGAATTGGCATGGGTTATCATTGAAATCGTTTGAATTTTGAATTGAAATCAAATTTTGAAATCTTGACTCGAGTTATTACATAAATATGAATTACACAAATCATTTATCATTTGATTTTGTTGTGTAGAGATTTCTAGTAGAGATGAAATGCTACTTTTGAGATTCGAGGGTTGGTCATCGTTTTGAAAACTTTGTTGTTCGAAATTCGAAATGTTTATAAAAAAGTTTTCGTTTAAATATCCATACAAATTTGGAGTGAAATCCTATGGATTATATTGATTTTACAACTATTGTAAAATTCAAGTGAGTAGGGAAAAGGAAACTCGGACATTTTCAAAAATATTTTGGGTTTTTTTTTCTTTTTTTATAAAAGAAAAATATATACAAATAAACTTTATTTTTTAAAAGGGAAATTGATTTTTGTTTTGTTTTTCAAATTTTTTCTTTGTTTTTGAAAAGGTTTTATAATTTGTTTTGGATTTTGGTTTTTCTAAATTTTTTTTTTTTGGAATTTTGAAATTTTGATGAAAATGTATTTAAAAATTTCAAAGGAAAATGACTATTTACAAAAAAAAATTAGTTTTGGATTTTGAATTTTTTTTTTTAAATATGCATGAGCTAATGCAACTATATAAATGCAAGGGTCTAATTACAAATTATTTATCCTAAATTAACCCAAAATTGTATAATCACACAATGTCTTAAATCAACAAGAAAGTTCTCAGCCAGGTAACGGGCATGGGTTATCGGTGCACCATGAATCACCGTAGCAATGTAGCCGAAGGTTTAAGTGCCTTCAGAGGAACAACCACTATAATATTTATGAATCACCGTAATATTTATAAATGGTTATTGCTGTGCCGTAGCGTAGACACCAAGAAATTAAATTGTTCAAAGAAGACAAACTGTCAATATACAATTAAGTGTTATTATTAATCAAATTCTATGATGAAATACAAAGCGGAAATTAAACATGTATTAACAATGCAACTACGAATGGATTTTTGTTTTGCTTTTGAATTTTTGAATTTTTTTCTCAAATGCAAGCAAACAACAATGCAATTCAAATGAAAGTAGAGATGAAAGCAGCAATTTATTTTTAAAGCAAGCAAGTGGAGCAGTTTATTTAGCAAGCAGTTCCTCCTTTTGATCTTCTGCTTTTGCAACCTAACAAAGGAATCGAACAAGATATATACAATAATATTTTTTTAAAAGCCAAATGAAAACAAAAGCCAAATGAAATGACTTACTATTCAATTGTCTATAAAGAAAATTAAATAAACAAAACTTCCCAAAGTCCATAGCTCAAACGGCCCAAGACAATTTAAAAGAAACAAACCACTTTTTTGGTTTTTAAACAAAGTATGCCACAACTTATTTCTCTATCTAAACCAGCATCTCGTTCGCAATTAAAACAAATTCTTTTTTTTTTTAAATGTCTGAATCGAAAAATCGACCAACCAAATTCAATGGGTTCGAGTTCACCAACCAATTCTCTATCAGGCTCGTGGTTAATTGCTATTGAGCGTAGGTGAAGGCGGGTCCATGAGTTCGAGGTGGATGAAGTCGCGGCGATTTGGAGTATATGATTTCGCGGTTGCAGGTGAAGTTGGTGTAAGTCGCGACTTGTTCGAAGTCGATGGGGTCTGCGATTGCAGTGGCGCTAGAGTTAGACTGATTTGGGGAGCAGGCTATTTGTGAAATGATTTGGGGATCGGGTTGCAGAAGTTTGCGGTGGTTCACACTTGGGATAGGATTTGGTTTTCGAAGCGAAGGTTCAATTCGAAGTGTAAGCGAAGGGGATTTCGGGTTGATGTCGGGTCTGTGGCTATGGTGATTGCAATGGCTTGAGATGTGGACCGTGAGTGAGGTGTGCAAACATTGTTGATTGGGAGGAGCAGTAGGAGTTTTTTTTTTTTGTTTGTTATTTGGCAGGCAAGGGGATGATTGGTGGAAATGAAGTTGAGGCAGCTGTTGTAGGCGATGCAGCAGTTGTGGCCGAGGGAAATGTGATGGTGAATGTGAATGGTGAATGTGAATGGTGAATGTATCAGGCAAGTGAAAATTTTGTTGGAGTTTGGGTGTGTGATGGGTATGCTTGCATGCAGATGGTTTGGTTGTTGAAGCATGGTGTACAGTTTGGTGAGTTGAAGTCTTAGTTTTGTGAAGGTAGAGGGTTGCGCGCTGTGCTCTGGTAGCAGCAGGTGGGTAGTTGAGCTTGGTCTGTTTGAGATGGAAGTGGTTAGCTGTTTTGATGAGACAGTGATGAGGCAGTGTTGTCACAGAGAATGATGGTGAATGGCAATGTAAGTTGAAATGACTGTTGCAATGGAAAGTGGCTGTTTATAGTAGGGGATAATGGAAAGTGTAGCAGCAGTAAGTTTGTGGTGTTGAATGATGGTTCAGGTGGTAGAATGGTTAGGTGCGATATGAAGTGTTTTTGGAATGGTGGAACGGTGGAGTTGGTATGAAGAAGTTGTATATGATGGTCAGCAGTGTATGTGGGGATGGAAGGTTTGTATGCGAATGCAGTCAGATGTTTTGTTGAAGGGTGATGTTATATGGTGGCTGTTGAGTTTTGTGGAGGATCAAGTGGAGCTGTTGTGAGTGAATATGCTGATGGTCGGGGCAGCTTGATAGCAGGTTGAATGGATGGGGAGTGTTTGTAGAAGAGGGAAGTAGGTTGGTTAATGATTGGAAGTAGGTAGACGGAAATGTGGTGGCTGGTAAGGGCAGTTATGGTTGAACTGCAGTTTCGACCGTGAATTGGCTTTGGTAAGCAGCAGATTTTGTATGTATCTTACAGGCAACAGAGAGATGGTTTGAGGAAGTTTGGGATGGGCAGTCTTATCTTGTTTCTTTTTTTTCTTTTTGTAAATGTATATAAAAAAAATGAAAGATGTAAATGTAAAAAGAAATGAAAGTGCAAATGTGAATAATTAAAATATTTTTTTAGGAATTGTGTGCTTTTTTAAAAAAAAATATGTCAATGCAATGCAAATAGAAACAAAAACAATCACACAAACAAATGCAAGCTACAAACACACAACATCTATATAACAAATTAGAGCGGACTTAACGGTGTAAGTTAACGGAAGACAAACAAAAGATAAAGAACACATCTGATTTAAAGTTGGAAAGACAGTAACTCGGTTTGTTTTTGTTTCTTCATTTTTTTTCTCACAGTATGCAGCTGTCAAATGATTACTAACTCTGTTTTTTCTTGTTTCTTTATTTTTTTCTCACAGTTCAAAAGGAGGTTTCATTATGAAGCGGGTACTTTCATGCTCCTTCAAATTCCTACAATACTTTTGCGTACTTCCCTCACTGTTTTTTTTCCGCAATGATAGAAAGCAGTGGCTCAAAAGAAAGAAGCAAAGGATAAAAATATTGAGGAAACAATTGCAGTGAATGTTGAGCCAGTTGAAGTGTTAGCTAACTTACCAAAAAGAATTAAGATTGTTAAGATGGAGCCAGATGATGCTGCTGAGTTGGCATCTAAACAACATGCTGATTCAAAGGAGATAGTGGGACTTGGAGCACTTGATCCTCTCCCGGTAGCAAACTTAGGTTATAATGCAAAAGAAAAGGAAGCTGATGGTGCAAAAGAAACGGAAGCTGATGATACAAAGGTGGAAATTCAACAACAATCTTCATCCTACTGCAACCTTGAAGAATTTGATGATGATTTAGCGGCAGTGGTAATATAATGGTTGTGCTGATGGTTATTATCATATTTATTCCCTACTGACTCCTTTGTTGTTTGTCAACTTACAGATTGAGTGGGCGGAGAAAAATGGATACCGATGATATGTTCACTGATCTGATGGGTGTTTGTTGTTTGTCAACTCCATCTTTCGTTTCTTTCTCTTGGTGATGTTATATGGTGGCTGTTGAGATAGTGGTAATCCATGACTGCTGAACTTATAAGAAAATCAAGCCTTATTATATGGGATGAAGTGCCGATGCAACATAGATTTTGTGTCGAAACAGTTGATCGTTCTTTACAAGATATTCAGGATTGTTCTAAGCCATTTGGTGGAATAACAGTAGTTCTAGGAGGAGACTTTCGTCAAATTTTACCCGTTATCCCTAGAGGTTTACGTGAAGATATTGTTGGAGCAACATTACGACGTTCACCTTTATGGAAATATGTTGAAGCATTAACACTATCGAAGAATATGCGTTTAAATTCTGAAGATTCTGATACTACTGAATTTTCGTCTTACTTAGAGCAGGTTCTATTTTTTGCATTTTCTACTATTATTTCAGATTGCAAAGTATACTATGAAATATTTGCTATGTTGGCTCTTCATATCTGATGTTTCAGGTCTTGATCGGTTTTCATTAGCGTAGGATTTTTCTAACACTTTATCATCCTTCTGACTTACATAATAACAATATTGATTCATCGGCCAATCGTACAGTTCTTCATCTAATAGAAGGTCCTCTAACAGCTTATTTGCTTATAAATCTTCTGTACAGTAATGTTATCAACTAATATTAAATTCTATGCATACTTGATTAGTTATATTTTCCAAGTACATTATACGAACAAAAATTTATTCTTTACATTTTGTTATAGCACATTGTGTAGAATGTTCAAAATTTGCAGCAGTGCAACATATACCGCCATAAGCTGTGTGTACGGTTCACTGGAAATCTCATAGTTGAAAAGCATTACAAAACATATAACTATTCCATACTTATATGCATATACACACACAAAACTTTTGATCCATAAAACAAATAACATCCAAGTTTATATACAAATTAAAATTAGCATCTGTGCCATCGGCACAGGCTCCATACTAGTAAAAATACATATAAAATCACACTAAGATCAAAGAAAAATAATTCGAAGAATAGAAAATCAAAATCAAACAAATTTCCCGGCAACAGCGTCAAAAACTTGTTAATCGGCTAATTTTCTATCGGTTTAGAAAATAGTCGAAAAATTTGGAAATAAATTTAACCGCAAGCGCACGGTGTACGAATATAGCATGTATGCGAGTACGGGTCGATCGTAGGAATTGTTTAATTTTAAAAATCTATTCAATCAAATTAAACCAAAATCGAGCGAAAGTTAAGCTAGAGAATTAACTAACTACCTAAAAGAAAAGAGAAGCAAATATAAGATTTAAATGATAATTTAGAGAATAAATTCACTCTCTAGATCACTAGTTAAACACATGAAATCATGATCTCTCTTTTATGGTCATTAGTGCTTTAATTGATGTGCTTATCATAAGTATGGCATATTTGTGCTATTGATTAGTCAACATAAGCCATCAAACTATAACACACCCCTTAAAACACTTATTAACTTTCATGAAACTTGACAATGAAAATGAAATCTATTTTAAGTACGGCCTATTAACTATTGATTAGAAATATAGACCATCAAATTTTAATTTCAAATCACTTTCTTTTGTCATAATCATATTTTGATGAAGAGGCAATAAGTGTTAGTGACTGTTTAAGTATAGCCTATTTGGTGTCAACAATATAGGCTATCAAATTCAAAGCAAAAACAACTAGTGAACAATTCTATCATCATCATTAAGCACAAAATGAGAGCATGAATTAACAAATAGTTGAAGCTACATAATTAGAGAGCTTCATTACCCCTAAATTGAAGGGATTTAGCCTCTCATATTTGTCATTTGATTCACAAATATACCTAGCAACATGAAAGCAAAATGAAAGAAAAAGGAAAATGAAAGCTAATGGAAAAGAGAACTACTATTCTACTTGCATAAAATAAAAGAGATCTGCACTACAACATGAAAGAAAATAAACAAGAAAAGTAAGAACATGTATTAAATTGCATAAAAAAGAATTACATAAAGAAAAAATGGCTAAGTAGCCATGAAAAGAAAGAGAGCTTTCATTTTATTTTCCTAAGATAAGAGAGCCTAAAAGAGAGACTAAGGGAGACTAAGTAAGAAGAGGGTTACATGAACATAATGGGTTATTTATACAAGCATGAAATCATAATCCATAATTTGGGGAATGCCCAAACTACCCTTGATAAAGTGTGGAGGCAAGTAATTATTAGCTTCTACTAATCATCATTTAAGTGTACATGAAGCCATTAATTCCATAAGCATGTGCATTGGCCTCTAATTTGTACATGAAGGTAGGTGGGTAGGTGGGGTCCACCATGTTCTTCACTTTGAATCATTTTCATTTTCATTTCTTTGTATTCATTTTGTGCATGCATGTGTCTTAAAAGACACCACTCCTATTTGAGATCAAATTCCTACACAAATATATATATATATATATATATATATATATATATATAATTTTCAATTAATTTTTCTCAAAGAAATATATACACACGAATGACCGTTTTGCTTCTATATGAAGATGGATATGTGACAATTTGGAATTAATATGGGTTTTGGTTAAAACAAGTTAAAATACCAAACATGACCATTTATTTAATTTAAATAGAATAAATATGATGGTAAAAATATGCACATTTACGTGCACATCATGAGGAAACCATGACTTGGGTGGAGTTTAGGAGAAGATTCTACGAAAGGTTCATGTCAGTGATGCGCAGTTGGTGTTGGTTAGGAAGTTTATTGAATTGGAGCAAGGAGAGATGTTTGTTCCAGAGTATGCTAGAAGATTCAAAGAGTTAGCCCGGTAGGGGTATGCTATGGTTGATATGGTGATAACGAGAAACAAGAAGTTTATAAGGGGTCTGAAGCCGGAATGGGCAAGTGCTACCTTACCGTACTTAAGAGATCCAAGTGATGTAGTAATAGAAATGACGCTAAGGCAGGAACATGCATTAGCTTGTTTGGAGAAGAAGAAAGAGAAGGAGGTCCAGAGTAGGTAAGGCCAGAAAAGAAAGTTTTTCCATAAGAAGAATGCTCAGAAGGGAGGAGCACAGAAGAAGGGAAAATCTGAAGTGGTCTGTCATAAATGTGATAAGAAGGGACACTATGCAAATTAGTGTTGTACCGAAAAAGGAAAAGGAAAGAGGCAGTTGGAAAGAAGAATATCCGATGCTTCAATTGTGACCAGATCGATAATTATAAGAATCAATGCAAAGAGACTGCTAGAGAAGGAAAGGGACAGATGTATGCCTTGGAATCCGCAATTTCAAGGCCAATTGTGCAGGAGAAAGGGAAGACTATTCTGAGAGGCTCGCTACAGATTCACGGTATGTCTGTCGGCGTTCTGTTCAATACTGGTGCATCACATTCTTTCATTTCTCGATGTTTAGTAGATAAGCTTAACCTAGAGATCTCATACTTAGTTACTTCCTTAAGGGTTGCAAATTCGATAGGTGGGTACGCGACAATTGGGATGAGGTGTGACCATTTAGAGTTTGATTTGATAGGTCATACTTTTGATTGTTGTTTTCGTGTATTTGATTTTGTGGGGTTTGGAATCATCCTTGGCATAGATTGGTTAAGTAAATATGATGCTAGGATATTATACCACGATAGGAAAATATCACTTAGACACCCAGGTTGTAGTGATCGGATAGTTTATAACGTAGAAAACCTTAGTTGTGTGGTGAATGCTTTATTGGATGTTGCATCGAGTCTTTGAGGTTAGAGAGTTTGCTGATGTGTTTGAGCCAGTAGTGGGGTTACCATCGAAAAGAGCCATTTAGTTTCAAATTGATTTAGTGCTTGGAGCAGAAGCGGTGAGTAAGCCGCCTAGCAGAATGACACCTACGAAAATGAAAGAGTTGAAGGTGCAGCTGGTAGAGTTAGAAGGTAAAAAATTTATTCGACCAAGTAATTCACCTTGGGGTGCGGCAGTAGTATTTGCTAAGAAGCCAGACAGATTGTTGAGGCTATGTACCGATTATCGTAAGTTGAATGAGAAGACGAACAAGAACTGATATCCGTTGCTGAGAATTAATGACTTGTTCGATCAGTTAATTAGAGCCAAGGTATTCTCTTGATTGCATTTTGCGATGGGATTTCATCAACTTAGATTGGCAGAGGATATTATTCCTTTGACGGCGTTTAAGATAAGGTATGGATCGTACGAATGGTTAGTTATGCCATTCAGACTAACTAATGCACCAACATTATTTGTAGATTTGATGAATCGAATTTTCCAAGAGCACTTAGATAGATTTATGTTAGTCTTCATAGATAATATTCTGACATACTCTAAGGATGAGAAGGAGCATGAAGTTCATCTTAGAGTTGTGCTTGAGACATTGAGAGAGCATCAGTTGAAGGCTAAGTTTTCGAAGTGCCATTTTTGGAAAAAGGAAGTGTTGTTCCTTGGTCATGTAGTCTCAAAAAAAGGGTTGTATGTAGATCCGATTAAGATCGAGGTCGTGAATAATTGGAAGGGACCCGAGACGGTGACCGAGATAAAGAGCTTTCTTGGATTTGCTAGATATTCTTGGAGGTTTATAAATAATTTTTCACGGATAGCTGCACCGATGACTAAGCTTACGCAAAAAGAGGTGATGTTTGTATGGACTGATAAGTGTGAGGAAGCATTTCAAAGCTTGAAACACTTATTGACCCATGCACCGGTGTTGGTGGTTTCGGAGGGAAACCATGATTTAGTTGTTTATACTGATGCGTGTGGAACTAGATTAGGAGCTGTGTTGATGCAAAGAGGTAAAGTGATTGTTTATGATTCTTGATAGCTCAAACCGCATGAAGTTTGGTATCCAAATCATGATTATGAATTAGCTGCCATTATATTTGCTTTGAAGGTGTGGAGGCATTATCTTTTGGCAGAGCGATTCGAGCTTTATACTGATCATAAGTCATTGAAGTATTTGTTCTCTCGGAAGGAGCTAAACATGAGACAACAAAGATGGTTAGAGTTTATTACTGCTTATGATTTTGGAATTGAGTACACACCCGGAAAAGGAAACAAGGTAGCTGATGTACTTAGCAGGAACCATCAGAATGCAATATTGGCTATGATTGCTAAGTGGAAAGATCTGGAAGTATTGTCAGCCTGTAGAGTGCAGTATAGATCCGAGACAGTATCTAGTGTAGGAAGTGTTGTATTGTCTTGTTTAGAAGTTCGACCGGTAATGATTGAGAAGATAGCCTCAAAACAGAAGGAGGATCCATTTTGGATGAACGGATTAGAAGGCTAAGGGAAGGAACAAAGAACGATGACATAAAGGATTTTAGTCTTAATGGAGAAATAGATCTAGTGATTTGGTTAGCAGAAGTGTTACATTTGCGGATTTTCTGCTACAGTTATCAGAAATTGATTCGGAATGGACTATATTAGGACACATGTTCTTTTAGACTGTACTTTTATCCTATTGTACTTAATGTTTTAGCATCTAATCAAGCATTTCACATTGCTAAGAACATGGGCATTATCTATAATCTACATATTAATGATTTTGAGTATACTAAAAACAAGGAACTTCCTAGGGCTAATCCTATTCTTAGGCGAAAGTCTTAAGTTGAAACGTTTATGGTTCGTGTATACCATCAAAATGTTGTAGAATACAAAGATTCCTAAAAAATAGCCTAGAAGATATAATATTATCACGAGAAACAAAGATAGAATATACCTAGTCCAAATATTTTCAGATTTAGGGAGTAACATATTTACTGAATGAATTTTGTCCGAACTATTGATACCTTTGGGGGAATTATGACTATGTGGAAAGACTACAAATATAAGTTTATTAAATGGATCCCTAAATGTCATTCATTACACGCAATTTTACATGAGTTACACAATATTTTGATTGTAAACATCACCAATGTATATGCACTTAGTAATAAAATTCATAGACATGCTCTTTGATCTAAATCTATTAACATTAGACTTCTCTCCTTTAGTCCCTAGGTTGTAGGAGGGGATTTCAACGTTACTATGCATTTCGTTGAGCACTCACCCCAAGAGGAATATACCAATGACATGGAAGAATTTAATTATTTTATTAATCTCAACAACCTTGTTGAACTTCCACCCCTGAGTAGAAGATTCACTTGTTTATGGTAAAGAGAAACCCTCGATGGCTCTGTTGGATAGGTTCCTTATCTGTACAGAATGGGAAGACAAATTTCCCAGGTCTAAAATGTATGGTTTGGAAAACCTCATCTCCGATCACTGTCCTATTTTATTAAATTCTCATGACCAATTATCTAAACACGAACCATTTAAGTCTGAAAAATGTGTCTCAAAGAAGATAACATCGAAGATCTCATAAACTTGAAATGGAACTCCTTGGATAATTATGTTCTTAATAATGCAGCAAAGAATTTGGTTTTCAAACTTAAGGAATCAAGAACATATCTAAAGCAGTGGAATATGATTATGCTTGACAACATCAAACCAAAAAAAGATAAGATTTTAAATGAGAATTTGGAAATAAACAAAATAGGAGAAAATTTAATTCATGAGGAGAAAGTTAAACCATTTTATCAAAAAAAGGAATTAAATAAAATGTTCAGTTGGGTAGAAAGTACGTGGAAATAAGCTCCAACACCCCATGGATCAAAGAAGGTGACAATAATACTAATTTTTTCCACTATATGCTAATGACAGAAAAATATCTTAACTCTATTCAATATATTAAAGTTAACAAGACGTTAATCAAAGATAAAGTTTATTTTAACAATATCTTTACCAAACATTGTATAGAATATATGGTAATAAATGCAAACGACAAATTAGGTGGACGGGACTACCTCTTCCCTTAATAAATTAGGCTCTCCTTTCAAAGGAGGAAGTCTGGTCAACACTTAAGGGTAAGTGTAGTGATAAAGCCTCATGCCTTGATGGTTTTCCCATGATGTTTTATCAAAAAAATTAGCATATTATAAAAATAGCATATTGAACTTATTTGATGAACATTATTCTTGGAAGCACTAATTAGGAAGTTTTAATTTTGCCGAACGTTGCCTTAATTCCAAAAAAGAATATCCAGAAGAACTGATAGAATTTATGTAAAGACCGCCCTACACATCCAACGTCCAACATACATGTATAGTACGTTATAACAGTGCTCGATCGATGTAGGGAGATCGCTAGGGTGGTAAAAGTAACTAAAATAATGACAAGACTCGCCGTGTTTCTCACCGAGCATGGAATAATATATAATAATCATTACAAATACAAAACAGGCGAGACATGATAACAAAATAAACCATAGATTCGGATTGCACAGGTTTATACAATCATATAAAACAGTAATGGAGCTAAAACAATCGATAAATAAACTCAAATGATGAACCGTGTTAGCGCCAAAATTGGTCACTAATACCCAAATCCTGATGAAAGCACCAAATCACAGTCACATGTCACATATAAAATGTATGTAGAGAGTATAAATATGAAGAACAATAAAAATTAAAAAGAAAGCAGTAAGAATAGAGGATTTATAGTGGTTCAACTTACTTAGGCCTACGTCCACTCTAGAAATTTCTTTTTTATTGATGTTAGAATCAATTACAGTTATAATCTAAAGGTTTTGGAATAACAACGGCAGAGCAGCCCTAGTATAGAAGATGAAGGGAAATAGAATGAAGATCCCTTTTATGAAGCCCCACATGCTGTATTTATAGGCGAACTGAGTTATAAGGCTTCCTGAGTAGTCCGGGCGCATCAAGACCATAGTCGAGCCAACATCCTTAATTACGACCGACCCTATGCTCAAATATACCGATTCAATATCACCTCGGGAATGACTTGAAGGTGACATGGAGCAAACTTGCTTGCGATTCGAAGTAAACAGGGCTGGAACTCGAAGCAGTAAACACGCCGATCCACTATATCCTACCGAGCCACACCATCCTACCGAGCCACTCCATCCTGCCAAGCCACTTCAACATGCCGGTCCACTAGAAATGCCGACCTGCTCACGATGCCGAACTACTCATGCTGCCGACCCAATCTTGTAACGATGTTGACCCACTCCCTTGGACCGATCCAGAGATGCCGACCCACTCATGATGTCGAACCAAGATGATCTGAAATATGTCGAACCACCTTCGACCATCGATCCACTTCAATCATCGATCCACACCATCCTGATGACCTACTTCCTTGGACCGACTCTATACGACCGACCCATTCCACTGCCGATCCCATCGAGGTCGAACTACCAATGCCGATCCCATATAACCAGTCCACCAATGCCGATCCCATCGAGGCCGAACCACCAGTGTCGAACCACTCCAAAGCCCAACCTGGCCCGACCGTCCTATCTTGGCTGACCACCGAAGTCGAGCCATGCATGACCTTCCATCCTTGGTTGAGCGCCACCTGCTAAACCACCTAGGCCGAGCCATATACACCGAACCACCTAGGACTGACCGTCTATCCATCCAATTGACTCAAACACATCGTATTCCAGCCTCGACAAACGAGCAGTCGATTTAGTTAAATCCATTTGTCCATGACATTTCCAAAAGGTGGGTTAACATTTGTCCTCCAAAACATGCCTTGCTATTGGAAGGTGTGTTTTGAATAGCCTCAAATCTGATATCCGAAGTCCATATGTTATCAGTAGCCATACTTTCCTATTAATAATCCAATCCATTTTATCCAAGCATCATCATCGTATCCTTATCCAAATTTGCGACTGCTCTGAGTCGATATCCAATTCCTATCTAGTAACCAAATCCCCATCCAATTCCACATCCATCCGAAATCAACTAACCGAATCCATGATCTCTTCGGATCATTTTATCCGAGTCTGGGACCTCTTCGGGTCCTTGTTAGTCCAAATCGAGGACCTTGTTGGATCCAAATCCTAAGTTGGGACCTCACCGGGTCCTAAAACCCATATCTAGGACCTCGCTGGGTTCTTATCCAAATTTGTAGCTATTCTAAGCCGCTATCCAAATCCATTTCACACCTTCGAAGTCAGTAATCGAATCCTATGATCTCTCTAGACTGTTGATGACCTCTCTGGACTTTGATAAGCTCGATCCAAACTTAACGATTGAGTAGGCAGATCCTGTTGCGCTTCAATGAAACAACCTATCCCTTGCACTCCAGTTCAGCGTCTCTGAACATGAAGCGATGCCCTGATCCTCCTGGACCAATATTAGCCTCTCCGGGCTCTTACCGGATCCCATCCTACCACTCTCTGGTAAAGGGGAAACAACGTTGAATGAGCCGATCCTATCACTCCCCGATGAAGCAGCGTCACTCCCTACACTCCGGTTCAATATCCTTGAACATTAAGCAATGCCAGGCCTAAGTCCTAGATCGATTGTAGCCTCTCCGGGCTCTTTTTGGATCCCATCCTATCACCCTCTGGTGAAGGGGAAATAACGACGAGCGAGCCGATCCTGTTGCACTCCGACGAAGCGGCGTCGCTCCCTGCACTCCGGTTCAGTGTCCCCGAACTTAAACCGATTAATTTCCAACTGCCTTCCAATATACGTCCCATAACTCTCCAGTTAGGTATTCGCTGCATTAAACCAAAATCCGTTTATCAAATCCAAGGTCCAAACGTCCAATAAGAAAAACAGAAAAAGCTAAGGGCTGCCTCTCCAGACAAAGCGGACTATTACCATCTCAGAGCATGCCTGGGGATCACTCCGGTCCCCTTACATGTATAAGTGGCTTAGTTGTTGTTTATTTTTTAAATCAAAATCAAAAAAGATTATTCGATAACTAGAGTCTAAATCCTAAACTCGGTCTTTTCCATCGCGATCAGCGGATGACGAGTCGTGACCCCATTCTAGGGTCATCCCCAGTGATGTAGACGGAGGCTTGATTAGCTCCAAAGGAAGCCTCCTGACTTCCCTCTTGCTGACTTCTTTCCGTCCTCTGTCTCCTAGTTGATTGTTTTTCCACAGTCTTCAAAATCCAGTTCCTAAGCCTTTAAATCCAAAATCCAAGCTTTAAAATCCCTAGGTGCTAGCTTTCTCAGTGAAAGCACCAAAATATTAGCGCCAAAATTGGTCACTAACACCCAAATCCAGATGAAAGCACGAAATCACAGTCATAGATCATAGATAGAATGTATGTAGAGACTATAAATACGAAGAACAATAAAAATTAAAAAGAAAGCAATAAGAACAGAGGATTTATAGTGGTTTGGCTAACTCCAACCTACGTCCACTCCAAAAATTTCCTTTTTATTTATGGTAGAATCAATTATAGTTACAATCCAGAGTTTTTGGAATAACAATGGCAGAACAGCCTTAGTATAGAAGATGAAGGAAAATAGAATGAAAATCCCTTTTCTGAAGCCCCACATGCTATATTTATAGGCGAAACTTGAGTTACTGGGCTTCCTGAGTAGTCTGGGCCCATCAAGACCATATCCGAGCCAACATTCTTCATCATGACCGATCCCAAGCTCAGATACACCAACTCAATATCGCCTCGAGAATGACTCGAAGGTGACCCAGAGCAAACTTGCTTGCGAATCAAAGTAAACAGGGCTGGAACTCGAAGTAGTAAACATGCTGATTCACTCCATCCTACCGAGCCATACCATCCTGCCGAGCCACTCCATCCTGCCGAGCCACTTCAACATTCTGATCAATTCGAAATGCCGACCCACTCGTGAGCCGAATTACTCATGCTGCCGATGCAATCTTGTGACGATGTCGACCTACTCCCTTGGACCGATCCAAAGATGCCGACCCACTCACGATGTCGAACCAGGGTGATCTGAAACATGCCGAACCACCTTCGACCACCGATCCACTTCAATCATCGATCCACACCATCCTGCTGACCTACTTCCTTGGACCGACCCTATACGACCGACCCATTCCATTGCCGACCCCATCGAGGCCGAACTACCAATGCCGATCTCATATAACCAGTCCACCAAGGCCGATTCCATCGAGGCCGAACCGCCAGTGCCTAACCACTCCAAAGTCGAACCAGGCCCGACCGTCCTATCTTGGCCGACCTACCTAGGCCGAGCCATACATGACCTTCCATCCTTAGCCAAGCGGCACCTACCGAACCACCTAGGCCGAGCCATATACAACGAACCACTTAGGACTGACCGTCTATCCATACAGTTGAGTTAAACCCATCGTATTCCATCCTCGACAAATGAGCAGTCGATTTAGTTAAATTCATCTGTCCACGACCTTGCAAAAAGGCGGGTTATCAAGCCATCTCTCAATAAAATAAGTCAAACACGGTCAAGGTTACATAGTATCACATAGCAGAATAAGCAATAAAAAACACTGAAATATAAATAAAAGAAAGCGTTACCTTTTGCTAGTCCATCTGCACAACTCCATACGCCATCTCCACTTGCTATCTATTTTACTCATTAAGTACCGAAACTAATAAGAAGCAAAGGATACAACCACTAGTTGGATAACAAACTGGTGTGAGTAATAAACAATCTTAAAATACTATGAAAATCGATGTAATATAAGACACAGGGTATAGAGAATTATACCTGACCTATCCCTACATCTAAAGAGTAAACACATAACATCATATGCTAATATATAATCATCGTAAGGTAAATTTTATCCAAAGTACAATATTAGATGTATAATTATCCAAATCCACAGTATCTACATCCTATGATATCCCTAGAGTGATAAACGAACATTGAAAATATTGCATCCATAACTTCAACAAACAGTCCTCACAATCACTTATGTGCATTGGATATATTATAACTTGTATGGTCATCTTGTGCCAGAGCTAATGGAAAAATATTAGCGTCTTGATGCTTCAATCCATGACACTCTGACATCTAGGAAACTAGATACCTTCCTCGATCCAAATTATAGTGACCCCTTCCTCGATCTAGGGTACCACATCCTCATACCCAGTGAGTGTCCTCATATGCCCCATCGTTATGAGAACATTTCAAAATACCTTGAGTATCAATGTTCCTTTTTGCGCTCGTCATCACGTTAAAAATAATACTTGTTCCATTCCATTCATTTCCATAACAGTGAACACTCCCTCATTCTACTTGCAGGTTCCATCCCCATTGAACCTAGCCTTATGGATTGCTTCACCATAATCGAGTCGTCATTACCAAAGTATAGCTCCATCCTTATCGAGCTGTCATCTTTTAAATACAACTTCATCCTCATCAAGTCGTCATCATCGAAAAACCTCTATACATCCATCCTTATTATAGAGTAATCTTGTAAAATTCCAAAGTGATCACATTGAAGCACCATGTCCTTTGCTTTACTCGATCGTCATCTTTCTTTATGCCATAACATCAAAATTAAATGTCAAAAGATCAAATGAATGGACTTCGCACACTCCCCAATGCATCGTCTACGCCTCCGTGAAGTTTGACCATGATTGGTCAATTTTCAATCATTTAGGTACCGACATAATTGGACATATCGATGCTGACATGATTTACTCAGTCAAAATTGACTAAATACTTCATTTCGAGCCCAGAGTTCCCTTTCTTTTTCCTCGAAGTACTGGTTGAATTATCATGAAGCAATCATGTTGTTACCGACATCTTCAACTTGGCCAAAACTTTCTATGTCCACCGCATCCAACTCCTTGCCCTTTATTAGAAGCCTGAAGACAAACTCCTCTCTGCCCAAAGCTCCTACATCATTTCCTCGAACGAAACCACCACCAACGTGATTTACACGTCACCATCAACTTAATTTGGTGCCATATGTCGACATGAGTTTCTTAGTGAAAATCAACTCCAATCCTTATGTGACTTCTTTTAGAGTCTTCCTGGGCTCCAAAGAACAACATACTCCAGCCACGTCACATTTTGAACATTTTTTATATCGATTTGCTCAAAATGGCGACCTATTTTCTAATTACCCTACACGACTAACAAACCAATCAAACAATTAATACAATCATCACATAACATTCAACATCTCATATAAGCAATCCAAACATGCTTTGAAAACATATATTTCTTGGATTTGATTTTAAGCAAAAAATCACGACATAGTTGGTAAATGGTGTACAATGAATGAAAATACAACTTTGTTTAAACTCTGCTCTAGGGTGTTATTAAAGTTAGATCTAGGTTTTAAAATATTTAGACGTTGAAAATCATCTTAAAAATCACGTTTTTACTATATCAATGAACATAGAATTGTGAGAGAAGAAAATCACTCACATAAAACAAATTACCCAAATCTTAAGGCAAATCAAAGGTGGAACAGTAGATACATGAATCCCAACGTAATCCTAAGAACAAGTCTTTAATTCCTTTGCTAACTACCCTTAATTATGTGTTTAAGTTGATTAAAGTAGGAAAAAATGGTGCTTTTGGTTGAAAGCAAGTTAATGGAGGTTTGGTTTAGTTTTGGAAAGTTGAAAAGTGATTAGGAACCGTCCCACCATCTCTAATTAGGTTCAAATCATAAAATGGGTTAATGGGCCTAATCCGAGCCTAATTAATTACCACATAATTTGGTCAGAAACTGTCCAAAGTTCAAGTGGCCATAGCTCCTAAACTATAAGTCTAAAAAGCTATCATGACCACTCCATTGAAAGAGAAACCATAATATCTTTCTAATAGAAGTGGTTTAGACTATAATTCAACTTCTATTAAAAGTTATATGACTTACAAGCTTTTAAGGTCAAAATCGTCCAATAAAAATTCTATAGTTGGAAAATATCACTAATTAATATTTCTCAGAATTACACAGCTATACTACCTAGTATGGATTTAAAATTAATGTTTTACGATCCATAGATACGTAAAATATGGATCGTTACACTCTCCTCTCCTTTAGGAGTTTTGCACCCGAAATCTCTAATCACAAGGTTAAGTCAAACAATTCTACCTCGCATCCCTATCAACCACAAGCAACCATCTTAAACATAAAACATGTAACCACGCGAAAATGAGCAAACAAATAATATATATGCCTACAATAGCATGCAAGGCACTAATCTATCCTACACGGTATCAAAAGAGAAAGCTTTTATTTCAGGATAGAGAAGGTGGTTGTTCATCTCCTACTTGAAAGTTTTTACTCGCACTCATGCCATCGAGTATGTCAATGAAGTTGGCTCAAAAACATACACATGGCATGAAACAAAATCACAAGAATCCACAACAAGCATATTTTAAATTATAAATTATTAATAATAACTTTAAATTATAAGTTATAAGTAATTAAAATAATGTAATATACATTTTAATTGTAATTCTATTTCAATCACAGGATAAAAAATTTAAAGAACAAGACAGACTGCTTGAAATAATAGGTTGAGATGAGCTGACTACCGATGAGGAGGGCATGATTTTTGACACTATCATGGAATTGCAAACGCAGAATAGGAGCTATAGTTTGGAAATCAATAAGTAATGTTTATGTGTAATATATCTTTGAATAATGTATAACACATTGATTTTATTAATCGCACTATATGAAACTCATACTCTTTGGTAAAAAAATATTGCAGGCTAGACAAAGGCAAGCCAGCTATAGAATAGCTTAGGACGATTAGGAGATTGCAGACTTGAGAGCTCCGATTGCGGACCTTGAGGATCGAGACAAGCGTCCGACGGTGGAGATGTACCAGATGTCGGATGAGCACATTTCTGCTTATATGCAACAATATGGTAGATTTCCTTCATTATAGGGATTAGAAGGCGCCGAGGAGTAGGTATGTTTTTTTTATTTATGTTGAGATATCATATATATATATATATACACTTTGATGTTGGAAGGTAGTATGAGAGTTATATATACTTTGAGAAATGTGAGGTTGATTTGGTGTGACGTACGATATATTTTGAGATGTTGACGGGTGTTTTAGATTTGCGGTATATTGACAGATGTTTGAGGTTGGTTTCTGGTAAATAATGATGCATTTTTTATTATTGATGTGACATATTTTATGGTATATGTGATATGTATGATTTGGGCATTACTATATATGATTTATATGTGTGAAATTGAAATGCAATATACATTGTTATATATGTGTTGTTTGATGCATGAATCGTGGCTGGAATGTAAAAAAAAAAGTTCCAAATTTTTGACGGTTAGCGATGGCAATTAATAACCAAAACATGACAGACTCTATGATTGCTACGTGTACTCGACGAGGCGATGGAAACAGTCGAACCATCCGATGAAAGCCGTCGAAAAGTTGATGACGGAGCCGTCGAAAAGTTTATCATGAGCAGTTGCTTAATGGATGTTATTTCGATAGCTTCTTCCATCGATTTTCTATGGCTTTCGACGGCCGTCGATGGCTATTTATGGTTGAAACTACTATTCTCCCTTGTAGTGATTATAGCGTAATGTTTGCATGATTCATGTGAACATATTATAAACTAAAATAAAAAATTATATTAAAAAATATTAATTAAATTATGACATTAATTTATATATAACAATATAAATAGTTAAATTAAAACTCCAAAATTCCTCTTCTATCCGTCTACCAATACACTTGATCCAACAACTAGTCATTATATGGCTAATCCTAGAAACTTCATTAGGAAGCTGTCAAAGTTATAATTAAAGCTGTCAATGGATATCTAAAAAATTCGAAATTCATCCGCATCTGTATCACGAAAAGCGAACAAATATCCAATACCTGAAAAAGCGGATGCGGATACGAAGATATTAATATCTGCAATTTATTCGTCTCATTTTTATCAAGATTATAGTTTATTATATATGTTTTTTAGTACAATTAAAGACATGCATTTATTGTTTTTATTAAGTTAATAGTTTATATTAAATGCACTTGTCATATTAACTGGCCAAAACTATTTATTATACTTTTATAATCGATGGAATTAAAAAAATTATGTTAAACTAAATTTTTTTATTTATGTTTCTTGATTATCGATCATTGGCGGATAGATTAATTATTCAATATCCGTACCCGTATCTGCGGATGTAGATATATGATATTTGAAAATGATTTCAAATGCAAATGAAAATATGACACTATTCTCATTTGAAAATACTCGTTAACATGCCTAGTTTTTGTAATTCAAGATATCTTAAAAGATCACTGGATTTTGGACCTATTTGGTGATTAAAAGTGTTGCAATTTGGTTGATTACAATGATTCACCTTACACTTGAGATAGAGATCGAAAGAAGTCAACGTATGGTTATGTGTTTACTTTTGGTGGTATTGCTATTTGTTGAAGAGTGAGGTTACAAATTGTTGTTGCATTGTCTACGAGAAAAGTTGATTTGATAGCCACACTATTGTAGTTGCTAAGGAAGCACGCACTATTTGAAGTGGTTATTGTGTTACTTTGGACTTTATTAGAGCTCGTTAGTAAATTATAATGGGTTGTGACATTATCGAAGCTCGTTGTACAATTATCTGTATTTGTATCATCTTTAATTTAATTAATCTTCAATTTAATTAATGAATATTGTTGAAAGTGGAGTTTGGAATAGACTTTGTTTGGATATATTTTTAAGCCAGGTGTAGTGTTGAAGTTGTGACTCAAATATACACATCGAAGAATATGAATTTCTTCTTCAGTCGTGATTTGATGTAAATTAATTACATTAAAGAAAAGACAAACAATTATATACATAAAAAAAAATGATTTTGAGATATGAAAGTAGTTAATTAATTTCTTAATCGATTGATTGATAAATGCATGTTATTAGATGCATCCATATTGTAGAAAACTGAACAACAGAAGATATGTGTGTTGACTAATGTGGCATCGACTTATTAACACAAATCTACTTACAGTCATTCAGTAGGTCAGTGTCTATAACAGTTCATTTTATTTAATTATCTTCCATTAATTCATTTTTACCACAAATATACCAACATATGTAGTCACATTATTTTGGTAAGCGAAAGCTAGGGTTGCTTTTTCTTCAGTTTTTACTTCCTCTTCCTCAAACACAAAGGGAACTATTGTCATTGAGGTCAGAACTTCATTCAAGATCTTAGCTATTGATTCAGTATGTTATTTCTTTAAATCTATTTCTTAGACTAAGATTGAACAACTGTTTGGAGACTACTAAATATGGTATTTTAGTGGAATTATGGTGTTTGTGTTGTTTTGTTAATTGAGTTTCGTGTTTGAAATTGTTATCTATCTTCATAGTTCTTTGTTTTCACATCTAATTTTCCACTGAAATCTTTTGATGTCTGACTTGGGCATGTATAAGATTTTGAGAATTGCCTTCAGAACCATTTCTGTTTGTTAGGTTTAGTGTAATCAAGTATCGATAGAATGCTAATCGGTTAAAACATACAGTTCTGTAATTCTAAACAAAACCAGGGATTAATAGCTTAAATCATTGTGACACTGTAAATAATGAAACACTGAGACGTACACAAATCGTCAAAATCTGAAAATAAAATGTGGTTTTAAATCCATAAGCAGGAAATTATATAACAACCTCAGTTTCTCAAACAATCATAACAATCGACAGACAATAAAAAAACCAATAATAGGAAATATATGAAATTTGGACATCCTCTCATGTCTTAACTTCCATTTTCGCATCAGTTTCCCTGTAGGAACGAAAACATTTCAAAATAAGCAAAAAATGCAAACACGATGAAATCAACGGTAAGAACACACACCTTGATGATCAAACAGTGCAAGTGTAACCAGGTGGTGGCGTTTTTCCACAAGTGAGCAAAAGCTGCAAAGCAAGTGGCAGGTAAATGTTAATATTCAGCAGCTTAAGCTTAATTGTAGTGCAAAGGCAAACAGCAGCCTCAAGCTCGACAAGTCCTTGAATCAAAGGGCAGCACTTGTTCACTATAGGGTCCCCTATCCCTATGTGCACCAACCCTCCTAACAGGTCCACACATGCGCCCAGCTTTAACGTGTCTATTGGGCATGTGGCGGACTGTGGTGGGGTTGGAACGGGTGTCACCGGAGCGGGTGGGCATGGCGGGTTCGTTTTGGGTGGATTTCTGATAACTGGAGGTATGGGTGGTACCGTAATGGGAGGATTTCTGACGACTGGTGGTACTGTAACGGGTGGATTTCTGACGATGGGAGGAACGGTAACGGGTGGGTTTCCGACAACGGGGGGGAGGGTTATGGGTGGGAGGACGATGGGGCCACCTTTAGGGGGCTTGGACTTAGGTGGGTGCGGTTTTGGGTGGTGTTTGTGTGTGGGTGGAGATGGTTTGTGGGATGGAGGGCAGTTGCATGGGTTTGAGGAGAAGATGGGTGAAATGGTAGAGATTGTAATGGTTAGAATGAGGAGAATGGATGCCAGCTTTGTTGAGTTCATCGTTGATGAACTCTCTAGCTACCTAGTTTTTGTAGAAATAATAGTGTAGGTTTGTAGCGTAGGACTTGGTTGTTTATATAGGGGTGAGACAGGGAACGTAATAAGATTGTAGGTATGCCCAAGTGAACGTACAATGGCATGTGCACAGAGAAAATGCATGGTACTAATAATTTGCAGAGCACACGTAACATGTTTACACAGAAAAATAGCAAGTGCCAGAGAGAACATGATAACCATCGACTACACACAAAATAAAAGAATAAAAAATAAATAAAAAGAAAAGGTGGAAAAAGAAAACAAACTTCTTCAAACCACATAACCATGAGGCAGATGGGAGAGTATGATCTGATAAAAGCTAATCAAAACAAACATATATAGGTTTGTTAACAGATACACACAAAAAAAAAAGGAAGTTTTTACAAAAAATGATGCAGATTCAATAAAAATCAGAAATTTCTACAAAACAATATATATGCTGAAGATGAAGATACGGTGGTATTTGCATCCTAGGGTAATACGTTTGAATTTTATTAAAACGGTAGTTTATATCGTGTATTTAGGTACATAGATTGAATTTTTTTAAAGATATATCATCGTATTTTTATTTTTCACATTTTGATAAGCATTACTTACTAGTTAGCAATAAAGCAACTCATTCATGTCTAACTATTTACATATCACTAATTTGACATTTATATTAACACCGTTAATTGGACATTAGCATATTGGGACTATTAATTGAAAGTTTATATTAACACCATTAATTTGACATTAGTATATTAACTCTAGTAAATGAATTTTTTTATTAACATTGTTAACTAAATATATTAAAATATAATAGCACATGTCCAGCTGAATCTTTATCATATTCGCTTTTGTCACTTTTCCAATGCTTCATCAAAAATTATGAACTGATAACCTAGAATGAAATAATTATTTTCACCCGAGCCTCTCGTAGAAGATGGTTTGATTACAAACATTAAACTTAATATTTTTAGCATTGGGGATGGAAAAAAATCAACTTAAAGCAATAAAACCCATACAAATGGTAAGGAAACCTTTATATAAACATGAATTAATGTTTAAACAGGCATGTAGAATTGAAATAGAAGTTGGAAACTATGGTCCAAAATATATCCGAATTTGGAGAAGATAAAAGAAAGTTAATAGTTGGCAGTACACAATTAGTATAACATTAAAGAGGAAAAAAACTGTGTTAAAAATGATAAAGGAGGAATATTTGGTGTATGAGCCGTCCGTGAATAACCAGTGTCCTCATCTGCACATGTTCATTTCTTGCTCATTTTTCGACGTGAATCCGTGAATGAATAGTTTTGCTCTTTTCTCTCTTTTCATTGGCCTTTCTTTTTGCACTGTCAGAGACACTTGTTCCCTTTTCTTCACTTTTCACGAATGGACGTCATTTGATTAATTTGGTCCAACGTTAAATCATACTAGGGTACATCTTCGACCGTGAATTTTGTAAGTCAGTTAACTATAGTTCAGTAATTTTTTTGTTGCTGAACATTTTAAATTGTAATTGAAGTTGATATTAATTAAAAAAGATAAAATTTTAATTTAAACCAATTTTAAGAACTAATTACAAATTTAGATCGGTTTTATAATTTATTATAAAAATAGAACAGTTTGTGTCAAATCAGCGTCACGTGTACGGCGTTATCTCAAATACCACCTGTACATTTTAGAAAGAAAAAATAGTTTGCGGCATTTCAAATGCCGCAAACTATTTTGTTAAAAAAAAAAAATCTGAACGACATTTAAAATGCCGCACACTGAAGAATCTCAAATGCCGTCCAGAATTTAAAAAGAAAAAAATGTACTGGCAGCATTTGAAATACCGCCAGTACACGTGATGCTGATGTGGTGCAAATTGATCTATTTTTGTAATTAGTTATAAAACTGGTCTACATTTGTAATTATTTTTTAAAGTTTGGCTAAATTAAAAAGTTATCCAATTAAAAAAGAAAGAGAGAAAGTGAAGTGGGAATGGACCATAGTCTTTTATCATTTTAATATTCTATAAATTCACGATCATTTTATATATAAAAAGTGTTTTTTAAGAAAGAGACATCCAGAAGGGTCATTCTGAACTTGGCATGAAGAAAAGTTGCATAAAATAAAATTGTGTTTTTGCATGTGAAAGAGATAACGAAAAATTATTTATACTTATATTGTAATTAATGTGAACCCGTGCTTTGCGTACGGTTATTTATAAAAAGACTAGTTCGTGATATAAATTCAACTATGTAAAGGATGGGTACTTACAACAAAACTATATAAAATTAATGAAATTAATGGAAAATCTCAATTCTGTGAAAAAATTACATTTATATGTCATAATAATATTCATAGTCTCACTAATGCTTGTTTAGCAAAGGTTGGGAAATTGACACAACTATTTTGAAGATGTGAAATTGGAGATAGAAAGGAATATTTGACATGTATGAGGCTAAACTTTTAGACAAAAAGGAAATGAGAAATAGAAAAGTAACTATAATGCAGGTTTGTCGGCTTAAAACAAAAGCATCACATTAGAAAACAATTAACAAAATTATTTTAAGTTCAATGGATTTCTGCATATGGCATAATAATTTTTAACATTAAGCAAAACCTTTGTCCCTCCAAAGGTAACGATGAATATAACAAAATATACAGTAATTGCGCTTGAATTCAAACTTAGAACTACAACTAAGTAAAGCTTTATTAATATAAACCTGCACAAACTTTTTCTTCATGTGATTAATAGTTGTGCTTGTCTGTTAAAAGGGCATTGGTTGGTATATATCTACTTCTTTGTGCAATCTATTTAGTAAGGATATATATATATATATATATATATATATATATATATGCTTTTGTTTAAATAGTAATAAACATGCTATTATTTCATTTCATCAAAAAATTGGTTATTTGATAAAAATTTATACAAACAATAACAATGTATATCATACCATAAACTTAATATGTGAGCTATATACCTTTTGAAATGCAAATGAAAGTTAACTATGTCATTATACAATCATTTGTTACCTTGTTGGTGAAGATACTTATTTTTTGGAATGATGTTTAGAAAATAGCAGAAGAGGCATTTTGTAAATGTTTTAAATAAACAAATTCTGAATTCGGCAGCCTTTTAGAAAATATTTTGTAAAAGAAATTGGAAACCAATTATACTTTGACAAATAAGAAAGTTAGTTGGAAAGAAATTACTTTAAAAGGAAAGAAAACAGTTTTTGTAGGTATATGCTGTTTCGCTACCATTGGCAGCAACCTTTCGATCACATACCTCCACCTCCAACCAATTCGAAACCAATACACATGGTATCAAAGACTTGGTACGTAGTGTATTGGAGATAGGCAAAACGTATAGGGTCGAAATATGGCTTTCGAAAGGGTCGAAACTTTGTTTTGGCTTTTAAAAGAAAACATGTTTGCTTGCTTTCGAATGAGATGGCTTCCGACTTGGCCAATTGGTTTAAAGATAAGCTTTCGACCCAGGTTGTCGCCTTTTGTTTTAGAATGGCTTTCGACATTGCCGAAACCCTTGTTGTTGCCTTTTTTTGCTTTCGACCCAGATTGGTTTTGAAACGGCCCATTTGTTTTTAAAATTAGAGCCGCTTCTCCACTACTTTCGAAGGGATAGGTTTCAACACCATCCACTACTTTACTTAGGAAATTGCTTTCGAAAGAGTTACTTTCGACTTGGTTGTTTTAAGATCCTTTTTGATATTATGAAAGTTAAACCCCAAAGGTCTCAAAAGGAATAGTTTTGAAAGGTTTTCCACATGTTTTAACTTGAAGTCAGTGCTTTCGAATGGTTTGTTTAAGTAGTATACTTTGATGTTTTCGAAAGGTAACTAATAAAGTTCCAAAAGGAATGGTTTCTAGTATTTTCGAACGGTTTACCTTAGTTTAAATGGAAGGTTTCCAATGGTTTCGAAAGGCATATTTAAAAGATTTTAAAAGACGATGTCTAAGGTTTGTAAAGCTTTCGAAGAAGGTGTTTTCAATGTTTCGAAAGGACAACGGTCAATGGTTTCGAAAGATATGTTTGGGCTTTAGGCCTAAGGTTATTAAATAAAGTAGTTTACTTATATCGAAAGAGGTACTTTCATAAGTTTTGAAAGGGGTACTTTCATTGGTTTCGTATAAGATTGTTTAAAGGTTTTAAGCAAAGATTTTGAATGTTTTCATCAACAATGTTTTGCGTAAAGCATATATCATGGAAAAGAGATTTGAGTAAAGAAAATAGTTTATTTTCCCTATATAAGTATAATTTAAAGGGTTAAATCATGTTGAAATGGTTTTCAAAAAAGAATTAAAAGGGTGGCTAATCCTAAATAAAACGACTCAGATATTTGTATGCCATATAGGACTGGTATAGGGTCGTGCCCTATACATTAGCTATTAGCCCCTAGCTAATTTAGTCTAAAATTCTAATGTGTAAGGCTTAGTCACAGATAAGACTTAAATAATGGTTACACACAGAAAGGAATATATATGTACATGGATATGTTATCGGTGAGCTCGCAAAACCATTAGTATTAGGTGATCTTTAGAGAAATAAGTTAAGGATAGACCGTCTAGAAGTATATCTAACAGTTGTTAGATAATTTGTTCAGTTTGTTTGGTAGGCCCGAGTCAGCCAAAGGTTAGTAGTTAGCCAAACAAAACTACTATTTGTTCAGACAGCTGGTCCGTTTATTACCTTTTTTAAGCATATATGATATTTTCTATTATTAGTATAATCAGTTTGATTAACTAGTTGGGTTGTAGGATTTTAATTTGCAAAAAGATATGTTTTGAAGGGATATTAGTGAGGGGAACCCGTTCCGCTAAGCAACATGGTCTCAATTAATATCAGTAAATCGAGATGTAATAGTATTATTCACTTCAGGCTTTATGCCTGACTCGAAGTTTATGTTTTTCCCATTAAACTCTCGGGTGCTCAAAATTAATTTGATTAGATTGAGAGTTTTGGATTTACATGTTTTGTAGGTGGACGAATAAAGTTTCCGGAGATGAGCATGAAGCTGATGCTAGCTATATTTAGGAGTTATTAAGTTTTATTTTCACCGTGTTGTATTAAGTCTAATATGACTATTTAGTACTCTAGTCAACCAATGTGGCATTTTCATATGTCGCTCTTAGCATATTTATGTAATAATTATATTTGATCTGAACCTGGGAAATGATTGGGATCGTGTAATGGAATATGAAACATGTTTTGTGAAATGCAGTCAAAAAATTTATTTTTTTTAATCTGTGTTTTTGTTTCATATTCACATGCTTCTGATATTATGGATACCATTAACATTACCATATTTTATCGCCAAAAGTTAATACTATAGATGGCTGCAGCATCTGTAGCGCTTAGCTTTGGACCTCAAGATAAGGGATGTTACGACTTGGTATCAAAGCATAGGTTTATGGAAAAAAAAACTAAAATGATTTTTTGAAAAGCTAATCCTAAGGTACTAGAGATAGGATCGGGGTATGAGATAACGTTATAGTAACGTACTTGTATTTTCTATATATAAGTATATGCTATATTTCTATTCTCCTACCTCTCTTAGGCTATTCTTCTGTGTCTTACGAGGCTTGAATATAGATATGGATGCTAGAAGCGGAAGAGTTAACCTTGGAGGAGGTTGCACCATGACTAATGGAAATTCCAAGCCTAATACCAGGAGAAACGAAGGTCATGCACAAGTTGGAAATGTGGGTGTTGAAGTCCCACAAGTTAACATGGGAGCAATGTATCAGTTCTTTATCAATCCGATGCAGGCGAGAATTGATGATGGAGTAGTTAGAGGTTGTAACGACCCGGAATTTTCGATCCCGAAAACCAGATAGTTATTAAAAAGAAGAAAGAGATAGAAGAAAAAGAAGAAAACGGAAACACCAAAACACAAATTCTCACATTCGCAGCGGATCAAAATACAATATTAAATAAATAGCAGTTATACAAAGGAAAACTGTACTGGTCAAATTACACTTTAATGTATCAGAGTTACAATATTTACACAACACTGAGCAGTATAATTCAACATGCCCCAGATAAGCTACAAATAAACACAACGGAATACTCTACATATGTTCCTGCCATCCAGCTCGTCTCCTGAGCTCTAGAACGTCCTTATCTGAAAATCTGTAATACTCGGTCTGACCCGAGCATTACATCAAAGTAACACCTGGGTCAGGCTGGAAACCAGCGTGAGTAAACCCATATAATTTGAAATACTAAATTCAAATCATAAAAGAAAACCCGGGTAACTCGTACTTTACTACGAGTTCATTACTTATTACGCTCAAAACTTATTTCATAATCAAATTCTAAGTATTCTTACTTAGTTCAAAGGTCCATATTATTCCATTTCAGTCTATTGATTTCATACATCAAATCCATATAAAATGAAATGCCAAACTACATCTTAAATGAATTTCTAGGGTAACTCGTACCTTTTACGAGTTCTTCAAGTTAAACATTTATTACGCGCAACAGTTTCAGGTTAAATATCCATGTTACTCAATTTATTCCATTCCAGCCTGCATTCTTTTACATGTCCAATTTATAAAGGATTTAGAGAAATAAAGTTACAATTCGAAGTGGTTTCGGGTATGTACCGATACCCGACCATGGTTTCTTCGAATCCAATGTTGTCCTAAAACAAAGATGTTAAGTTTTTAAACAATTCCATTTATAGCCAGAATTACATATTTAGATAACCATTTATCACAGATAAACAAACTATATTATTACAGTTCAACTCAAACATATCATATCACATAGCATCACATATCAGCTATCATCTAATCTAAGGCATATAATATCATTCAATCATTCATAAGCAAGATTTATTTGACACCGTTTCTAATTAATTTAATTAATTTAAATTAGTTCCTTCAGTCACTTTTAATCCTGCTTACTTAACATTTATTTGATTACCAACCATTAATTAAGCATCCCTTAATTATCATCTTTATTTACATTAAGTAATTAGCCTTTAATTAATTACTCAAATTAATTAATCTTTACCCATTCACATTGATTACATTAATCCTTAATTAACCACACATATTAATTAACTTCCCTTAATTAATTCCCTTAATTAATCAATTCTAAATCAAATCTACAAAAAAAACAATCCTTAATTAATTACACTAAGTAATTAATCCTTAATTTCTTCCATTAAGAAATTTCCATTTTACATTCTTTCATCAAGTAATTATTCCTTTGGTTAATCATCCTTAATAAATTAACCCTTGATTATTAATCAATTTAACCTTTAATTACTGATTAACTCTTAACAAATTAATCCTTTAGTTACTTACATAAGTAATTATCATTTAAGTAATTAGTCTCTAATTACTAACCAATAAATCTCAAATTACCAATTAATTAATTAACTAATAACACTCAATTATGAATAAATAAATCTTTACTCATCAATTAATTAATCTTTTCTTTAATTCATTCATTAATCTACTTAATCTATAATTACCCAAAATCTTAATTGATTTTAAGCTAAAACATAAATCTTTTAACTAACCACTTAATTATATTTTTAACTTAGGCTAAAATAACTTAAGAACGAAACTAATTAAACAAGACATACAACTTTACTTAACTAAGTATTTAAAACATTATCATATAAAGAAATTGATTTAAAATTAGTTTAAACTTGATTTACCTTTAATTTTAATTTTTTTTACTTTCTTTTCAATTTAATTTAAACTTGCTATAAATTACCTCGAGTTCAACCTGGAGCCTATTCTGAGATAACCCAAAAATTTCCCTTTCTTCTTAAAAACTTGGCTAAGTTAAAATTTAAAACTAGTAAAAGTTTATTTAAAATTTTCCAACCCCGCTATCGTATAAACAACCGAGCCAAAGACAACAACTCCTAAATTCACTCGAGCCAAAACCCTATAGACTCGCACTCGAACCCGAGCACTCAACATCTTCTTCCCAAGGCAAACGAATACCCAATTACAACATATACGAGCAGAAACACGTACACGTGCACAGACGGCCGGAACATCTCCGACCATCGTGGCCATCGCCGACACGTCAACAACGCTCCTCTCATCTGATTCCGACCATCCAGGTTCTATTAAATCGATTGGAACCAAATCGAGCAAACTCGAACCTCCTGGAACAAAGCAACTTCACCTGAAACTCACTGAATTCACGTCGTCGACCACCAGAAGTCCTGAGACTTCGGCCACACACTCTCCGGCCATCCACACATCCATTCCCCTTGGTCCGATGTAACTTGAACTACCAGAGGTGATGCCCTGATCTTGTTTCCAGATTCGACTAAAATTAGGGTTTAAACATATTTCGACCAACCGCCGACGCCAGAGTGGTGAAGAAAAAACATCCACCATTTTTTCCAAACTCGTCGACCTTCTCGCTACCTATAGACGTGGTCCCGACCCTCCACATCGTCCCGATCACCCGCGATGTCTCAAAACTCATTTTTTGGTTAACCCAAAATCTCTCACTCGATTTCCCTCTAGAAATCATGAATTAACCCTTAAAAGTCATGATTTAAGATAGTGATTCAGATCATATACCTAAATCGAAGAATTAAAATGTTTGAAATTTCTCATATCTCTAGTTCCCACTGTTCTTTTTTGGAATTAAAAATATATGCAGACTTGTTTCACCTAAATATATTTTTACATCTTAATTTATGTTCAAACCAACATATTTTCTTTGATAATCCTGACCTATCAGAGAATAGATAAAGAGGATTTAAAATTTTAAAGGGTTTTAAACCTGTAAGATTTAGAACAGAGCAAGTTTTCTTGCTCTTGGACATGCACAGATAGATTCCATATATTTATTAACATGCAAGACAAATTTCCTTTCATGCTAACCATTAACACCTCATTACTTCATGCTCCTATATCATGCAACAGGTTTTAATCAGATATAGGTTTGTTTTACTCACCTGTTAGAAGATGAACAGTGGCTTCTATGATTTGAAAACTTTAAACTGAAATATGCTTTTGCTTTTAAAACTTTAGTTGCTTGCTATTGAAACCGACAGAGATGACTTAAATCTAAAACGGAGATGAACTGCTTTGAAACAAAGGGAAACTGTTTGATTCCAGGTTTGAAGAAAATTCTTTGCAGGTTGATATTGATCTTTGAAAAAATGTACAGGCTTTGAGTTGTTATGATTTTGAAGTTGATATGCAGTTTATTGTTTGATAAATTCTGGTTTGAAGAGAGATTTATCACTGATTGTTTTGGAGTTATAGGATTTTAGTTTCTTAGCTTGCAAAGAGAACAGTAAAAAAGAAATGAAGAGAAGGAACAATGTTTTGTATAGGCTGAATTTGGGTTATTTAAAATAAAAGAAAAATCAAAAATAAAAAGTGACACATGTTTAAAATCTTTGCCTTTGTCATAGTGAAATCTTAATATATATACACTTGTAATTAAGTAACTTACATTTAATTTTAAAATGTTAGTAAAAGCCCTTATTTAATTTATTTATTGTTATGTAAATGTATATATGAATTTCTTTTTATTGAAAATGTAACAAACAATTTATATATAAATAAAAGCTTATACATATATTTTAAATCCAAATATTTAAAATATCTATCTTTTGAATTACTTAATAAATCCAAATCCATATTCAAATTAAATTTGAAAAAAAATCTAATTTAAAATCAAGTCAACAATACATATATTTTAAACATACCTAATTCAATTTGTAATTAGTAATTATATTTAAAAATCTATTTATCTATAAATTCAGTATTTCTATTAATTAACCCAATTATATTATTAATTTCAATGCTCAGAAATCCTAGTTATCACATTCCACACCCCTTAGAATCTTTTCGTCCTCGAAAAGGAACGAAACTAGAATTACTTTAGTACTTAAAATCAGATAAATTTTCTTTCATCATTTTCAAAACACTTTAAAATCTATATAGTATTACAAAAATAGTTTTTTTTATAAAAATACTTTTATAACTCGATGTTTCGACAAGTCTATCTTTGTTCTTACAGAAATTCGGTCATACATTGATCAGACGTAGGACTGAAAGTCTATAAGTACTTAGCAGACCTATTTTCAACACCCAGTGAAAATACTTTTGGAAAATAATTTTATCGAAAATATAGAATTTATTTTTGAAAATAGAGGAAATATCTTTGGTGAGAATGCTCTAGAAATCATCACCCCCATCCATGGTCGCAGTTACATCCTGGGTTACGTTGCCATCGCAGCAAAAGTCCATGTAACTGTAGGCACTCCGCGCCCCTCGATTACGCCATGGAACCCACAACAGATCGCAGTTACATTCCAGGGTTACGTTGCCATCACAGCAAAAGTCCATGTAACTGTTGGCTCTCAGCGGCACACACGATTTTCACTGTCAAAATGAAACTTCTCCACTCCTACATAGGTCACAGTCTACCGATACAAAATCAAACGCAAATTGTTGGCTCTCAGCGGCACATACGACTTTCGCTATGTTACCATAGGTCGCAGTCTACCGATATAAAATCAAACGTAAACTGTTGGCTCTCAGCGGCACACACGACTTTCGCTATGGTATACTCTACTCATAATCCTCAGGAACTAGTTTTGTCCGGACTCCTCACAGGATCAACTTTAGAACCCACTCTTGGGGCTCAAGGCAGCACTACCTGGTGGCACTCCTGAGAAGTTCATTTCAAGGAACCGCCTTTTTCCCCAGAGCCATTATCAAAACATTTTATACTATACAAAAATAGTATCTTTCAAATCATACACCTAGTATGATCTCATACAAAGCTCCTTTATACAAAATCGATTTACCCAAAATCGATTATTCTCAAACTAGGCTTTCCAAATTTCAATATTGATTTTACCCAAAAAATCAAAAGCCTTTCCAAATCCAAAGGTTCCAAAAACCTTTCCTCCAAAATCATTCTCAGAAGATCCTTTTTATATATATAACTTTAAAAATCTTTGGATCATTTCAAACTTGTATAAATTTCCTTTTATACTTCGAATACTTCCAAAAAATCCATTTTCTTCTGGCAATAGATTCAACAAGGGGAGATTTATCTTACATAACAAATATATATATATATATATATATATAACTTTGTTTATCAAATATTCAAATTTGATTACTCTATAAAGTCACTAACCAAATTACTTGCTTCCATAAGGTAAATTTTTGCCATAGAATTCTCTAGTTTCGACTTTACTTCATCATATATTTCACAAAATATACCTTTCTTTTCAAAAACCATTTCACAATTCTTATCCAAAAATTCCCAGTTAAAATTTCATTCAAACCTGTACGATGTACACATATCATCCATACGCTATACTAATCTGATCGCTCTCTCGATCACACAAATTCATTTCCGAACTAGTATCGTCCACCCGACTTCCTAGTGCGGACACAGATCTAGTTTCTTGATTAGAAACCGTCATTCTTCTTGCACAGCCATAACTATGATAGAGAATATTCAGATCCAATCAACAGTCCATATCCAGGTTCGCCGTCGAAATCCGAGTGAAAATCCCAACTCGAATCGATATATTATCTCGAAATTCTGTGCTATCACTATGCGAATAGAATAATATATGTACATCCTACGTAATTATCTTCATTGATTATCAACTAAATCAATTTCTCTTTCTATTCTTTAATTTCTATCCACATAAACACAATTCTTTCAATTCCATTGGATTATCACTTTAATCCTTATCTCAAATGGATATTCAATCATAAACAGTTTAAACTCTGTCCATCTTAAATTTTTAAAAATATCTTGAAAATTTTAAAAATAGATAAGTAGTTGAAAAACAATTTATAGTTTGTGAAATAGCTGTAAAATAGTTCAGTAATTGTAAAATAATTGGAAAATAGTTATAGGAATTTTAAATAATTGCAAAATAGCTATAAAATAGTAAATAGTAGTTGAAAATAGAAATTATTTTATAAAATAGTTGAAATTTTGTTAAATAGTTCCAAAAATAATTGTAAAACAAGTATAAGATAGTTTTAGGTTTAAAAAGAAAAGTTGTATAGTAAATAGTTTGGAAAAGTAGATTTGTACTAAAACAATTTATTTTGAAAATAGTCCAGAGCCAAACTGTTCAATTCCCGTCCTCTATTTCCAATCAATTCAATTTAAATTTCCACTTCCATTTAAATTGACTCAATTTCAAATTAAATAACTTCAATTTCCATTGAAATTGACTTAACCCCAAATTCAAGTTGAATTAATTCTCAATTTCTTTCCAAATTCAAATCAAATTCCATTTGATTTTAGACCTATTCAGCTTTAATTACAATTCGAAATTATTCAAATCAATTTGGACTAACTTCAAATTGAACCCATTTCAATTTCAAATCATCTCAATTCCTGATTGAATAAATCCCAATTTTCATTTGAATTTGATCTCATTCAACTTCAATTTCGTTTCAAATTAATCCAATTCAAATTTTCCATTTGAATTTTTAAACTTATACATCTTCAATCACAATACCAATTAATTCAAGTCAAATCCAATTTGAACTAATTTAATTTAAATTTCAAATTTAAATGTTGATTTAATCCTTTAAATCAAATCAACTTATATCTATAAACCATTTAATTCTAAATCCAAGTTTCATTTTAAACTTATTTCAAAGTTCAAATAACAATTCAATTTTCTTTTAAACAACTAAATCTTTGAGATTCAATTTATCACCAAATTTCAATTTTGAAACCAAGTTTTATCTTAAACATTCAAATCTTAAGTCCAAAAATGATTCCATTTTATTTTAATAATGGATATATTACCATACCCCATTTCTTAATTCATTTAAACAAATCCAAATTATTTTAAAACATCCATCCATTTCAAATTTTCAGATTTCAAACCCATTTTGAAATCTCTCAAACTCTCAATTCCAATCAACCATTTAACTTCCCAAGTTAAATCTAAATTTTGTCTTGAAATTTCCAAATCAGGTTGATCATTCAAACTTATTTAACTTCTTCCAAGTTAAATTCAATTTACTTAATCCAGTCAAATTTACACAATTTGAATTCCCACTTCAAATTTCAAAATTCTTTCCCATATAAGTTCAAAATTTTATCCCTTTGGGTTTTATATCACACTTCAGGGAAAATCAAAACTCATCACTTTAGAGTTTATTTCAAAATATTATGTATATCCACACATCTATATACATATTTACTTCTTGGCCCACCAAACCAAATTTTAAATTTAAACCACCCTTGGTTTTAATTCAAACAAATTCTTTTAAAATTTACAAACAACTTCTTATTCTAGAATAAGATTACATTCAAAATAGTTTGAATAATATTATTTCCTTTGAAATTTTGGAAACAATTTTCAAATGTTTAAATTTAGAATTCAGAACTTCACAATTCAAAACCCATCTCAATTTATTAGTTATACTCATTATCAAATATTTCATTATTAACATAATAAACATTTATGATAATAACCAAGATTATCGTATTTGGAAAACAATTCATAACCATCAAATTTTGGAATTCTTCCCCAAATTCAAGATTTTAAATTTCAGTTTGCATCCATTTCAAACTCATCTTTATTCAATTTCAATTTTGGTTGTATTTCTATTACCACTTAATTTAATTCCAATAATTTAACAACCAATTACCTTAATATTTATTAGAAAGAAATATTTCTTTATATATATCAAAATATATACTTATATAAAATCATTTAAAATCTTTATACAAGAAAATAACAAGTACGCTCTCATATATATACACTCAACTCATTCTAGGGTATAATTGACCCTATCTTTAATGAGTAATCCCACCAGAGCCAAGGTTCTCGCTTAACCTTCACCTCTGATACCAACTGTAACGACCCGAAATTTTCGATCCCGAGAACTCCAGATAGTTATGAAAAAGAAGAAAGAGATAGAAGAAAAAGAAGAAAACAGAAACACCAAAAAAACACAGATTCTCACATTCCCAGCGGATCAAAGTATAATATTAAATAAATAGCAGTTATACAAAAGAAAACTGTACTGGTCAAATTACACTTTAATATATCAAAGTTACAATATTTACACAACACTGAGCAGTATAATTCAACATGCCTCGGATAAGCTACAAATAAACACAGCGAAATACTCTATATACGTTCCTGCCATCCAGCTCGTCCCCTGAGCTCCAGAACGTCCTTACCTGAAAATCTGTAATACTCGGTCTGACCCGAGCATTACATCAAAGTAACACCCGGGTCAGGCTGGAAACCAGCATGAGTAAACCCATACAATTTGAAATACTAAATTAAAATCATAAAAGAAAACCTGGGTAACTCGTACTTTACTACGAGTTCATTACTTATTATGCTAAAAACTTATTTCATAATCAAATTCTAAGTATTCTTACTTAGTTCAAAGGTCCATATTATTCCATTTCAGTTTATTGATTTCATACGTCAAATCCATATTATATGAAATACCAAACTACATCTTAAATGAATTTCCAGGGTAACTCGTACCTTTTACGAGTTCTTAAAGTTAAACATTTATTACGCGCAACAGTTTTAGGTTAAATATCCATGTTACTCAATTTATTCCATTCCAGCCTGCATACTTTTACCTGTCCAATTTATAAAGGATTTAGAGAAATAAAGTTACAATTCGAAGTGGTTTCGGGTATGTACCGATACCCGACCATGGTTTCTTCGAATCCAATGTTGTCCTAAAACAAAGATGTTAAGTTTTTAAACAATTCCATTTATAGCCAGAATTACATATTTAGATAACCATTTATCACAGATAAACAAACTATATTATTACAGTTCAACTCAAACATATCATATCACATAGCATCACATATCAGCTATCATCTAATCTAAGGCATATAATATCATTCAATCCTTCATAAGCAAGATTTATTTGACGCCGTTTCTAATTAATTTAATTAATTTAAATTAGTTCCTTCAGTCACTTTTAATCCTGCTTACTTAACATTTATTTAATTACCAACCATTAATTAAGCAGCCCTTAATTATCATCATTATTTACATTAAGTAATTAGCCTTTAATTAATTACTCAAATTAATTAATCTTTACCCATTCACATTGATTACATTAATCCTTAATTAACCACACCTATTAATTAACTTCCCTTAATTAATTCCCTTAATTAACCAATTCTAAATCAAATCTACAAAAAAAACAATCCTTAATTAATTACACTAAGTAATTAATCCTTAATTGCTTCCATTAAGAAATTTCCATTTTACATTCTTTCATCAAGTAATTATTCCTTTGGTTAATCATCCTAAATAAATTAACCCTTGATTATTAATCAATTTAACCTTTAATTACTGATTAACTCTTAACAAATTAATCCTTTAGTTACTTACATAAGTAATTATCATTTAAGTAATTAGTCTCTAATTACTAGCCAATAAATCTCAAATTACCAATTAATTAATTAACTAATAACCCTCAATTATGAATAAATTATTCTTTAATCATTAATTAATTAATTAATCTTCTCTTTAATTTATTCATTAATTTAATCAATCTATAATTACCCAAAATCTTAATTGATTTTAAGCTAAAACATAAATCTTTTAATTAACCACTTAATTATATTTTTAACTTAGGCTAAAATAACTTAAGAACGAAACTAATTAAACAAGACATACAACTTTACTTAACTAAGTATTCAAAACATTATCATATAAATAAATTGATTTAAAATTAGTTTAAACTTGATTTACCTTTAATTTTAATTTTTTTACTTGCTTTTTAATTTAATTTAAACTTGCTATAAATTACCTCGAGTTCAACCCGGAGCCTACTCCGAGATAACCCAAAAACTTCCCTTTCTTCTTAAAAACTTGGTTAAGTTAATATTTAAAACTAGTAATAGTTTATTTAAAATTTTCCAACCCTGCTATCGTATAAACAACCGAGCCAAAGACAACAACTCCTAAATTCACTCGAGCCAAAACCCTATGGACTCGCACTCGAACCCGAGCACTCAACATCTTCTTCCCGAGGCAAACGAACACCCATGTACAACATATACGAGCATAAACACGTACACATTCACAGATGACCGGAACATCTCCGACCATCGTGGCCGTCGCCGACACGCCAACAACGCTCATCTCATCTGATTCCTACCATCCAGGTTCTATTAAATCGATTGGAACCAAATCGAGCAAACTCGAACCTCCTGGAACAAAGCAACTTCGCCTGAAACTCCTTGAATTCACGTCGTCGACCACCAGAAGTCCTGAGACTTCGGCCACACTCTCTCTAGCCATCCACACAGCCATTCCCCTTGGTCCGATGTAACTCAAACTACCAGAGGCGACGCCCTGATCTTGTTTCCAGATTCGACTAAAATTAGGGTATAAACACATTTCGACCCACCGCCGACGCCGGAGTGGTGAAGAAAAACATCCACCATTTTTTCCAAACTCGTCGTCCTTCTCGCCATCTATAGATGTGGTCCCCACCCTCTACATCGTCCCGATCACCCGCGATATCTCAAAACTCATTTTCTGGTTAACCCAAAATCTCTCACTCGATTTTCCTCTAAAAATCATGAATTAACCCTTAAAAATCACGATTTGAGATAGTGATTCAGATCATATACCTGAATCGAAGAATTAAAATGTTTGAAATTTCTCATATCTCAAGTTCCCATTGTTCTTTTTTGGAATTAAAAATATATACAGACTTGTTTTACCTAAATATATTTTTACATCTTAATTTATGTTCAAACCAACATATTTTGTTTGATAATCTAGACCTATCAGAGAATAGATAAAGTGGATTTAAAATTTTAAAGAGTTTTAAACCTGTAAGATTTAGAATAGAGCAAGTTTTCTTGCTCTTGGACATGCACAGATAGATTCCATATATTTATTAACATGCAAGACAAATTTCCGTTCATGCTAACCATTAACACCTCAGTACTTCATGCTCCTATATCATGCAACATGTTTTAATCAGATATAGGTTTGTTTTACTCTCCTATTAGAATATGAACATAGGCTTCTATGATTTGAAAACTTTAAAATGGAATATGCTTTTGCTTTTAAAACTTGAGTTGCTTGCTATTGAAACCGGCAGGGATGACTTAAATCTAAAACGTAGATGAACTTCTTTGAAACAAAGGGAAACTACTTGATTACAGGTTTGAAGAAAATACTTTGCAGGTTGATATTGATCTTTGAAAAAATGTACAGGCTTTGAGTTGTTATGATTTTGAAGTTGATATACAGTTTGTTGTTTGATAAATTCTGGTTTGAGGAGAGATTAATTACTGATTGTTTTGGAGTTATAGGATTTTAGTTTCTTAGCTTGAAAAGAGAACAGTAAGAAAGAAATGAAGAGAAGGAACAATGTTTTATAGAGGCTGAATTTGGGTTATTTAAAATAAAAGAAAAATCAAAAATAAAAAGTGACACATGTTTAAAATCTTTACATTCGTCATAATGAAAACTTAATATATTTACACTTGTAATTAAGTAACTTATGTTTAATTTTAAAATGTTAGTAAAATCCCTTACTTAATTTATTTATTGTTATGTAAATGTATATATGAATTTCTTTTTATTGAAAATGTAACAAACAATTTATATATAAATAAAAGCTTACACATATATTTTAAATCCAAATATTTAAAATATCTATCTTTTGAATTACTTAATAAATCCAAATCCATATTCAAATTAAATTTGGAAAAAAATCTAATTTAAAATCAAGTCAACAATACATATATTTTAAACAAACCCAATTCAATTTGTAATTAATAATTATATTTAAAAATCTATTTATCTATAAATTCAGTATTTCTATTAATTAACCTAATTATATTATTAATTTCAATGCCCAAAAATCCTTGTTATCACAGAGGTACTGTTGGAGAGCGAACCAAGAAACTCTGGTGGTGAATAACTATGCTATTCTGAGTTGAGATTTTGCTCGGTTGGGAGGAAAGCCATTTATTGGTACTGAAGACGCAATAGAAGTAGAATAGGCTACTTCATTGCAAGAGGATTTTTGCCGACTTAGGGCTCAATGATGAGCATAGAAGGAGACTCGCTTCTAGGCAGCTTCAATTGGCAGCACTATTTTGGTGGAACGGTGTGACAGCTGGAGTTAACGAGGAGAATATGACTTGGGCTGAGTTCAGGAGGAGGTTCGAGGAAAGATTTATGTCAAAAATTGCTAACTCCACTCTACTTAGAAAGTTTGCCGAGCTGGAGTGGGGGATATGACTGTGCTCGAGTATGCGACGAAGTTTGAGGAGCTAGCGAGATATGGCTATGCTACTATTGATACCATGATTAAGAGGAATGAGAAGTTCATCAGGGGGTTGAAGACTGAGCTTGCTAAGGCCATGTTACTACTTAACAGTGATCCAAGTGATGTTGTTGTTAAGATGTCCTTGAGGAATGAAGAGATGCAAGCTTTTCTTGAAAGAAATAAGGAAAAAGAAGCTCAAGGAGGGTAGAGTCAGAAGAGAAAGTTTTTCCACAAGAAAGGAGCTTAGAAGGGTGCAGCTGCTAAGAAGGGAAAGTTAGAAGCGGTCTGTTACAAGTGTGACAAGAAAGGACACTATGCCCATGAGTGTTGGATAGGTAAGGGAAAAAAAGCTGCTGAGAAGAAAGGAATAAGGCGTTTCAACTGTGATTAGGTTGGGCACTATATAAACTAGTGCAAGGAACCAGCCAAGGATGGAAAAGGCACGATGTTTGTGTTGGAACCAGCTACCTCGAAACCAACAGTAGAGGAGAGGGGAAAAGCTATGTTGGGAGGTGTTCTTTTGATTTATGGTGTATCAGTTAGAGTTCTATTTGATACCGGTGCATCGCATTCTTTTATATCCTATTGTTTGGTAGATAAGCTTAACCTAGAACTTTCATACCTACTTACTTCCTTAAGGGTTGCAAATCCGATAGGAGGGTATGCAACACTTGGGATGAAGTGTGACCACCTAGAGTTTGATTTGTTAGGTCATTACTTTGCTTGTAGTTTGCATGTGTTTGATTTCATAGGGTTCGGAATTACTTTGGGCATGGATTGGTTAAGTATATACGATGCTAGGTTATTTTTCCATAATAGGAAAATATCGTTTAGACACCTTGACTGTAGTGATTAGATTGTATACTCCGTAATGAACCATAGTTTTGAGGTGAATGCTTTGTGAGGTGTTGTGGAGATTGAAGACAAGTGGAGTCGAGTTTTTGTTGTTAGAGAATTTGCAGATGTTTTTGTATGGTAGTAGGAATGCCACCGAACGAGCCATTGATTTTTGGATAGATTTGATACTGGAAGCCGAACCAGTGAGTAGACCGCGAAGTGGGATGATATCTACCGAGATGAGGGAGTTGAAGGTGCAGTTGGTGAAATTGGAAGGCAAGAATTTTAGCAAACTAAGCAGTTAATGCAGAGTGGTAAAGTAATTGCCTATGCATCTCGACATCTTAGACCACATGAGATGAGATACCCGATGCATGATTTGGAATTGAATACCGTATTTTTGGCGTTGAAGGTTTGGAGACATTACCTTTTGGGAGAGAGATTCGAGTTGTATACATATCATAAGTCGTTGAAGTATTTATTCTCTCAGAAGAAACTGAATATGAGACAGCAGAGGTGGTTAGAATTTTTTGCCGCTTTTGATTTTGGAATTGAGTACATACTGGGAAAGGGCAATAAGGTTGCAGATGCACTTAGCAAAAAACATCAGAATGCAGTGCTGGTAGTGATAATTGAGTGGAAAGATTTTGGAAGCATTAACGAGATGTAGAGTACAGTGGAGATTTGAAGCTAGATCTAGTAAGGAAACTGTTAAGTTGTCATGTTTAGAAGTTTGACCAATGATAATTGAAAGGGTTGGCTTCTAAACAAAGTCTTGGAAGATTTTTTACGAGCTTGTGTGTTAGATGTTGGGGGATCATCGGAAGACCATCTACACTTATTCGAGTTTTCGTATAACAACAGCTATCAAACTTGTAGGGATGACACCGTTTGAAGCTTTGTACCGAAGGCCATGCAAATCTCCAGTTTTTTGGTTAGAGATTGGGGATAAGTTGGTTCTTGGTCTAGATTTAGTTAGAGAAGATGCAGAGAAGATTGAGTTAATTCGAGCTAGAATGGAGGAAGCTCAGTCCAGGTAGAAGAGTTTATGCAGATAAAAGACGAAAAGTCTTAGTGTTCTTAGTTGGAGATCGTGTCTTCATCAAGGTATCACCGATGAATGGTGTTATCAGATTTGGAAAATCAAGAAAGTTAGCATCGAGGTTCGTTGGACCATTTCCTATTATTAGAGGATCGGGAAACTCGCGTATAGAGTAGACTTACTTAATAGTTTGGCAGGAGTCCACGATGTTTTTCATATATCTCAATTGAGAAAGTATGTTCGAGACTCAAACACTACTATAGCACCGACTGTGTTAGAGGGCTTAGTCATAGAGTCGAATGTGACAATAGTTAGTAAGCCAATACGTATAGTTGTGAGAGATGAGAAGAGGCTAAGGAATAAGATAGTCGGATTAGTTAAAGTCCAATGGAGCGACGATGAGAGAGATTGTACTTGGGAGACTGAGGCAGGATTAGAGATGCTTATCCTGACTTGTTTGATGGTATGTTTTACCTTAATGATTGGTTTTGATGTGTACCTTATCATAATTTCAAGGACAAAATTCTTTAAGGAGAAGAGTCTGTAACACCCCTAATTTTAGATAACATTATTCAGAAGATTTAATTAGCAAAATTAAATTGAATAATGTAAAGATTAAATGGTTAAGGGATTGAGATTTGAATAAATAAAAGGTAGTCGTGCCGAATTAAGTAATGAATTAAATAGGTTTAAACTGAAATAGGCGAGGGAAATTAGATAAGGGGCAATATAGGAATAAGCTATATTCTTATTCCCCAATCCCTTCATACCATAACTTTTCTCACGTTCACAATCTAAACACTAAACCTAGAGGCTGGCCACCATTAAAGAAGAGTAAGGGGAATAAAAGCTAAATCAAGAGGAAAAGCTTAATTAAAATTCAATCCAAGATCAAATCTAAACTTCTTAACAACAATGCTAAAGTTGAGTAATATTTTATATCTCATATTTTGATGTTTTTGGTTTCTAAGATTAGACTAGAATGATTTTACAAAGTATATTGCCATGTTTCGAATGATAATTAGATATATGCTTATTGATGAATTATGCTTGTTCATAGTAATTTTATGACATGTTTTGGATTGAAAAATCTATCAAATGACATCTAAATGCCTTGCGGTTTTAGTATATGGTTAGAAATTATATTTTAGATATGAGTTTCAAGTTTCATAATTTTTTGATTTATTGAGGATTTATTATGAATTTTCTAGTGAAGAAAATGCTATTTTGGGTTTAAAATTATTTAGGCCAGTATATGATGGCTATGGGTCATAAATTTAAATATGTTAGAAAACATATTAAAAATGATTTATTGCAATTTTTTGAGAATTTTCCTAAATGTTTTGTTAAGTATATAAAATTATTTGAGTTATGGGACTTAAATGTTTTATATGTTTAAAATAGGAGAAGGGGCATTTTTCAAATGTTTTAAAAAAACAAATTTCAAATTCGGTAGCCTTTTTAGAAAACATTTCGGAAAAGAAATTGGCAACCAATTATACTTTGACAAAAAAGCAAGTTAGTTGGAAAGAAATTTCTTTAAAAGGAAAGAAAACTATTTTTGTAAATATATGTTGTTTCGCTATCTTCAGCAGCAACATTTCGATAACATATCTCCGCCTTCAACCAATTCAAACCAATACACATGGTATCAAAGGCCTGGTACATAGTGGATTGGAGATAGAGAAAAGGTATAGGGTCGAAATACGGCTTCCAATAGAGTCAAAACTTTGTTTTCGTTTTTAAAAGAAAACACGCTTGCTTGCTTTCGAATGAGATGGCTTCCGACTTGGGTAATTGGTTTAAAGATAAAATTTCGACCTAGGTTGCAGCCTTTTTTTTTAAAATGGCTTTTCGACTGTGCCGAAACCCTTGCTGCCACCTTTATCCTTTCGACCCAGATTGGTTTCGAAAGGGCCCCTTTGTTTTAGAAATTAGAGCCGCTTCTCCACTACTTTTGAAGGGACAGGTCTCGACAACATCTTCTTCTTTACTTAAGAAATGCTTTTGAAATTGTTGCTTTTGACTTAGTTGTTTTAAGACCCTTTTTGATATTATGAAAGCTAAACCCAAAGGTCTCAAAAGGAATGGTTTCGAAAGGTTTTCCACATATTTTAACTTAAACCCAATGCTTTCGAAAAGTTTGTTTAAGCAGTTTACTTTGATGTTTTCAAAAGGTAACTAATAAAGGTTTTGAAAGGAATGGTTTCTAGTATTTTCGAAAGGTTTACCTTAGTTTAAATGGAAGGTTTCCAATAGTTTTGAAAGGCATATTTAAAGGATTTTAGAAGAGGATGTCTAAGGTTTATAAAGCTTTCGAAGAAGGTGTTTTCAATGTTTCGAAATGATGACTATCAATGGTTTCAAAAGGTTTTTTTTGGCCTTTAGGCCTAAGGTTATTAAGTAAAGTAGTTTACTTATATCGAAAGGGGTACTTTCATATGTTTCAAAAGGGGTACTTTCATTGGTTTCGAATAAGATTGTTTAAAGGTTTTAAACAAAGGTTTAGAATGTTTTCGTCAACAATGTTTTGAGTAAAGCATATATCATGGCAAAGAGATTTGAGTAAAGAAAATAGTTTTTTCCTTATATAAGTATGATTTAAAGGGTTAAATCATTTTGAAAAGGTTTTCAAGGAAAATTTAAAGGGAAGCTAACTCTAAGTAAATGACTCATATATTTTGTATACCAAATGAGACTGATATAGGATCGCGCCTTATACATTAGCCATTAGCCCCTAGCTAATTCAGTCCAAAATTCCAATGTGTAGGGCTTAGTCACATGTAAGACTTAAATGATGGCTACACACAGAAAGAAATATATGTACAGAGATAGGTTATTAGTGAGCCCGCAAAACCATTAGGATCAGGTGACCCTTGGAGAAGTAAGTTAAGGATAGACCATCTAGAAGTATGTCTAACAGTTGTTAAATTATTTTTTAGTTTATCTGGTAGGCCCGAGTTAGCCAAAGGTTAGTAATTAGTTAGCCAAACAAAACTACAATTTGTTCGGATAGCTGGTCTATTTATTACTCGTTTTAAGCATATATGATATTTTCTATTATTGATATAATCAGTTTGATTAACTGGTTGGATTTGTTGGATTTTGATTTACAAAAAGATATGTTTTAAAGGGATATTAGTGAGGGGAAATTAATTTAGCTAAGCGGCGTGGTCTCAGTTAATATTAGTAAACCGAGATGAATAGTATTATTCACACCAGGCTTTATGTCTAACTCAAAGTTTATGTTTCCCCCTTTAAACTCCCGGATGCTCAAAATTAATTTTAGTAGATTGAGAGTTTTGGGTTACAGATTTGGTGGGTGGACGAATAAAGCTTCCGGAGACGAGTAGGAGGCTAGTGCTAGCTATATTTAGGAGTTATTTAGTTTTATTTCTACTACATTGTATGAAGTCTGATATGACTATTTAGTACTCTGGTCAACCAAGGGGGCATTTTCATATGTCGCTCTTGGCATATTTATTTATGTAATTATATTTCATTTGAACTTGGGAAACGATTAGGATTGTGTAATGGAATATGAAACATGTTTTGTGAAATGTAATCAGAAAAGTTGTATTTTTGAAATCTGTCGTTTTGTTTCATATTCACGTGCTTATGATATTATGGATACCATTAACATTACTATAGACGACTACAACATTTGTAGTACTTAGCTTTGGGTCTCAAGATAGGGAATGTTACGATAATGGATTAAAGTCTTTGTTGATCTTTAATTTCATTCATGAAAAAGTTTTAATTTGCAATGTCGGATTCTTCAGCAATGTGATGTTCCAAGCCTAAATGAATTATTTCAAAGTTTGTAACAACCCGGGGTTTCGTATCGATTGATCGTCGTCATTAGACGATTAAATCGGCTAGCTAATTACTTTTGGGAGTTTTTAAACCTGGTTGAGATTCTTTTAAAGAATTGTTAAAGTTATGCGGGCTTTCAATTGAATATTGGCCCATGTTATTTTTGGTTGGTGCCGTGATAAAATACAATACCCGTTCCATTTTCTCCCTTCATTTAATTTCGAAAACCCTAAACTAAACAAACGAGAAAAAAATGGCGGCTTCGAATTTTCGTCGCTCTCACGTTTTGGAATGAGGGCTTTTGGTTTCGAAGGGAAAAAGGGGGATTTTGGGTAACGGATCTGTGCTTGCCAAAATAGGTGAGTGATTTTTATTTCACTCACATCTAATTCGATACCATGCTTTGGCAGTATAATTTTGTTTGAATGCTGATGATTTTCTGATGTTTTCAATTCACTCGGTTTTGAACACTTGATTGATTTATGGTTTTGGTTTGAATCTGTTACCATTGAATTTATTTGTACTACTGAGTATGCTGTTTCGTTCTTCTGCCTTTTCAATTTCCTGCTATTGATCCTTGAATTAGGAACATGCTAGATATAGCATTAATGGATTCACTGTCAGAGTGAGGTCTGTTAGTTTTTGTTTGTATGCTGGTGTTCTTAAGTTGTCTTTGGTAAGTTCCTGTGTATGTCCTGGTATGCAATCTAACCTTGTACGTGTGTGTATTGATGTTCAAGCTAGCCTATGTGCACTTGTGTACTTTCTTTTGATGCATACATTGGTGCCTGTGTGCACTTACTTGACTGGTCAGTAACTTGACCTTTACACTTTGTTAATGATTTGGCTGTATTGAATTTGATTTGAGGACTTTTGGGTTCGACACTGTCTTAATGGCTTTGTTCGAACTACATTTGGCACTTTCTTATGCTAAGTGCTGTTTCATTTGATATAGATATGTATGTGTATTCATATATATGCATACATGCACTCTTGTGACATATTTGACTGCGATTACATGATTTTATTTTTAAAACTTGTGGCCTTTGTGCTTGTTACTGTGTTGCCTTATCTTGGGTACACATGCTTATTTCACCTATAGCCTTTGTGCTTGATGTTCACTTATAGTTCGAGACAGTTTGCATTAATCTATACTCTAATTGAGCCGAGCACTACGACTTGTTCAGGTTTCATTTGATAACTGTACAATCGGCTTGGTATCTGTCTTGTTTCGAACTCGATTACTTTGTGCCTTGATCTTTGATGATCTCTGTGTATTGTAGTTGACTTCGGTCTTGATTTGTATTTGTGATTCCATGACTTCGGCAATTACCATTGCTTTGATATTGAACTGCACTCTGTGAACTTTGACTTTATTGTCCAATTTATAACTACTGGTTCATTTAGATTGAATTTGTGTCGAGTGTTGCTTCATGTTACTGCATCTTCATTGTAGCTGTCTGGACCATTTGAAGCAATTTGCATATTTGTTTCATGGATTTTAATCATTGTCAGTGTGCACTGTTTGGGTCTAATGCTCCAAGTTGTCACCTCTGATCAGTTGCATTTTACCAAATTATGGCTTGACTGCTCTAGTTCATGTATTCAGTGAGGTGTTTAAGTTGAAAATGCTTATTGCTTTCTTGGTCTAATCTTTTGAGAACTAGGATTTTTGGAATGGCTAGCCTATGTGCTTGTTTTTGCTGGACTAAATTGTGCACTATGCACTTGTGTGTCCATGTTATCCCAACTGCCGTGTACATGTTGCACTTGCAAGTCCTTGTTGTCTCCATTATTTTGTGATATTGTACCTGCTTATGTTTCTGGTACTTCTATCCCCATGTATTTCTTGTTTGACCAGTGTGTTGCACTTGAACGTGTAGCATTGTCTCACTTACTCAGGCTGGTACTGCTTCAGTGATGGGTTGTGTTATCATATTCACTAGTGGCATTTGGCGGCATATCCATTACTGCACTGTTTTGTTGTGTTTGAATTTATGTTCGACCGTTTTATGATGTTTTGTAGCACACCTGTGTTGAATCCGGCTTGTAGCTCGGGTTTGACCTTGTGCTCGTTTGTGAACTTTCATTGTGCATTTCCTGATCTATTGCATATTTCATATGCTGTATTGGCGAGGCAGTGCATGCGAGCGTGTACTGCAGCCAAAACAGAACTGACGTTTTAATTGACATTTCAATTGTTTGAATTGTTTTGTGTGTTCAATTCAATATTTTGAAATTGTATTCTGATTTGGTTTGATTTGATCATTTTTTTGTTGTCTAATTATCTATTTGATAATTACAATATGAGTTTATAATTATTTATTTAATAATTAGGTTTTGTTGTTAATTGCCGTTTAGGCAATCCTGTTGTTTTCTAAATTATCGTCATTGATAATCCTTTGATTTATCTTCGTTGATAATTGGAATTTGCTGATTTGGTGCTTAACACTGTTAAGTGTTATATTTACCGTTATCCGATTTCTTATTAAAGGATTGGATATGTGAGATTTTTGTGACTATCGTCTATTTGATTATTTAATTATTATTGCTTTCGTGCATTAAGAACTGAGTTTGAATTAGACTGACCCGTGTATTATCTTTTGAATTAATATTCGGGTCAGACCGAGTTTTACAGGTTGTTGATATCTTTCTTTAGGTTGCTGATTGAGCTATGAAGTCTCTTTATATCTTTTGGAGTAGTTGTTGTCATAGTATAGGATGATATGTATTCATGTATATTAATTATATTAATGTACTTGTGTATATAACATCATGTGTCAACAGTTGTAGTTGTATCATATGTATTGTATCACTTGTATTGTAACTGACATCAGTTATATATATATATATATATATATAAGACTTTTTATTATCTTTGTTCCGCATTTAGCTTATCTGTGTTATTATTATATATATTGTCCTAAACTATTATGAACCATCGTAGTTCGTTTTATATTGGAATTGGATATGTCGATGGGAGTAAATAAATCAAAGATGAAAAATAAAGAATATACCACTCCTATCGAGATAAACAATACTAGTGTAAGGCCTAACTGCGGATGGCCGCTCCTATCCAGCCTCATTCTTCGTAATAACAGACAGTATTTCCTTTTAATACGTTTTGTTATTGTGAGCATAGAGGTGGGGCGTCACAGTTGGTATCAGAGCGAGGGGTTTATGGACATAATATAAAACATAACTTAGATGGAACATGTGTTACAACTATTTTTTGATGTTTTAGTTGTGCTTTGAGTCAAAACTAAAGTTTTGAAATTATGATGAAATTTTTAAATAGATTTATTTAAAAATAAAAGTAAAAAGTGTGTATTGGTGATTGAGTAATTTGTGTTTTGTTTATCTGAGTGCGCAGCGGAAACAGTGAGACCATTTTCGCTGAGTATAGTTGATAACCTTTTTGATTTTAGAATCAAAATATGAAAATAAATTTCATTTGTTGTTCACATAGATGTATTTATTTTGATTTCTTTGAAAATTTCGAATCCGATTGAGGATCCAAAGCGATTGCAGTTATGTGATTTTGTTGAGATTTTTGCTGTTTTGAATTATCTTCATTGAAGATATATTTGAGTGCTTTCTTTGTTCATCTTGTAGTGTGCGTGCAAATTTGAGTTGCACGTTACTGCATTAATTTTACGTTGAACCGGTGTTTGGTTTTAAACGTATTTTGTTGTCGTTATTTTTATAATGAGATTTTTACACCAGTGTTAAATTTTTGAAGCACGTTGTTCTGTTGACATTTTTAATGAATGAAAATTCACTGGTATTATATTTTGATGCGAATTATTTTGATGAGATTTCGACGTATAAAACTTACTGTCGCTTTGACTTCAGTAACCGTCAAATTTTAAAGTGAATTTTCAAGCGGTTATCCCGCAATGCTGATTTTGAGATCCGTTTTTACGGTGTTTTGAGAAGTGCAATTTCCTTATCGAATTTGCTACAGATGTTGCGGTTTTAATCACGTATTTTAAAAATTGTTTTAAAATAAAATTATTTCCAAAATTTCTACAGTTTGCGCTTTCAAAAGAATGAGGAAGCGATTTAAATGCTTCAGCAAAATTGAGGACTATGAACCCTCACTTTTACTGATTCGCTTAATTCTGGACTTGTCCGTTTGAGAACGTGAAATGTTATTTATTCAAAATACACAATTTTGCACTTTCAAGGAAACGATGAAGAAAATTAAACGATTTAGTAAAACTCGTGGTATGGGACATGTGCGTTTGCTATTTCGATTAATTCCGAACTCGTTAATTGAAACATATGCTGTTTGATGATTCTGATGATTTTATTTGGCTTTCGAGCAGCTCTGATGGACCTTCGGGTCATTTGTTGGACATTCGGGTCATATGATGGACCTCCGGGTCATTTGTTGGGCTTTCGGGCCATTCTGCTGGACCTTCGGGTCATTTGTTGGGCTTTCGGGCCACTCTGCGGACCTTCGGGTCAAATACCAGTACTAGACTTTTGGGTCACTCTACGGACCTTCAGGTCATCTGACGGGCGCCAAAATTTATAGTACTTGGTAGGCTTCGGCCATTTGAGATGCACGTGCGGCGTAGCTAAAAACTCGACATCTGATGGGATCGATCCAACCTTTTATGTTGATTTTCTATAGTATCTTAATTGATTTCTAGATATTTGTTGTTTCTAATTATCTGCAGGTAATTAGATATTTGCTGATTTGAGTTCTAATTATCTTCGTTGATAATTAGATATTTGCTCATTTGAGTTCTAGTTATCTTTGTTGATAATTAGATATTTGCTGATTTGAGTTCTAATTATCTTTGTTGGTAATTTGATATTTGCTGATTTGAGTTCTAATTATCTTTGTTGGTAATTAGATATTTGCTGATTTGAGTTCTAATTATCTTTGTTGATAATTAGATATTTGCTGATTTGAGTTCTAGTTATCTTTGTTGATAATTAGATATTTGCTGATTTGAGTTCTAGTTATCTTTGTTGATAATTAGATATTTGCTGATTTGAGTTCTAGTTATCTTTCTTGATAATTAGATATTTGCTGATTTGAGTTCTAATTATCTTTGTTGATAATTATATGTTTGCTGATTTGAGTTCTAATTATCTTTGTTGATAATAAGATATTTGCTGATTTGAGTTCTAATTATCTTTGTTGATAATTAGATAATTGCTGATTTGAGTTCTAATTATCTTTGTTAATAATAAGATATTTGCTGTTATGAGTTCTGATTATCGTTGTTGATAATTAGATATTTGCTGTTGTGAGTTCTGATTATCGTTTTTGATAATTAGATATTTGTTGATTTGAGATTTCTGATTATCGTTTTTGATAACTAGATATTTGTTGATTTGAGATTTCTGATTATCGTTTTTGATAATTAGATATTTGTGATTTGTGATTATCGTTTTTGATAATTAGATATTTGTCGATTTGAGATTTCTGATTATCGTTTTTGATAATTAGATATTTGTTGATTTGTGATTTCTGATTATCGTTTTTGATAATTAGATAATTGTTGATTTGAGATTTCAGATTATCGTTTTTGATAATTAGATATTTGTTGAATTGAGATTTTTGATTATCGTTTTTGATATTAGATAATTGTTAATTTGAGATTTTTGATTATCGTTTTTGATAATTAGATATTTGTTGAATTGAGATTTTTGATTATCATTTTTGATAATTAGATATTTGTTGATTTGAGATTTCTGATTATCCTTTGTGATAATTAGATATTTGTTGATTTGTGATTTCTGATTATCGTTTTTGATAATTAGATATTTGTTGATTTGAGATTTCTGATTATCGTTTTTGACAATTAGATATTTTTTGATTTGGGATTTCTGATTATCGTTTTTGATAATTAGATATTTGTGATTTTCGATTATCGTTTTTGATAATTAGATATTTTTTGATTTGAGATTTCTGATTATCGTTTTTGATAATTAGATATTTGTTGATTTGTGATTTCTGATTATCGTTTTTGATAATTAGATATTTGTTGATTTGAGATTTCTGATTATCGGTTTTGATAATTAGATATTTGTTGAATTGAGATTTTTGATTATCGTTTTTGATAATTAGATTTGGTTGAGAATTTGTGAATTTCTTTTATGAAATTAAAAGATTTCTTTGGCGTTTGTGTTCTTGACCTTTATTTTTCTAGCTTAACCAGTTTATATTAGAAAAATAATTGTTATTGACGACTATAATTATGAAAATTGCGTGGACGCAATTTTTATAAGGAGGGGAGTCTGTAACAATCCGGGGTTTCGTATCGATTGATCATCGTCATTAGACGACTAAATCAGTTAGCTAATTACTTTTGGGAGGTTTTAAACCTGGTTGAGATTCTTTTAAAGAATTGTTAAAGTTATGCGGGCTTTCAATTGAATATTGGCCCATGCTTTTTTGGTTGGTGCCGTGATAAAATACAATACCCGTTCCACTTTCTCCCTTCATTCAATTTCGAAAACCCTAAACTAAACAAACGAGGAAAAAAAATGGCGGCTTCAAATTTTCGTCGCTCTCACGTTTTGGAATGAGGGCTTTTGGTTTCGAAGGGAAAAAGGGGGATTTTGGGTGATGGATCTGTGCTCGCCAAAATAGGTGAGTGATTTTTATTTCACTCACATCTAATTCGATACCATGCTTCGAGAGTATAATTTCGTTTGAATGTTGATGATTTTATGATGTTTTCAATTCACTCGGTTTTGAACACTTGATTGATTTATGGTTTTGGTTTGAATCTGTTACCATTGAATTTATTTGTACTACTGAGTATGCTATTTCGTTCTTCTACCTTTTCAATTTCCTGCTATTGATCCTTGAATTGGGAACATGCTTGATATAGCATTAATGGATTCACTGTCAGAGTGAGGTCTATTAGTTTTTGTTTGTATGCTGGTGATCTTAAGTTTTCTTTGGTAAGTTCCTGTGTATGTCCTGGTATGCAATCTAACCTTGTACGTGTGTGTATTGATGTTCAAGCTAGCCTATGTGCACTTGTGTACTTTCTTTTGATGCATACATTAGTGCCTGTGTGCACTTACTTGACTGGTCAGTAACTTGACCTTTACACTTTGTTAATGATTTGGCTGTATTGAATTTGATTTGAGGACTTTTGGGTTCGACACAGTCTTGATGGCTTTGTTCGAACTACCTTTGGCACTTGCTTATGCTAAGTGCTGTTTTATTTGATATAGATATGTATGTGTATTCATATATATGCATACATGCACTCTTCTGACATATCTGACTGCGGTTACATGATTTTGTTTCTAAAACTTGTAGCCTTTGTGCTTGTTACCGTGTTTCCTTATCTTGGGTACACATGCTTATTTCACCTGGAGCCTTTGTGCTTGATGTTCACTTATAGTTTGAGACAGTTCGCATTAATCTGTACTCTAATTGAGCCTAGCACTTCGACCTGTTCAGGTTTCATTTGATTCCTATACAATCGGCTTGGTATTTGTCTTGTTTCGAACTCGATTACTTTGTGCCTTGATCTTTTATAATCTCTGTGTATTGCAGTTGACTTCGGTCTTGATTTGTATTTGTGATTCCATGACTTCGGCAACTACCATTGCTTTGATATTGAACTGCACTCTGTGAACTTTGACTTTATTGTCCAATTTATAACTACTGGTTCATTTAGATTGAATTTGTGTCGAGTGTTGCTTCATGTTACTGCATCTTCATTGTAGCTGTCTGGACCATTTGAAGCAATTTGGATATTTGTTTCATTGATTTTAATCATTGTCAGTGTGCACTGTTTGGGTCTGATGCTCCAAGTTGTCACCTCTGATCAGTTGCATTTTGCCAAATTATGGCTTGACTTCTCTAGTTCATGTATTCAGTGAGGTGTTTAAGTTGAAAATGCTTATTGCTTTCTTGGTCTAATCTTTTGAGAACTAGGATTTTTGGAATGGCAAGCCTATGTGCTTGTTTTTGCTGGACTAAATTGTGCACTATGCACTTGTGTGTCCATGTTATCCCAACTGTCGTGTACATGTTGCACTTGCAAGTCCTTGTTGTCTCCATTATTTTGTGATATTGTACCTGCTTATGTTTCTGGTACTTCTATCCCCATGTATTTCTTGTTTGACCAGTGTGTTGAACTTGAACGTGTAGCATTGTCTCACTTACTCAGGCTGGTACTGCTTCAGTGATGGGTTGTGTTATCATATTCACTAGTGGCATTTGGCGGCATATCCATTACTGCACTGTTTTGTTGTGTTTGAATTATATGTTCGACCGTTTTACGATGTTTTGTAGCACACCTATGTTGAATCTGGCTTGTAGCTCGGGTTTGACCTTGTGCTCGTTTGTGAACTTTCATTGCATTTCCTGATCTATTACATATTTCATATGCTGTATTGGCAAGGCAGTGCACGCGAGCGTGTACTGCAGCCAAAACAGAATTGGCGTTTTAATTGACATTTCAATTGTTTAAATTGTTTTGTGTGTTCAATTCAATATTTTGAAATTGTATTCTATTTGGTTTGATTTGATCATTTTGTTGCTGTCTAGTTATCTATTTGATAATTGGATTATGAGTTTCTAATTATTTATTTAATAATTAGATTTTGTTGTTAATTGCCTTTTAGGCAATCCTGTTGTTTTCTAAATTATCGTCATTGATAATCCTTTGATTTATCTTCGTTGATAATTGGAATTTGCTGATTTGTTGCTTAACACTGTTAAGTGTTATATTTACCGTTATCCGATTTCTTATTAAAGGATTGGATATGTGATATTTTTGTGACTGTCGTCTATTTAATTATTTAATTATTATTGCTTCCGTGCATTAATAACTGAGTTTGAATTAGACTGACCCGTGTATTATTTTCTTTTGAATTTAATACTCGGGTCAGACCAAGTTTTACAGGTTGTTGATATCTTACTTTGGGTTGCTGATTGAGCTATGAAGTCTCTTTATATCTTTTGGAGTAGTTGTTTTTATAGTATAGGATGATATGTATTCATGTATAACAATTATATTAATGTACTTGTATATGTAACATCATGTGTCGACAGTTGTAGTTGTATCATATGTATTGTATCACGTGTATTGTAACTGACATCAGTTATATATATATATATATATATATATATATATATATATATATATATGAGACTTTTTATTATCTGTGTTCCGCATTTAGCTTATCTGTGTTATTATTATATATATTGTCCTAAACTATTATGAACCATCATAGTTCGTTTTATATTGGAATTGCATATGTCGATGGGAGTAAATAAATCAGAGATGAAAAATAAAGAATGTACCACTCCTATCGGGTAAACAATACTAGTGTAAGGCCTAACTACGGATGGCCGCTCCTATCCAGCCTTATTCTTCGTAATAACAGACAGTATTTCCTTTTAATACTCTTTGTTATTGTGAGCATAGAGGTGGGGCGTCATAGTTGGTATCAGAGCGAGGGGTTTATGGACATAATATAAAACATAAATTAGATGGAACATGTGTTACAACTATTTGTTGATGTTTTAGTTGTGCTTTGAGTCAAAACTAAAGTTTTGAAATTATGATGAAATTTTTAAATAGCTTTATTAAAAAATAAAAGTGAAAAGTATGTATTGGTGATTGAGTAATTTGTGTTTTGTTTATCAGAGTGCGCAGCGGAAACAGTGAGACCGTTTTCGCCGAGTACAGTTGATAACCTTTTTGATTTAAGAATCAAAATATGAAATTGAAATAAATTTCATTTGTTGTTCACATAGATGTATTTATTTTGGTTTCTTTGAAAATTTCGAATCCGATTGAGGATCCGTAGCGATTGCAGTTATGTGATTTTGTTGAGATTTTTGCTGTTTTGAATTATCTTCATTGGAGATATATTTGAGTGATTTCTTTGTTCATCTTGTAGTGTGCGTGCAAATTTGAGTTGCACGTTACTGCATTAATTTTACGTTGAACCGGTGTTTGGTTTTAAACGTATTTTGTTGCCGTTATTTTTATAACGGGATTTTTACACCGGTGCTAAATTTTTGAAGCACGGTGTTTTGTTGACATTTTTAATGAATGAAAATTCACTGGTATTATATTTTGATGCGAATTATTTTGATGAGATTTTGACGTATAAAAATTACTGCCGCTTTGACTTAAGTAACCGTCAAATTGTAAAGTGAATTTTCAAGCGGTTATCCCGCAATGCTGATTTTGAGATCCGTTTTTACGGTGTTTTGAGAAGTGCAATTTCCTTATCGAATTTGCTACAGATGTTGCGGTTTTAATCACGTATTTTAAAAATTATTTTAAAATAAAATTGTTTTCCAAAATTTCTACAGTTTGCGCTTTCAAAAGAATGAGGAAGCGATTTAAACGCTTCAGCAAAATTGAGGACTATGAACCGTCACTTTAACTGATTCTCTTAATTCCGGACTTGTCCGTTTGAGAACGTAAAATATTATTTATTTAAAATACACAATTTGCACTTTCAAGGAAACGATGAAGAAAATTTAATGATTTAGTAAAACTCGTGGTATGGGACATGTGCGTTTGCTATTTCGATTAATTCCGGACTCGTTAATTGAAACATCTGCCGTTTGATGATTCTGATGATTTTGTGTGGCTTTCGAGCCGCTCTGATGGACCTTCAGGTCATTTTTTGGACCTTCGGGTCATATGATGGACCTTCGGGTCATTTGTTGGGCTTTCTGGCCACTCTGCTGGACCTTCGGGTCATTTGTTGGGCTTTCGGGCCACTCTGCGGACCTTCGGGTCAAATACCAGTAGACCTTCGGGTCACTCTACGGACCTTCGAGTCATCTGATGGGCGCCAAAATTTATAGTACTTGGTAGGCTTTGGCCATCTGAGATGCACGTGCGGCGTAGCTAAAAACTCGCCATCTAATGGGATCGATCCAACCTTTTATGTTGATTTTCTAGAGCATCTTAATTGATTTCTAGATATTTGTTTTTTCTAATTATCTGCAGGTAATTAGATATTTGCTGATTTGATTTCTAATTATCTTTGTTGATAATTAGATATTTGATGATTTGAGTTCTAGTTATATTTGTTGATAATTAGATATTTGCTGATTTGAGTTCTAATTATCTTTGTTGATAATTAGATATTTGCTGATTTGATTTCAAATTACCTTTGTTGGTAATTACATATTTGCTGATTTGAGTTCTAATTATCTTTGTTGATAATTAGATATTTGCTGATTTGAGTTCTAATTATCTTTGTTGATAATTAGATATTTGCTAATTTGAGTTCTAAATATCTTTGCTGATAATTAGATATTTACTGATTTGAGTTCTAATTATCTTTGTTGATAATTAGATATTTGCTGATTTGAGTTCTAATTATCTTTATTGATAATTATATAATTGCTGATTTGAGTTCTAATTATCTTTGTTGATAATTAGATATTTGATGTTATGAGTTCTGATTATCGTTTTTGATAATTAGATATTTGTTGATTTGAGATTTCTGATTATCGTTTTTGATAATTAGGTATTTGTTGATTTGAGATTTCTGATTATCGTTTTTGATAATTAGATATTTCTGATTTCTGATTATCGTTTTTGATAATTAGATATTTGTTGATTTGAGATTTATGATATCGTTTTTGATAATTAGATATTTGTTGATTTGTGATTTTTGATTATCGTTTTTGATAATTAGATAATTGTTGATTTGAGTTTTCTGATTATCGTTTTTGATAATTACATATTTGTTGAATTGAGATTTTTGATTATCGTTTTTTATAATTAGATAACTGTTGATTTGAGATATCTGATTATCGAATTTGATAATTAGATATTTGTTGAATGGAGATTTTTGATTATCGTTTTTGATAATTAGATATTTGTTGATTTGAGATTCCTGATTATCGTTTGTGATAATTAGATATTTGTTGATTTGTGATTTCTGATTATCGTTTTTGATAATTAGATATTTGTTGATTTGAGATTTCTGATTATCGTTTTTGATAAATAGAATTTGTTGATTTGAGATTTCTGATTATCATTTTTGATAATTAGATATTTGTGATTTTCGATTATCGTTTTTGATAATTAGATATTTTTTGATTTGAGATTTCTGATTATCGTTTTTGATAATTAGATATTTGTTGATTTGTGATTTTTGATTATCGTTTTTGATAATTAGATATTTGTTGATTTGAGATTTCTGATTATCGTTTTTGATAATTAGATATTTGTTGAATTGAGATTTTTGATTATCGTTTTTGATAATTAGATTTGGTTGAGAATTTGTGAATTTCTTTTATGAAATTAAAAGATTTCTTTGGCGTTTGTGTTCTTGACCTTTATTTTTCGAGCTTAACCAGTTTATGTTAGAAAAATAATTGTTATTGAATACTTTAATTATGAAAATTGCGGGGACGCAATTTTTATAAGGAGGGGAGTCTGCAACAACCTGAGGTTTCATATCGATTGATCATCGTCATTAGACGATTAAATCGGTTAGCTAATTACTTTTGGGAGATTTTAAACCTGGTTGAGATTCTTTTAAAGAATTGTTAAAGTTATGCGGGCTTTCAATTGAATATTGGCCCGTGTTTTTTTTGGTTGGTGCCGTGATAAAATACAATACCCGTTCCACTTTCTCCCTTCGTTCAATTTCGAAAACCCTAAACTAAACAAACGGGAAAAAAATGGCGGCTTCAAATTTTCGTCGCTCTCACGTTTTGGAATGAGGGCTTTTCGTTTCGAAGGGAAAAAGGGGGATTTTGGGTGATGGATCTGTGCTTGCCAAAATAGGTGAGTGATTTTTATTTCACTCACATCTAATTCGATACCATGCTTCAGAAGTATAATTTCGTTTGAATGTTGATGATTTTCTGTTGTTTTCAATTCACTCGGTTTTGAACACTTGATTGATTTATGTTTTGGTTTGAATCTGTTACCATTGAATTTATTTGTGCTACTGAGTATGCTATTTCGTTCTTCTGCCTTTTCAATTTCCTGCTATTGATCCTTGAATTGGGAGCACGCTTGATATAGCATTAATGGATTCACTGTCAGAGTGAGGTCTGTTAGTTTTTGTTTGTATGCTGGTTTTCTTAAGTTGTCTTTGGTAAGTTCTCGTGTATGTCCTGGTATGCAATCTAACCTTGTACGTATGTGTATTGATGTTCAACTTAGCATGTGTGCAGTTGTGTACTTTCTTTTGATGCATACATTAGTGTGATGTCCCAGGAATTTGGGCAATATTTATTTAATAATTTCATTGATAATTATTTTAAAATGTGAAATATTGATTTAGTAATTTAATTCAAACAGGAATTTTCTTTTGAAGATTAATAATCATTCAATTTGTCAAATGATATTCTTTTAAAATTTATAATAATAATAATTTAAATTGAGAATCTTTTTGTTTTCAAATGTTAAAAATATTTAAATGATAAAATTCATCTTTCTAAATTGATTTAAAGATATTTATTTATAATGTATATATGTGTATACATTGTAAATAGGGGATTTGATTTTAATTCAAAATTTAAATATTAATAAAGGATATTTTCTAATTATTATATATAAATGTATAAATTGTAAAATTGATTAAACTGATTTAAATTAGCATTGAAATTTTTTCAAAGGTAAAGTTAAAAGTCTTTCTTATGTTTTCTAAGAAATATAAATAAATATTTATTTTGTTTATAAAAATAAATATAGTTTAAATTTTGTTTATAATAAAATTTTATTTTGTTTTGTTCTAAAAATTGTTTTCTTTGAAATAAATTTAATTCATTCATGTTAAAGTATAACTTTGATTTAAAACTCTTGAATAAAATTGATTCAACATTTCTTTCCTTTTTAAAAATCTTCTCTTTTGAAAATTAGTTTTAAAAGAATATTATTTTAAACATTCAAATAAACATTTAAATTTGTGTATAATTTTATAAAGAAGTTTATAAGTAAGCATGTAATCATTTTCAAGGCTAATGTTAATATTTAAAACATGCTAAAACAAATTAGAAATGGTTTTAGATAAATTTAAATACATTTATGAATTTAGAATTTTCTTTTTAAAAATGAACATGTGTTAGCTTTTAAACTAATAGAAGACACTTGTAAAATTTGAGATAATAACCATAACAAGTGGCAAGCTAATTACTTTTAAAATTTAATTATATTGACAAGAAAATATAACAAATGCATTTTTGTTCAAACCTTATTCTCATTTGAAATCTGAATCTCAGATTTTAGTAAAATCAAAACCCAAAACTATGCATGTTAAACTCTACAAAATCAAAATATAAATCAAAATCTGCGAACAACTTCAAATCTGCAACTTTCAACATCAAACTGGAGTTCAACTTCAATTTGTATCTAAGCAAATAAGAATGGGGTCTGCATGCATGTTCAAACTATTTTCATCATCAAGTTAAAATCAACTTCAACTTGCAAATTGCATCTAGATTCAATATGCAGTTCCTGGAAAAATTGAAATCTGCATCTAATCCGTTCTTTGCATCTTCATATCTGGTGAGTAAGCTTCTTATTTAAAAACAGTTTCTTTTTAAAATCAAAGCTAGATTAAATTTCCAGAACTTAAGCACTAGTTCACATGATTTAAAAACTATTAGATGAAAATTGTTCTGTTTCTTTCTTTTTGTGATTAACCTCAAAATACTGAAGTTTATGCTTTCTGTGCATGTGAATTGATATTATTGAACAAGCTTGAATTATTGAATTGTGAGGATGAATTGTGTATATATGTATAAACATACATATGGACTGTTATGGTCAGGAATCTGCCTTCCTGTATATGTTTAAACTAAGTTTAAAAAAAAATAAGATTGTAATTGGAATCCATTATCACCTGATTTGATTTTAACTAGAATTTGAAATATAAACAAACTTTGTTTGTTTAGGATGAAATGATGGTTATAAATCAAAATTTAACTATATTAAAATCCCTTAGTCTCTGGAAACATTTACAACAGTAAATATTTTTCTAGAAGTAGGTATATCAAACATTTGAAAACATTAAACAGTTTGTAACCTGAATGCATGATTGAATTCATGGAATTTAAAACAAATAGTACATATTTTAATAGCTATTGGAATGAGTATTTCTGTTTTTAACAGAATTGAGTCTTTTTGGGTTTGTTTGAATTTCTAATGGATTTGGTGGCCATGGGTCTTCCTGGAGGTAGAATTCAGATGGAAGGGTAGGGGATAAGGGTCAGCAGTTGTGTTAGTTGGTGGTGGTGATGGAAATTTTGATTTCCAGGTTTAAGCCCTAAATTTGAAGTGGTTGGGTTTAGCAGCTTCTTGATATCTCTCTGTTGCATCGAGTGATGCAAGACTCTGGAATTGGGTAGAGGAGATGTTAAAGAAGAGATGACCGGAGTTGTGGTTGGCCAGATGGTTGGAGGTGAGATTTTGTGATGTTGACAGGTATGGGTTTTGGATGCAGAGGTGTTTCCAGTTTTGGGCTTGGTTTTCTAAATTTGTTTTCTTGAGCTGTAGTGTATTTTGGAAGGTCATGATCATGTAGGATGGTGGTTGGCAACTTGGTGAGGTGGTCTTGAGAGGCTGGAGATCATCAGAGTGCCGGTGCATATGCACCGTGCACATAAATATTCTGGTGAACTTATTTGGGGTATGCAGGGTTTTTTGACTTGAAGGGTTTCCCAGGTTTTTGTGCTTTTGAATCGAAGCAAGTGAGTTGGCAACTCGAAGTAAGGGAAGGGGTTGCTCGGGTAAATAGGGTTACAGGTTTAAAACCTGAGAGTTTTGCAGTTTTTAAAATTGTGAATGAATTCATATTTTTAAAGATAGAATTTGATTCAAATGTAAGTTGAATCTAAATTCAAATGAAGTTTGAAATTCAAAGTTTTAAAAATGAAAATTTTAAAATTTAAACAAGATTTAAATTTAGTTTTAAATCAAGATTAAAGCAGTTTTCAGGTTACCTTTAAAACCAGATTCCGATTCAAACAGTCTTTGTAAATTTTAAAATTTTGAACAGATTTAAATGTTTTTAAGCAAGTTTTAAAACAGTTTTCAAGTTTACTTTGGAAACCAGTTTTGATTTCAAAACAGTTTGTAAATTAAAAAAAAAAGATTTAAAAATGAAATTTGATTTCAAATAAGTTTTTAAGCTTGAAAGAATTTATTTCCTTTAATATTTGAATTAAAATATGAAGTGTTTAATTTAAATTTGAAAGTTAAAATAATCAATTTACTTTCAAAGCTTGATTTATTTTAATTTAGTTTTTAAACCTTTCTTATATATTTAAGTAATGAATGTTCTTTAACATTCATTTTATTTTAAGGTTTATAATTATTTAAATTTGGATTAATGTTTAAATAGTTAAACATTCTAAATATTAAATCTTTAAATGGAATTTGAATTTGAATTTAGAAATGTATTGTTTAAATACATTTTGAATGTAAATGAAGTCATTTGATAAGCAATTAAATTATTTTGAAAATAATTAAGATAATTGAGAATTTACTTAATTATTTGGTTTCAAATAATGGTTTAGATTAATTTTAATTAGAGATGATTATTGATAATTAATCTAAGATAAATTTCCTTAAGTAAGTAATTATTGAAAATGTTGGTAATAAATAAAAATAATTATCTAAGGATAATTAAGTAATTAATTGATGTAATTAATTTTGATAATTAACTAGATTAATTAATTAGATACTATCAATTGTAATTTGTTAAGTATAATTAATTGATAAAAGTAATTAAGGAATTATTTACTTATTGTAATTAATTTTGATATTGTGATTTATTTAAGTTAATTAATTTAGTTTAATTAATTTATGTAAATCATCTAATGATTTTAAGAGTGTAATTACTTAATGTAATTAATGGAGTAGGATTTCTTAGAGAAGTAATGAATGATAAATTACTGGAATGTAATTAATGGAAGGTGATTTATTAAGTAATTTGGATAATTACTTTTGTAATTAATCAAGATATTAATTAATTAAGATAATTAATTATTGGATAATTAATTTGATTAATGAGTAATTAAAGATAGTTAATTACTGAATTGAATATTAATCAAAGTGATTAATAAATAGATTAATTAATAAATGTAATTAATTTTAATTAATTAATTTATTTAAATATTAGAGATCATTAATTAATATTAATTATAGAATAAATGATTGTTTAATTAAGTAATTTACTTAAATATTTGAGATCATTAATTATTATAATTAATGATGTAATTAATGATTGTTTAATTAAATAATAATTAATTAAGTGATTAATTAATTGTAATTAGTTAAGGATAAATATAATTAATTATAATTAATTAATAAATGAGTAATTAAATGTTAATTACTTATGAATAAGGTTAATTAATTTGTGGAAATTAATTAATGACTAATTACTTATTGTAATTAGTGAATGATTAATCAAAGTGTTTAATCAAGTTGAATACTTAGTGAATAATCAATTATCTGGGTTAATTAATTAATGAATATTAAGCAGGATTTATAGAAATGAGTAATTAATTTAATTTATTTTAAATTAATTAGAGACGGTTGTAATTAATTTAATTCATTTTAAATTAATTATAATTGATGGTTAATGAATCATTGCTTATGGATGATATTGATTGAATGGTTGTGATCTTAGTAATGAGATTAGTTGTATCTGTATGATAGGGATGCTTGGTTAAAGTATGATGTTTTGTGATGGATTATTTGGTTGCGATGATTATCTATTTGTGATGATGATACAGATTATCTGTTTATGATATAAATGTGATTATCTATTGTGAGATGTAGTTTATCTATTTGTGTGAAATAGATAATAATGAAATGAGTTAATTGTTTAAAACCCTTAAGTATAACTTGGACATTAAGATGGCGTTTGGTTTCGATGAGACCGGGATCGGGTTTCCATATTTGGATATTCGAAAACCACATCGATTCCAATTAAATGTTAGGTCGTGAATCCAAGTGGAGCAAGTGAAGACTCGAGGTGTAAGAACTATACGTCAGTATAACTCTGTGAGTGATTCCGTAATGAGTTTGACGGGATAGTACTTATAGGTTCGAGATGGTGATTTAGAGTTCAAGGGTTATCATCGTTAACTCTGAGGGTGATTCCAATATGAGTGTAACGAGATAATGCCTTTGGTTTCGTTCGAACCCGGAACGAACTTGTATGGATTGAATGCTTTCAGAACATCGTCAGGTGGACGATGAGCATTCTAATATAGATGTGTCCTATAAAGGTAATCGTAGCCTCAAGCCTCATCAACCGAGAATGGATAAAACAGGGGAGGTGCAGCAAGGCTTCGTGGGTAGCTCCCACTGGAGAGCAAGATTTACCCCAGTCTAGAGGTCCTTTTATATTTCGGCTGTGTGGCAGTTGGTGACGACCAATCTGCGGGGTGGTCTTGTTCGAAACTGTTCAGTAAGGAATGGTTCCAGCTTTGTGTTGCAGGGGAGCGGGCGTACTCCTCGGTACGGTGATCTAGGCCACGTACTGTGACGGGCGGCACCCCAGTAGCCCTGCCATTGATGGAAACCCATCATCCAGTAAGCGCCCTCGGATTTGATTGTATACCTATGTATGCTGGAATTTAGTAAATGTAACAATTTCGGCTATTTCTTATTTACTTGAAAACCCTAGACACTATTATAATATCACTGGATTTCCTATCAAATGTTTTGGTTAGCGTAAGGTAAATTTTTCCATGTTTATGTGTGGGAAGTCTTACGTGATACCTTTTGTTTTCAAAGGATTTTCTAAAGTTAAGCAACTTTTATTTCCTTTTACTCACACCAGACCCCTGTCTGACCCGAGTGTTTATTTTCTGTTTTATTAAACTCTTGGGTACTCATATTACGTATGAGTAGTCAAGTGATTGAGGATTTGCTTTGACGAGTTCTGGAGGAGATAATGGAGCAGGAGGCTTCAGCGTGTAGATATATGTAGTGGTTCCGCTGTGTTTGAGTTGTATCTGTTTTCTCTAAAATACTTGAATTGTAATAGCTAGACAGATGTTTATAACTGTCTAGTTTGTGTTGTATTAGCTGTATAACTCTGATGTATATGATACTATGTAAAGTTATATGTGATATAATATAATTTTTTCGTTCCGCTGTGAGATTCTGATGTTGTCTGTTTCTTTCTTTTCCTTCTTTTCTCTTTTCTATCCCTTTCTTTCTTCTTAGCGATGCGACTTCCTGGAGTTTGGAAGTTGGGCCGTTACAATTAGTGCCTGTGTGCCCTTACTTGACTGGTCAGTAACTTGACCTTTACACTTTGTTAATGATTTAGCTGTATTGAATTTGATTTGAGGACTTTTGGGTTCGACACTGTCTTGATGGCTTTGTTCGAAATACCTTTGGCACTTGCTTATGCTAAGTGTTGTTTCATTTGATATAGATATGTATGTGTATTCATATATATGCATACAAGCACTCTTGTGACATATCTGACTGCGGTTACATGATTTTGTTTTTAAAACTTGTAGCCTTTGTGCTTGTTACTGTGTTGCCTTATCTTAGGTACACATGCTTATTTCACCTGCAGCCTTTGTGCTTGATGTTCACTTATAGTTCGAGACAGTTTGCATTAATCTGTACTCTAATTGAGCCAAGCACTTCGACTTGTTAAGGTTTCATTTGATTCCTATACAATCGGCTTGGTATCTGTCTTGTTTCGAACTCGATTACTTTGTCCCTTGATCTTTGATGATCTCTGTGTATTGCAGTTGACTTCGGTCTTGATTTGTATTTGTGATTCCATGACTTCGGCAATTACCATTGCTTTGATATTGAACTGTACTCTGTGAACTTTGACTATATTTTCCAGTTTATAACTACTGGCTCATTTGGATTGAATTTATGTCAAGTGTTGCTTCATGATACTGCAGCTTCATTGTAGCTGTCTGGACCATTTGAAGCAATTTGGATATTTGTTTCATGGATTTTAATCAAAGTCAGTGTGCACTGTTTAGGTTTGATGCTCCAAGTTGTCACCTCTGATCAGTTGCATTTTGCCAACTATGGCTTGACTGCTCTGGTTCATGTATTCAGTGAGGTGTTTAAGTTGAAAATGCTTATTGCTTTCCTGGTCTAATCTTTTGAGAACTAGGATTTTTGGAAATGGCTAGCCTATGTGCTTGTTTTTGCTGAACTAAATTGTGCACTATGCACTTGTGTGTCCATGTTATCCCAACTGCCATGTACATGTTGCACTTGCAAGTCCTTGTTGTCTCCATTGTTTTGTGGTATTGTACCTGCTTATGTTTCTGGTACTTTTATCCTCATGTATTTCTTGTTTGACCAGTGTGTTGCACTTGAACGTGTAGCCTTGTCTCACTTACTCAGGCTGGTACCGCTTCAGTGATGGGTTGTGTTATCATATTCACTAGTGGCATTTGGCGGCATATCCATCACTGCACTATTTTTTTGTGTTTGAATTTTATGTTCGACCGTTTTATAATGTTTTGTAGCACACCTGTGTTGAATCCGGCTTGTAGCTCGGGTTTGACCTTGTGCTCGTTTGTGAACATTCATTGTGCATTTCCTGATCTATTGCATATTTCACATGCTGTATTGGCGAGGCAGTGCATGCGAGCGTGTACTGCAGCCAAAATAGAATTGGCGTTTTAATTGACATTTCAATTGTTTGAATTTTTTGTGTGTGTTCAATTCAATATTTTGAAATTGTATTCTGATTTGGTTTGATTTGATCATTTTATTGTTGTCTAATTATCTATTTGATAATTAGATTATGAGTTTCTAATTATTTATTTAATAATTAGATTTTGTTGTTAATTGCCGTTTAGGCAATCCTGTTGTTTTCTAAATTATCGTCATTGATAATCCTTTGATTTATCTTCGTTGATAATTGGAATTTGTTGATTCGTTGCTTAACACTTTTAAGTGTAGTATTTACCGTTATTCGATTTCTTATTAAAGGATGGGATATGTGAGATTTTTGTGACTATCGTCTATTTGATTATTTAATTATTATTGCTTCCGTGCATTAATAACTGAGTTTGAATTAGACTGACCCGTGTATTATTTTCTTTTAAATTTAATACTCGGGTCAGACCGAGTTTTACAGGTTGTTGATATCTTTCTTTGGGTTGTTGATTGAGCTATGAAGTCTCTTTATATCTTTTGGAGTAGTTGTTGTCATAGTATAGGATGATATGTATTCATGTATATTAATTATATTAATGTACTTGTATATGTAACATCCTGTGTCGACAGTTGTAGTTGTATCATATGTATTGTATCACGTGTACTGTAACTGACATCAGTTATATATATATATATATATATATATATATATATATATATGAGACTTTTTATTATCTGTGTTCCGCATTTAGCTTATCTGTGTTTTTATTATATATATTGTCCTAAACTATTATGAACCATCGTAGTTCGTTTTATATTGGAATTGGATATGTCGATGGGAGTAAATAAATCAGAGATTAAAAATAAAGAATATACCACTCCTACCGACATAAACAATACTAGTGTAAGGCCTAACTACGGATGACCGCTCCTATCCAGCCTTATTCTTCGTAATAACAGACAGTATTTCCTTTTAATACTCTTTGTTATTGTGAGCATAGAGGTGGGGCGTCACAAAGTTATTATTTTCAGAATGTCAATAATTAAACATTAGAAAAAAAATGATAAATGTCTTATCCTAAGATGCTTTCTTACATATACTTTTATATGATGGACACATCGGTTGGAATTTAATACATCTTCGTAAGTTTTAAACTCATAAGCCTACATGATTTCATTGAAAGCTTGAACATCAATGTAAACATAGGTTCTATTACATTAACTATCGATATCCATATAGTATCACAAATACCTATGTCATTATGGCATCACTAAATTGACATCATAATATCATCCTTAACTTTTTAGTGACAATTATTTTTTCATATAAGCTTTTGGCATCACTAATTAGATTGGCAACGCCATAGCGATGCCAAAAACCTATTATAAAACTGTAGATTTGTCATAGTGTGAACGTAAAATTACATTATTCTTTTAAGTCTAACATACAAAATTTGAACACGAAAACCTCTAACAGTTAATAGTCTTATTAACATAATAGTAAAGAAATTTCATATGCTCGTCAAACAAATCAGGCGATCCTAACCAAACGTGCATTTGTAATTTAATAAAAGCTTCGTGATATGCTCCCAATCTTCAAATTGTTTATCAAAATAGAAATTGTAAGAGAAACTATGCATTTTTATATGTACTGCATTGGTTTAGTTCTATGATAAATATTCCCAATAGTTTCGAATGTGATAATTAAAGAGTTTGGTGGAAAAAACTAATTAAGACTAAAAATTGTAAGCATCAACTATTTCATCCAAATATGTTAGGCAGTCGTGAATGCTCATAATGTGGAAAATTGTGTGAATAAAAGATCGACACATTAAAAAATAAAGTCATAATGAATAATGATAGAGGAATGTTTCTATAAAATGATATCTGAATTTATGAAAGAAATATCATCATAATTTTTCCTTTATTAAATTCATATGTGGACTAAAAATATAAAGAAAATAATTTAGTTATAAAAATTATTATTATAAAGAAGTTGATTATAGTTTTTGAATCAATCATATTGATGGAGCTAATTAAAAAAGATCAAAAAAATAATATTTCAAGCCTCCTCATCAAGATAGCTAGGTTGTAAAACATTATTACTTATTAAAAGTAAAAATGATTATCATAAAGTGATTGGATCTCTTGCTTCTAATTACCAAAGAATGGTGCTAGTTTTGTAGGTTCTTATACATAAGTTTTTTTTCCTCTTTCCTCCACTTGCATTTTTTCCTAGCGTATATTACTTGCATAGTACCATATATCATATAACTCTAGTATTGCGTAAACACATTGTAATCAACAAAATGAACGTCTCACGTATAATTGCACCCTCAATCAAAATTGTAAGCATGTCCAAATAACTCTAAATATGATTGGATCTTTTAATTGGAAAGTATTTCCTACAACATAAAATGGATCATCAATGTTAAACGCCATCTTGATATCCAATATCATTTTGTCAAATAATTCGTTATCTCAATCAAATACAACTAGTTTAAGCAGCAATTGTTCCACCTACGATATATATCTTTATTGAAATAAAGCAAGGCTAATTAATCCCAAAAATTTATTTGCATAATATTTTTTAGAGTGGAATAAGTTTAATATTATACATTATTACTACTTTATATGCCTCTTTTGGTAACCAAAAATCGATAGTTGGATTGCTTTATTGCTTTTGCCACCAATCATTATATAAATTATCCTAAATTATCACGTAACATCATGGAATTTTATCATTTTAATATTGAATATTTAATTAATTTTAAATATTTAAATAATTGGTTTATAAAATTTAAATAACTTATATTCAAATATAGAGATTATTCGAATATTTGAATTATGAATTAATATTAATTAAATGGATTTAATAACCTTGTTAAGCTCCTTTTAATTAATAAATAATAATGGTGAACCCATTCTATAAATTTATTTGCAATAATCAATAGTTCGAATAAACAATAAGAAAATTAATTGTTAATAAAATGACTTGGTTATATATATTGTATTTTTAAATGAATTTATAGAATTTTTCCATAACTATCAATTTGAAAAATATTCAAACCATCATTTGATGTATTTTTCAACAAACGATGGTATTTTTGAAATTTCACTTAATGAAATAATCGGTGTATTTTATTGTTGATCTGTGACCGTGTTGCATTTTGGTGCTCGACTGTATTTTTATTTCTGTCGTCCCCTCTATCGTGGTTCGTACACGAATGAATATTGTGTAGCGGAATACCGTGAAGCTTTCTTTTCAAAACTTTATAAATCAAATCAAAATTCAAAATTCTCAACACAACTTAATGGTGATGTGATTGGTGGCTTGAGAATTTTGGTTTGCTTAGAAATTTTGTTTAGATTGTGTTTGAACTAAATGTTGATACGCTAAGATTTTGATCAATGACAATGTGCTTCAACAAAAAGGAAGAGATATGTGCAAAGCTAAAGAAAGAACGATGAAGACCAAGAATAAACATAAGTATGATTTTTATATAGGTCTTAGTTTAGATTTATTGTTAAAATCTATCCTCAAGAGGCTTGCACAAACAATAGAACACATTTTATAAATTTTATAAATTTCATTTCTTAATACGCATTCACTGTGCATAGCTTAATAGTTCAGTCGACTGAACAGGGATGACCAGTCGACTGAACCTGTTACACATATACAAACATGTATAGTTTCAGTTGACTGAAACACCCTGCTCAGTCGACTGAATTTGTTCTTGAAAATTTTACTTCATATTTTCAGTTGACTGAATTCTCTATTCAGTCGACTGAATTTGAACCTGTGAATTTTCTATGAATGGACACCTTCTTCCTCCCAAGAGTTGCAACCATTCACCAATGGAAATGGAAGCATCTCTTGTCTGCAACCTTAGCCAACAGATGCACCTCTTTTACAAGTACGAATACATAATTCTAACATCTTCAATTCACCGAATTCTCTTGCTTTAATCTTACTATCTCCTTGAACATATTATCTAGAAATTCTCAAAGCACTCACAAATCTATTGCTTGAATCACTGCTTTGTTTTTAACATTCTTTTGACTCATAGCAATACATTTGCTAAATCTTCACAAACACATTGCATACTCTTGAGGATAAGATTATAGGAATATTATACTACATTAGACTCATTAGTGTTGATAAGAACACAACAAATCGAATATTGTTTTTGTAATTGAGTTGAAGTCCTCTTCGGTGTTTGAGGCAAGAAATCCCGTTCGGTTGTTCGGGTAAGTTGTAAACCTATTCCTCCGGGTTAAGTGAGGGTGTTAGTTAGTGAAATTCCTAAGTGAAGCTTAGGGACTGTACGTAGGACTAGAGGTCCGAACCAGTATAAAATCCTGGTGTCTCCTTGCTTTTACTTACTTTATCTACCTAGACTCTTCCGTTATTCCATATTACACGATCATACCGCATAGCCTCTTTCAATTGGTATCAGAGCAAGGCCATCCTATAACCATAACACCGTTATTAGACATATTGATAATATGGAAAATAACGCAAGTACAAGCACAACATCTGCCTATAGTTCTACATTTGCGGAAGGACAATCTACCCAAAGACCTCCTCTATTCAATGGACTAAACTATAACTATTGGGCTACAAGGATGAGGATTTATATGAAAGCAACAAGTTTCGAAGCCTGGAATGCTACTCAAGCAGAGTACGTTGTAACCACAACCGATTATCCTACATGGACATAAACTCAAAAGAATGAAGCTAGTGCAAATGCCAAAGCTATGAATATGCTATTTTACGCCCTGGATAGAAACGAATTCAACCATGTTAGCATATGTACTACTACATATCAGATATGGGAAACACTTAAAGTAATACATGAAGGCACAAACAAGGTTAAACAAACAAAGATATCCATGCTGAAGAATCAATTCCAAAACTTTAGAATGTGACAAAATGAATCCATCAATGACATGTACTCGAGATTTCAAGACATTCATCATGCTTTAATCGGACTAGGAGAAAAATACACGGATTTTGACATTGTGTCTAAAGTTCTAAATTCACTCACTGATGAATGGGAGAGAAAAGTACTAGCAATCGAGGAAGCAAATGATCTATCTACAATGAAACCAGAGGAATTGATTGGAAATCTTATGTCGTATGAAGTAAATATGCAAGCTAAGAAAGATCAAGCTCAAGAAAGAAAGAATGTAGCTTTTCATGCAGAAAAGGAAGAATCAGAGTCTGAAGATTAGGATTTAGCATTTATAGCCAAAAATTTCAAGAAATTCTTAAGATATAGAAAAGGAAATAAAAACGGATTCAATAAGAATTTCTTGAACAAACCTACATCCTCGAATATAGAATGTTCGAACTGTCACAAGAAAGGTCACATGCACAAGGATTGCCTAGAGCAAAAGAAGGAGAATCAAAAAGCTCTCAACAACAAAAACAAGAGAGAGAAATTCAAAAAGAAGGCATTCTCTGTAACATGGGATGATTCCGATTCATCTTCATCCTAAAGTGAAAATGATAGCGACAATGAACAGGCAAATGTATGCTTCATGGCTCAAGAATCTGAAGTAAGTAATTTAACTTTCGATGAAATAATTGAAGTAAATAGTGAACTTTTGAACACAATAAAAACTCTTAAAAAGAAACTCAAAGTAACTCGTGAAAATCAAAACAAAGTTGAATTTGAAAGGGATATGTTAAAAGATGAAAAGAAAATTTTAGAAGAAGAACTTGAAAAAGTTCAAGAATATCATTCCAATTCGGAAACTCAATTATCACTTTTAAGTCAAGAAATTGAAACTCAAAAGACAAAGAATGATATAATTGTTTCTGAAAATCATAAGTTAAAAAATAAGATTAGACAAATTGAGTTAGAAAATAATAGTTTTCAAGCTAAATTAGATAACATCACTAAAAATGTTTCTAACTTTAACAAAGGAAGAGAAAATTTATCTAAGATTTTAGAAAATTCTCAATCTTCTTCAAATAAACATGGATTAGGATATAAAAAGGAGTCAAAAATTCCTAAAAAGAAAAGTACAAATTTTAAGAGGAATATTGATTCAAAACAACAAATGTTATTAAGAGAACCTATTAAAACAAAAGTAGAAACCAAGATAGTCAAAATTTGGGTTCCAAAGACTAACAATATTTTAATTAGGAATAAATATATTAAAACATTTATGGACAGTGTTCATAATAATAAAAACTATATTTATAAAAAGGATACCGAACCGAATTGGGTTTGGTTTCCTAAGATCTAACTCTTAGGACCCTATTAAAAGGTGGTTACCAATATATTTATTAATATTTTTTGCAGGTCCCACTCAAGAAAAGAAAATGGATTTTGGATAGTGGTTGCTTTGTTTGACAATTATATACTTCTACAAATTATTACTTCCTTTTTGTCGATGACAAAGGGGGAGAAAAGTCTATATCACTAACTTTGTTTTGTAGGAAAGATAGTGCATATATTCAAGGGGAGGAAAAATAATTACATCTCTACACATATGAGTATTATCATCAATCAAAAAGGGGGAGAATGTTGATACGCTAAGATTTTGATCAATGACAATATGCTTCAATAAAAAGGAAGAGATATGTGCAAAGCTAAAGAAAGAACGATGAAGACCAAGAATAAACATAAGTATGATTTTTATATAGGTCTTAGTTTAGATTTATTGTTAAAATCTATCATCAAGAGGCTTGCACAAACACTAGAACACATTTTATAAATTTTATAAATTTTATTTCTTAATACAAATTCACTGTGCACAGCTTAATAGTTCAGTCGACTGAACAGGGATGACCAGTCGACTGAACCTGTTACACATATACAAACATGTACAGTTTCAGTCGACTGAAACACCCTGCTCAGTCGACTGAATTTGTTCCTGAAAATTTTACTTCATATTTTTAGTTGACTGAATTCTCTGTTCAGTCGACTGAATTTGAACCTGCGAATTTTCTACGAATGGACACCTTCTTCCTCCCCAGAGTTGCAACCATTCACCAATGGCAATGGAAGCATCTCTTGCCTGCAACCTTAGCCAACATATGCACCTCTTTTACAAGTATAAATACATAATTCTAGCATCTTCATTTCACCGAATTCTCTTACTTTAATCTTACTATCTTCTTGAACATATTATCTAGAAATTCTCAAAGCACTCACAAATCTATTGCTTGAATCACTGCTTTGTTTTTAACATTCTTTTGATTCATAGCAGTTCACATTTCCTAAATCTTCACAAACACATTGCATACTCTTGAGGATAAGATTATAGGAATATTGTACTACATTAGACTCATTAGTGTTGATAAGAACACAACAAGTCGAATATTGTTTTTGTAATTGAGTTGAAGTCCTCTTCGGTGTTTGAGGCAAGAAATCCCGTTCAGTTGTTCGGGTAAGTTATAAACCTATTCCTTCGGGTTAACTGAGGGTGTTAGTTAGTGAAATTCTTAAGTGAAGCTTAGGGACTGGATGTAGGACTAGAGGTCCGAACCAGTATAAAATCCTGGTGTCTCATTGCTTTACTTACTTTATCTACCTAGACTATTCCGTTATTCCATATTACACGATCCTACCGCATAGCCTCTTTCACTAAAGTATTTGGATTTAGTTATTAAATTGGATAAATTCATTTAAACCTTTCCTCTTCACATTTTCTACTTTTCCTCTCCTTCTTTTGTTTCCCTCCTTACAATAAAAAGAAAATGGCATCAACCTTTCAAAAAAAATCAAGATCAAATCATTCTTCTAACGAAATTTCAATCGTCGGGTCCATTGAGTTTGTTTTGTCAAGAGCTTCGAATCCATGTCAAATTTGTATTGTATAATGTTGATTTGGTTGGACTCAACTTTAGGGACGTGATCTAGGTTTTGGTCTCGAGGTCGATTTAGGTGACGATGGATCATAGGGATGGCTGCAACATGCTTCTCGTGCGTAGTAGAGGAGATGATCATCTGGTGAGGCACAACACTTGTATGGAAGTCACAATATTGCTATAATCAGTCAGGGGTTTCCAAGTCGCTTTTCGATAGGTGATGTCGAACTTTGATTCATTAAGTCGGGATGGTAGGGCGCACGAAGAGAGACTCCCCGACGAAGTCAGTTCGTTATTTAGTATAGCGTAGCTTCCATGTCGATGCTTGAGATTGCACGGTTTTGTTGGAGTGTTCGTGTACATGGAGAAACTTTAAATTTGGGAAAGAAGAGAGATTAGATAGAATTTGATAAGTTAATTAATTAATTGAATTGATTTGATTTCTTATAAAATCAATATCTAACTCATACGAGGTCGAATTTAGACGTGGTCTTTTGCATTGGATCCGTATTATTATTGTCTATGCACTGGAATTAGATTTTTCGAATTTAGAGTTAGTAGAATTTTAAGCTAATGTCGTTCGGTTTTAGATCAAACTAGAATGCGAAAGCGTCAATTAGAATTTTTGTGAGTTTACTCACCTCTAAATAAACTATATGATATCTATGTTGCTATAGATAATTGTTGAATGCTTGGATGATAGTTAATAGTTTTAATGAAGTATAAATTAATGATAAAATTATAGTGATTTAATTTAATTATGTTTAACATAGTTAAATTAGTTATACTTCATTTGTGATATCTATTTAGTAGAATAAAACACCATTCTACTATAATTAAATTGAATAGATTATTTTTCACATCTATCGAGCTGAACAACTCACCGTTCTATGCTTGCAAAGTAAAAAGATTGATTTTGTAGTTAATTAATATGTGGATTAATTAATAAATGATATATTAGCTATTGATTGCTAATTGTTGATAATAACGCATTTGTTATTATGGTTTGATTGTTTGTTTGGATTTGAATTCCTGCTTGAAAAGCGGATTGCCTAAATAACCATTATTTTGCATGGGACTTTTGTAGAGAGACCTAAAGGGTTTCTCGCTATTATTAATGTGTTGTTGTATTCATCTTGCATATATTCTTATGTTTCTTATATTGATGTTTGGTTGAAGTATTTATGACCTACTGCTTGATTTGTGTAAGTGTCGCTATGATGATTATCGTTGTACTGTCACTTATAAAATATCATCTCCCTAAATTTGTGTGTGTATTGAACTTGTGCTTATATTATTACAAAATAAATGTTTGGTCGCATTTTTTCACTTTGAAAGTTATTTAAACTTATTTTCAAGTATTTCAAGAATTTTGAAATAGAGGATAAGTGTTGTTTTAAATTTATAAAGGGGTTATAAATTTGGTTGATTATCTTTCGGGATAATTAATATTTTTTAAATTTATAAAATTGTTACTGTTTTGAATAATTATCCTTCGAGATAAATGTTGTTGTTTTAAATTTGTAAAAAGATTATAAATTTGATTACTTTTATTTTGGGATAATTGATGTTGTATTTATTTTATAAAAAGATGATAAATTTTATTAACTTTCTTTTGGGATAATTAATGTAGTTTTAAATTTATAAAAGATATATATCGATTATTTTTTGAATGATTAACATTGTTTTAAATTTGTAAAAGTATTTTAAATTGATTCATTATCTTTCGTGATAGTAATTATTGTTTTAAAAGTTATGATTGATAGTTTATAAATAAGAAAATCTTTAAAAAGGAATGTTCAAAAACAAAGCTAAGTTTAAATTGTTTTTGGATTATAATAAATAATGTTTTAATGATATTTGTTTTTGATCCTTCTTTCAATACACCGATATAATTTCCCTTTAAAAATAATATTTCAAAGAGGGTTTGTTTTTAAAGTGTTTTTACAAATATTTATGATGTGATAATCAAGCACATGTGTGAGTCAAATGTTTTAGGAAATTTAACATCATATAAGACCATTTTGTTATTCCTGATAGTTGATTTGTTAACTATCGATTCTGCTATCTTCTTTCAGTTCATTAATTTAAGATGATTTATTACTCATTTGAGCATTGATATTCTTTTCCTGAAATGACAAAAACAAAAGAGCGAGTCACATCCTCATTGAACAAACTCGTATGGATCTCACTGCACCCCATATTGAGCGTAAGTGATATAAGGCCTACACTAGATATCTGAAACATGTATGGACCTCACCGTACTGTATATTAAGCATAAGTAATAAATGATCTTTCCTTAAATGGTTATCGTCATCTTCCCTTAGTCATCATGGATTCCTAAGCAATTTCACATAAAGCCTCTACAAAGAGGATGATGGGAATTCCCATATGATATGCTATCGGGACCATAAAAGAACACTGATACCATATATATATATATATATATATATATATATATCTCAAAGTATAATGTCATGCAATAAAATATACCTATCACAAATGAAGATTGATAACTCATCATCCTTTGTCAATACTGATGGTCACTACTAAAAGACCAATAATTTGCATGGCCACTAATGTAAGGCCAGTATGATGTACGATACCTAATATAAGATCAATACTATGTATGGTTACTAATATAAGACCAATACAATTCATCAAACTATACGTACCTTGTATAGTTAGGCATTGACTCTATTTGTTATGGGCCCTATATATAGATTGTTGAATCACGGTTAATGTCCACTTCGGATTTCACTCACCAACAATGATGAATATCGATTTACACACACTACTTGTTGTGTATCGTTATGATTGTGCATGCTATATTAGTCGATTGATAACATTGTTTAGTACTCTAGGTTATGCTTGTATGGCGATATTTATATTTTCTTTGCATTTGTATATTTGATTACCTTATCAACATACATTATTACGTATCAGTCATGTTATATTAGTTTTTCCGACTCATTGATTATAGGAGAAGAGTAGGTTGGTATGATTTCCTATATTTTGGATAGGTTTACTTATCTATGAATAGTCTGGATTACCCCTGAGCACAATTGTCAAGAGGACCGGTTGTGCCTTAGTATTTCCAAATTATTTGTATATAGTTTTCGTATATATTATTTTAAGATAGTTCCACTCACATCATGTTTTATGCCTGACCCGCATTTTTGCTTTATCCATGTGTTTCATGACAATTCTCAGAAACTCAATTGAGTAGTTTGGAAGTTGGGTGCTTTTTGGGGATACACTTTTAGGATAGCTACAATATTTTATGGTTGTGATGTCAATACTTTGTATATGTATTTGATATTGTGGCATACATGATAAATATGTATTTATATATAAGAATATGATGTATCAGAATTATATTCAGAACTCCATCTATATGAAGTTTGATATATTCAGACTTTCTGTATTGGTATTCATTGACCATTTTTTCCACTAGCCCAATCCTTTATAAATATATTGTAATCATGTTATGTTCATGTATACTTCTATATTATATATTATCATTGCACTATAAGATTCTGTCGATACATTAGTATAGTGTTTGTTTTAATTTTATTTTCCAACAATTTTCCTTTTGTGGTATTCAAAAGTCAGATGTTTGCATTTAGTGTCGATTTTAGGGTATTACGAAGGGCGGGTTGTTACATTTGGTATCGGAGCCTAAGTTCAACACTTAGGGTCAAGTATACCCATTTGGGTTAAACAAACTGGTAGAGGGAGATGCATTGGGAGAGCATACTTGTATTTTCCTATTATATGTTACTGTATACAACAAATTGTCTTCTATAATTTGATTTCTTTCTATCACTATTCGCTAAGATATCTTCGTCTAGCTATCAGTATGAGCAGATGGTGTGCAAGAATGACTGCAGATAGATAGTCTGAGATTCCTGATTAGTTCAGATATTATTTAGCTACCACAAGTGATGTTCCACTGCTTGTAAGCATTTCTAGCCAATGTGGTAGGCGTCATAGCTAGTGTAGTCCTTGGGGCATCAGTTTTCCTAGCTCCACCAGTTTGTACTCTTCAAATCTATGCTTGAATTTCCTTAGCTTTGAAGGGAGGACTTATATGGGTCCTGAGACTGCTGTTGGGACACATCCTTGGACACGTGCATGAGAGGGCTTCCATCGATATAGGTTTAGAGAATGTTCTGATAAGGAAGATTTTTTCTTGACATTTAAGGAGGGGAGACTTTGGCAGGGTAGAATGTATTATTAGTGTAGCTGATGAGCAGACCCTTAAAGTGGGATGAATTCAGGCATCCTATGGTTCTCAGTTCATTTCTGAGATTGAGAAGGACGTGGCTGGATCATTCCATTCTCTTGGACAAGGCAGCTTATTAGCGAAGGAAAATGTTGACAAATTTAATCTTTTGTTTTTGGAGATTGAGATGGTCGGTACTAAATTGGTGTAGGTAAATGGGTTCGTCTTGGGTCTTAAAACATCAGTTGGGGATTCATTGCTTAGTCTTATCCCTATTAGGGACCACTTTAGAAAGTTTCATTGAGATGATTATCCTCCGTGACAGCATCTGTGAGGTACCATTAGAGATAGCAAAAGTGGAAAGCAAACCAAAACTCTAACTGAAGTACAAAGACCAAGATACAAGGAAAGATCGAGCTTATGCGAAGAAGAAGCTAGCGTAGTATGTCACTTCCATGGTATATAGGGGCATTTCACTATGGAATGTCATCCAACTAAAACGAAGCATGAGTGCTTCAATCGAGAATGGCTTAATCACTTGGAGGACTGTCCTACATTTTCGGAGGGTGAGTAAGTGACGATGGCTTGTGTCTTACAGGCATCATTGGGTCCTAGCAAGCATACTTCTCAGGAGAAATGAAAGGAGCATGTGCAGCAAGGCATGCTCTATTTTTAGGGAAAGCACTTATGTTCCTTTTAGAAACTTGAACAACATATTTTATCTTGCTGGTTACTCGGTAGTTAGGCTAAACTTAAGACCTTTCATAGTAGGTAAATTCTTCGGTAAAGATAAACATTGTATGAGTAACCTTAGTTGCAAAGCTGAGGTGAAGCAATTGAGAGTACTATCTTCGAACTTGATAAATAAGCTTTCAAGTTGAGTGGAGTTGGTAGTTTGACTTATACTTGTATCCAGGTATGGTTCGTTGATGCCCAACAATGAGAAAAGACCAAGCGAATGATTATAGGCATTTGCCTAGAGTCATTCGTGTTGAATTTGTTATTCTTTGAGTTAGTAAACCTTAGGTGATAGGAGTAATCCTATGTACTAAAAGGGTATTTTTTTTAAGGATCGGTCCATTCCTGTACTAGTTTTAATCCCCAATTTGAGTGCAAGTATTCTATGTGATTTGCACCAGCTAATCAAGGTTTTTCACTCAATTCTTGAAGGCGGGCACTTAAGTCGGATTCTTGAGTGGACTGGGAGATTTTCAAAGCAAAACTCTGGTCATGTGAGGGAACTTCAATAGTCAGACCAAGGAACCAGATCATAGTTTGCATGACAGGAGTCAGGTAGCCAGCCCTAATTTAATAAAGAAATCTTGCAAGCAAAAGAAGGATTGGAATGGGCATCTTGTCATGTTGGATGGTGTTTAATTATTGTAAATTTTAGTATAGTATAACTAAGGTTTCTTAGGGTAGCATGGGGAAGGATTTCTTGATTAGTTTTGTGGCAATTTGGATAATCTTCTAAGTGATGAGATGATACTTGCCTAGGCGATAGTCATTGTGAATTTAGGATATTATCCTTATTAACATTATGCAGTTGAGGAAAGTTTGAACCTAAGAAAACCCAAGTAATTGTAGATCTTTATCTAATGATGATTTAGTTAGTAGGATTTTCTCCTTTGGAGAATGGTTTGATTTGGAAGAAAAGGAAAGTTAGGGCAATGATTTCTGGATTCATTCGAGAGTTTTGAGCCTCGATGATCCAGCATATCATATAAGTTTTCCTTTCCGTCGTGGGAGGTGTCATTTATTGTATTCATGAAAGGTTTACACCACTTAGGAATTTATTCATTTTAGATGTCGAACAGGCTCAATGGAGTTTATAGTTTGACATGCACATTTGACTATTGATTGGTTACCGTGCATGTCGGTGTAGGATCTTTCTAAAATTTTCATTTACCTTGTATGCTTTTTTTACTTGATTGATTGATTCTTTTTGATTCATTGCTATTGATTGTTTTATATGATTGTTAGTTTGTATGTTAAGTATTCATGATTGTTGATCATTTATGTTGTTCGATGTTATTCATGTTTGCTTGCTGCCGTTGAATGTTTTTTGTTGTTGTTTGATTTTGCTGTTGCTTGGTTTTTGTTGTTGTTAATATTGATAGATTGTTTTCTTCCATGCTTAATAATTTGTATGCTAGTCATCAATTTTTATCATTGTTTACTATCTGTTTGATGGTTGCTTGCTGTTTATTGTTGTTGATTGTTATTGATTGATTGTTGTTTGTCCTATGTGTTTATTTGCATGTATGGTAGCAAGAATTTCATAATTAAAGTATTTCGGAGGGTAATAACGATAGCTATTTGAAATAGATCACATATCATCCATGCTCACTATAAGGTTGAGATGTGATTTATATGAGTCTACTGCCTTTTGATTTAACTCAGAGTCTGTGGTATATTTTGATACTTACTCACTTTTGCTTACTCTCTAATTGATTATCAGGTATGATTATAGTAGTTACGTTACTACACTAAAGTTATACATGTATGAATTCTATATTAATATTGTGTTGGTACATTACCCTCTTGAATAGTATAATTTGGTGCTTGAGAGCTTATACATGGCCATTTGGGTGCTTACATTACTGGTTCAGCATTTAAATGGTGAGAAGCTCTCTTAGAAGAGGTATGAGCTTAGGAAATAGGAGATAATGTATATCGAGTGCTTCCCAAATGCGTGATGCATATTAATTTTGGGATTTTCTGTAATGCTAATGGCTTAAGGGAAAGAACTATTGGAATTTTCTAAAGTTTAGATTTGGGTTGTTTGGTCAATCCCATTACCTTCTCTTACTCATTGGAATTTTGGGGAAGAATTTTTTCTAAGGAGGGCGAATTTAACACCCAACAATTTTAACGACTAAATATTTAAATGATTAATCTAAATATTTAATCTTTAATTAACTAAGCGCTCCTTATATTTGACTTTTTTAGATGAGCGAATTATGATTTGAAACACTCATAAATGAGTTCGCTTTTTGACGTGAGTAAAGTGAGTATAATCTTGAATATGTTTGCAGTCAATGAATTTTTGGAGTGAGTAGCGATTTTTGAATGGAAGAAATTGATCGGGGCTAAGGCTCATTAGCTAGCCTATAAGTGGCTAACTCTCTTCATAATTCCCTTTCCACTTTTCATTTCATGCATCACCTCCTCCACTTCCTTTAATCTTCTCCTAATTACCTTTTAATCAACTTTCCCTAAATTTGCCAAATATGCAAAAATAAATCCCAATAAATCCCAATAAAATAACCATAATTCCTTTTTTCCAATTCTCCATAAGATCCACAAAGGAATTGGCTTGACTTGGATTTCGGAGTTTCATCTTGGATTTCAAGAGAGCAAGGAGTTGGGTTTTGTGATTAGAGCTCAATTTAGGGAAACGGAGAGTGAGTGGGATGATTAGCCGACATTATTTACATGTTAATACTTTGTATATGTTCTTATATACAATTAAGAAGTTGTATATAGTGATTTAGAGATTATTTAGGTTGATTTAGGCTTATTATTATAATATAAACATGATCACATTGACCCATTAATTGTTTAAGTCCTTAATCCCTATATTTTAAATAGTTAGTAGGCCCTAGTTTTGATTATGGGGTTAGTAGTATATTTTGAGTGAAACTGTGATTGTTTAATGACTAATTACATGATATAATTGAGCGCATATCATTAATTAGTAATAATGAAACCATATAAATAACATTTGAAATAGTTAGTAAGCTAATTAAGTGATTAATGAAGCTTAATTTGTACTTATAAGTATTATTTAAAGTAAAGAAATGATTTTATAAGTGAATGATTTATTTATAAATATTATCTTTGTAAAGAAATAATTTTATAAACAAAGGTGATATTTTATAAAACAGTGTAAAAGTGATATTTATATAATAAGCAATTTTATAAAATAGTAAGAAAGTGATATTTTATAAAATAGTGATTTTATAAAGTAAAATGAATACGACGTTCTATAAAATGGTTATAAGATTTTATGAAATATTTATGGAAGGAATACTTATTTTGAATTTGGATATTCAGTATTTCAAAGGCTTAAATGGATTTATAAGCTAGTATCATATTTTATAAAATGGTATAAGATTTAACGAAATAATATAAAAAGATGTTTTACTTTTATTGAAAAGATTTGGTAAATGAAAATAAGTTTTGATTTAAGTAACAATTGAATTCTTAATTGAATATGCACGGGCAAGTATATGTATTTGTGTGTTCGAAATTATATGATGATTAATACAGTTCGTGTATTGTAATTAAAATTGTTAATAATGGTTGTGTATGTGTGAATGAATGAATCTATTTATGTGATTGATTACATATGTGTATTTAACACTATGAGCAATCTTATGTAGCCATAGCAATTATCGGGTGCACTGAGCTACATAAGAGAATACCAGATCAAGTGATCGTTGCAGTGAAGCTCGAAATGTGATTTGTGTTGTGTAAGTGTTTTTATGCATGCGAGTGTGTTAATGTACACAAATAAGCATATTGGCATATGCGTAGGCATCGCATGAAGCAAGTTGGTCGGTTAAGTTCAATTTGGCATGTTAGAGGAGGACGGATCGAAAAAATCACCCTAAAGAACTTTACGCATGAAAATGTGGTTTTTCATATCGAAATTGATCTTCTATACTTTAGAAACCACTTCTAAAACATCATTTGATGGAATGAAGGCGTGCTTGGGAATCAAGGTGGCTCATCGGATGAAGCAATACAAGAAACAACATGCCAATTATTGGCGGTAGTATTCGGTGGCACCCGCCCCAGGCTTTAATGCCCAGGATAGGCTACCACTGGTTGACCGATGATATACCACCGATGGACTGGTGGTGCACTAGCCTAGGCAGTAAAGCCTAGGTCATGTGCCATTTTATCGGGGTTTCTTTCTTGTTTGGGATGCAGGTTCGTGCAGAGCTTTGGCACAACTTCTTGGAAGACTATAGGCTGTATAAAGAGATGAAAAGCATGGTGAAGCTCGGGATCTTGAAGCGAATGTTAAGTGATCCCATTGGGAAAATCCATGACCAGGCATGAGATCGTTATGATGATTTGTCAAATGATCACGTCAACCAAGCATGTATGATCAAACGAAGTAAATCCATACCTTAAGGCTTTGACTCGGTGTACATATAGTTTAATAAATTGTATTGGCCTTATACTAGTGACTGTACACAATATTAATCTTATATTAGTGGTCATGCATATTATTGGTTGTCCAGTAGTGACCACCCGTATTGTCGGATGGCAACGACATATCGATCTTTGTTTGTGGTAGGCTTATTTTATTGCATGATGTTATATTTTAATATATATCCATGCAATACCGGTGTTCCTTTATGGCCTTGTTAGCGTATCTTTTGGGACACGTCCGTCATTCTCTTTTGTAGAGGCATTATGTGAAATTTCTCAGGAATCCATGATGACTAAGGAGGAGATGATGAAGATCATCTATGGGTGGATCATTTATCACTTATGCTCGATATGGGGTACAGAGAGGTCCATACAGGTTTTAGATATACAGAGTAGGTCATATATCACTTATGCTAGATATAGGGTATGGTGATATTTACACGAGTTTGTTCAACCAGGATGTGACTTGAGATCTATAGCATGATCAGGTACTGACTCTATTTATTTTGGACCATTAATAAGAATCATTGGTTTACAATGAGATCTATATAGGTATCAGATATCTAGAGTAGGTCATCAATTATGCTCAATACGGGGTATGGTGAGATCCAAATGAGTTCGACCACACTGGGTGCGGCTTGTGGTCTATGGCACAATCAGGTACTGACTCTATTTATTATTGACCCTACATAGGGATCATTGAATCAAGGTTAATGTCCACTTTGGATTTCACTCATAAGCAATGATGAGTATCGATTTACACACAGTATTCATCGTGTATCGTTATGATTGTACATGCTATATTAGTTGGTTGATAGCATTGTTGTGTATTCTAGGATATGCATGTACTACGATATTTATATCGTGTCTGCATTTGTATATTGGATTAGCTTATCAATATATACTGTTAAGTATCAGTCACATTATATTAGTTGTTCAGACTCGTTGATTACATGATAAGAACAGGTTGATATAATTTCCTATCTTTTGGATACGTTTACTTTGCTTATTTATGGATAGTTCGGACTACCCCTGAGCCACGATTGTTTAGAGGATAGGTTGTACCTTAGTAGTTTTTGTTTATTTGAATAAAGTTTTCATATACATTACTTTGAGATATTTCCCCTTATACTAGGCTTTATGTCTGGCCCGTATATTATCTTTGTTTGTGTATTTCATGACAACTCTTGGGTGCTCGGTCAAGTAGTTTAGGAATCAAGTGCTTTTGGGATATGCTTTCACGACAGCTGGAGTATTTTATGGAGGCGATGTTAATACTTCGTATACATGCTTGATATTATAGTAGTACATGATTGATATGTATTTATATGTGAGAATTGATGTATCAAATATTATATTCATAACTCCGTCTATATGGAGTTTGATGTATTCTTACTTTCTTTATTTATAATGATTTATCATTTATTTCTGCTAGTACATTCCCTTATATATATAAATTGTAATCCTGTTATGTTCATATATATTCAGTATATTATATATTATTATTTCTCTATGAGATTCTACTGATATGCCTTTGTATAATGTTTGTTTTAATTTTCTTTATTGTGGTATTCGAAAGTCAGACGTTTGCATCCAGTACTGATTTTAGGGTATTATAAAGGGCGAGTTATTACATTAGCCCAAGCCAAAAGCACTAGCCCACTTTCATTAGTCGTAACCCTTCATTCATTCACCCCATTTTAACTTTCAATCACAAAACAAATCCTTAGAACTCAAACCCAGGCCGACCATCATTTTGTTAAGGAGAAAAGGAAAATCAAGCTAGAAGATTACTCTTTCAAAGTCAAGGAAAAGGAAGATTAAAATATGGTTTCTAAAATCAAGATGAGTAATTTCTCTATAACCCATCCCTACCTTTTTGATTTGGATTTAATTACATTTGAAAGTTTAGACGATGATACAACATGTTCGAATGATTAAAACATTATCTGGTTATGTTAGGAAATTTTGAATATAATAATTTGCTCATGGTTTAAGGTAAAACATGAACTACTCTAAGTTAAACAATCGAAATTTGGATATGATGTTTATAATAAATTAAATAAAGCTAGGTTTTAAATTTTAGAATTTTTGGAATTTAATTCGAATTTTTGTGAAAATTCTAAGTTGAAAAATAGTTAATTTCAAGTAAATTAGTTAATAAAAATAATATTATTAATTATTTTGAACTGAAATTTTAAGAAAAGGTAATATATGATAAAATTTATTTTTTGTGAATTTTTGAGATTTCCCATCAATTTTTGGTTTTTTATAAATTAATTAGCTAAGGAAAAATGGTAACTAATAACGTTAGTTAATTAATAGATGGAAGATGTTATTAATTCAGTTCTCAAAAGTGAACTGTAAAGATAAATAATAGCCAAATGATAGTTCGACACCAAATAGGATTCGGTGTAAAGTTAATACTTAAATAGGCATTGAATTAGTTTTCAAAATAATTACAAAATTGTCATTTAACCCATGAAAGTCTATATTAACCCACGATCACTATAAATGGGTTAACATATGATAACATTCTAGCTATCTACCCATGACTACTTTAGAAGAGCTATCAAACAGAAGCTCTATTGATCTTAGTACACAAAAGCTATGTATGAGACTTAACACATAAAGGCTATGGAAGGGATAACACATGAAGGCTATAGGAGGGATAACACATGTAAGCTATTGAAGGAACAGCTCACAAAGGCATTAAATGAGATAGCACACCATGGCTTCGGGAGAAATAACACCGATGCTTTAGAATCGAAGATAAGCAATGACTATGAATGAGAAAAAGCATGATGGCTTTGGGCAAGCTAGCTTATGATGGCCTCAGGGGATAAACATGATGACATTTTGATGAATTAGTTTGTGATAACTATACATGAGATGGTACACAATGATTATATGGAAGTTGACCCACATTACTTAAATGATAATATGCAATTGCTTGGGATGCTATAAAACCCCATTGGCTATAGGATAGCCTAAACATGATGATTAGGTTCAACATTCAAAAGCTAGGGGATAGCTAGCATGCGATAACTTATGTAAAACCATGATAGCTTGGGAAGCTATATATTTCTAAGTAAGATGATAAAATGCTTAGGGTACTTTAGAAGACAATTTTCAAATGTTAATGAACTATTTTATAGGGATGAAATAAATAGAAATTTTATAAGTTAAAATTATGTTAACTTATATGGAAATGGAGGAAAGCTTAGAAAAGCTAGTAAATGGTAGGATATCATTTAAATGAAAGATGAATATGTTTTATCTAAAAGTGTAGGGTACACAACTAATGAAGAAAGAAAAGGGTTGAACTATGATCTTAAAGGTATACCGTCTCATGAAGTTATCAAATGGCATTGTGCCTTAACTATTACTCTAAAGTCCAATGGCGTATGGCAGAGTGCCGTAATAGGGTTCAATATAAAAAGATTTATAAATTCTAAAGGGGAGTCATGACTAGGTGCCGAAATAGCAGAGTGGTGTCATAATTGAAATAAATAAACTGGCAACATAAATGATAGCGGTTCAGGGACTAAAGGGGCTATTGATTCTTAGTAAAGACACTTATTTAAATCTTTTCATGATGCTTACATTCAAACTCTTAGAAGAATCAAGGTGGTTATAGTCAGTGTGACTCCCATTGGTGGAATGAGTATCCATTTCATTTGGTGACGTTTTTCATGAAAAGACAAAATTAGCGATAAATTGGCCTAGGGAGGTAATCACTAAATAAGTTAATTATAATTTAAGGACGAAAGCCTAAAATAATAGATTACATGATGTTTGATTGGATGATGAATGATTGTATGACATGGTTCACAACGGCTTGATAAGTATATGGTATACTTGATTTGAAATTATATATGATATGGCTTATGACTAGATGGTAAGTGTAGGGTACACTTTCTAGATTGAATATGCACATGCTTGTTTTTTTATGTAATACTTATTTGCAAGTTATGATATGCTATGCTATGTGATAAGGTAAGGGAAACCCGTTCCGCATAAGCTGCTTGGTCTCACTATGGATGAATAGGTTAAGATTTTACTCATACTAGGCTTTACATATGACCAATGTTTTTATTATTTCACATAAACTCAAGAGTACTCATTCGAGTAGGTTAATTTTATAAATCAGACATGTAGCTTTTGAAGGATGAATAAAGATTCCGAAGATAAAGTAGGAGGATTATTTATACTAAAAGTATTTTAAGTTCCATAGCGTAAAATTAGGATTTATAACGGGTTATGTGTTGTGATGGCGTCTTCGTATGTCTAACACAACACTACTCTATCTATGTTTGATTTATATTTACCCCTGCATGGGCAATGATTTGGGTTAAAATAGTGTAATGAATTATGTAATTCAAACTGATGAAATGAAAACGTTATTTAGCTTCTATGTTTAATTATGTTGTGCAAAACAATACTTAACTCACTTTGTCACTGGAAAATGATTTCGATGTTGAATGCCACATCATCGACATCAATTTTTGAGTCTTAAGTAGGGGATTTTACAACGTGGTATCAGATCTTAGGTTTGGAGAAACACCTTGATAAAATAGAGCTAAGTAGAAAATTTTAAATAGAAAATGAACACCTTGGGATTGGTGTGTGTGTATATATATATATATATATATATATATATATATATATATAACGAACTAGTATTTTAAAATTAATATATAAGAGAATGTATCTACCTCTTTATGGTTGATCTCACTCTCTTTACTTCTATTTCATATGAACAATTGCTTATGTAGAAGACTAGAATGGGATCTACGTAACCGACATTTGACTATAAGACGTGTAAGAGTGAATGCTAGTAATGAGATGACAATCCGCAAGTTAACAACCAAGAAGGGAAGGAGTACCCAAAAATTCATACCGAAACCGGTACTCAAGTGCCTGCATTAGCAAAAGGAGTAAGGGATGTGAATGTTCTATTCCATCAATTAATAACAGAGATGATGAGGCAATAGCTAATTGGAGTTGTTGAGCCGAGATAGAAAGTAGCAAGAGAAGCAGATTTTTCTAAGATGAACAATGATTTCAAGAGCTATGGAGGAAAGGAGTTCACCGAGAAGCAATCCGCCTTAGAAGTGTTGAACTAGTTGAAAGTACATGAATGTATTTTTAAAGATTTGTGATGTAAATGCTGAGGTCCCAGAGGAGAAGATAACATAGTAGTAGTTTAAGGAGTAATTGAAGGCTCAATTTATCCTTGAATCGAAGAAATGTACTTTGTGTTGGGAGTTCAGTGACTTAAAGCAGGGAGAGGTGACTTTGATAGAGTATATTATGTGCTTTAAAGCTTTGTTGAAGTATGCAAGAGAGCATATCAATAACTTTCCAAAGATGAATGAGAAGTTCATTTAGGGTTTGAGAAAAGGGCCAAATCATAAGGTGATGAGTCATCTGTTGGCTCCATTTGATATGGTTATGGAAATGGAAAAGTCGTATGCCCGTCTGTTTTAGGAGTAGAAGACAACTGATGTTAAAGCTAAGGGTGGGCAGAAGAAAAGATTCAATCTATATCAGAAGGGAAAAAAATGAGAAAGGAGGAAAAACTTCTGAAGGAAGGACTCTGAAGTCAAATATAGCTGATGTGACTTGTTTCAATTGCAGCCAAAAAAACATTACTCGACTAAGTGTACCCAGCTGGGGAATAAAAATAAGGCCAAGTGCTTTATCTATAATAGACCAGGCCATAAGAAGAGGGATTGCCCGAAAGTTAACCAGGCAAAGGTTTATGCTTTTGAAGGACCATTGTTTGGACTGAGTACTAAGAAGAAAGGAAATGGTATGCATGGAGGTACGATTTTGATTTCCAGTATATCAGTTAGAGTTCTATTTGATATTGGTACCACTCTTTCATTTTTGCAGGATTTGTTGTTATGGTAGAATTAGACACTACCTTATTCTTTGTTTATGACTAATTCGATCGGTGGGAATGCCACTTTCGGGTTAAGGTGCACTAATATGTTGTTTGACTTATGTAGACATTTGATTGTTTGCGACCCATATATGTTTAATTTCGTAGGGTATAGAGTGATTTTAGGTATGGTGTAACACCCCTAATTTTATTGATATTATTCAGAAGATTTAATTGGAATAAATTAAATAGAATAATATAGATAAGGAGGTTGAAGTTAATTAATGAATTAGGTGGTTGTGCTTACTTAATATCTAATGAACTTGTACAAATGGTTAGGAAATTAAACATAAGGGCATTAGGGTAAATAACCATACTTCCCACCCTTGTACTATTCCCATTAGGTCATACACGTTCATTTCATCAAAACAAAAATTATAATCGTAAGAAGTGAAAGCAAGGCTGACCATTAGAAAGAGGAGAAGAGAAAATCAATAAAGAGCTAGGATTCAAGTTAGAAGGAATCAATCTCAATCAAACTTCAATTTCCTTATCCAATCTAAGGTGAATAATAATTTCTACATCTCTATTTCGATTTTAAATCATATGATTCAGATTTTAGGATAATTCTGTTTTATGATATATTGAATGATGATATGCATGATTGTGATTTACATATATATTGAACAAGGTTGTTTAAAAAGTAGATATCCGTGGTTTTAGGTAAAATCGAGATGAAACGATTTTTAAATGCCATGGGAAAATTTTATGTTATAGAAAACATGATTTTGGAGATGGTTTCAATTTTTATATTTTTCTGAGTTTATATGGATTTTACATAAATTTTCTAGTGAAGAAAACGATTTATTGGGTTATAAATTATTTAAGGCTAAAAAAAAGATTATTTGGGTTTGAAATTTTTATATGTTGGAAAACATATTAAAATAGACTTTCTTGGATTTTTCTAGATTTTTCCTAAGTGTTTTGATGAATATATAAAATTATTTAAGGTATGGGACTTAATTTATACATATTTAATTAGGGAAAAGGAGAATTTTATAAAATAAAATTATCATTTGTTTCTAAAAATTAGTGGCAGCATTTTTCTGAAAAGACATTGTTAACTAATGAGAATTTGACAAACAAAGGCAAGTTAGTTGAAAAGTTATCTTTTTAAGTTAAAAACAAAGAAATCATACTTTTAGCATGTTTCAGCCTTTTACGGCGGTAAACCTTCCGACCCAGACCTTTCAACTAAGTCGAAGGGTTATAGCTTTTGACAAGGTCAAACCAATGCACATGGTATCAAGTTACTTGGTACATAATGAATTGGACAGAGTCGAATGGTTCTTACTCGAAAGGTTGTTAGCTAAAGAGGTTGGGATATGTTTATTTTATAAACCAAAAGCTTTCACCGGCTTTGCTTTCGAATTAGAGCTTTTTACTTGGTTGCCTTCAACCAGGCCAATGTTTGAAAACAAAGGTTTTAAACCTTTCGACAAAGTCGAAAGGTTACTGCTTCTTTACCACTATTTTGTTTTGGAACCTTACTACACAATCGAAAGGTTAATACTACTTATCATTATTCTGTTTTTAACCTTCGGACAAAGTCGAAAGGTTATAGCCGCTTTTTCCAACCTTTCAAAGTCATTGCTTTCAACAAAGATAAAAGATTTACTTGTTTTAAAAACCAGCCGCTTCTCCCATTGCTTTCGAAAGGTATCAAAGCCTTCGACTTAGATGATTTTCCTTTGTTTTGTAATTGAAATGTAACCCAAGCTTTTGAAGGAGTTGCTTTAAAAGGCGAAGACCTATTGTTTTAAACGAAATGTTTTAAAGCTTGCGGAGCAGACCTTCCGACAAGTTCGAAAGGTTTCTTCCATTGCAATCGAAAGGTTTTAAAAGAGGCCCTTCTGCATATTTTAACTTGAACCCAGTAAGTCTTCGAATGGTTTATATTTTAAGAGTTGAATGCTTTTGAAAGGTTTGAATTGCTGAATGGTTTCGAAAGGTTTGGATTCGAAAGGTTATTTTGAAGACCTTTCGACAAGGTCGAAAGGTTTGATTTTAAAAGATTTGAAAACCCAAACTCTAATTTTTAAAGGAAAACCCATGGCTTATATAAAGGAATTTTGTAAGGGTTTTAAGCATGTAATTTTGAAGAAGTATTGCCTTGATAAAATATAAGTTAAAGGTGTTAACAATGTTTTGTGATATGTATTTCAAAGAACTTAAACCCATAGGAGTGGTATTGTTCATTAATGTTTTACTTCTTTATATATGAGTATATTCGCATGATAACTCAAATAGTGAATATAAATTACTTAAACTTCTAAATGAGTAGAATTGCATCCATGGAGTCAGGGTAACCAAAAATATAGGATGCCTAAACTTTGTAGTTATTGGAGGTAAACCGAAAGGTTCATAGTAAAACCATGAAAACTATGATAAGGTGGTTATTGGTGCATACCAATGAAAACTATGATAAGATAGTTATTGGTTCATACCAAAAGGTTCATAGTTAATCTATGAAAACTATGCATAAGGACAGTTGGCAGGGGCTAGTTGGTTTGTAGTGAACCCATGAAAAATATATCCGGATTAAGAATTGACATCAGTCAATAGGTTTTTAGTAAACCCATGACAACAAGGATAAGTAAGTGGCTAATGGAAGTATCAGTAGGTTTCTAGTCAACCCATGAAAGTTAGGATGAGCAGTGAGTTACTGGATAAGTCCATAGGTTCCTACTCAACCCATAAAGATTAGGATAAGCTGATTAGTTATTGGAATGACTAATAGGTTCAGAAGGACCCATGAATTAATTAAGTTAAATGGTAGGAGCCTATAGGTTCTTAGTGATCCCATGAAAATTATGAATCAGATAGGATGTCTATTAGTTGTAACAAAGTTATCAGTAAACCCATGCAAACTAAAAGGTTAATCGTGATCCTAGAAACTATAATAATGATAGGGTGTCAGATTAAACTGGGAACGGGAAATCTTATTTATTTTCAAGTATGCATATCATCATAATGTTTTGAAATGTATGTTTTAACCGTTGTGGATGTAGGAGCATAGAATTTAGTTTTATAAAGGTTTTAGGATACCAGTGAGGGGAAAAATCGTTCCGCTAAGCGACATGGTCTCACTAGATATCTAAAAGGATTGAGATGTTACATTATTATTCATACCAGGCTTTATGTCTGACTCGAAGTTTTTGTTTTCCCCTTAAACTCTCGGGTACTCAATTGATTTTGAGGAGTTTGAGATTTAAGGTCCTTAGGTTTTCTTCTCTGACGAATAAAGCTTCCGGAGGCGTGTAGGAGGCAGATAGTTATTTAGAGTTTTTTCTTCCGCTGTGTGTTTTGTTTGTAAAGGAAGATTTATTAGCCTTACTATATACTTTGATCAACTAAGGGGGCATCTTCATATGTCGATTTTGGCATATTTGTAACAATTATATTTTGCTGAACGTGGTTAACGTAATTTGGGATTATGTAATGAACATGAAATGTTTTGATTTGAATATGGAAATGTGTTTTTGAATTGCTAAATTTTTTCCATATTTCCATGATCTGTATGAATGTGTCTAGCACAACCGTATTTGGCCATTGAAGATTAATAACTATGGATGACTGCAGCATCCATAGTCGTTAGTTTTGTGCCTTCAAGTAAGAGGATGTTACAAGTTGGTATCAGAGCATAGGTTTATTAAACTTTAAAAGAAAAGTTAAACTTAAAAGCTTCTTCAAACATAATCCAATGAATATAAAAATAAGATCGGAGTTTGGATTAACACTATAGTAACGTACTTGTATTTGATATATAGGTATATATCTAAGCACATATTCCCTTCTCTCTTAGACTATTTTTCTGTATCTTACTAAGGCTCGTATGAAATTATATGAGAAAGAGGATATGGAGGTAGAAAACGAAAGAGGAAATCTGGGTGGATCAAGCATCATAACCAATGGAAATGCTCGACCTAATACTCGGAGGAACCAAGGTCGACAGGCTAATGCTAACCAAAATGCTGAGCCCAATGTAGGTGCTGGAAATCCACCAGTAAATGTGGGGATGGTTTATCAGTTGTTGGCTAATCTTTTGCAAGCGGGAGCTATTGGGAATGTAGGAGGAGCATATCCTGTAGTTCCAGCTGGTTTTAATCATGCTAAGCTGAGTAGAGACTATATCAGTCTGGGAGGAAAGCCGTTTGCTGGAATGGAAGTTGTTTTTGAAGTTGAGAACTGGCTGTTAAACCGTGAAAGGATCTTTACATATTTAAGCTTGAATGATGGAGATAAGAGAAGACTAGTCTCTAGACAATTGTAGGGGTTAGCGCTTCATCGGTGAAATAGTGTGATTGTCGAAGTGCCATAGGAAGAGTTGACTTGGGCTAACTTCAGGAGGAGGATTGAGCGTAGATTCTTGTCTGAGGCTGCCAAGTTGGCATTGATGAGGAAGTTCATGGATCTTGTCCAAGGATAGATATCTATGATCGAGTATGCTGCTAAGTTTGATGAGCTATCGCGATATGGTTACGCTTTGGTTGACACTGATGTTAGAAGGAATGAGAGATTTATTAGAGTTTTAAGGCCAGAGCTAGGCATGATGGTTATAACTCATATTAGAGAACATCATCGTGTGATGGTGGAGATGACCGTTCGCCATGAGGAGATGCTTGCTGTTTCAGTTAGGGAGAAACTAGTTGAGTCCCAGGGTTCTCAAGGAAGGAAATTCTTTAAGAAGAAAGGAGCCCAGAAAGGGGAGACCGCAAAGAAGGCAAAGGCTGATTTGGTGTGTTATAAGTATGACAAGAAGGGCCACTATTCCCACGAGTGTAGAACTGGTAAGAGAAGAAGCCAGCGGAGAAGAAGAATGTGAATTGCTTCAACTATAACCAAGTTGGTATTATAAGAAGCACTGTCCAGAGCTAGTCAGGGCGGACAGAGGGAAGGTGTTTGCTATTGGACTACTATCTTTTTGCAGACTTACTGCAGCAGAGAAAGGGAAAACTATGATGGAAGGTACGCTTTTGATATAGAGTATAATAGTTAGGGTACTTTTTGATACCGATGCATCACATTCATTTATATCTCATTATTTGTTTAATAGGTTAGGTATAGAACCCATATACCTTATTACTTCCTTAAGGGTTGCAAATCCAATAGCAGGGTATGCAACACTTGGGATAAGAAGTGACCAGTTAGAGCTTGAGTTGTTAGGTCATAAGTTTGCATGCAGCCTATATGTTTTTTATTTCGTAAATTTCGAGATCATCTAGGTATAGATTGGTTGGGTAAGTATAAGGCTAGGGTATTTTGCCAAGATCGAGAAATATCATTGAGGCACCCAGATAGTCATAACCGAATCATTTTCTCGGTGGGGAATTCTAATAAGAGTGTTTGTGTTTTGTTGAGTACCATAGAGGTTGGAGAAGAGCTTAGTCAGGTTCGGGTAGCTAAAGAGTTTGTAGATGTCTTTGAGCCAGTTACTGGATTACCGTCAAAACGAGTTGTTGAGTTTCAAATAGACCTTATACCGAGAGATGAACCTGTAGTAGACCACCTAGCAGAATGACACCGACAGAGATGATGGGATTGAAGGTGCAGTTAGGGGATCTTAAGGAAAGGAATTTTATTAGACCAAGTAGTTCGCCTTAGGGAGAAACTATGGCGTTTGTGAAGAAATCAGATGGGTCGTTAAGGATGTGCATCGGCTATTGTAAGTTAAACAAGATAAAACGATCAAAAATAGGTACCCTCTGCCAAGGATTGATGATCTATTTAATCAGTTGAGTGGAGCCAGAGTATTTTCCCAATTGGATTTGGCGACGAGGTTCCATCAATTGAGAGTGGTAGAGGATAGTATTCCTTTGACTGCGTTTCGAACTAGGTATGGTTCATATAAGTGGTTAGTAATGTCATTCATATTTACGAATGCACCAGCTTTCTATGTTGATTTAATAAATTGGGTTTTTAGAGTGCACTTTGATAGTTTTGTGTTGGTGTTCATAGATGACATTTCGGTGTACTCTAAAGATGAAAGAGATGATGTGATTTATCTTAGAGTGGCGTTGGAGATGCTGAGGCAGAATCAGCTGAAGGCGAAGTTTTCCAAGTGTAATTTCTGAAAGAGAGAATTTTTGTTTCTTGGTCATGTGGTTTCAGAGGAAGAACCGTCAATTGATCCAGTTAAGATTGATGCGGACAATAATTGGAGGAGACCGGCTACGGTAACCGAAATCAGGAGTTTTCTTGGACTTGCTAACTATTACCAAAGATTTATCAAGTATTTCTCCAGGATAGAAGCGCCTTTGACTAAATTGACCGGGAAGGAATTGAAGTTTGTTTAGTTTGACAAATGTGAGGAAGCATTCCTTAAGTTAAATAATTTGTTAACCAATGCGCTAGTGTTAGTAGTTCCTGATGGTAACCAAGGTTTGGTAGTATACACTGATGCATGCGGTATTGGGTGGGGAGCAGTGTTGATGTAGAGGGGTAAAGTTAATGCTTACGTATCTAGGCAGCTTAGACCGCACGAAGTTTGATATCCTACTCATGGCTTGGAGTTGGCTGCAGTGAACTTTGCCTTGAATATTTGGAGGCATTATCTGTTGGGAGAGTGATTTGAGTTGTATAATGGTCATAAGTCACTAAAGTATTTATTCTCTCTGAAGCAGTTGAATATGAGATAGCAGAAGTGGCTGGAGTATTTGGTTGCTTATAATTTCGGTATAGAGTATACTCCGGGAAAAGGAAATAAGGTGGCAGATGCTCTTAGTAGAAAATATCAAAATGTGGTGTTAGCAATGTTGGCAGAATGGACAGATCTAGAAGCTTTAGCCAGTTGTGGGGTGCAGTTGAGATCTACTGCTAATTCTAGTCAGGGTACTGCCATGTTGTCTTGTTTAGAAGTGCGACCATTGTTGATTGAGAAGATAGCTTCTAAGTAGAGAGAAGACCAAGTTTTTGCTGAGAGGATTAGAAAGTTTAAGGTCGGATTAGAGATTGATGACCTAAAGCATTTTAATCTTGACCAAAGAGGATGGTTGAGAAAGTTGGGACGGTTATGTCTTCCAAGTATAGAGAACTTAAGGAGAGAATTTCTAGAATACTGTCACCGATCGAAGTTTTCTATTCATCCTGGAGGAACCAAGATTTATCAATGTGACGACCCGGCTTCCTACGCCCAGAAAGACCGTTTCGTCTTTAAGAAAAAATGGGATGAGAAAATAGAAAAGATAGAGAAGAAAGAACAACAACATCAGAATCACATAGCGGAACGAATAAAATATAATAATCACATAAATATTTACATAATATACAACATCAATCAGAGTTATACATACAATACATCACATACTAGACAGTTATAAACATCTGTCTAGTTAATACAACACAACTCAAACAATACAGAGATACTAACACAGCGGAACTATATATGTATCTACAACGCTGAAGCCACCTGCTCCATTGCTCCTCCAAAATTCGTCAAAGCTAACCTAAATCCCTTGGCTACCCGTAAAAATTTGGGTACCCGAGAGTTTATGAAAAACAAAAATAAACTCCGGGCCAGACATGGGTTTGGTATGAGTAACAGTTTAAAGTTGCTTAATTTTGAAAATCCTTTGAAAACAAAAGGTATCACGTAAGACTCTCCACAAATAAACATGGGTATGTTTTTACCTTACGCCAACCAAAACATTTGATAGGAAATTCTGTGATATTATAATAGGTCTAGGGTTTTCAAGTAAATAGAAAATAGCCGAAATTGTTACATTTATTAAATTCCAGTTACTAGCCACAAAAGTGGGTAATACAATCAAAACCGTAGGCATTTATTGGATTGTGGATTCCATACAATGACAGGGCTACTGGGGTACCGCCCGTCATAGTACGTGGCCTAGATCAACGTACCGAGAATCACTCCCGACCCCCTGCAACACAAGGCCGGAACCATTCCTTAGTGAACAGTCCCGAACAAGATAAACCCTGGCAGTTGTTGCAATCAACCGCCCACACAGCCGAAAATAAAGGGACATCTAGACAGGGGAATATCCTTGTCCTACTTGGGCATGACCCACCTAACCTTGCTGCACCTCCCCTGTTTTAGCCATTCCCGGTTGATGAGGCTTGAGGCTGCGATTAACTTTGTAGAACATATTTCTTAGAATGCTCATCGCCCACCTGACGATGTGTTGAAAGCATTCAATCCATACAAGTTCGTTCCGGGTTCGAACGAAACCGAAGGCATTATCTCGTTACACTCATCTTAGAATCACCCTCAGAGTTAACGAAGATAACCCTTGTTTTCTGAATCTCCATCTTCACTTCATATTCACGACCTATCGTTAATTTGGAATCGATGTGGTTTTCGGATGTTCCAAATGTGGAAAATCGATCCCGATCTCATCGAGATCCAAAACGTGTCTTTTAAGGCCAAGTTGTCTATTTAGTCTTAACAGTTTAATTCAATATCATCAATATACACACAGATAGAATATTCATAACATCACAATAGATAATCATCATCACATACAGATAATCAATATTATCATCCAAACAGATAATTAAATATTATCATACTTAACTATGCATCCATATCACATAGATATTACTCATGTCATATCTGAATTCACAATCAATCAAATATCAATACCATTCATCCATAAGCAATGATTTATAATCATACCATTTGTAATTAATTTAAAATGAATTAAATTAACTACTTCTATATCCAATTAATTTAAAATAAATTAAATTAATTACTTCATCTATAAATCCTGCTTATACAACCATTAATTAATTATAAATCACATTAATTAATTAATCTCTAAATATTCATCTTGATTAAACACCTTTGATTAATCATTTCTAATTACAATAGGTAATTAGTCTTTATTTAATTTCATAGATTAGTTGTCCTAAATCATTCATAGTAATTAACATTTAATTACTTTATTTATATTAATTAAATATAATTAATTACATTTTTCCTTAATTAATCACCACATTATTAATTATTTCTTAATTAACCAATTCTTAATTTACATCATTAATTATATGAATTCATGATCTTTAATTTATATTTACATTAAATTACTTTGATTAAATTAATTACATTCAGTAATTAATCTTTAATTAAACACAATTATTAATCACCTTTGATTAATATCAACCAGTAATTAACTACCCTTAATTACTCATATTAATAAATTAATTATCCCATAATTAATTATCTCCTTTAATCCTTTGATTAATTTCAAAAGTAATTACCCAAATTACTTTATTAATACATCATCTTTCATTAATTACATTCAGTAATTAACATCAATTACTTCCTTAAGTAATTGTGCTCCACTGCATACACTAAGTCATTATACTTATCAATTCATCAAATGATTTTGTTAAATTAATTAAACTAAATTAATTAACTTAAAGCAATCATTTAATCAAAATTAATTACAAAAAGTAATTAATCTCTTAATTACTTTTATCAAGTACTTACACTTAACCATTTACAATAGATTATCTAATTAATCTGATTAATTATCAAAATTAATCACATTAATTTATTAATTAGTAATCTTTAGTTAATTATCTTTATTAACCAATATCATCTCTTAATTTACTTCTTAATTTATTTTTATTTATAAATTAATCTAAATTATTAATTTATAAATTTAATAAATTACCATTCCTTTATTATCTTATTAATTAAATCATTTAATGCCTTAATTATTCTTAAGATAATTTATTTCTTATTTAATGACTTAATTAATATAAAAGTGTATTAGAACATTACACTTTCAAATTGAAATCCAAATTCCATTCTGAATTTAAGATTCAAAAGGATTATTTAGTAAACATTATTTAAATTTAAATTAAATTTATAATCTTGTAAATAACATTAATCTCTAATTTAAATTTCCAAAATACATTAATATTTAACTTGCAAATTTTCAAGTTAAACAATTTATTTACTTTCCAAAAAAACTTTTCTCAACAAATTTACTTTCAAAATAATTTTATTTGAACTTATCTTTAAACAAAAACTGATTAAATTTTCAGATTTTAAATTCGAAACAAACTCGAATCCATCAATTTATCTTTGTTTTAAAACTTTGATTTAAACTTCCCTTTAACAACTTAAATTTAGAATTTTGATTTTTCAAAGCCAAATCTATTTTAAAACCTTAAGATTCAATATTCATTTGAATCAATACTTTTAAAATTCAAATTTAAACTATTGTTAGAGCTTTTATTTCAGGTTTAAATCATTTTGTTAAAAATCTGGAAATTCCAGGTTTGTAAACCTGAAAACTCATTTAAATATTTAAAAATTTATTTTAGATTTCAAAATATAAGTTTGAATTCATTCTGCAAACTGAATTTAAACTTAGTTTAAATCTATTATTTATTTTTAAATAGGTTTCATTTGAATTTGTTTTTACAAACAAACTCTGCTTCCAGATTAACAATGCCTGAACAAATACAGGCGCGACACAACCCAAAATGCTCCGAGACTCCCCCTTCTTTACATCGAGTCAAATACTCGAACGACTCGAGTATGTCCTGAGTAAAAAAAAACCTTCACACTCACTGATGCTTCAACACCGAAATGAGCACGGTGCACGTGCACCGTGGCTCTTGTCACCTCCGGCCATCCACTCAGGCATCCACACACCAACGACCCTCACCTGACGTGATCGCGACCTCTCCGAAGCCACCCACTCGCTCGAATGAAGATCGAGTTCATAATACAAAACCTGGAAACATAAACAGGCTTCCCCCTCGAACCTGTCAACACCCCCTCCTCGCTGCTCCGACCGCCAGACCACCATAAACTCCGGCATCAGCTTCGACCATCACACCTCTAGCCACCTCCAAGACCCCATAACACTCGGTCAACCAGAGAGGTTGCACTGATCCCAAAACTTCAAAGCACTCAAACTAGGTTAAAAAAAAACAAATTCACACCGCCGCTTCCTCGACGAACTTGAGCAACTCCGGTTATTTTTCCCAACACCTCCGGTCACTCCCCTATCACCAGCTACAAACCCGACCTCCCAATCCCCTTAGATCACCAGAAACCCCCAAGTTTGCATTTTATATTCATTCCAGAACTGCTCTTAAATGCCCATTCTAAAAATTATAAATTTTGTTTTAAAATTCATATTAAAGTATAAGAATTCAGTATATATCGCTGAATTCGTACATTAAAAAGTTTAGATTTTTAATTTGTCTAAAGTTTGCTCAAGCATTTTGGTTTCCAGTGACATTGATAAGTTGATTTAGCTTAAACAGAATTTTAAAATTAAATTCCTGTACACACAAACCATCTTGGTTTGTATTTACAATCCTGGTTGCGATTTGAACAAAAATAAACATTTGTTTGCACATTCTGACCTGGGGAAAAACAATCAGAGGCATCTCAAAATTTGTACAGGATGTATACATTCACACTTTCACATATAAACATATCAGCAATTTACAACATAAACATTTTTTTCTAGTTATACACAAGCAACTAATTTAGTTCAATCAAAAGAATATTGCTCACCAAAGTTTTGAAAATAAACAGAGCAAGTTTTAAATGGAAGCAGTTTGAATTTGCAGGTTTGAACTATACAAAATTTCCATCACACAAACACTAGAGAAAAATGATTAAATAAATATTCAAACCATATACTTAAGCATCCAAATATCAACATGCATCAGATTGTAAAACTTAAATAATTTTTAAAAAAAATGTTACTCACAAGAAATTTGAAGAACAGAGCCTTCTTTTGTTTGAAACAACTTGAACTTTAAAAACTGGAAATGTTTTACTTGATTTTTCCTTTGATTCTTCTTACTTTCTTCAGTTGTAATATTACTTTAGTTTGTATAGATGGAAGTGTTTGTTATTACATCTTTGCTTCAGGTTTAATATGTTATGAACGAACTAAAAAAAAATATGTATATAAAGAAGTTCAGGGGAGGGTGGCATCTGAGACAAGCAATTTGCAGATTATATTTGTGTTTTGTTTTATTAGGCCAAATCTTTTAATTAGGAGGCTGAGTTGATTTTAAACAGTTCGAAATGATTTTGTTATGTGCTAGAGGTTTGAAAACATTAAATGCAAATGTACTATATGTTTACACCTAATCTTATCTTATGTGTACAAAGATATTTCTGTTTTGCATTTTATTACAGGTTGACTACATTTTATTTCTTAACTTTGCTTTAGCTTGCTCTACAAACTATCTTATATGTTTAACATACACAAGATATTTTTTTTTACTTAGCTGTGCATACTTACTTTGCTTTGCATTTCTTCTACTAGCATAAATCTTTTTACTTTAAATCTTGCCTTCATTTCTAAGTTTTACAGTCCATATACAAAGCCAGGTACATTTGTTCCCTCTGTATTTTTTTTTCCAGTTGAATATGAAAGCATTAAATGCTTTGAGTACTTCATGCTTTTATTTTACTTTGTTTAATTGCCAACATAATTATTGTACAGACATGATTACATGTCTCTTTTCTTAGCTTTGCATTTTATTTTACATGTTTTGCTTATATACTTACCTGATTTGTTCTTGTATTCAAAACAGTTACAAGTTACATACAAATGTGTTCTTGTATTCAAAACAGTTACAAGTTACATACAAATGTTTTCACTTGCCTGGGAATGCTTACATCCTATATACATAGCTGTTTTATTTTGCTTGTTTAAATATTTTATAAAATCTATTTCATCTTAGACATTCTTGAAAGAATTTATTTTATATCCAAATCATAGCTTCATATGTATATGTATTTAGACTTATGTTTAATATGTATAAGATTTATTTATATTTTTAAATATTCTTGAAAGACTTATTTTTAAATCTTTCAAATTATAGCTTCCTCCAAAATACACATACATGTATTTAAATAATTTTCCAATAACCATTTCTATTTGTATTGAAATCCATTTGTAAAAATATTACATTATTTAGATTGTTTTAAAATAACTAGTTATTAAATTAAAATAATGAAATTATCACTACCTAAATATATTAATAATTTTATTAACCATATTTAAAATCAAAACAACCTTTGTAAATTTTAAATTTAGGTTAAAATCATTTAAACAAATTTTAATCTTATCTTGAGTATTTTTAAAATCATATTATTATTTATTCAGTATTAAATTTCCAAATTATCAAAAATAATAGAATTAGAAAACATAGCTTTATCTATTTAAATTTGAAAAAAACTTATCTATTTATAATATATATACCAATATATAAATATATACATTATAAATAGAAACGATTTAAATTAGCTTTTAAAAGATAAATTATCAGTTAAATATTTATTTAAAAGAAGATTTTTAAATCAATTCAAATATTATTAACAAATATTATTAAATCAATTTAATTTTTAATGTAGATTATTAAATTGATATTGCCCCAAATTTCCAGGATGTCACATTCCTCCCCCCTTCAAAGAATTTCGTCCCCGAAATTTAAAACAAAGGTAATTTAATAATCTAGTTAAAGATTTGAATTTTAAACACAAGCATATATCAATCATAAGCTAACAATCTTAGCAACCAATTCATCCAAACAAACAATCTAGCTATCCAGACAAGATTCCGGATAGAATTTTCTCGAGTTTCCCCAAGTATAAATACCGGGTAACTCGCTCTATAGAATCCAAACAACCGATACTACTAAGCTACAGAACTTATACTCACCTAGATCTACGAACAAGACAGGATATCAGACTACAGGCAAGTCTGATACAACAACCAAAACTCCTTGAACTGCTGATTCTATAACCAGAGATAAATCTTACACGTACTCCCTCAGAGATACGTGAAACACAACAAATTCCAGTTATCCAAACTGACAGTTCAATCCTGAAGACCAACACTTATTCTAAATCAAATCATGGAGTTCGGAATCCAAATTCCTCCGTCTCTTATCCACAAAGCTCTTCGGACGATCCTGGACCGTTTACACCTCCCTGATCAGCTCAACTCTTGTTGATGCTCCTAGAAATAAACTGGACCAAAAACAATCTAACAAAATGATCTTTCCAAGATCGACCAAAACCCAGAACACAAACTCTATTCCAAATCAGAAAACAGAACTCACTTCTCTTATCCGGAAAAGATATAACAGGTGCACTCCAAACTGGCCTCATATTCTGAAAAATTTCCGGTAGAACTCTCTAATCCAAACATTGCAACATCCCATAGCTTCCCAACTAAACAGCTGCCACCATGCTTCCACTGCGCAACTCTGATTAAACAGATGAAAGTGCTGATTATGAACTCAAACACAGACTGGTCAACACATTCCAAATATAAAGTTCACATATCCAAAAAAAAAAAAAACTCCGAGATTCCTCCAAAACCTGAGCTACTTCCCCAAACTCATTCTTCAGATGCTGACCAAACTCTAATTTCCAGAAAACATCCAGAAAAATTCTGAAACACAAGAGAATCCTCAAACTATCGCAAGTCACTTTTGCGATCAATCCAGCCAAAATCCAAAGAAAGACCGTTCTCTCTACTAATCAGAACAGCTTACACTTATGTGGCCAATCCATCGAAGAAATGGAACTACTCTACTGCTTCTGAAGTTACCTTAAGAAAAACTGCTAAGCTAGAAGACTTTCAAACCCAAAACCCTTCGAGAAACTCTGATCTCAAAACAAACAGAAACACCCAACTGAACACAGTCACAACACCGAAGCAGACACTCTTCCTGAACTTGTCCCAAAGTAACATCTTCGGAGACATCCATAGTCACTGTGTCTCATCACACAGCTACTACACCTTGTTGTATCAAGATATCATGACTGGCTTCTATCCAACCGACAGATCCAAACTTTAGCTCATCCAAACTACACTTCAAAATGAACTCCGAACCTTAACAGGTTTCCTTCAGAGATCAATGAAATCCTTACATCACTCAAAGCTCACTCGAGACGGTATTAGATTTATAGTCTCGACAAATATACTTCCAACCTCCATCATTCAAATTCCAATCATTGGTAGTCGTGTTACACACACCACCACCCTATCTACCTTTATAGCATATTGGAAAACCCGAACAGGTAACCCAACAAATAGGTAGAAATATATATATATATATATATATATATATATATATATCAAAATTACAAATGCGCTCTCTCAGGAAAGAAATCACTCAAGAGCCTAGGTATTCACTCAACCTAGTGCTCTGATACCAACTGTGACGACCCGGCTTCCTACGCCCAGAAAGACCGTTTCGTCTTTAAGAAAGAAAGGGATGAGAAAATAGAAAAGATAGAGAAGAAAGAACAACAACATCAGAATCTCACAGCGGAACAAATAAAATATAATAATCACATAAATATTTACATAATATACAACATCAATCAGAGTTATACAGACAATACATCACATACTAGACAGTTATAAACATCTGTCTAGTTAATACAACACAACTCAAACAATACAGAGATACCAACACAGCGGAACTATATATGTATCTACAACGCTGAAGCCACCTGCTCCATTGCTCCTCCAGAATTCGTCAAAGCTAGCCTGAATCCCTTGGCTACCCGTAAAAATTTGGGTACCCGAGAGTTTATGAAAAACAAAAATAAACTCCGGGTCAGACATGGGTGTGGTATGAGTAACAGTTTAAAGTTGCTTAATTTTGAAAATCCTTTGAAAACTAAAGGTATCACATAAGACTTCCCACAAATAAACATGGGTAAGTTTTAACCTTACGCTAACCAAAACATGTGATAGGAAATTCTGTGATATTATAATAGGTCTAGGGTTTTCAAGTAAATAGAAAATAGCCGAAATTGTTACATTTATTAAATTCCAGCTACTAGACACAAAAGTGGGTAATACAATCAAAACCGTAGGCACTATTGGATTGTGGATTCCATACAATGGCAGGGCTACTGGGGTACCGCCCGTCACAGTACGTGGCCTAGATCAACGTACCGAGGATCACTCCCGACCCCCTGCAACACAAGGCCGGAACCATTCCTTACTGAACAGTCCCGAACAAGATAAACCCCGGCAGCTGTTGCAATCAACCGCCCACACAGCCGAAAATAAAGGGACATCTAGACAGGGGAATATCCTTGTCCTGCTTGGGCATGACCCACTTAACCTTGCTGCACCTCCCTTGTTTTAGCCATTCCCGGTTGATGAGGCTTGAGGCTGCGATTACCTTTATAGAACATATTTCTTAGAATGCTCATCGCCCGCCTGACGATGTGTTGAAAGCATTCAATCCATACAAGTTCGTTCCGGGTTCGAACGAAACCGAAGGCATTATCTCGTTACACTCGTCTTGGAATCACCCTCAGAGTTAACGACGATAACCCTTGCTTTCTGAATCTCCATCTTCACTTCAGATTCACGACCTATCGTTAATTTGGAATCGATGTGGTTTTCGGATGTTCCAAATGTGGAAAACCGATCCCGGTCTCATCGAGATCCAAAACGTGTCTTTTAAGGCCAAGTTGTCTATTTAATCTTAACAGTTTAATTCAATATCATCAATATACACACAGATAGAATATTCATAACATCACAATAGATAATCATCATCACATACAGATAATCAATATTATCATCCAAACAGATAATTAAATATTATTATACTTAACTATGCATCCATATCACATAGATATTACTCATGTCATATCTGAATTCACAATCAATCAAATATCAATACCATTCATCCATAAGCAATGATTTATAATCATACCATTTGTAATTAATTTAAAATGAATTAAATTAACTACTTCTATATCTAATTAATTTAAAATAAATTAAATTAATTACTTCATCTATAAATCCTGCTTATACAACCATTAATTAATTATAAATCACATTAATAAATTAATCTCTAAATATTCATCTTGATTAAACACCTTTGATTAATAATTTCTAATTACAATAGGTAATTAGTCTTAATTTAATTTCACAGATTAGTTGTCCTAAATCATTCATAGTAATTAACATTTAATTACTTTATTTATATTAATTAAATATAATTAATTACATTTTTCCTTAATTAATCACCACATTATTAATTATTTCTTAATTAACCAATTCTTAATTTACATCATTAATTATATTAATTCATGATCTTTAATTTATATTTAAATTAAATTACTTTGATTAAATTAATTACATTCAGTAATTAATCTTTAATTAAATACAATTATTAATCACCTTTGATTAATATCAACCAGTAATTAACTACCCTTAATTACTCTTATTAATAAATTAATTATCCCATAATTAATTATCTCCTTTAATCCTTTGATTAATTTCAAAAGTAATTACCCAAATTACTTTATTAATACATCGTCTTTCATTAATTACATTCAGTAATTAACATTAATTACTTCCTTAAGTAATTGTGCTCCATTGCATACACTAAGTCATTATACTTATCAATTCATCAAATGATTTTCTTAAATTAATTAACTTAAAGTAATCATTTAATCAAAATTAATTACAAAAAGTAATTAATCTCTTAATTACTTTTATCAAGTAATTACACTTAACCATTTACAATAGATTATCTAATTAATCTGATTAATTATCAAAATTAATCACATTAATTTATTAATTAGTAATCTTTAGTTAATTATCTTTATTAACTAATATCATCTCTTAATTTACTTCTTAATTTATCTTTATTTATAAATTAATCTAAATTATTAATTTATAAATTTAATAAATTACCATTCCTTTATTATCTTATTAATTAAATCATTTAATGCCTTAATTATTCTTAAGATAATTTATTTCTTATTTAATGACTTAATTAATATAAAAGTGTATTAGAACATTACACTTTCAAATTGAAATCCAAATTCCATTCTGAATTTAAGATTCAAAAGGATTATTTAGTAAACATTATTCAAATTTAAATTCAATTTATAATCTTGTAAATAACATTAATCTCTAATTTAAATTTCCAAAATACATTAATATTTAACTTGCAAATTTTCAAGTTAAACAGTTTATTTACTTTCCAAAAAAACTTTTCTCAACAAATTTACTTTCAAAATTATTTTATTTGAACTTATCTTTAAACAAAAAATGATTAAATTTTCAGATTTTAAATTCGAAACAAACTCGAATCCATCAATTTATCTTTGTTTTAAAACTTTGATTTAAACTTCCCTTTAACAACTTAAATTTAGAATTTTGATTTTTCAAAGCCAAATCTATTTTAAAACCTTAAGATTCAATATTCATTTGAATCAATACTTTTAAAATTCAAATTTAAACTATTGTTAGAGCTTTTATTTCAGGTTTAAATCATTTTGTTAAAAATTTGGAAATTCCAGGTTTGTAAACCTGAAAACTCATTTAAATATTTAAAACTTTATTTTAGATTTCAAAATATAAGTTTGAATTCATTCTGCAAACTGAATTTAAACTTAGTTTAAATCTATTATTTATTTTTAAATAGGTTTCATTTGAATTTGTTTTTACAAACAAACTCTGCTTCCAGATTAACAATGCCTGAACAAATACAGGCGCGACACAACCCAAAATGCTCCGAGACTCCCCCTTCTTTACTTCGAGTCAAATACTCGAACGACTCGAGTATGTCCCGAGTAAAAAAAAAAAAACCTTCACCACTCACTGATGCTTCAACACCGAAATGAGCACGGTGCACGTGCACCGTGGCTCTTGTCACCTCCGGCCATCCACTCAGGCATCCACACACCAACGACCCTCACCTGACGTGATCGCAACCCCTCCGAAGCCACCCACTCGCTCGAATGAAGATCGAGTTCATAATTTAAAAGAAGATTTTTAAATCAATTCAAATATTATTAACAAATATTATTAAATCAATTTAATTTTTAATGTAGATTATTAAACTGATATTGCCCCAAATTTCCGGGATGTCACAATCAAGATATGAAGAGAAGTTTTATTGAGAAGGCATGAAGAGCGATGTTGGATTGTGGATTAGGCATTGTATTAAATGTTAACCAGTGAAAGCCGAACATCAGAAGCCAAGTGGGTTACTTCAGTCTTTAGATATTCTAGTTTGGAAGTGGGATTCGATATTGATGGATTTATAGACAGGTTTCCAAGGAAAAATGGAGGAAATGAAAGCGTATGGGTTATAGTGGATAGTTTGACCAAGAGTGCCCATTTCATTCTGGTAAAGTCAACTAGGAGGCACCTGTTTTAGCAAAGTTATTTATAAAGAACATAGTTAGACTTCATGGGATTCCTAGTAGCATAGTCAGCGACAAAAATGCATTGTTCACTAGCGAATTTTGGAGAAATTTGCAAAAGGTATTAGGTACCAAGCTCAAGATGAGTACAACTTATCACCCACAAATGGATGGGCAGATAGAGAGAGTCAACAAGGCACTCGAAGATTTGTGGAGGGCATGTGTATTGGACTTTGGTGGATCTTGGAAAGATTACCTACACCTGATTGAGTTTTCCTATTAGAATAATAATCAGACTAGTATAGGGATGACACCTTTTGAAGCTTTGTATGGAAGACCATACCAATCGCCAATATGTTGGTTAGAGATCGAAGACAGATTGGTTTTCGGTCCAGATTTAGTAAGAGAGGCGTTGGAAAAGACTGAGTTGATCCAAGGATGGATGACGGAAGCTTAATCTATGAAGAAGAGTTACACAAATAAAAGGCGTAAGGACTTAGAGTTATCGGTAGGAGACAGTGATTTCATTAAAGTATCACCGATGAAGGGTGTGGTACGATTTGGAAAGTTGAGAAAGTTGGCCCTGAGGTATGTTGGTCCATTTCAAATTAAAGAAAGGATTGGAAAGCTCGCTTATAGAGTATAGTTGCGGGGCAGTTTGGCAGGTGTCCATAATGTATTTCATGTATCTTATCTTCGTAAGTATGTGCATGATCCAGAGGCTACTATTCCCCAGACAGAGTTGGAGGACTTGGTAATAGAGCCTGTTTTGACTTTTGTTAGACAAACAGTTCAGGTTGTAGCGAAAGACTAGAAGAAATGGAGGACCAAGACAGTCAAGTTGGTGAAGGTTCAATGGGGTGACAACAAAGAAGACTGTACTTTGGAGACGGAGGGTTGGATTCGAGAGGCTTATCCTGATCTGTTTTGATGGTATGTCTATAGTAGATTTATGTAGATTGGTTGCTAGGAGATGTTATAGATTATTTCTATGTTTGCCAGTTAGTCCTTGCTGAACTTCAAGGAAATTTTTTTTAAGGAGGGGAGCCTATAACACCCCAAATTTTATTGACATTATTCAAGAGATTTAATTACAATAAATTAAATAGAATAATGTATGTATAGAGATTGAGGTTGATTAATAAATTAGGTGGCCGTGCTTACTTAATATATAATGAACTTGTATAAATGGTTAGGAAATTAAACATAAGGGTAAATAACCATACTTCCCACCCTTATATTTTCCCAATAAGTCATACATGTTCATTTCACCAAAACAAAAATTATAACCTTAAGAAGTGAAAGCAAGGCCAAACATTAGAAAGAAGAGAAGAGAAAATCAACTTAAAGCTAGGATTCAAGTTAGAAGGAATCAGTCTTAATCAAACTACAATTTCCTTATCCAATCTAAGGTGAATAATAATTTCTACATCTCTATTTTGATTTTAACATCATATGGTTTAGATTTTAGGATAAATCTGTTTTATAATATATATTGAATGATGATAAGCTTGATTCTGGTTTATATATGTACTAAACAAGGTTGTTTAAAAAGTAGGTATACATGGTTTTATGGTAAAACCAAAATAAAATGATTTTCTAATGCCATGAATTTTTTTTTATAGAAAATATGATTTTGGAGATGGGTTTCAATTTTCATAATTTCGGAGTTTATATAGATTTTATATAAATTTTCTAGTGAAGAAAATGATTTATTGGTTTATAAATTATTTACGGCTAAAATAAAGATTATTTGGGTCTGAAATTTTTATATGTTGAAAAACATATTAAAATAGATTTTCTGGGTTTTTTCCAAATTTTTCCTAAGTGTTTTGATGTATATATAAAATTATTTAAGGTATGAGACTTAAATGTTTTATAAATTTAATTAAGGAGAAGGGAAATTTTATAAAATAAAATTATTATTTATTCCTGAAAATTAGTTGCAGCATTTTTCTCAAAAGAAATTGTTAACCAATGATAATTTGACAAATAAAGGTAGGTTATTTGAAAAGTTATCATTTAAGTTCAAAGTAAAGAAATCACACTTTTAGCATATTTCATCTTTTTACGGTAGTAAACCTTCTGACCCAGACCTTTTGACTAAGTAGAAGGGTTATAGCTTTCGACAAGGTCAAACTAATGCATATGGTATCAAGTTACTTGGTACGTAATGAATTGGATAGAGTCGAAGGGTTCTTAGTCGAAAGGTTGATGGCCAAGGAGGTTATAGTATATTTGTTTTATAAACCAAAAGCTTTCACTTGCTTTGCTTTTGAATTAGAGCTTTCGACTTGTTTTCCTTCATCTAGGTCAAATGTTTAAAAAGAAAGGTTTTAAGCCTTTTGACAAAGTTGAAAGGTTACTTTTTCTTTACCACTATTTTGTTTTGGAACCTTTCGACACAGTCGAAAGTTTACTGCCACTTATAATTGTTTTGTTTTGAACCTTCCAGCACAGTCGAAAGGTTATAGCCGCTTTTTCCAATCTTTCGAATTCATTTCTTTCGACAAAGATGAAAGGTTTACTTGTTTTAAAAACCAGCTGCTTCTCCCATTGCTTTCGAAAGGTATCAAAGCCTTCGACTTAGATGATTTTCCTTCGTTTATAATTGAAATGTAACCCAAGCTTTTGAAGGAGTTGCTTTAAAAGGCAGAGGCCTATTATTTGAAATGAAATGTTTTAAAGCTTTTGAAGCAGACCTTCCAACAAGGTTAAAACATTGCTTCAATTGTAGTCAAAAGGTTTTAAAAGAGGACATTCCGCATATTTTAACTTAAACCCAGTAAGTCTTTGAAAGGTTTATATTTTAAGAGTTGAATGCTTTCGAAAGATTTGAATTGATGATGGTTTCAATGGTTTCGAAAGGTTTGGATTCGAAAGGTTGTTTTGAACACCTTTCGACGAGGTCGAAAGGTTTTGTTTTGAAAGATTTGAAAACCCATACTCTAATTTTTAAAGGGAAACCAATGGCTTATTTAAAGGAGTTTTGTAAGGGTTTTAAGTATGTAATTTTGAAGAAGTATTACCTTGATAAAAATATAAGTTAAAGGTGTTAACAATGTTTTATGATATGTATTTCAAGGACCTTAAACCAACAGGAGTGGTATAGTTAATTAATGTATTACTTCTTCAAATTGAGTATATTCACATGATAACCCATAACTGTATTTTAGGAAAAAAAGGGTAGAAGAACCAGTAGGTTAACTCAAATAATGAATACAAATTACTTAAACTCCTGAATGAGTAGAATTGCATAAATGGAGTCATGGTGACCAAAAATATAGGATACCTAAACTTTGTAGTTATTGGAGGTAAACCAAAAGGTTTATAGTAAACCCATGAAATATGATAAGGTAGTTATTGGCATATACCAAGTGGTTCATAATAAACCCATGAAAACTATGATAAGGTAGTTATCGGTGCATATCAACAGGTTCATAGTTAACCCATGAAAGCTATGCACAAGGACAGATGGCATGGCCTAATTGGTTTGTAGTGAACACATGAAAACTATATCCAAATTAAGAATAGGACATGATGTCTATTAGTTATAACAAGGTTATTAGTAAATGTTATCCGACCTTTTGACCCGGCTACACAAAGGTGATTACGAGGACCAGACTTGACTATTGATGAGAAAGATGGCCATGAAACGACAATAATATGACCAAAGTATGATATCTATGACGATCCAGAATTTTTGGATATTTGAAATTGAAATATTTAATTGATTTTAAATATTTGAGAGTTCGTTTCTAACTTGAATTTCAAATATCGCTATTTATTGGTAAACTAAATATTTAATTAATAACTGGAAATTGGGAAAATTGTTGAATCTGGAGTTACAGGCTTGTTAAAAATAATTTGATGGCTTAGAAAATTCGAATTAACAAGATTGAATATAACAGAACTTTTAAAGTTGAATATATAGATGGCGTGTTCAGTTTTGAAAATATATTGTTTAAATAAATGTTCAAAAATAGACTTCCAAGGCACAGTCTCGGAATTCGATGAAACCAGTTCCATTGGATCCATAATAGTGTATTATTATCGGATTTCAATTTTCATAGTGTTTGGAGCTGCCGTGTGATCGTACGATAAGTAAACGCACTGAGATTTATATCGAAAATTTAATATAATAACTGGGTCCAAAAAGCTATCTTCTCCATGCGATTAAATTTGGACTCGGAACATTTTCCATTGCGTTCAAAATAGGGGTTTAACATTATAAATGCCTAGCGGCACGCCTCGATTGAAGATCGAGATTGTGAGTTGCAGAAATCGAGACGATTTGAGTTTTAATTTAAATTAAAAATATATATTCACATATGATGGAAAATTAGACACGTTTCATCCCTTAAACACATGTCCCCTTTTGCATTCTTCCTTTTAAAACGTGTTGTTTTCTTTCTCCCTAATAAAAAAAGATATATGGCAGAAGAACAGAATTAAAATCGAATTCATCTACAAAAATCGAAAACCCTTCTTTCCGTACAAAAAAAAATTAATGGCCGAACGCCCTTCTCGTCTCCCTCTTCTCTACTAAATTAAGATTGATCAAATTTAATGGTCGCTTTCTTTCCAATTAAACCAAAAGCCTTATCCTCTTCTTCCCCTTTTCTACTTTGCAATTTTATCTTGAGTTCTCTCTTCTCCCATTGATCCTATAGCTTAAAGAATGGAGTCAAGCTCGTAAGGCTCGGGGTCTTGACGGTCGCTGGTGGAGCGGATGAGCTCAAGCGGCGGTAGCTGGGTTTGCTCGCGATGGATGGCAGGTGCAGGGTTAAGCTACGATGAAGGGGAGGCTTGCAATGAAGGCGGTCGCGGTCGATCTTAAGGGTTTGAGCAGAGCATGACAAGGAAAGGGCGGCCGTTGGTGGGGTTGCTCGAGCAACCCATGTGAGCAGTTAAGGTATAGGGGATTTAAATTTTATTTATTTCAATGTATATGTATATATATGTTAGGGAATTGATTTCTATTTATAAAATTTCATAAATACATATATGGATTAGGAAAAGAAAAAAAGAAAAAAGGCATTTATAGTAAGCAAAATACTGTCTGTTTACAAAAGTTAAAAGAAAATTAATAAGCAGGAAATAATATATATAGACAAGATTTCGTTATATATTTATATAAGTTTTGGTATCTATATATATACACATATTCATAAGGTTATGTGTTTTCAAAAATAATATAAACGTACATATGCACATTTTTATTTTTACTAGTTTAGTTTTTAAAATATTATGTTGTGGTGATTGATTTATTTAATTTACTTATTTAAAATATTTTAGTTACTAAAAGATTTTAAGGTAAAATTAGTTTAAACCAATTATAAGCTAAAATTAAGTAAGTAAATGGTGGTAAATTGTTTGATTAATTCAAATAGTAAATAATCGTGAATTGTTTATTCAAGGTCCAAAACTATGAAGAAAAAACATGTCGAATTGGATCAGATTGCAAATTAAAAGTCAAAAATGAGTTAAACTCACTCATTTGGATACCTTTTAAATTTAGATAGTTAAATTTAAATTATTGGTTCTTTGATTTAATTGATAATTGTTATCAGTCTGGATGTGATAGTATATATAGCAGTATATATAGTACATATTGGAGTGATTAATTTCCCGCATTATATAGTGGATGAGACCATATGCGTCCCGCATAATAGCGGATGATCCTTTATACCGCGATATCCCACCTCGAAGTGGGATTCTTATTTTTATATTGTGCTAACATCTATGGATGTAGAGAAACAGGTAGGAGGGATCAACCTGGACTCCTCAAAATATTTAGATTGTTTAATATTCCGTGATATGATTTATTCGATAATCTAAGATAGACTATATCGGTAATTAAAAAATTGTACGCTATGGTTTGCTTGAATATATTTAGGTATACTGAGTTATCAAAAATATATAGATTGGATTTTCGAAGGGAAAATAAAAGAGAGAATTTTTAAGAATTTGAATAAATTAAAGAATGAATTGGAAAGGGATAAAATTTGATTTTTAAATTCTGATAAATAAATTCCAAGTATGGGAAAGGAGATTTTTGAATAAATGGGAATAAATTAAATTTCTTAAACTTAAGTAATATTATTTAAAGGAATTAGGGATTTATTTTTAAATTCAGGATTTAGATGGTATAGGAAGAAATAAGGAAAGAATTTTGAAATAAATATGAAATTGGTATTTTCAGTTTAAATAAGATTTTAATCATAAGAAAGGAGTAAATCTTTAATTAATCGGTTTTGAAATAAATTTGTATAAGTAAAGGAATTTATTTTAAAATGGAGTAAATTTTGGAAATCTATTTGAAAATTGATTTAGTATTTGAAACCGTATTTTGAAAGAAGTGTGAGACTATGGAATTTATAAACTGGGTTTATAAAGTGAAATAATATATCAGTGGATATTTGGAAATATATATTCAGGATGGGAATTTATAATGGAATGGGTAATTTGTTTTAAAAATAAATAGGGGTTTATTTTCAAAGGTGTGAAAGGAAAGTCTATTTCCCTAAAAAGCCAAGTACGTTTTCAAATACATTTTTTAAGTACAAGTTAAAAGTTTTAAAGTTGTTTTAAAAGAATGTTATTTGAGAAATTATTATTTAAGTTTAGAATTTTTAAAAGTAAATATTTTACTACATTAGTTATAGTAGTAATTATTTTAAAAAGGTTAATTGGTATTATGATTTAAAAACATAATTATTAATATTTATATTTTACAAAGTAGTTTTATTTTAAAGGTAGTTGGCTAAAGTTTTTATTTGATAAACTTGTATAGAATTTCATAACTTTTATTTTAAGATTTGTTTTGGCTTAAGTTAGACATGAGAAATTATTATAAAATTTCATAATTAGAATTTTAAATAAAGTGTTTTAAATATTTTTTATTTTAAATGTTTTAAAATATATATTTTGGATAAAGTGTTTTTAAATTATTTTAAATCTAAAATATTTAGACTCGGTAATTTTTAGTGGAAATAAAAAACATTTGGGAATTTATTCTGCAAGTGGAAAAGTGATTTGGAAATTGTTTTCAAAGAATTGAAATGTAGAAATATATCTTGTGAAGATATTTTTGAATAAATAATTTGGAAAATTATTTAAAGTCTGATGATTGTTTGTAAATTTTATTTGGTAGTTAAATAACCGACTATCAATATTGGCTAATTCATTGATCGTTTCGAAGAGACCGGGATCGGGATTAATTTCCCGAAAACCACTTCGATCCGGTTTGGTCGTTTTCATGATGAAGACAAGAGCTTGGAGTCGAAGATGGAGCAGTGAAGTGCATGGTTTAATCGCTACTAATCTTGAGGATGATTCCAAAATGGATGTAGTAGGAATAGTGCCTTCGGTTCCGTTCGAACTCGGAATGGACTTGTATGGATGAATGATTTCAGAAGATCGTCAGGAGGAGGATAAGCATTCTAAGTGATTGTGTGCTAAAAAGGTACGCATAGCTTCGAGCCTCATCAACCAAGAATGGCTAAAACAGGGAAGGTGCACACAAGGCTAAGTGGCTAGCAACCAATTAGGATAAGATCATCCCTGTCTATAGGTCTTTTTTATTCGGCTGTGTGGGTGGTTGCTGATCCCAACCATGGGATGACCTTATTCGGACTATCCAGTAAGGGGTAGCTCCGATCTTGTGATGCAAGGGATCAGGGTGGATCCTAGGTACGGTGATCTAGACCACGTATTATGATGGGCGGTACTTTAGTAGCCCTGCCATTGTATGGAATCCAATCTCCAATAAGCGCTTGTACGGTTTTGATTATGCCCAACTATGTTGAAACGTGAGATGCAAACATTTCAGCTAGATTCTATTTTACTTTATATAAATACTATTATAATATCAGACGAATTTGATAATGCTCGGGTTTTCTCATGCTGGTTTTACAAACTGACTCGGGTATTGTTTTATTATAATGCTCGGGTCAGACCGAGTATTACAGAGTACAGATTCTAGATGGACTGCTATGGAGATCATGAGACGAGCTGGATAGCGAGACGTATCACACATATTTGATAAATATTCCGTCGTGTATGATTAATTGTATAGTCGAATTTGTGAGGACAGGTTATGATAACTGTCCATTTGTGTGCTATAAGTTTTGTTGTACTCTTATAATGTAATGTATAAACAGATATAGTTTGTTTTTTAAAGATTAGTCATTTATCCATTATATATTGTTCCGCTGCGATGCTGAGATTCTGATATTGTTTCTATTTCTTCTTCTACCTCCTTCTTCTTTAACCCCTATGGTTCGATTTTCTGGCATTCGATTTTTCAGCATTGATACAGTGGACGTATTGATATCGATTTTCAGCCGTCGAAAAATTGGGTCGTTACAGATTGGTATCAGAGCTGAAGGTTAAGCGAGAACCTTGGCTCTGGTGGGGATTACTCATTAAAAATAGAGTCTGTAATACTCTAGAATGAGTCTGAGTGTATTAATAGGTATGAGCGCGTATTTATTAGTGAATATAATTTTTTTTAATATTTTGTTGACTTATCGGTTGAGTGTTTATGGATTCTGGTCGATATTTGGTACGCCATGTCATCGATAGGGGTTTCTAAACTCTTAAACGAGATGAAACGAGACAGTATTGTTTTAAAATAGGGTAAATGAAATAATTTTACCCAAACTATGTTCATATATAAAAAGAAATAATTTTGAAAATTATTATAGTATATGGTTGCATGATTGTTAGGAAGTGATTATATTAAAATATTATCATTGATGTGTGGAAATTGAAATAAGAAAATAATATTATAACCAAAGTTAAGGAATAATTTATAAAACAGAATTAGATTTGTAAATGTGAATTATAAATGTGATTTACACTTTAAAATAAAATTCCAGAGTAATATTTGAATATGAATTGAAAGAATTTGGAATTTGGAATTTTGGGAAAAGTTTAAATTCCTTTGAGTTTGAAAATGATTTTCAAAGATTTTGTAGGAGTAATGGTGATATTATTTGAGAAATATTTTCGGATTGGATTTGAAATCTGGTGAAATTTGAAATTTAAAAATATTTGAGGGGTTTTGAAGAGATAAAAGCATTGAACTCTTTTCGGTCGCTTGAAAATAACTTCGGTGAATCATCGATGTTCATTTTCGAGTTTCCAAAAGAGAAATTGCTACCAAATTGTTTTAAAAAGGAGTGTTTGCAAAACTAAGTTTGGTTTTAAAATTCAAAAGATAATTTGATACCAAAGGATTTTGGATGTAATTAATTTCAAAATTATTTTGATATACTTAAATGATTGTTGAAGACTCTGGAATTGGATTAAAATGTTTTGAGTGTTTAAGTAGTGGTTTGAACTTTGGAAGTTTGACCAAATATGTAACGACCCAGAATTTTTATTAATTAAAATTTGAATATTTAATTTATTTTAAATATTAATGAGTGAATTTATAAGTCAAATAAATTTTTGTTTGAATTATTGGATTTAATTGGATTATTAAATCGATAATTTAATACGTTAAATTATGGAAATAATTGAAAATTGAGTTAAATATGATTTAAAATGATTTGTAAAATTTTATTATATCATATTGAAGTTAGAATGATATTTTAGAACTTTTAAAATCGAATTAAAAGTTAATTTGTGAAAATTGAATATTTTAATATTAAAATCGACTAGTAAAAATAGTCAATTTTTGAACAGTCTCAGAATTGAACGAAACCAGTTTCATTGGATCCGTAATAGTTAGTTATTACTGGATTCCAATTTTCGTGTCAATCGGAGCTATCGTTTGATCGTGGCAGCTCGAAACGCATCGATTTATTTTTAATTTTAATTTGACGAGTGAAAATAGCCATTTTTCAAAAAGTCTCCGATTTCGACGAAACCAGTTTCATCGGATCCGTAATGTGATATTATTGTAAGGTTTCAAATTTCAAGTCAATTGGATTTACGGTTTGTCTGGTACAAATTAAAACGCCTAGAAATCGATTTAAATCGGTTTGATTTAAATTGAGCGTTTGTAGCCATAACTCGCACAGATGTTTGAATTAGCTTCCGAAACCTATTCCATGGTGTCCGGAATGCGGGGTAAATCCTAGAAACGCTGGTTACGGCGCGTAAATCGGAGTTCGGAATTTCCGGGATGAATAGTGTTTCGTCGGTTCCTTATAAATAAACCACCTCTCTTCATAATTTTAGAAAAAAATAAACTAAACCCTAATTCTAAAACCCTAGCCGCCAGTTCAAATTGAATGGCCGAAAATGATCTTCCTTCTTCCCTTCAAATCTCTTAATCCATCAGCAATTAGCTAAAATCTTCAACTACAATATTGTTAAGCACGATGAGAGCTTCAAGTTGAACGGTTATGATCGAGATTGGAGTTGTAATTTGTGAGATTTTTAGCCGCGTTCTCCACCCTTCACGCACGCATTTCGAGAAGCAATAGAGAGCCGAGCTTCATCATTTTGAGGCCGAACCTAGAGCAAGCTATGGCCTTCGACATGGGGGTCTTTGATCGGGGTAGAGGCAAGCGAGGTGGTTGCAAAGTGAAAACCTAATTTGAAGGAGTATGGGTTTGTGCGTGTTCTATGGTCTGTAGCTTGCGTGAGATAGAGGAGATGAAGTGCACGGCCAAGATTTCAGGGGTTCAAGATCTTGTGGCCAGAAACTGTTTAGGTTTAAATTAATAAATTATGTTGTAAATTTTAATTTAAAATCGTGTACAAACTTCAAAAATTAATAACTTTTTCATACGAGGTCGAAAACGCGCGAAACCAGTTGCGTTGGAATCGTATGGACGAGCACTACGCGATGGAGTTGGTTTGGAGTCGATTGGAGTTAGTGAGAATTTTGGGTAAAATTAAACGTCCGTTTAATTTTATTCGAAATAAATCGCTAAAACGGAATATAAAATCAAGGTGAGAATTTCTCACTCAATCGAATCAGTTTCGATTTTATTTTAAATAGTTAGATTTAAAATATTTGAATGCATGTTTGAATGTTGATTGATATCTATTGATTGTTAAAATAGACATTATACGCCGTTAGTAAGCGGATGTTATTTATTAAAAACATATACCGCGAATATTTCATAAATAGTGAAATTGGTATTATATATAATATCAATATATATATATATTGGCATATGTATATATTGCAGTTGTTGATTTCCCGCATTTTTTTGTTTAGCGGATGAGACCCTATTACGCCGTTATTAAGCGGATAATATTTAATAAGAACATATACCGCGATAATTTCGTACTGGAGCGAAATTGGTATTGTGCTAATGTTTGTAGATGCAGGAAAACAGGTTGGAGGGATCCAACTGGATTCCTCAACGGTATTTATTTGATTTTCAGATATTTTGATATTTGATGGATTATCATATCGATATATGATATCGTTGTTGTCGTGATTGACTATTTGGTATGTAGCATCATTGGACCAAGTTTTGGAATTTTAAAATGATTTTTAAAGTGATTTTTGAAAATATACTATATTTTTGGAATTGATTCATTTTAAATAAATAAACGTTATAATTTTTAAAGTTATAAAAATTATGATTTTTGAGAAATATAGTTAAAAACTGATTTTTGAGAATATGATGTTAATGATTTTATAAAATAGTTAAATCGGAATTTTTGAATTTATTATGAAAAGTTTAAATATAGGATTTATAAAATTTAATTATTTTATGAATCAAAAGGGTGAAATAATAAAGGAATTTAAAGACGTTTAAAAAGAATAATATAAATTGATTTATATTAAGAGATTTATAAATGGATATTTATAAATTGAAATGTGGACATTATAAAACGAGTTTTTATAAGTGTTTGAATGAAGTGAAAATGAATTTCATAATTGAATGGAATTTATAGAATTTTATACGGTGAAGTTATAAATGGAATTTTATAAGCAGTAGGTTTATAAAATTTATTAAGTTATTAAAATAATGATTTTGGATAAATGAATGAATCTTATAAGTTACAAGATTTATAATTTGGGAAGTTAAAAAGAACGATTTTGTAAAATAATCGTTTTATAAGCATTTAACTTATAATATGGACTTTTAGTTCATAATTGGGATATAAATCGAATAGGCTAATAAAGGAGATTTATAAAGGAAGTTGTTATAAAATAAATAGAAATGGAATTTATAAACGTTGTTTTATAAATTCGCAAATGACTTATTTTGATAAGTAAATTGTTGAAACCTATAAATGGAGTTATATTCACGTTTTTGAATGGTGAATAATCCTTTGAATTAAAATGAATAAAAGGATGAAATTGTTAATGAAGTATATTCACGTTTTTGAATAGTGAATAATATGTTAAAGAAATTGTTTTGAATGTGATATTTGAAATAGAATTAAAACGATCTAACGAAGTTTTAAAATGTGTTGAGATTCGAAACCATAGATTTCAACATTGATTGTTGGAATAGACGTTTTCGAGAAATAAAAGGAAATAATGGACTATAACACTGTTGTTATAGTAAATGATTTCCGAAAGGAAATGTTTTGTATATTATTGGGATTTATATATCTATTTTAATTTCGAATCCCTATACTAGTAATTTTGGGTTGTCGTAACGATGTTTTACGCAACATTCGTTTTGGCCCAAATAAATATGTTAAGAGAATGATTTCCTTAAAGAATGAAATATATACTTAATTTCGATTTAAGTATATTGAATATTTTCCAAGTGTTGAAAATAAATAAAATTTGTGAATTACTTATTAAATAAGTATGGAATTGTTTTCCAATATGAAGTGATATTTAGAATTCATCTTTTTGAAGACAAATTGAAAATGGATAATTGAAAACGTATATCAATAGATATTGTGAAATGTAAATTCACTAAGGAATTTATAAAAGAAAGTGAAATTGGTTTAAAAAAATAAATATTGATTTATTTTTGAAGTGTGAAATTATATATCTAGTGAAGATATTTTGGAAAATAAATAATTTGGAAAATTATTTGGAATCTGGTGATGTGTGCATATCAGTGATAGCTCAATAACCGACTATCAATATTTCCCTTTGAATGGGTAATTGATGTGATTTGTTTGAATGTGAATGCTACACTTATTTTTGAATAAGCGCTCACTATTCGGGTTAACCGGGAATGGACCATGGGGTCGTATAACCCATTCCGAATATGTGATACGTCGTTGTGAATTGCATTGAAGATCGGTGTTGAAGACCCGGTATTTGCGAGAGCGATAGGATGACCTGTCGATTTACTCTACACCGAGTAGCTACGGTATAGAGTTCTCCATATGTGATGGTGAATCCGATCAGGATTGTGAATATCCGGATTGCAAGGACTTCTTTGTAAGTGCCTTCGGTTTTGTTCGATCCCGGAACAGACTTGTATGGATAGTATGTCTGACATTACAAGTTGAGATATAAAGCCGATTTCTTTCAAATATATTTCTGTTGGTGGCGAAGAATTTATTTTTTTGCTTAACACCCTTCTCTGAGACGTACGAGCTCAGAGGTTATATAGTTGAAGTTATCAGCGATATATTCCTAATTTGGTAATGTGACATGCTGAGTGATGCTGAAATGATCATTGTGTTGATTATTTGTGATAGGATCGTTTATTTGATCGTCTATCTTGGTGATCATTGTGTTGATCATTTGTTGACCCAAAGCATGGCTTTTGTATAAAGTATGTTTTTGTGGACGTGACTTCGTCGAACCTCACACCCCGGAAATGGTCAAAACAGGAAAGATGCGGCAAGGTTATGAGGGGTAGCACCCTTTAGGGTATGTACATTTCCTTCTAGATAGAGGTGGTATCATGGTATGGAGCCCAGATATTTAACCTATGTGGTTACTACGAATTTATTACTTTGTGGTTGTTGGTTTTCGGGATCCCGTGAGAAAGGTCGTTTACGATCGGGGAATGGCGTGCTCGTGTCAGTAGTTACCCAGTTAGGGGTAACCCGGCCTTGTGTTGGCAGAGTTCCGGTTTGGTTCTCGGGGATGTCTTTCCAGAGGCATTCTCATGTGGCAATGGGAAGTTCCTTGGCCTGACCATTTGTTGGAAATCCAATTCCCAATACGAAACTTGTACGGTATTAGTTGTAGAACCTGCCATTCACTTATGGTGGTCACCACTGTTTGGATGGTAGCTATAGTAGGCATAGTTCGAAATGTCTATGTTGGCTAAGATTTATATTCTACTTTCGAAATGAATTTTCCACTACACTATGCACTAGTAATAATATCAAATGTTATTTTAAATGCGTATCAAGCATCTTTGACTATCATAAGGAGAAATCTCCTCCGATTCTGCGTTTGCATTGTGTGTGTGTGCGGGAGGCCTTATGGTAGTCTCATTTTTAAAAGCATTGCGAATTGAATTTAAAAATATTCCTCTATTTTGATTTTAAAGATAAATAAACTATTTTGAGTTCTCACACCAGTCACATGACTGACTTGGAGTTTATTGTTTTCCTTCCTAAACTCTAGGTGCCCACCAATTTCCACACGGGCAGTCAAGAGTTAAGGTTTATCAGGATATTCTGGATATTCTGGAATGGCTGGAGGCAAGATGGATGGCATGGCGTATTACTTATATAGTATTTCTTTTTCCGCTGCACTAAATGTTGTTGTTGTTGTACACTCTGATGATATGATGTAATGTAATATGATGTAATGTAATAACTGATATGGTTCTTTGTTTAAAGATTATTCATTTATTTATTATATGTTGTTCCACTGCGAATTGTGAGATTCTGATGTTGTTCTGTTTTCTTTCTGTCCCGTCCTATTTTCTTCTGTTTTTTCTATTTTCTCTTCTTTCTCTTTCCTTAAATTCTTTTTAAAACCCCTAAGGGTTCGTATTTTCGTTCATCTTGAATTAAACAAAGGAGATTAGTGTCTATTCAAGGAGTACAGATTTACGGGTCTTTACAAAATATTTCGTGGATTATAAATAGGTTTGGAAACTTATAAGTTTGGAAGTTTGCCTGGAATGGAATTAACTTGTAAAAAGTAAATAAAAGTAAGTGTGAAAACAAAATAAGCTAAAAGGTAAGCTAATTAATTGAAGTGAATTAAAAGAAGTTAGCCAATAGAAGGTAAATAAATTAGAGAATTTATAGAAGCTTGAAAGATGAATTAAATTAGAATCAACTAAACCAAGTTAAATAAAAATTGAATGTTGAGGAAATAAATCTAAGTAGGCTAAATAAAATAAGCAATTGAAAATAAAATTTATTAGTTGGAAATAAATTTGTAAATGAACAAATGAATTTATATTTGTAAGTAAATGAAATTGAAACTGGATATTGGAATTAAATTTGAATGGTGTTAAATAAAGTAAAATGGAAAATATAGCTGAGTTAGACTAAATAAAACAAAAAATTGAAAATAAAAAGTTAGTAAGTAAACTAATTGATTAATGTGAGAAATGTGGATTACGGATCTTAAGGCTAGGATAAACACGAGGAAGGGGGGGGTGAATAGTGTTTTAAGGGATTATTAAATCTTTTTGAGTTTTTGTTAATTTGAACACAAATGTATGCAATATTCAGACACATATATGATCACAGAATCAAACACAGATGCAGAAATAAAATAAAAGCAGTAAAGGAAAGAACACACCGGGTTCGGAGTTACCCTACATCCAGTCTCGCACACAAGTATGGGTTTCCTTTCAAAAGAAATTGTACAGTTACACCCTCGATTTCAAGGCTTCAAGGTACACCCTCCAGATTCACAATCCTCTGGGTAGAGATACTTGATTTTACAGGCAAGTTCACCCAATTGATCTCTAAGGCTACAATCACCCCTTTTCTCGCTTGATTGATTTCCAAGGCCACAATCACACCTTTTCTCGTTTAATTGATTACAAAAATCCTATAACTCTGAATATCACTAAGGATCTTGTTGAGATAGTATAGAAAATCAAACCAGAGATAATCTAGTTAGATTCAATATTGATTTCGGCAGAGTAATGGTAGGAATATGTATAAAGAAAATGTGGAAGAAGAAGAGAAATGAAAACCAGAAAATATGATTGAAAATTCGTTGAAACCAACCCCTATTTATAGAAGAACAACAGCCATGTACATTCGTGAAGAGATATGACGAATAGACACTTCTTTTGAAATTTAAATTTTGAAATTAACTAACACTATGTCGACATCCCAAAGGAATTTTTGGTAGTTTGTTTTTCTTTTGAAAATAACTTTTATCTTATATTAAAAACTGTTTAAAACTTTATAAATATACTTGACTATAATTAAAATACATAAACAAATATAGAGAATAATATTTTGGTATATATAAAATTTTATTATAATTTTATATTTAAATCTAAGTATAAATATTAAAAGTTAAATATATTATTATTAAAAGATAGTTTAAAACTAAGGATAATTTAATTTTGAAATTAAAGATTATTTTGAGGCTAAAAGTATTTAAAACCAGGATAGATGATTTTGATTCTTTTAAAACCGTTTTCAAAACATTTTGAAAACAAGACATAATTTTGTAAAATCATTTTGAATAAAAGTTGGCGGATACAAAACAATGTTCCACTAGATTTTTTGTAGGTTCCATCCTACTTAGGGTTCCATCCCTTTAACATGCTCTAAGTGGATTCCATTCCACGAATAAATTGGATTTTAAGATTCCAGTCCTAATCTAGGAGTTTTTAAAAAATTCCTAATAAATTAAAGATAAATTACTTGAAATCTTGAACTCTTGATATTCTTGATACTCATGAGTCTTGATTCTTGATATCTTGAATCTCTATACTATACCGTCTTCATTCTTGGTACCTACATGGTTAAATCCTGCATATACATATATTTCTAAACTATAATGTTATTTATATTTTATAATCCTATACAAAGGTTATTGTCATCAAAACTATCATCTCATGGACTAACAACCTCCCCCTTTTTGATGGTGACAACCTTTTCATAAAATATTACTTCTATCCTAATAACTCCCCCGTAATCTATGCGTAACTACCCTATTTTATATTTCTCCCCCTTTGTCATCAACAAAAACTAACTCTAAATATATAACTTCAAACTATATTACTCCCCCTAAATCTAATACTCTATGACATGTGATTATAATGATAGTGTTATCATAAATAATCAACACTTAGATCTAAAACTAAAACTTAGTCCTAAACTACTAACTATCCTAACTAAGTATCCATATAATAATACTTCAATAGAACACATATAAGAACACAAATTATTCATTAATTATATAGTTATATTTACATTTTCGTGGGGACGTAAGAACATACAACACTAAGAAAAAGAGAAAAGAAACTAATGAGTGTCTTTGAAAATGGAAGATCTGTGAATCGAACAATTCGGATAGTGGAAACAGAAATTTCCACGTTGTTCGACAAGATTTCCATCTTTGTCAAAGCACACTTCACCAATGTAAACGACTTTTTCATTATCTTCCGCGTGTTCTTCTTCCATGGGAACTTCTTCTTCTTCTTCTTTCTCGCTGGTCTCTTGTATTTGATATCCTGAAGAGTCTTCGTCAATCAAGATTGGGTTAGCATGATTATCCATTAGAAATTTTTGCAAATTCCTAAGGATTTTGCCTTGCCTCTCTTGTTCTTTGGCCATTCGAAGTTGGATCACTTGGATTTCAGTCATTAACTGAAGTGCATCCTTCATAGAATCCTCCATTTTCGTCACACGAGCAAGCGTTGTTCGTTGAAACGGTCCAGAAGTAGGAGAAGGGAATGAAAAGGTTGAATTCATGTTTGATTTGGAAGAGGAGGCCATTGATTATTTAATTTCAGAAGACCGAATAGAGAAATAACAGAAAGAATGAATAGAATTTCGAAAATGAGAAGAATATGTAACCAATTATTTGAATTTTGGTGGGAAAAAATTCAAAAATAAAAAATCGTTGTATGTCGACATGGGGTTCAAGGGGATGTCAACATGGTGCTTGAATTTTTGTTATTTAATTTATTTTGATCTAATTTTTAATTATACTTTGTTATTTATAATTTTTATATTTCAGTTATTGAACAAATACCTAATTCTTTTCTTAGTTTAGTAAATATAGATTCATTTAATGGTTTTGTTAATATATCAGCAATTTGATTTTCGAAATTAATATAATCTAGAGTAATTACTTCCTTATTTATATTATCTTTGAGAAAATGATGTCTTATATCAATATGTTTAGTTCGAGCATGTTGAGTAGTATTTTTGGATAAATTTATCGCACTAGTATTATCACAATAAATTGGTGATTTTGAGAAATTTAAACCATAATCTTTTAAAGTTTGTTGCATATATATTACTTGAGAACAAGCCAAAGCAGCAGAAATATATTCTGCTTCAGTTGTTGATAAAGAAGCTGTATTTTGCTTCTTAGTAAACCAGGAAATTAGAGAATGCCCCAAAAAGTGACAAGTTCCACTTGTACTTTTTCGGTCTGATTTACAACCAGTATAATCAGCATCACAATAAGATATTAAGTCAAAAGAATCATTTTTAGGGTAAAATAAGCCATAATCAAAAGTGTGTTTAATATATCATATGATACGTTTTACGGCTTTTAAGTGGGTCTCATTATGTTGGGATTGATATCTTGCACAAAGACAAACACTATGCATGATATCAGGTCTGCTAGCAGTAATATAGAGTAGTGATCCAATCATTCCTCTATATAATTTTTGATCAACATCTTTCGAGAGATCTTCTTTATTAAGGTACTCATTGGTTGCCATGGGAGTGGGTTTTCCACTCGCAGTAGTCAAACCAAACTTATTAATTAGGTCTTTAGCATATTTTTCTTGACTAATAAAGATACCATTATCTAATTGTTTTATTTGTAATCCTAAAAAGAAGTTTAATTCGCCCATATGACTCATCTCAAACTCTTTTGTCATTATTACAGAAAATTCTTTATTCATTTCAAAATTAGTTGATCCAAAAATAATATCATCTACATAGACTTGTACTAGTTGAATATCATTTTTATTTCTTTTAATAAAAAGAGCATTACCTACTTTACCAATTTCAAAGTTTGATTGTAATAAGTAAGATCTTAGTCTGTCATACCAGGCTCTAGGAGCTTGTTTTGGACCATATAAAGCTTTCTTAAGTTTGTAAACACGATTTGGTAATTTTTCATTTTCAAAAAGTGGTGGTTGTTCAACATATACTTCCTCTTTTACAAATCCATTTAGAAAAGAACTTTTAACATCTATTTGAAATAATTTGAAAGTATTATGATTTGCAAAAGCAAGTAGAATCCTAATTGCTTCTAATCTTTCTACGGGAGCAAAGGTTTCATCAAAATCTATTCCTTCTTCTTGATAATAACCTTAAGCGACTAATCGAGCTTTATTTCTAACTACCTCTCCTTGTTCATTCATTTTATTTTTATAAACCCATTTAGTTCCAATTATAGTTTTATTCTCAGGTCTAGGAACAAGTTCACAAACATTATTTCTAGTGAATTGATTTGATTCTTCTTGCATAGCTAAAACCATGAATTGTCAGTTGATGCTTCTTTTGGATTCTTGGGTTCAATAGTTGATATAAAAGCTACATTACTCATTTGATTTAGTTGGTTTCTAGTTTTAACAACAGATTGCATATCTCCTAGTATATTTTCAATAGGTTGATTTTTTAAAAGTTTAGTCCTTTTATTAGGATGATTAATTTCATTATAAGTTTCAGTTGACTCTTGATTTTGGAGTGACTAAATCCTCTTCATCATTTACATCTTCAAAATTTTTGAAATTTTCATCGAATGAAACATGCATTGTTTCTTCGATGGTATTAGTTCTTAAATTAAATACTCTGTACGCTTTACTTTTATTAGAATATCCGATAAAGATACCTTTGTCGGATTTAGGATCAAACTTATCTAAGTTATCTTTAGTATTTAAAATAAAACATTTACTTCCAAAAATTCTAAAATAAGATAGTTTTGGTTTCTTCCTATGAAGAAGTTCATAAGATGTCTTATTAGTTAAAGGTCTAATTAAGATTCTATTTAAAATATAACAGGCGGTAGCGACTGCTTCTGCCCAAAAATACTTTGGTAATTTACTATCTGAAAGCATAGTTCTCGCACACTCTTGAATCGTCCTATTTTCACGTTCTACTACTCCATTTTGTTGTGAAGTTCTTATAAATGAAAAATTGTGAGTTATTCCCTTTTTATTGCAGAATTCCTCAAACTTCTAATTTTCAAATTCACCACCGTGATCACTATGAATGGTTATAATTTTTAGACAAAGTTGATTTTGTAACCTTTTTGTAAAGTTCTTAAAACATTCAAATGTATCTTTTATTTTCAAAAATATTGTCCATGTAAATCTAGAATAATCATCTACAATTACAAAAACATATTTACTATGATTTATTGACAGAATTTGAAATGGACCAAATAAATCAAAATGAAGTAATTCAAGAGGTTTTGAAGTTGAAATCATATCTTTTAATTTAAAAGAACATTTTCTATGTTTTCCTAATTGACAAGCATCGCATAGACTATCTACATTAAAATTCATTTTAGGGAGACCTCTTGCTAAATCATGTCTTGACAGTCTAGATAAGAGTTTGAAATTCAAATGTCCAAATCTCTTATGCCAAATCCAAGGGTCACTTGTATTTGCCAAAAGACATAAGTTATCATTTGAAACTTTCATACTAAGAATATAAATATTATTTTTCCTAGTTCCCTCAAATATTATGGTTGAATTATTATCTTCAATGTGACACTTATCTTTTTCAAATTTAATTTTATATCCTTTATCGTAGAGTTGACTTATACTTAGCAGATTATGTTTCAGATTCTTAACTAGCAAAACATTAGTAGGAGTTTCAGAGTTACCGACTTTGCCGATGCCAATCACATATCCTTTTGAATTGTCTCCAATGTTAACCAGTCCTCTGTCTTTGTATATTATATCATTCAATATATCTAGATTGCCAGTCATGTGTCTAGAACATCCACTATCGAGTATCCATTTGTTCTTTTTGATCTGCACAATTTGTCCGTTGTGGATTGATTCCTCAACTCCAATAAAGCATGTTTCCTGCATATCAAACAATTTTGATAGACAACTTGAATTTGAACATTGATTATATCCAGACTCATGAGACAATGATGATCTGAATATTTCTAAACTAGTATTAACATTCATAGCCATTTAAAAAAAAACCTTTTCAAAAATCAGATTATGAAACTTTGAAAACCTTGCTCCAATACCAAATGTGAGAAATGCAGATTACGGATCTTAAGGCTAGGATAAACACTTGAGGAGGTGAATAGTGTTTTAAGGGATTATTAAATCTTTTTGAGTTTTTGTTAATTTGAACACTAATGTATGCAATATTCAGACACAGATATGATCACAGAATCAAACACAGATGCGTAAATAAAATAAAAACAGTAAAGGAAAGAACATACCGGATTTTATACTGGTTTGGAGTTACCCTACATCCAGTCTCGGACACAAGTACGGATTTACTTTCAAAAGCAATTGGACAATTACACCCTCGACTTCAAGGCTACGAGGTACACCCTCCAAATTCACAATCCTCTGGGTAGAGATACTTGATTTTACGGGCAACAAGTTCACCCAATTGATTTCCAAGGCTACAACCACACCTTTTCTCACTTGATTGATTTCCAAGGCCACAATCACACCTTTTCTCGTTTAATTGATTACAAAAAGCCTATAGCTCTGAATAGCACTGAGGATCTTGTTGGGATAGTGATAGAGAATCAAACCAGAGATAATCTAGTTAGATTCAATGTTGATTTCGGCAGAGTAATGGTAGGAATATATATAAAGAAAATGGGGAAGAAGAAGTGAAATGAAAACCAGAAAATATGATTGAAAATTCGTTAAACCAACCTCTATTTATAGAAGAACAACAACCATGTCCGTTCGTGAAGAGATATGAACAATAGATGCTTCTTTTGAAATTTAAATTTTGAAATTAACTGACACTATGTCGACATGGGCATATTGAGCATGTCAAAATCCCAAAGGAATTTTTGGTAGTTTGTTTTTCTTTTGAAAATAACTTTTATCTTATATTAAAAACTATTTTAAACTTTATAAATATACTTGACTATAGTTAATACATAAACAAATATAGAGAATAATGTTTTGGTACATATAAAATTTATTATAATTTTATATTTAAATCTAAGTATAAATATTAAAAGTTAAATATATTATTATTAGAAGATAGTTTAAAACTAAGGATAATTTGATTTTGAAATTAAAGATTATTTTGAGGCTAAAAGTATTTAAAACCAGGATAGATGATTTTGATTCTTTTAAAAGGAAGTTTTTGAAAACATTTTGAAAATAAGATATAATTTTGTAAAATCATTTTGAATAAAAGTTAGCGGATACAAACAATGTTCTACTAGGTTTTTCATAGGTTCCATCCTACTTAGGGTCCCATCCCTTTAACAGGCTCGAAGTGGATTCCATTCCATGAATAAATTGGATTTTAAGATGCCTGTGCTTTTCTAGGAGTTTTGATAAAATTCCTAATAAATTAAAAGATAAATTACTTGAAATCTTGAACTCTTTATAATCTTGATATTCTTGATAATCATGAGTCTTCATTCTTGATATCTTCAATCTCTATACTGTATAGTCTTCATTCTTGGTACCTGCATGGTTAAATCCTGCATATACATATATTTCTGAACTATAATATTAGTATTTATTTTTTATAATCCTACACAAAGGTTGTTGTCATCAAAACCATCATCTCATGAGCTAACAATTAAGTGGGTAAGTAAGTGAACTGGAATTGAATATTGGAATGATATTTAATTTAAATTGGGTAAAGTAAAGTAAAGTGAAGTTGAAAGATTAATTCGTAGTAGACAATGAATAATAAGGGTTTGGAAATAAAGTCCATTAAGAATTAAAATAAATTAGTAAGTGGAGCTAACTAAAGAAATGATTTATTATATATGGTTCGAAATAAGATGAACATAATTCAATATTTAAAATGAAAGGAAAATTGAATTCACAATGAAATTGGAAATTTAAGATTAAGTTAAAAAACATGAAAGCTTATGTGGTGAAGTGAAAATAAAAATAGGAAGTATATAAAATATTTTCATTAAACTTAGGAATGGTTGGTAAAGTTCTTGAGTAAAATTTTGTATTAAGAATATAATGGGTATTTGGATGAAGATTAAGTAAAATGTGAAATGAGATATTTGTGAATAAGTGAATGGAAATCAAAATTAATTGTGAATAAAAGTAAATTGATATAGCTAAGAATCAATCGGGATAAATACATAGGATGTACGTATATTATTTTATTCGCATAGCGATTCGATCCAGAATTCGAGCATAGGATTTCGAGGTAGTTATACCGATCTAAGTTGGGATTTTTCACTCGATTTTCGATGGCGAACTCTGGATATGGATTTTTGATTAATTCTGGAAATTCTCTATCATAGTTTAGGGCTATGTTAGGGGATGACGGTTTCTGATCTAGAAACCAGATCTGAGTCCGCACTAGGAAGTCGGGTGGACGATACTAGTTCGGAAGTGAAATTGTGTGATCGAGTAAGCGATCGAATTTTGTATTGCGTACGGATGATATAAGTACATCGTACAGACTTGAATGAAATAGATATTGAAACTTTGGTAAAGAAATGTATAAAATGATTTTGAATGTTGTAATTGGACATTATTGCTAAATAGGATATACAGGTGTTTTTAAAGCTAAAAGGAAAATTGGAATTTTTGATTTCAGAAGATAAATGGAATCGCAACAAAAGGTATGTATTTAAATTTCTGTATGAAATTTGATGGTTTTATGATCTAGCCACTTGGCGTTTTGTTTTCTTTTGAAATTGGGGGCCCGTAGAGGTATGTTATAGTTGTACTGAGCTAGCCGTGCAAAAGAAGACACTGGCGAAATTTTTCAAAACTTTAAGGTGTTAGAATTTTTTGAGAAAACTTGATATTTTAAAATTGGTTTTAAATTAAAATTTGAAATGGTTAAATAAGTAATGTTGTTTGGGAAATATGAAAGAGAGTTTGGGAAGTCAATAAGAATAACAATGTGTCTTTAATAAAAAGATGGTTGGTAAGTTGTTGAACTGTTTGTTTGGTTTTGGAAAAATAGTGATGGGATGTGGACCATTCCTCTTAGCTAGTAATTTCGGGGACGAAATTCTTTTAAAGGGGGAGGAATGTGACGATCCGAAATTTCTGGATATTTGAATTTGAAATATTTAATTGATTTTTAAATATTTGAGAGATAGGTTCTAACTTGAATTTCAAATATCGCTATTTATTGGATAATTTATATATTGAATTAATAACTGGGAATCGGGAAAATTGTTGAATCTGGAGTTCCAGGCTTGTTAAAAATAGTTTGTTGGCTTAGAAAATTTGTATTAACAATACTGAAGATAATAGAAATTTTAAAATTGAATTTAAAAATGGTGTGTTCAGTTTTGAAATACATTGTTTAAATCAATATTTAAAAATAGCCTTTTGAGGCACAGTCTCGGAATTCGACGAAACCAGTTGCATTAGATCCGTAAAAGCGTATTATTATCGAATTTCAATTTTCGTAGTGTTTGGAGTTGTCGTGTGATCATACGTTAAGTAAACGCGCCGAGATTTATATCGAAAATTTAATATAATAACCGGGTCCATAAAGCTATCTTCTCCATACGATTGAATTAGGACTCTGAACCTTTTCCATTGCGTTCGGAATAGGGGTTTAACATTATAATGCCTAGCGGCATCCCTTGATTGGAGATCTAGATTGTGAATAGTGGAAATCGAGGCGTTTTGAATTTGAATTTAAATTAAAAATATATATTCACATACAAAGGCAAATTAGATATGTTTCATCCCTCAAACACATGTCCCTTTTTGCATTCTTCCTTTTGAAACGTGTTGTTTTCTTTCTCCTTGATAAAAAAAGATATATGGCAGAAGAAAAGAATTAAAATTAAATTCATCTACAAAAATCGAAAACCCATCTTTCTGTTCAAAAAAAATTAAGGGCCGAACACCTTTCTCGTCTTCCTCTTCTCTACTAAATTAAGATCGATCAAATTTAATGGTTGCTTTCTTTCCAATTAAACCGAAAGCCTTATCCTCATCTTTCCCTTTTCTACTTTGCAATTCTATCTTGAGTTCTCTCTTCTCCCATTAATCCTATAGCTTAACGAATGGAGTCAAGCCCGTAAGGCTCGGTGTCTTAACAATCGCTGGTGGAGAGGATGACCTCAAGCAGCGGTAGCTGGGTTTGCTCGCGATTGATGGCAGGTGCAGGGTCGAGCTGCGAGGAAGGGGAGGCTTGCGATGGAGGCGGTCGCGGTCAATCTAGGGATTTGAGCAGAGCACGACAAGGAAGGGGCGGCCGTTGGTAGGATTGCTCGAGCAACCGTGTGTTTGCAGTTAAGGTATAGGGGATTTAAATTTAATTTAATTCAATGTATATGTATATATGTTAGGGAATAGATTTCTATTTATAAAATTTTATAAATACATATATGGATTAGGGCAAAAAGAAGAAGAAGGCATTAACAGCAAGCAAAATACTGTCTGTTTACAGAAGTTAAAAGAATATTAATAAGCAGGAAATAATATATACAGACAAGATTTTGGTATATATTTATATAAGTTTTGGTATCTATATATATACTTTATTTATAAGGTTATGTGTTTTCAAAAATAATATAAACATACATATGCGCATTTTTATTTTTACTAGTTTAGGTTTTAAAATATTGTGTTATGGTGATTGATTTGTTTAATTTACTTATTTAAAATATTTTAGTTACTAAATGATTTTAAGGGAAAATTAGTTAAACCAATTATTCGCTAAAATTAAGTAAGTAAATGGTGGTAAATTGTTTGATTAATTCAAATAGTAAATAATCATGAATTATTTATTCAAGGTCCAAAACTATGAAGAAAAAAACAAGTCGGGTTGGATCAAATTGCAAATTAAAAGTCAAAGGCGAGTTAAACCCACTCATTTGGATACCTTTTAAATTTAAATAGTTAAATTTAAATTATTGGTTGTTTGATTTTGTTAGTAATTGTTATTAGTCTGGATGTGATAGTATATATATAGTAGTATATATAGTTTATATTAGAGTGATTGATTTCCAGCATTATATAGCGGATGAGACCCTATGCGCCCCGCATAATAGCGGATGACCCTTTATACCGCAATATCCCACCTCGAAGTGTGATTGGTATTTTAACATTGTGCTAACATCTGTAGATGCAGGGAAATAGGTTGGAGGGATCCAACTGGATTCCTCAAAATATTTAAATGTTTTAATATTCTAGATATGACTTATTTGATAATCTGAGATAGACTATATTGGTAATTGAAATATTGGATGCTATGGTTTGATTGAATATATTTGGGTATACTGAGTTATCAAAAATATATAGATTGGATTTTTAAAGGGAAAATAAAAGAGAGAATTTTTAAGAATTTGGATAAATTAAAGAATGAATTGGAAAGGGATAAAAGTTGATTTTTAAATTCTAATAAATAGATTCCGAGTATGGGAAAGGTGATTTTTGAATAAATGGGAATAAATGAAATTTCTTAAACTTAAGTAATATTATTTAAAGGAATAAAAGATTTATTTTTAAATTCAGGACTTAAATGGTTTAGGAAGAAATAAAGAAAGAATTTTGAAATAAATACGAAACTCATATTTTCAGTTTAAATAAGATTTAATCATAATAAAGGAGTAAATCTCTAATTAATGGGTTTTGAAATAAATTTGGATAAGTAAAGGAATTTATTTTAAAATGGAGTAAATTTTGGAAATCGATTTGGAAATCGATTTAGTATTTGAAACCATGTTTTGTAAGAAGGGTGAGACTATCGAATTTATAAACTGGTTTTATAAAGTGAAATAAGATATTAGTAGATATTTGGAAGTATAAATTCAGGATGGGAATTTATAAAGGAATGGGTAATTTGTTTTAAAAATAAATTGGGGTTTATTTTTAAAGGTGTGAAAGGAAAGTCTATTTCCTTGAAAAGCCAAGTACGATTTCAAATAGATTATTTAAGTATAAGTTAAAAGTCTTAAAGTTGTTTTAAAAGAATGTTATTTGAGAAATTATTATTTAAATTGTTTAGAATTTTCAAAAGTAAATATTTTATTGAATTAGTTATAGTAATAATTATTTAAAAAAGGTTAATTGGTACTATGATTTAAAAATGTAATTATTAATATTTATATTTTATAAATAGTTTTATTTTAAAGATAGTTGGCTAAAGTTTTTATTTGATAAACTTGTATAAAATTTCATAACTTTTATTTTAAGATTTGTTTTGGCTTAAGTTACACATGAGAAATTATTATAAAATTTCATAATTAGTATTTTAAATAAAGTGTTTTAAATAGTTCTTATTTTAAATGTTTAAAAAAAAATATTTTGGATAAAGTGTTTTTAAATTATTTTAAATCTTTAGACTTGGTAATTTTCAATGGAAATAAACAATATTTAGGAATTTATTCTACGAGAGGAAAAGTTATTTGGAAATTGTTTTCAAAGAATTGAAATGTAGAAAGATATCTTGCGTAGGTATTTTTGAATAAATAATTTGGGAAATTATTTAACGTCTGATGATTGTTTGTTAATGTTATTTGATAGTTAAATAACCGACTATCAATATTCGCTGATCGTTTCGAAGAGACCGGGATCGGGATTAATTTTCGGAGAACCTCTTCGATCCAGTTCAAATGTTTTCGTGATGAAGACAAGAGCTTGGAGTGGAAGATGGAGCAGTGAAGTGCAAGGCTAATCGCTACTAATCCTGAGGGTGATTCCAAAATGGATTTAGTAGGAATAGTGCCTTCAGTTCCGTTCGAACCCATAACAGACTTGTATGGATGAATGCTTTCAGAACATCATCAGGAGGACGATGAGCATTCTAAGTAATTGTGTGCTAAAAAGGTAATGCATAGCTTCGAGCCTCATCAACCGGGAATGGCTAAAATATGGGTGGTGCACACAAGGCTAAGTGGCTAGCAACCAATTAGGGTAAAGTCATCCCTGTCTAGAGGTCCCTTTTATTCGGCTATGTGGGCGGTTGTTGATCCCAACTGCGGGGTGATCTTATTCGAACTATCTAGAAGGGGTAGCTCTGGTCTTGTGATGCAGGGGATCAAGGTGGATCCTCGGTACGGTGATCTAGACCACATACTGTGATGGACGGTACCCCAGTAGACCTGCCATTGTATGGAATACAATCTCCAATAAGCGCCTGTACGGTTTTGATTGTTCCTAACTATGCTGAAACATGAGATTTAAGCATTTCAGCTAGATTCTATTTTACTTTCTATAGACACTATTATAATATCAGATGAATTTGATAAAAATGTTTTTGGTTACTGTAAGGTAAAAACCTGATATGTTTATTCGTGCCGTGGTCTTACGAGATACCTTTGATTTCAAAGGGTTTTGAAAACTTTAATAATCCAATTGAGTGTATTTTATCACGCTGGTTTTCCAGACTGACTCGGGTATTGTTTTATTATAATGCTCGGGTCAGACCGAGTATTATAGAGCACAGATTCTGGATGGACCGGTATGGAGATCAGGAGACGAGCTGGATGGCGAGACGTATCACACGTATTTGATAAATATTCCGCTGTGTATGATTAACTGTATAGTCAAATTTGTGAGGACGGTTTATGATAACTGTCCAGCTGTGTGCTATAAGTTTTGTTGTACTTTGATAATGTAATGTATAAACAGATATAGTTCTTTGTTTAAAGGTTAATCATTTATCTATTATATATTGTCCCGCTACGATGGTGAGATTCTGATATTGTTTCTATCTCTTCTTCCACCTCCTTCTTCTTTAACCCTAATGGTTCGATTTTTCGGCATTCTATTTTTTGGAATTTTATACAGTGGACATATTGATGTCAATTTTCGAACGTCGAAAAATCGGGTCGTTACAATATCCGAACAGCTATATCCAGCCCAGGGTAAATAAGATCAACGGATAGGTGATACGGGACGTCAAAATGGTGAAGGTTAGCATGGTGGAATAGGTGTCGGCATAGATGTTTCATAAGTTGAAGAGTGTATAAGTGAGGTCAGCATAGTTTGTTGGGTTGAGCTTTTCTTATGGTGGGCCCAAGTGGCCAAAGGGGCTAGGCTTGAAGATGTCAGTTAGGCTGAAGGCTACCTTCGTCTATATTTCTCGCTCTCTCTTTTTAGGGGGACTTCATCATCTTCTTCTTCCTACTCCAAATACTCTGCCATGGCTATTTTTCTTATAAATTTGTATCAATAGATTCTAGCCAATCGAACAACTCATTTAATTGTAATCAAACGAAGAATGAATGAAATTTGAAATGGACGTAGGCCGAGATTGCCGAACCACTATAAAATCTTTGTGTCAATTTACCTTTAAGCTTTATTCTCTAGATTCCATTAACTCTCTGATGTCCATGAAATTCTATGCGTGTTAGTGTCCAATTTTGGTGTTAATTGTAAACCTATGCAAACTAAAAAGGTTAATAATGACCCTAGAAAATATAATGATGAGAGGGCGTCAGATTAATAATCCCATGAAAACCATGAATATGACGGGGTGTCTATTAGTTATAACAAGGTTATTAGTAAACCCATGCAAACTAAAAAGGTTAATAGTGACCCTAGAAACTATAATAATGAGAGGGTTCCAGATTAGTAATCCCATGAAAACTATGAATAGGACAGGGTGTCTATTAGTTATAACAAGGTTAGTTGTAAACCAATGCAAACTAAAAAGGTTAATAGTGTCCCTAGAAACTATAATAATGAGATGGTGTCAGATTATAATCGGAATTAGAAAATCTAATTTATTTTCTTGTATGCATATCATCGTAATGTTTTGAAATGTATGTTTTGACCATTGTGGATGCAGAAGCATAGAATTTGGTTTTATAAAGGTTTTAGGATACTAGTGAGGGGAAAACCCATTTCGTTAAGCGGCGTGGTCTCGCTAGATATCTAAAAGGATTGAGGTGTTAGATTATTATTCATACTAGGCTTTATGTCCGACTTAAAATTTTTATTTTCCCCTTAAACTCTCGGGTACTCAATTGATTTTGAGTAGTTTGAGATTTAAAGTTTTCTTCTCTAATGAATAAAGCTTTCGAAGGTGTGCAGGAAGTAGATAGTTATTTAGATCCGCTGCATGTTTTGTTTGTAACGGCAGATTTATTAGCTTTACTATATACTCTGATCAACCAAGGTGGCACCTTCATATGTCACTCTTGGCGTATTTATAATAATTATATGTTGCTGAACATGGTTAACATAATTTGGGATTATGTAATGAACATGAAATGTTTTGATTTTAATATGGAAAAGTATTTTTGAATTGCTAATTTTTTTTCCATATTTCTATGATCTATGAATCAATGTATCTAGCACCACCGTATTTGGTCGTCGAAGATTAATAAGTGTGGATGAATGCATCATTCGTAGCCGTTAGATTTGGGTCTCCAAGTAAGGGGATGTTACATGTGGACTGGTTAGTGTGTAGTGATGCTAGGATTTATCATGCAGATTGGATTATTGTCGCATGAGATCCAAAGGGAGGAAAAAGAATGATAGAGTTAGGTGTAGTGAAGGAGAAGTCAAGCAAGATGCTATGGAAAATGAAGAAGATGCAATTAGTAGAATATGCACAGTTCGAGAATTTGCAGATGTTTTTGAACCTGTAATTAGATTTCGCAAAGAAGGGCGATCGAATTTTGAATAGACTTAATGCTAGTGCCGTAACCTATTAGTAGACCACCTAGAAAAATGGTGCCAAGGAGATGGAGGAATTAAAGAAAAAACTAGTGGAACTTGAGGGTGAAAGTTTCATTAGGCCGGGTAGTTCAACATAGGGAGCGTCTATAGTATTCATAAAGAAGTCTGATGGATTTTTACAAATGTGTATTTAATATAGGAAGATGAATGAATTAACGGTGAAGAATCGTTATCAATTGCCCATGATATATGACTTATTTGATTAGTTGAGTGAAGCTTGAGTGTTCTCATAGTTAGACTTGGCAATGGGTTTCCATCAACTAAGAGTAGCAAAAGATAGTGTTCCATTGACTATGTTTCAAACAAGGTGCGATTTATAAAATGGTTAGTAATGCCATTCGTACTGACCAACACCTCTGTTTTTTCATTGATCTAATGAATTGAATCTTTCATGATCAGTTGGATATATTTGTGTTGGTTTTCATCGATGATATTCTTGTATGCTCTAAGGATGAGAGAGATCATGAGGTCTATCTAAGATTAGTGTTGGAGATGATAAGACAACGTAAGTTAAAGGCAAGTTTTCAAAGTGCGATTTTTTGGAAATAGAAAGTGAATTTTCTTGGGAATGTTGTTCAAAAGAATGGATCAACAGTGGATCCATTAAAGATGGAGACTACTAATGATTGGAAAGGGCCTGAGACGGTCACGGAGATGAGAAGTATCTTAGAATTGGCTGGCTATAACCGTAAATTCATTAAGGATTTCTCATGCATAACGACACTCTTAACTATGTTTGTAATGACCTACTATTTTGGACCATTCAAATCGACAATAAAACCACACATGTCTGACTAGAATAATTCAAAACAATAGATTGTAATATAAATTGGAGCAAACAAATCTAATCACAGAATCATAGACACAGATAAATAAGAATAACTCGTAGCGGAAATAAAAATATCATAGTAGTTCATGAAGCTACTACAAACACGGTCACAGAACAAGTACAAAATCTAGAGTCTGAAAAGTAAATTCGACAGAAATCCCAATACATAATTGTCCCCTAGTACATGAGCTGAATAGAAATACTGAAATGAAATAGATAACGATTAGATAGATAGTCTTCAGCAAATCCTAGCTCCAGAAGGTAAAATCCAAAGCGGATACTCAGGTTGACCCAAGCGTAAAGAAAAACACAAAACACTCGAGTCAGGACATACATATTATACAATGTAAACCAACTCAAGTGAATTGTAATATAAATGTACAAGTAACTTAAAAGAATGCTTGGGACCACCCATCCTTTAAGGATGCGTTAAACTATTTACTATGTAGTAACATACGCTATTATAATAGTGTCTAAAGTAAAGTATAATATATTCAAAAATACTGTTAAGGAGTTACCCAATATCCCCCTTAAAATATTTTATAGTACCAGTAGTCTATATAGTACCGTAGTCCCTCCTGATCGAGAAGCCACCAGAGGATACTCCATAGGTACAACATAAAACAAAAATCGTACAAGGTGCTAGGATAGGTGACACGGCCCAACGAGGCAACGCCAGGGTAGATATACCAATTACGCATTCGGACTGGTGTTAACGCGAAGCAGCCACTACCGCCCACCTCGAGCCACACTCCCAAATCAAAGGCGCGGAACATATCAATCACAAAGTAATAGAATGGCATACGATGAAGTGTGTCCGATAAGAGGAGCTACCTCATTGGCCCGGAATCACTCCTGTTTTAGCCATCTTATGCCAACTCATGGGAGTCAGTCCACGTACATACTTCAATAGAACGTCGCCACCATCCTACTTCATTCTGGACTCTCACCACGTACACGGTTGTTAAAGTGGTTTTCAGAGTTGGCAGAGAGTATGACAACTTCCGATCTCGATTTTTTTAACAGTCAAACGTTATTATTACCCATGGTTCTTTATTTCAAAATATTTTCATAACATTTCTATTCCAAAACCAATTAAAATCAATTGCTATTACTCTTCCAAAATAATATACATTTCCAAATGGTAATATTTCCAAATGCATATATTTTAGATATAGCTTTTCAAAAAATGTATAATAATTTAGAAATCTAAACAATTTCCAAACCATACACTTACTATAGCACTTTAAAAGTGTTATCTTTTAGAAATCATACTACTTGAAAAATATGATCCATATATATAATAACATTTCCAAAATGTTATCTTTTATATATGTAGCATTTTTAAAACATTACCAAAAGTAGTATAACATTTTAATGACATAGCATTTTTAAACATAACTATTTTAACACAGTATTTTACAAATGCTACAAATACTACTATAACATGTTTAAACAATTTTTATCATAGTTTTATTTATACAAAACTTATCTATTTCAAATAAATCTATTATTCTTACAGGTTAGAATTAAAATTCAATATTAAATTTAATTTAATCAATTAAGTTATTTTTCATAGATAAAATCTTTAGTTTAGTTTAAACTAATTATTTTCTTATAAAAATTCCAATATATCATTTTATTAAAAAATCTTTAAACAAATTTTTTTAATTAAAATTCATATATTTAAAATACTAAATAATTTTTAGAAAACTATTATTTAAAATTTAACCATGGGTCTGTATGTAATGTTATAACCTAGCTCAAGTGATATGGATTCAATCCGTAATTTAAAAATAAAAATCCGGGTTCTATCATTTCAAACCCACAATCCCAAGTCATAAAATAAAATAAAAGTCGCTTAAGCCTATCATTTCATCTCATAACAATTTTTCCCTATTCTAATGTCCGGGTTAAGTCTCGCAACAAGCGCAACCCTCGTGTTTAGTTGCCACCATTGAGGGTGGAACCCTGAACAGACTGGTGGAGTCTCGGAAATAGTAGCCAAAGCAGCAATTTCAATAGCTATATGCAAAATGCCTATAAAACTCAATTTGCGGGTAAACCCATAGTGATTCTATTCTACAGGGAACTTGCAGTGTGAGAAACAGTAAATAAAAAAACAGTATAATATAGCATATCATATCAGGTGATGTAACAGGTATATAAATCAGGTTATAACATCATGAACTATCATATCACAGGCATGTATGAATTAATATCAACAAAAATTCACATGTCATTGTTTCACAATTATATAAGTACGAATGTCGAGAGTGACAAACTCAGCTTCTAAAGCTGGAGATAACAATTCAAAACACACGACTGAACTCCGAAAAGCATGACAACACACGAATTAGATTTGAGTGGATGGAGATCCATGATTCAGATCTTGTAAACATATAAATATGAACATACATAAGCAACTATATTATACAAAGATTTTGAACCAAAACAATGTTCAAATCTTAATCAAAAGAAACCAAATATAGCTTAACCAAGACAAGTGGCTCACCACTTTCAAATAGGCTAGATCACCAACAACATGGCTCGGCCATGACTAGATTAGAGATACATATGATCAGCCATGGAAAGTACAAGGCATGGCTAGACTTGGAATATGAAGGGTGGAAACCAAAATTCATGTAGAAGGAAAAAGGCAAGGATATGTTGATGCTTTGGGCTCGGCCCTAGGCTATCTGTAACAACCCGCATGTTTAACGATTATATATTTAAATGTTTTATTTAAATATAGCGTCGTTAGTCGGATTTTTGGGTCCGAAAAGCTACTTTTTGCAAATGGCCGAATTGGAACTTGAAACTACCTCCATTGTTTCCAAAATGGCGTTTGCGATCTTTTTGAGTATAATCTTTGATATGTTTGGAGTTTGTGAAATTTTGACTCTTTTTCTATTGGGTTTTGGGTTTGGGTTCAGCCCACTAACTATCTAATTAACCCTAACTCAGCCCTCTCCTCTCATTCACTTATTCCATTCCTTAAAACTTAAGCTCAAAACTGAAAATGGTGGAAGGGAAAGAGAAATAGAAATTGCAAGCCCTAAATCCATTTGCAAACTCCAAATTCTTGCTTCAAAATCAAAGAGAATCCATTGGTAAGTTCTTCTTCATCTTCTCCAACTCTTCTCCTCTTCAATTTCAGAAAATTTCCTAAACCTAAATTGGGAAATATGTGTTTTATTCTTAGATTGAAGCTTGTTGAGTTGAAGTAGTGTTTGGTTGGTCTTCTCCTTGTTATTGAGCTCCATCTTCTTGTTTTTGGTTAAGGTGAGTTTTGAACTCACATCTACTTCTCTTGATTTCATTGATGTTGGGTATGAATACCTAGCACTTGTTCATATGCACTTGCTTTTAGTTTGGATTGAATTGGTGAATATCCAAATTTTTAGTGTTTGGGTTCAGTTCTTGAAGTCCTAACTTTGATATTTTGATCATGTTTTTGGTGATGAATCGAAGTGTTTATAGGGCCGGGTAGCCGTTAGGCGTAAATCCCTAGCGTCTGTGCTCGTCCGGTTGAAAGTTGGGAGGGTTTACACTTCATTTGTTATAAGTAAGAAATGCAGGAAATTGGGTTCAGTCGACTGGATCCTCTGTTCAGTCGACTGAGCTGAAGCCCGAAATTTTTCTGGACAATTTTCAGTCGACTGAACAGGGATTTCAGTCGACTGACCTGCTCCTGTTTTCCTGTTTTGCCTATTTATGCTTATTTTGATTGGTTTTCCGCATTTTATCGATTCATGTTGGTTCTTAGTGGTTGTTATCGCCTATTTGACTTTGATAACTTATTTTTGACTTCATCCACGGGTTTTTATAAAATAATCTTTCTAATCATATTAACTCCAATTTATAAATTCTATTTAAACACACTCACAATTTCGCACTTGGAGTGAAGTGGAAGGATGATTAAATGGTTGGGCAAAACACGGACCATGAATCTGTGCGTTTATCTTTTTGATTAATCTCCGACCTATTCAATTGATCGTTTTGACCTTCGGGTTTGGGTTACCGATGATATGAGGTAAATTTGTACTGCTTTGAGTGTGAAATAAACTAACAGATAGTAAACCGTTTAGTGCGAACGGGTGGTTATGGGACTCACGTTACCACTTTTCTGATTCCTCTCTGGGAGTTTGTGACACATGCTGCCTTTGGTATAGTGTCTTCGGACTGTCTCCTCTGGCTTGTTTCCTTTAAATATCGTTTTTGGAGTTGGTCCTTTGCCCCGACTCGAAAGATATTTGGGGTTGTCGGTTACCTTTAGTATTGCTTTCGGAGTGGTTTCTTCACCACCGCTCAAGAGGTATTGGAGTGGTTTCTTCACCGCCGCTCAAGAGATAACGGAGTGGTTTACTCACCACCGCTCATGATGCTTCATTTATATGTATATTCCTTAGGTACTGCTTTTCTGTATTGGTTCTTTGGAGCCACATGAAATATAGCGTTTACCTTGTGGAACTCGTATTTATCGGTATTTGTTGTTTGCCTTTATGGCTTGCTTTGGGATATTCTTATCCTTTGTTGCTATATGTTGCCGACGATATGAGGCTTGATCTATATGATTCATCTTTCGTTGGATGATTGTGTTATCTCTTTTAGAGATATCTATTATGCCTTGTAACCTTGCAGGTTTATTGTTGTTCAGTTTATCTAACTGATTTGTTATCTAGACCGACCCGTGTATTTTATACTCGGGTCAGACCGATATGTTTCAGGTTAGGTGCTTTTGGGACTTAGCCTATTTTGCTTCCGCATGGACTACCCTGCTAGCTTCTTTTTGTCATAGCTTTTTGTGTAGTCCCATTTTGTAGTAACTCTGATATTTATACTTTTTCGTCTCGTCTGTATATTGTGGTCTCCTGTACCACTTGACATGTATTATTTTGTATACTCTGTTGTGTATCTGTTTATGTGTATATTTTGACCTACTGTTCTGTGATGTGAATTACATTTGAGTTGTTATATTTTCTTCTGATAGATCCTATAGCCGTTGTAGTTTTGCTTTAAATATTTATTGAATAGGTCGAATTTTAATGTGATTCTACTTTTCGATGTATTCAATGAATAGTTAAGGTAAGATTACACATGGTCGCTTCCATTATACTCTATTGTCCGCGTTAGCCGACAGTATTATCTCTGTAATACACTTTGTTAACGAGGCTCTCGGAGTGGGGCGTCACAGCGTGGTATCAGAGCAGAGTTCAGAACAAAATATGATAAACACAGAATTGATGCACATATTATGGTACATCAAAGTGTACAAGTGATACAAATCTTTGAATCATCGTGTCTCTTTATTCCATCAAGGTTAGATAGAGTTTGGGAATACGTCTAGGATTATTCCGTAGTATCCATAATTGAAATATCTACCTTGTGAATAATCTTGTTCTTATCTTACTTTAAGCGTATGGCTGGAAGAGGCAGAGGTCGACGTTCGGATGCTGGGCAATCTAGTGGCTCACATCCGGATGGCGTATATATGTCTGCCGATCAGTTTTTGGAGTTGTTTAGGAGCACTCAGCCTTCCGTTCCTCCTCGAGTGTCTCCACCTCACAAGTCTGCTTTTGCACGTTAGTGTAGTGATTTTGCTCATCTTGGAGGAAAACCGTTTAAAGGCTCTGAATCCGTTCTTGAAGTCCAAGCTTGGCTTCGCATGTGCGAACGTATCTTTTCTCGCATGGATCTTTCTGACCATAATAGAGTTCTTGTGACTTCTAGTTTATTACAAGAGCGTGCTCTTGATTGGTATGAGCTTCTTGTAGCTGATATTGATGAGTCTACTCTTTCTTGGACCCAGTTTCGGGGATGATTTGAACTCAAGTTCGTTCCTGAATCTGAAAAAGTTTTATTGACCCGTCGCTTCCTTGAGTTGAAGCAAGGGAAATTTTATGTTTATGAGTATGTCGCATCGTTTGAGGATTTATCTCAGTATGGTCTTGAATTCATCAGCACTTCTTACAAGAAGAATTTGAAGTTTGTTTCTGGTCTTAAGAAATATCTTAGGAAGTCCTTGTTGCTCCAGCTTAAACTTTCTTTCGAGGAATTGGTTGATTCGGCGCTTCATCTCGAGACCGTCGAGAAAGAGTGTGATAGTGATGTAGATGTTGAGGCTTCTAAGAACCCCAACAAGAGGCCGTTTCCAATTCAGAAGAAGCCTTTCCCTTCTAAGAAAAAGAAGACTAATGGTCCTAGTTCTCAGCCTCAGTCTTTCGGAACTCCTTTCGTTCGAAAATGTTTTAATTGTGGTTCTTCGGATCATATTATTTGAGCTTGTCCTAAGCCTCTCTTCTGCCGTTACTGCAAGAGGGAAGGTCATCGTAGTTCCACTTGTCCCATTGCTCCGAATAATTCTTCATCTGGCAAGTTAAATGTAGCGAATGCTTCTGGAGGTCCTTCTCAATCTAAAGGTATATCTCCATCTATTTTGGAAGGTTCTATTTTATTTTATGACCATAGTATACAAGTTCTTTTCGATACGGGTGCTTCACATTCTTTTGTATCGAAAAAGCTCGTTGATGATTTATCTTTGGATGTTTCTTGTATGGTTACTTCTTTAAGGATTGCGAATCCTATTGGGGGATCCGCGACCCTTAGTTTGCTTTGTGATAATGTTGAGATTGTTTTATGTGGCTTTTCTTTCCGTGCGAATCTGCACGTTGTTTCTCATTTGGGCTTTGATATGATTTTTGGTATGGACTGGCTAGTGAGGTACGATGCCAGGATTATTTGTTCCGAGAGAATTTTATATTTTTGTCATCCTGAGTCGCCTTCTCAGTTATCTCTTGTTCTTCGGGATGTGGATAATTCCGAGATGGCTTTATATTCTCTTGATTCGCGAGATGATGATGATATATCTCGTATTCCTATTGCTTGTGACTTTTCAGATGTTTTTGAGCCTGTATCGGGTTTGCCACCCAAGCGGGCAATTGAGTTCCGCATTGATCTCATTCCAGGCGCGCAGCCAGTTAGTCGTCCTCCCACGAGGATATCTACAAAGGAAAATGAGGAACTCAAGAAGCAACTTTTAGAGCTCGAGTCCAAGCAGTTGATTCAGTCCAGTTTTTCTCCGTGGGGATCCGCGGTCGTTTTCGTGAAGAAGTCTGATGGAACTCTTAGGCTTTGCATTGATTATCGCAAGCTTAACGAGTTGACCATTAGGAATAGGTATCCATTGCCTAGGATCGATGATATGTTCGATCTATTGAGTGGTGCTAAAGTCTTTTCTCAGCTTGACCTTGCCACAGGTTTTCATCAGTTACGAGTTGCGGAGGATAGCATACCTCTTACCGCTTTCCGCACTCGATATGGTTCTTTTGAGTGGCTCGTTATGCCGTTCGGTTTGACGAATGCTCCTGCTTTCTCTGTTGATCTCATGAATCGGGTATTCCGGGAATATCTCGATAAGTTCGTGCTTGTCTTCATTGATGATATCCTTATTTATTCTAAGTCTGAAGCTGAGCATGCTAATCACTTGAGAATAGTCTTGAGTACTCTCCGTCATCATCAGCTTAAAACCAAATTCTCCAAATGCCACTTTTGGGAGAATAAGGTTAAGTTCTTAGGCCATGTTGTATCTTTCGATGGCATTTTTGTCGATCCCTCAAAGGTCTAAGCCATTCAGAATTGGAAGACGCTTGAGAATGTTCATGAGATTCGTAGTTTCCTTGGATTAGCGGGGTATTACCGTCGGTTCATTAAGAATTTTTCCCGTATTGTGCTTCCTCTCACCTGCCTTACCCGGAAAGGCATTCGTTTTATTTGGTCCGCCAAGTGTGAAGCTTCCTTTCAGGCATTGAAAGAACTTCTCACTAATGCTCCTATTCTTGTGGTTCCCGAAGGGAATCATGATCTTGTTGTCTGCACCGATGCTTGTGGTAGTGGTCTCGGTGCTGTGCTTATGCAGAGAGATCGGGTGGTTGCTTATGCTTCTAGGCAACTGCGTCCGAATGAAGTTCGCTATGCCACTCATGATCTTGAGCTTGCCGCCATTGTCTTTGCCTTGAAGATTTGGTGACATTATTTATTGGGCGAGCGCTTCATTCTCTATACCGATCATAAATCCTTGAAGTATTTGTTTACTTAGAAGGAACTCAATATGAGGCAACAGCGTTGGCTCGAGTTTCTTGCTTCTTATGACTTTGATATCCAGTATACCCCTGGTAAGGGTAATCGTGTTGCAGATGCGCTTAGTCGCAAACATTCGGCTGTTATTTCTATGATGCTTTCCGAATGGAATGTTCTTGAGACTCTATCTTTTTGTAAAATTCGTGATCGAGGTTCATCTTCTGATTCTCCTATTCTATTATTTAGTTTGGAAGCTCGACCTATTTTGTTGGATCGTATTGCCGATGCTCAGCGGCGTGATCCTGAATTGTTCCATCTTATTCGGCTTTGTGAGTCTGGATCTTGTGGTGAGGCGTTGCAAGATTTCATCATTGATTCTCATGGATGTCTTCGTAAGAAGAACCGTCTCTTTGTGCCTTCTGACTTTGCACTTAGGCATGACATTCTTGATGATTGCCATCGTTCTAAGTATACTATTCATCCCGGTAGTAGCAAGATGTATGCCGATATGCGTCGTCTTTATTATTGGGAAGGCATGAAGCGCGATGTGGTGAGTTATGTGAGCAATTGCATAACTTGTCAGCGTTTTAAGGCCGAGCATCAACGTCCTTCGGGTCTTCTTCAACCTCTTGAGATTCCATTGTGGAAGTGGGATCAAATTTCTATGGATTTCATTGACGGCCTACCTCGTTCGAGATCGGGTCATTCTAGTATCTGGGTTATTATTGATCGCCTCACTAAGTCTGCTCATTTTGTCCCTATTAAGTCTAATAGGACTGCTTCGCATTTGGCTAAGTAGTATGTCAAGGAAATCGTGAGACTTCACGGTGTTCCTAGTTCTATTGTGAGTGATCGTGATCCTTTATTCACGAGTCATTTTTGGAAGAGTCTTCTGCAAGCTTTGGGAACAAAGCTTAATTTTTCTATAGCTTATCATCCGCAGTCTGACGGACAGACTGAACGGGTGAATCGTATCTTGGAAGATCTTCTCCGTATTTGTATCTTTGATTTCGGTGGTAGTTGGGAGGATCACCTACCTCTTGTAGAATTCTCCTACAACAATAGTTTTCAGTCTAGTATCGGTATGGCTCCTTTCGAAGCCTTATATGGAAGGCCATGTCGATCACCTTCATGTTGGTTGGAATCTGGAGAGAAGCTTATTCTTGGTCCAGATTTTGTTCGTGATTCTTCCGAGAGGATTGATCTTATTCGGTTGAGAATGAAAGAGGCACAGAGTCGCCAGAAATCCTACGCGGACAACCGTAGGAAGCCTCTCGAGTTCTCGATCGGCGATCTTGTTTTTATTCGTGTTTCTCCTTTGAAGGGGGTTATGCGTTTCAGTACGACTGGGAAATTGGCTCCTCGCTTTATGGGACCATTTTCTATTACTGAACGTATTGGCCCTGTGGCTTATAGAGTTTCACTTCCAGCTCATCTATCTGGCATTCATTACGTGTTTCACGTCTCGCAACTTCGGAAGTGTCTTCGGGAGTCGGATTCTGTTATTACTTCTCCTGATTTGCAAGAGCTTGAGGTCTCACCGGACTTATCTATTATACAGCAACCTATTCACGTGCTTGACACGGAAGTGCGACACCTTCAGAACAAGGACGTGCCGCTCGTTAAAGTTCAATGGTACGTTAATCCCAATGACTGTACTTGGGAAACCAGAGAGTATATCGAGCGATCTTATCCGGGGTTTCTTTCTTAGCTTGAAAACGGTGAGTATATCTTTTCATCTCGAGCTTATTTCCTTTTCTTTTCAATGTTTTATGTATGTAGTTGTTACAAATATCGTCTCTAGGAATTGCGGGGACGCAATTTTGTAAGGAGGGGAGATCTGTAACAACCCGCATGTTTAACGATTATATATTTAAAAGTTTTATTTAAATATAGCGTCGTTAGTCGGATTTTTAGGTCCGAAAAGCTACTTTTTGCAAATGGCCGAATTGGAACTTGAAACTACCTCCATTGGTTCTAAAATGGCGTTTGCGATCTTTTTTAGTATAATCTTTGATATGTTTGGAGTTTGTGAAATTTTGACTCTTTTTCTATTGGGTTTTGGGTTTGGGTTCAGCCCACTAACTATCTAATTAACCCTAACTCAGCCCTCTCCTCTCATTCACTTATTCCATTCCTTAAAACTTAAGCTCAAAACTGAAAATGGTGGAAGGGAAAGAGAAATAGAAATTGCAAGCCCTAAATCCATTTGCAAACTCCAAATTCTTGCTTCAAAATCAAAGAGAATCCATTGGTAAGTTCTTCTTCATCTTCTCCAACTCTTCTCCTCTTCAATTTCAGAAAATTTCCTAAACCTAAATTGGGAAATATGTGTTTTATTCTTAGATTGAAGCTTGTTGAGTTGAAGTAGTGTTTGGTTGGTCTTCTCCTTGTTATTGAGCTCCATCTTCTTGTTTTGGGTTAAGGTGAGTTTTGAACTCACATTACTTCTCTTGATTTCATTGATGTTGGGTATGAATACCTAGCACTTGCTCATATGCACTTGCTTTTAGTTTGGATTGAATTGGTGAATATTCAAATTTTTAGTGTTTGGGTTCAATTCTTGAAGTCCTAACTTTGATGTTTTGATCATGTTTTTGGTGATGAATCGAAGTGTTTATAGGGTCGGGTAGCCGTTAGGCGTAAACCCCTAGCGTCCGTGCTCGTCCGGTTGAAAGTTGGGAGGGTTTACACTTCATTTGTTATAAGTAGGAAATGCAGGAAATTGGGTTCAGTCGACTGGATCCTCCGTTCAGTCGACTGAGCTGAAGCCTGAAATTTTTTTGGACAATTTTCAGTCGACTGAACAGGGATTTCAGTCGACGGACCTGCTCCTGTTTTCCTGTTTTGCCTATTTATGCTTATTTTGATTGGTTTTCCGGATTTTATCGATTCATGTTGGTTCTTAGTGGTTGTTATTGCCTCTTTGACTTTGATAACTTATTTTTGACTTCATCCACGGGTTTTTATAAAATAATCTTTCTAATCATATTAACTCCAATTTATAAATTCTATTTAAACACACTCACAATTTCGCACTTCGAGTGAAGTGGAAGGATGATTAAATGGTTGGGCAAAACACGGACCATGAATATGTGCGTTTATCTTTTCGATTAATCTCCGACCTATTCAATTGATCGTTTTGACCTTCAGGTTTGGGTTACCGATGATATGAGGTAAATTTGTACTGCTTTGAGTGTGAAATAAACTAACGGATAGTAAATCGTTTAGTGCGAACGGGTGGTTATAGGACTCACATTACCACTTTTCGGATTCTTCTCTGGGAGTTTGTGACACATGCTGCCTTTGGGATAGTGTCTTCGGACTGTCTCCTCTGGCTTGTTTCCTTTAAATATCGCTTTTGGAGTTGGTCCTTTGCCCCGACTCGAAAGATATTTGGGGTTGTCGGTTACCTTTAGTATTGCTTTCGGAGTGGTTTCTTCACCACCGCTCAAGAGATATTGGAGTGGTTTCTTCACCACCGCTCAAGAGATAACGGGGTGGTTTACTCACCACCGCTCATGATACTTCATTTATATGTATATTCCCTAGGTATTGCTTTTCTGTATTGGTTCTTGGGAGCCACATGAAATATAGCGTTTACCTTGTGGAACTCGTATTTATCGGTATTTGTTGTTTGCCTTTATGGCTTGCTTTGGGATATGCTTATCCTTTGTTTTTATATGTTGCCGATGATATGAGGCTTGATCTATATGATTCATCTTTCGTTGGATGATTGTGTTATCTCTTTTAGAGATATCTATTATGCCTTGTAACCTTGCAGGTTTATTGTTGTTCAGTTTATCTAACTGATTTGTTATCTAGACTGACCCGTGTATTTTATACTCGGGTTAGACCGATATGTTTCAGGTTAGGTGCTTTTGGGACTTAGCCTATTTTGCTTCCGCATGGACTACCCTGCTAGCTTCTTTTTGTCATAGCTTTTTGTGTAGTCCCATTTTGTAGTAACTATGATATTTATACTTTTTCGTCTCGTCTGTATATTGTGGTCTCCTGTACCACTTGACATGTACTATTTTGTATACTCTGTTGTGTATCTGTTTATGTGTATATTATGATCGACTGTTCTGTGATGTGAATTACATTTGAGTTGTTATATTTTCTTCTGATAGATCCTATAGCCATTGTAGTTTTGCTTTAAATATTTATTGAATAGGTCGATTTTTAATGTGATTCTACTTTTCGATGTATTCAGTGAATAGTTAAGGTAAGATTACACATGGTCGCTTCTATTATACTCTATTGTCCGCGTTAGCCGACAGTATTATCTATGTAATACTCTTTGTTAACGAGGCTCTCAGAGTGGGGCGTCACACTAACATGGCTCGGCTATTGGTTAGCATGGCTCGGCCTGGGTTCATGGGATTGGATCAGGTCTGGTCACATCAGAAAGGGTGCCGCCATGGTGTGTTCACGGCAAGTGGATGGTGGAGGTAGAGTAGTAAGTGGTGGCCGAGGCTAGGGGAACAAGGAAGGGGATCAACATGGTGCTCGGCTAGGGTTTCAAGCATTATTTGGTGATGGGTTTTTGGATCTAGGGTTTCGCGGCATAGGTGGTGGAGATGATTAGGTGGTGGAGGCCGATATAAGGTGGTGGATGTGGAGATGATGGTCGGCTAGAGAGGCATGAAAGCCGAGCATATGCTTGTGAACAAAAGAAAGAAAAATGAAAAAGAGAAGGAGAAGAAGACTTGAAACTTACTGTAAACACTTCCTACAGAAAACAAATGAGAAATATATTTTTTGTACGTGAAATGAGAATGGGAAGGGCGGCTAGGGTTATCAAAAGATTTGAACGACTAATCAATAGGGAAGGAATGGCTATGGTATTGGAAAAGTATTACTTCATATTCAAGAAAAGGAACTTAAGTCCTTTTGAATTTCAAAGCCAAAAATTCAAATAAAAAGTCCAAACAAAATAGAAAATAGGAAATAAAATATATACCAGAAATGAAGTAGAAAATATTGAATAGAAAAATAAACAGAAAAATGCTGAAAATAATCGTGTGTAAAACGCTGAAATTTATCAGATTTCAACATTTTAAAATAGAATTTCACGAAACGAATAGCAGCACGAATATCAGAATCAAATATAGTTTCAAAGAAAAAGATTAGAAATTAAAAATTCAAATTTAAAAATTTCAGCTGAAAGTCAAAGTTTGACTACAGTTGACTAAAATATAAAATTTTCAGAAAATCTTTATTTTATTCTATTTCGAAAATAAATTATAGACAAAATCCAAAATTAGATTGGAAAATTCCAAAATTTCAATTTTTTAAATGATCAAAAATCAATTTTCAAATAAATTTGATTAAAATATTTATTAAAATTATTGGTTGTTACACTCTCCCCCACTCAAAACTTTTCATGCTCGAAAAGGAATGAGATACGAAAACATGGATAGATAAGATAGAAAATCAAATAGTACCTGAAACAGACAATTCCGGTTCGAATCACGCATGCTCTCTTCCATCTTCCAGGTACAATCTCGATCATCCGTACTCCACTAAACTTTGACCAGGATGACAGATTTCTTCTCAGCTGCTTCATACCTCTTTCGATAATACGATGTGGTTTCCTCTCGGCAGTAAGATTAGGCTCAATATCTAAACTCTCGAGAGCATAAGATTGGACAATCAAAGATGAATCATGCAGATATCAACGAAGATGCGATACATGGAATACATTACGCACTCCAGAAAACTTCTCGGCGGATCAAAATGACAAGCTAAAGGACCAAACCTCTTAGAGATACGGAAAGGACCAACAAGCCTAGGAGCAAGCTTCCCTCATCTTCCACTTTATCAAATTATTATAAAATATATTCTACTTAACATATCTTATCACATATATTAAGTATATTTACTCTTATCATAACTACTCAAGTTTATTTATAAATTCCTTTAACACTATTTTATATTGTATATTATCCAATTACATACCTAACTTCTGAATAATTAAGTAAGTCATATTGGAATGCAATTTAGTATTGTATAAATACAATTTTCCAATTCAATTATTTCAAGTTCAATTATTATTTTTCCAAAATTTTAACTTCAGTTTATAATTGAAATCGTCTTTAAATCATAAATTTAAGAAATTAAATCTCTGGTTTATCTCAACCAATTAAGAGATAATTATATACATATACTATATATCAAATCAAATCTAAAATAATATATTTATATGTATTAAATCAAACCATACTTAAGAAATTTAAATCAAAATTTCTTTCTCTTTAGTATAATTTAAATCAATCAAAAGTGCATCAAAGCTACGAACTAGTCTCTCCTCTTCGAAACTCGAAAATGAATGTCGATGATGCGGCCGCCATCACCGAAATTATTTTCCTGCAACATAAGAGAAGAGCATATGTTTAAACATTTAAAAAATTTATATTCAAACATAATTTTAAGTAATATACATTTTAAAACATTAAGACCAAAGTTTGAAATCACCAGAATTTAATTCTCAAATCCATAATTTAAATTCATTTGAATTCCGAATCAGTTTATAAACCATGCTTTATAATTTTATTTACTTAGATCTTGGTCAATAGTCATTGGTTTTCAAAAAAATAGATGAAATCAAATATTATCATTTCAATTACCAATTTAGTTAACTAATAAATTTCAACTCAATTTAGTTCTCAATAAACCCTTTTCAATTTCCATATATTTAAAGCATTAAATATTCTATAATTTCAAAACTAAATTTTGATAATTCCAAATACATCACATTCAATTTACTATTATTTAGTTTTGAAATCTTTACTTAATAAATCCAGTATCATTTGAATAAAACTTTTAAACTTCAAATAACTGAATATTCCTTCAATTTATTTAAACTTGATATATTCATGTAAAACAACTTAATCCAAATCATATACTTTAAAATCTCAAATTTAGTAAATTTCAAATCAAACATATTCACATCCTATCAAAATAAATTTTCAACAGATAATGTAAATCTATAAAAGTATTATATATATAAATGATGTAAAATTATTTCATTTACTAAATTTGAAAACAATATTATGTCAATTTGTTCTGTTCAAGTGTTTTGGAAATCTTATCGATATCTTTAATCAGACAAATCGATCGAAATCCCAAATCAACATCAACAATTCAAACAACACCATTTATAAAACAATTTAACATTAATTTCAAATACACTCCCTCACTCGATGATTTCAGCGTGGAATTCAAATAAGGATAGAAATTTAAATTTAGGAGATTCAAAGAAAAATGAGACAGATAAAGGATTAAGACAAGATTAAAGTAGAAGATTGAAATTACACCTGATAACTGTTGTTATAGGTGAATTCAACAAGATGGAGATGATCTTCCCAAGATCCTCCATAATCAAGAACACAAGCACGAAGGAGATCCTCGAGAATCTGATCCACTCTTTCCGTTTGACCGTCGGTCTGCAGATGGTAAACAGTGCTCAAATTCAAGTGAGTACCTAAAGATTCCTGAAAAGCTTTCCAAAACTGACTGGTAAAGATGTGATCTCTATGAGGACGAACAATCTCCCTCGTGTAGATCTCCGCCCAACAAGAAATAGAACGGGTAGACTTGACCAGAATGAAATGAGCTGACTTGATCAATCTATCCACAAAGAGAGAAGAGAAAAAGGCTTACATTAATCGCAGTGATCTTGGTTGGATCAACAGAAACTCCATTACTAGAAACAATATGCCCAAGAAATCGGACTTCATCCCTCCAGAAATGTTCTAAGAATTTAGCTTTAAACTGATGACTCCTAAGAGTTCCCAGAAAAAAGCTCAAATGGGATTCATGCACCTCCACAAACTTAGAGAAGACAAGAATATCATCAACTAAGACAAGGACAAATTTGATAAGAACATCATGAAAAACACGATTCATAAGATCAACAAAGAAACCTGGGGCACTAGTCAAACCAAAAGGCATAACTAACCATTCATAGAAACCATTCTTAGTACAGAAAGCAGTCTTGGCAATACTTTCCTCGGCAACTCTGAGCTGGTGAAAACCTATGGCAAGATCAAGCTGAGAGAAAACTGTAGCTCTACGGAGCTGATCGAACATATCATTGATGCGCGGCATAGGATATCTGTTTCTCATAGTGAGCTTGTTCAGCTCCCTATAATCAACGCACATCCTCAAAGAACCATCGGACTTAGTGACGAAAACCAATGCTGCTCCCTATTCGGATTGGCTAGGTCTGATCAAACCTTTTGAGAACAAGTCCTCAATTTGCTTCCTTAACTCAATCTTTTCGCACGGTGCCATTCTTCTAGGAGGAAGAACTACAGGTCGAGCTCCAGGAGTAAGATCAATACGGAAATCAATTTCTTGCTTTGGAAGTAAAGCAGTGACTTCACCAAATACATCAGGATAGAGTCTGACCACGGAAGTAGAATCAAGATCAATCGGAGAAGAGTCAAGAGAATAAATAAAACTACCGGCAGAATCCTGAGGCATGCAACACTGAATCACCAAAGAATCACCTTTATAACCAACAAGAGGAACAGTTCGAGTTTTATAAGAGATAACGGCTTTATGCCTCCTCAGCCAATCACCTCCAAGCAATAGGTCAAAAGCATCAAAACCCAGGGCATAGAAATAACCACTGAACGGCGATCAAGATAGAGAAGCTTCACTTGCTTACAAATCCTACTAAGATTTGCAGGACCACCAATAGGATTTGAAACACACAAAGGCACCAAAGCAAACATAGACAAAAGAAGATGCTCATATTTATCATAAAGATCCATAGAAATACAACTATGGGAAGCTCCAGTATCAAATAAAACATGAACAGGAGATTGAGACAATGAAAAGGTGCCTTAAATAGTACCTTGGGTAACACTAGAAGCAGGAGCAGGTGTAACAGCAAAATACCAATGACTTGCCCTTCTGCTGAGTAGGACACTGGTAAAACAGGGACAAAAGACAAGATTAAATAAGATAAGATAAGATTCAACTAGAATGAATATCTTAAACAAAGAAGTTACTAACAAGGTGGATAATGAAAGAAAAGAAATTAAGAAAATTTGGTTTAAGAACACGAAAAGTTTATATCAAAAGTAATTTTTGAAAACCTTTGATAAATCATTTGAAAATCATTTTATACTTTAAAATACGTTCTCTCACAAAGAAAGGATTCTAAGATTGATTTCACTCATTCTAGGGTATTTCTACACTATCTCTAATGAGTTTTTGCTCCGCAGGCTAAGGTTTGCTAAAACCAAAGCTCTAATACCAAATATAACGACCAACTATTTTGGACCATTCAAATCGGCAATAAAACCATACATGTCTGACTTGAATAATTCAAAACAATAGATAGTGATATAAATTGGAGCAAATAAAACCAATCACAGAATCACAGACAAAGATAAATCAGAATAACTCATAGCGGAAATAAAAATACCATAGTAGTTCATGAAGCTACTACAAACACAGTCACAGAACAAGTACAAAATCCAGAGTCTGAAAAGTAAATACAACATAAATCCCAATACATAATTGTCCACTAGTACATGAGCTGAATAGAAATACTAAAAAGAAATAGATAACAACTAGATAGATAGTCTCCAGCAAATCCTAGCTCCAAAAGGTGAAATCCAAAGCTGATACTCAAGCTGACCTGAGCGTAAAGCAAAACACAAAACACTTGAGTCAGGGCATACATACTAATAAAATATAAACCAACTCAAGTGAATTGTAATATAAATGTACAAGTAATTTAAAGGATGCTTGGGATCGCCCATCCTTTAAGGATCCGTTAAACTATTTACTATGTAGTAATATATGCTATTATAATAGTGTTTAAATTAAGGTATAATACATTTAAAAATAGCGTTAAGAAGTTACCCAATATCCCCTTTAACACATTTTATAGTACCAGTAGTCTATACAGTACCTAGTCCATATATATATAAGTTCATTATACCATATATCTGCATCGATCCAGTTCTGATTTAATTTCATCTATTCCTTATCTATCAGCTTTGTTCGTTGAATCATGTTCATCAAGCTTTGCTTTGGAATTCATGTTTGGATTCATAACTCAATTCATCGTCAAACTTCTCTAGCCTCGAAAGGTGAGTAATCACTTATGATTAACGTTCTTATATTTATTAAATTTGATTTCAATTGAAATGACAATTGAAATATGCTGCTGTTAGTTATTTACATTGCTATATATATGCCATTAGATGCTATCTGTTCACCTGTGACATCTGACACCATTATCTGTCATCCTTTAAGGATCCGTTAAATTATTTACTATGTAGTAATATACGCTATTATAATAGTGTCAAAGTAAAGTATAATATATTTAAAAATAGCATTAAGGAGTTACCCAATATCCCCCTTAACACATTTTATAGTACCAGTAGTCTATAAATTACCATAGCCCCTCCCAATCGGGAAGCCACCAGAGGATACTCCATAGGTACGACATAAAATAAAAATTGTACAAGGCGCACTAGGGTAGGTGACACGGCACAATAAGGCAATGCCAGGGTAGATATACCAATTACGCATCCAGACTGGTGGTAACGCGTAGCAACCACTACCCCCCACCTCCAGCCACACTCCCAAATCAAAGTTGTGCACCATATCAATCACAAAGTAAAATAATGGCATATGAAGAAGTGTGTTCGATAAGAGGAGCTACCTCATTGGCCCGAAATCGCTCCAACTTTAGCCACCTTATGCCAACTCACGGGAGTCGAGTCCGCGTACATACCTCAATAGAACGTCGCTACCATCCTACTTCATTCTGGAATCTCCACCACGTACACGGCTGTTAAAGTGGTTTTTGAAGTTGACAGAGAGTATGACAACTTCCGATCCTGGTCTTTTTAACAGCCAAACACTATTATAACCCATGGTTCTTTATTTCAAAACATTTTCCAAACATTTCTACTCCAAAACCATTAAAACCAAGTGCTATTAATCTTCCAAAGTAATATACATTTTCAAATGGTAATATTTTCAAATCCATATATTTTAGTTATAGCTTTTCAAAAAATGTACAACAATTTAGAAATCAAAACACTTTCCAAAACCATACACTTACTATAGCACTTTAAAAGTGTTATCTTCTAGAAATCATACTACTTGAAAAATATGCTCCATACATATAATAGCTTTTCCAAAGTGTTATCTTTAATACATATACAACATTTTTAAAACATTACCAAAAGTAGTATAACATTTTAATAACATAGCATTTTTAAACATAACTAATTTAACATAGCATTTTACAAATGCTACAAATACTACTATAACATGTTTAAACAATGTTTACCATAGTTTTATTTATACAAAACTTATCTATTTCATAAATAAATCTATTATTCTTAGTAGGTTAGAATTAAAATTCCATATTAAATTTAATTTAAATTATTAATTTATTTATGATAGATAAAATCTTTAGTTTAGTTTAAACTAATTATTTATTTATAAAAATTTCAATATATCATTTTATTCAAAAATCATTAAACAAAAACTTTAAATTAAAATTCATATATTTAAAATACTTAATAATTTTTAGAAAACTATTATTTAAAATTTAATCATGGGTCCGTATATAATTTTCTAACCTAGCTCAGGTGATACAGATATATATCATTTCAATCCATAATTTAAAAATAAAAATCTGAGTTCTATCATTTCAAACCCGCAATCCCAAGTCAAATAAAATAAAATAAAAATCACTTGAGCCTATGATTTCAGCTCATAACATTTTTTCTCTATTCTAATGTCCATTTGGGTATGTATCATTTCAACCCATAGTGATTATATTCTATAGGGAACTTGTAGTGTGAGAAACAGTAAATAAAATAAACAGTATAATATAGCATATCATATCAGGTGATGTAACAGGTATATAAATCTAGTTATAACATCATGAACTATCATATCACAGGCATGTATGAATTAATATCAACAACTACAATGCACATGTCATTGTTTCACAATTATATAAGTACGAATGTCGAGAGTGATAAACTCACTTTCTAAAGCTGGAGATAACAATTTGAAACACATCAGAAAGGGTGCAGCCATGGTGTGTTCATGGTAAGGGGATGGTGGAGGTAGAGTAGTAAGTGGTGGCCGAGGCTAGGGGAATAAGGAAGGGGATCAACATGGTGCTCGCATAGGGTTTCAAGCATTGTTTGGTGATGGGTTTTTTGGATCTAGGGTTTCACGCATAAGTGGTGGAGATGATGAGGTAGTGGAGGCCGGTCTTAGGTGGGGGATGTGGAGATGATGGTCGGCTAGGGAGGCATGAAGGCCGAGCATATGCATGTGAACAAAAGAAAGAAAAATGAAAAAGAGAAGGAGAAGAAGACACGAAACTTACTGTAAAAACTTCCTACAGGAAACAAATGAGAAAGAGAGATGAGAAATATATTTTTTATGTGAAATGAGAATGGGAAGCGACAGCTAGGGTTATCAAAAGATTTGAGCGGCTAATCAATAGGGAAGGAACGACTATGGTATTGGAAAAGTCTTTACTTCATATTCGAGAAAAGGAACTTAAGTCCTTTTGAATTTCCAAGCTAAAAATTCAAATAAAAATCAAATGAAAAGTCCAAACAAAATAGAACATAGGAAATAAAATATAAAATAGAAATGAAGTAGAAAATATAGAATAGAAAAATAAACAAAGAAATGCTGAAAATAATCGCGTGTAAAATGCTGAAATTTATCAGATTTAAAATGTTTAAAACATAATTTTATGAAAAGAAAAAGATTAGAAATTAAAAATTCAAATTTAATAATTTCAACTGAAAGTCAAAGTTTGACTACAGTTGACCAAAATATAAAACTTTCAGAAAATCTTTATTTTATTCTATTTGGAAAATCAATTATAAACAAAATCTAAAATTACATTGGAAAATTCCAAAATTTCAATTTTTTAAATGATTAAAAATCAATGTTTTCAAATAAATTTGATTAAAATATTTATTAAAATTATGGGTTGTTACAATGTTGATGGGGAAGAAAGAGAAGTTTATGTGCACTAATAACTACGAAGGACAATTCCAAGAGTTGAAGAGGTTATTGAACAATGATCATATGTTGATTGTGACACAAAGGAATCAGAAGCTGGTAGTTTACATCGATGCATGTAGAATAGTTTGGGGGTGGAGCTGATGCAAAGAGGGCGAGTGATGGCTTATACATTAAGATAGTTGAGACTACATGAAGTTAGATATTCATCTCATGACTTGGAATTGGCAGCGGTACTGTTAGCGCAGAAGATTTGGAGACATTACTTGTTAGGAGAACAATTCGAGTTGTATATGGATCACAAGCCACTTAAGTATCTATTCTTTCAAAAGGAGTTGAATATGAGACAACAAAGATGACTAGAGTCCATGGCAACATATGATTTCAGGATAGAAATATGCTTGGAAAGTGGAACATGGTTGTCGATGCTTTGAGTAGGAAGCATCAAAATGGATTATCAACCATGATTGAAGAATAGAAGACATTAGACACGTTAGCCTCTTGTGGAGTGCATTATAGGAAGAATACTGGATTAAGTTGAGACCTGAGAGTGTTAGCAAGTTTGGAGTTATGTCTAGCACTTATAGATAAGATTGCTACAAGGCAAAAGAAGGAACAACTTGTTGCATAAATACTTAGGAGATTAAGGATGGAGGCATATGTTGATGATCTGGAAGGATTCGAGATCGGCTAGGAAAGAAAAGGAGACTGTATGTCCCTAATGTACATGCCCTTTGGAAGGAAGTTTTGGAGGAACGTTACCGGTCAGAGTTACTATTCACCCTAGAGGCACAAAGATGTAGCGTGACATGGAGAGAATCTTCTTTTGGTAAGGGATGAAGGGAGATATAGGAGAATGTGTGAAGAAGCACTTCACTTATCAACAAGTGGATGTTAAACTTCAGAAGCGAAGCGGTTTAAGTCAACCCTTGAAAGTGCTGACTTGGAAATGAGATATAGTATTTATAGATTTTGTTCATAGATTTCCTAGGTCGAGGGTAGGAAACGATATCATTTGGGTGATAGCCGATAGCTTAATTAAGTGTGCCCACTTTATCCTGGTGAAGTCAACAAGGACGGCAACTGGCATAGAGAAGCTAATATGAAGAACGTAATGAGACTAAATGGGATAACAAGTAGTACCATTAGCGATAGAGATTCATTATTTACCAATGAGTTCTGGAGAATTTTGCAGAATGCATTGAGTACGGAATTGAACTTGAGCATGACTCAACACCCATAAACCGATGGTCAAACTAAGAGGGTGAACCGTACACTCAAGGATTTACTAAGAGCTTGTATTTTAGATTTCTAGGGATCTTAGGAAGATCATCTTCATATGGTAGAGTTTGCCTGCAATTAAAGTTACTATTGGATTATTAGGATGGCACCATTTAAGGTGCTTCCATGTAAGTCATTGGTTTATTGGTTGGGTATTAGAGATAGACTTATGTTAGGGCTCAATTAGATAAGAGATGCTACCAAGAAGGTAGAGTTGATTTGCACCAGAATGAAGGCATCACAATTAAGGCAGAAGAGTTAGGTTGACAAATGAAGGAAAGAGCTTGAGTCTGCAGTAGGTGATCATGTGTTTGTGAAAGTTTATCCGATGAGAGGAGTTGTGCAACTTTGGGAAAGAAAGGAAGTTGACACCTAGATTTGTAGGACCATTTTAGTAATCGAGCGGATTCTTAAACTCGCTTATCTAGTCGAGTTACTAAGTAGTTTGGCGAGTGTGCATAATGTCTTCATATCTCGTATTTGAGGAAGTGTATGCTTGACCCGAGCTTGGTAGTGGAACCGAGGCGATGGTATACTTATCTGTAGAGCCATATTTCACGTATATGAGACGACCGAAAGGAAAGTAGGTTGTGATATGAAGGAATTGGGGAACAAAGATTTTAGACTTGTCCACGTCCAGTGGGGTGACGAAAATGGAGATTGTACCTTGGAGGTTAGAAGATAAAATAAGGAATGTCTATCCCAAGTTGTTTTATACATTCATGTATATATAACATGATGCTTTGTTTGTCTATTGGATGGACTAGCAAGGTACCGGTATATTCATATATGATATGAGGATGCATTGGTAGTTGCACTGATATGTTATGTTAATGATTGATTATTTGCATTAATTCGGTACTAGTGTAATCTTTTACATTAGTAGGGTACTTATGTGTACTTATATGATGACAACTCTACACTTTCAGGACGTTTGTGTAATTTTTTGTATTCTTCGTTATTGAAATTTCGAGATGAAAGTTTTATGAGGAGAGATTGTAACACCCCATATTTTCAATGGTCTATAACATATGGAACTAAATTAAATAAATAGTAAGAAGATACTATTAAATAAATAAATAAATAAATAAATAAGATAATTAATTGCAAGAATTGCCTCGGGGAGATTTGATTAATTAAGTGTGCTACACTTTGTAAAGTTATTTAAATGGACCAAGGGAAATTAGAGCAATTAAGTTTGGCCTTGAAAATAAATTTAAATTTTGGATTGGAATGTTTGGGTTCAGGGAAATGTAATAGTGTGACTAGGCTAAAATGAGATACTAGCCTAAGCTAAAAGCACTAGCACACTTTCTTTTGCACAAACACCTCATTCTTTCCACTCCATTTTCAGTTTCAATCACAAAAACAAATCCCTTGAACTCAAACCAAGGTCGGCCACCATTTTGCTAAGGAGAAAAAGAAATCAAGCTCGAAGATCAAGCTTTTAAGTCTATGGAAAAGGAATATTAAAACAAGGTTTCTTAAATCAAGATGAGTAAAATCTTTCTCTAAAACCTAACCCTACATATTAGGTTTGGATTTGATTACATTCGAAAGTTTAGATGATGATAAACTATGGTTGAATGATTAAAGAACATTTGGTTATGTTTGGAAAATTTAAATAAGAGAATTTGCTCATGTTTTAGGGTAAAACTTAAATTACTCTAAGTTTAGTAATTTGAAATTTAGAAATGATATTTATAACGATGAAAAAATGATAGATTTTAAATTTTAGAATTTTGAAATTTAATTCATATTTTTGTGAATTTTTCATGTTGAGAAACTAGATAATTTCGGGTATTTATTAAGAATAATAAAATTAATTATTTTGACTTGTAATTTTATAAAAATGTAAAATATGATAAAATCAATTTTTGGTAAAATTTTTGGGATTTCCTCCCATCAATTTTTGATTTTTTATGAATATAACTGGCTAAGGAAAAAAGGTAATTAATTATAGTTAATTAATTAATGTATGATGCTATTGACCCATTTTAAAAAAGTGAAATATACTGATAAATAACAGCAAATGAGAGTTCTAGAGTTAGACACCAAATGGGATTTGGTGCAAAGTTAATACTTAAATCGGTAATGAATTGGTTTTCAAAATAAGTACAAAATCGATATTTAACTCACGAAAGCGTATATTAACCCATGTTGACTAAATGGGTTAACGGATGATAGCATTCTAACTATCCACCCACAATAGCTTAGGTAGAGCTATCAAATGGAGGCTTTATTGAGCTTTGCTCACAAAATCTAAGTACGGAACTTAGCACACGAAGACTTTTATAACACACGAAGGCTATAGGAGGGATAACGCATGAAGGAAATAAAAAGAATGGCTCACGATGGCTTTAAATAAGATAGCACGGATGGTTTTAGGAGATATAGAATGCAATGGCTTAAGAAGGGATGAATGCGATGACTATGAGTGAGATAAAGCACGATAGCTTTGGGTAAGTTAATACACAATGGCCTTAGAGGGATTAAGATAATATGGCATTTGATGAATTAGTATTGAATGACTATATATGGGATTGTACATAATGACTATAGGGAAATTAACCCACAACTATTAGTTAAAAGGTAATATGTGATAACTTAGGAAGCTATTAACCCCTACTGGCTATGTGATAGTCTACACAGGATGACTAGGTTCAACGTTCGAAAGCCATGGGATAGCTAGCATGCGATAACTAAAGTAAAATCGCAATAACATAGGAAGCAATATTTTTCTAAGTAAGATGAGAAAATTCTTAGGGCACTTCGAAAGATAGTTTCCAAGTGTTGATGAACTATTTTATAGGGATGAAATAAAGGAGAGATTTTATAAGTTAAAATGTGTTAACTTATTATGAAAGGAAGAAATCTTAAAGAAATTATTAAACTATATGGTGTCATATAAGTGAAAGATAAAGATATTTTATCTAAATGTGTAGGGTACACAAATAACGAATGAAAGAAAATGTTTGAACTATGATCATAAAAATATACTAGCTCATGGAGTTATCGGATGGTAAGGTGCATTGACTTTTAGTATAAAGTGCAATGCTACATGGCAGGATGCCTCAATATGGTGCAATCTTAAAAGATTTATAAACTTTAAATGAGAGTCATGGTATGGTGCCATGGCAGTGTGCCAAAACATCAAGGTGATGTCATGACGAAATAAATAAATTGTCAATGCGAACGATAGCATTTTAAGGACTAAAAGGTTCTATCAACGCTTAGTATGGACGCTTACTAGAATCTTTTCAGGGTGTGTACATTCAATCTCTTAGGAGAGTCAGGGTGGCTCTAGTTAGGGTAGCCTCTATTAGTGGAATGAGTGACCATTTCATTAGTTGACGTTGTTAAAGATGAAATTATTCATAGATAGGCCTAGGGTGATAAGCACTAAATTAGTTAATGATAACTTAACGAAGAAAGGATAAAATAAGAAATTAGTTGATGTTTGATTAGATGATGAATGACTGTACGACATGGTTCATAATAGATTGATAACTATAGGGTATACTTGATAAGAACTGATATAAAAAATGGTTCATAACTGGATGGTAAGTGTAGGGTACACTTGATTGAATATGTGCATGGTTTCTTTTTATATAACACTTATTTGTATGTTGTGATATACTATGCTATGATGATATGGAGAGGGGAATACCAATTCCGCATTAGTATCATGGTCACATTATGCATGACTAAGGTAAGGTTTTACTCATACTAGGGTTTATGTTTGACCCATGTTTTTATTATTTCCTATAAACTCATGGGTACTCATTTGGGAAATTTGAGTTTATAGATCAGACTGGTAGCTTTTGAAGGACAAATAAAGATTCTAAAGATGAATGGGGAGGCTTGTATATATTAAAAAGTATTTTTAAATTTTTTAGTGTAAAACTAGGATTTATAACCTGTTATCTGTTGTGCTTACTTTTTCATATATCGGATACAACACTACTTTATCTATGTTTTATTTATATTTTCCGCTACGCAACCAACGGTTCGGGTTAAAATGATGTAATGAATTATGTAATTCAAATTGATGAAATAGAATTTTTATTTAGATGTTATGTTTACTTATATTGTGCAAAACAATATTGAACTCACTTTGCATTGGAAAAAGATTCTAGTGATGACTATAGCATTAGCGACGTCTATTTTCGAGTCTCGTATTGGGGGATGTTACATCCGTGTAGCCCTCAAAGAGGTTATAGGTTATTTTGGTTCTAGATTCAATCAACCTACAGTGTTCAAATATAAAAAATGCAATGCTCCAATATCATATAATACTTTAATAAGTGTGTCAGGTATTGAAAGCGTACCTCCTAGCACAAAATGTCCCTTTACTTGAGCAGTTGGTTCGGAAATTGTAGGTTCTAAAGCATTAAACCTTTCCTTTTCCAGCTTTGACCGACTAAGGACATTCCTTCTTAATGTGTTCTAGTTTGTTTCAGTTATGAAAACTCGGCCCTTTCTTAGCGCCAACCATCTTGTTGACAATTGTGATTCCTATTAATAAAATGTTCCATCTTATCAAATTTACAATAGGTTACTTCAGACTTTACCTTCTTAGAAGCTCCACCCATCCAATTTACTTTCTTTCCTTTCCAATTAAAGAACTTAATTTTATTATGCTTAAAACTAAAGGTCTTATCTTCCTCTACATCCGAATTACTTTTTATATTCATTACAAAATAATCCTTATTCCACAGAGCTATCTAAAAAGACATTAAATGGAACTCTAGGTTGTGACATAGTCGCCTAGCAATGTGGAGCGTCAGACACTAAATAAACATCTCATTCTTCTTAACCAAAGCATTCATGATTTCTTTTTCTTGTCTCAAGAGCTCATTAAATTTGTCGCATACTCCAAAACCTATGAGACTCCATACTCAAAATCCCCATACTTCCTAAGTAGAGAATCTTTTGATGATCCAGGAAAGAACTATTCGAAAAATCTTCCTTTGAAATTAGCCCAAATAATCTTGTCCTTTAGTATGTCTGAAGTTATGGTATTTCACCAAACTGCCAAGAGTACAGCCTCATCTTCGGTTCATTATTCAATTCAAGATCAATACATGATCCTTTTACAATGGATAAGCCAATTATCGACTTCAATAGCATTCTCCATTCTTATAAATAGCCTTCCACCCAAACCATTAAAGTCTTTGCTCAGCGTGGAAAAATTGTTGGGGCTAGCCACTTCCTACACGACAACTCCTATATTTCTACCTACATTAAACCCAATGGTTCCTCCAGTCATTCCTATCACAGGTTTGGCATGCATCATATTTACAAAGAATTAGTACATCATCCTCAAAATAAACTGGTACCTGTCCAGCTCCTATATTTGCATTAGTATTGATAGTTCGACTAGTGTTTTCTCTTGCACTTTACGAAACATTTCCATTGGTCACGGTGCTTTCTCCTCCCAAATTAAGTCTTCCAGTTCGCATGTCCATAACTTAATTTCTCATATTCTTCATACAAGCCTTCATGATATTCAAAAGAAACGATTTAGGATGGACGTGGGAAACAAGTATAAGTAGACACATGTACTTAAATAATAAGTACATAATAATAAAGTTATTCCATTTCAAGACTTTTAATCTGTTTATTTTATTTGGGTTACTTTTCTTAAATTTTTTATTAACTTTTCCTTAACTTTTCCTCCGATACCAAATTGTAACATCCCTCCATTTGAGACCATATTTGTAGTCATCGTTGATATTATTTTCCAAGGAAAAAATGAGATCGGCTATTATATCATTAACATTAAGAGCATAAAATTTTAATAGTCATAAATAATTCATTCATTAAGTACATGTTCCAATACGTAACCTAACGATTACTACATTTAGACAAAATATAATAATTACATAATATAGATTTCAAGAGCAATGTATGATTATGCACTTTTGAGTGATCTGGGTCATAAGTATGGACGGTTATAAACCCCACAATTATTTAAATAAGTAGCTATGCTGCATAACAGAGTAAAACTAAAAGTTATATCATCTTGCCTCCTAATGTCCTTGGTAGTCTCTTACTCGTCTATAAGAAAAATCCTACTCTCGACCTACTCAAATGAGTATCCTAGTGTTTAGGGGAAACATAAAAACATCATTGCAGACAATAAACATGGTCCGAATTATATTAGTAATCCAGAAACATAGATACACAGTGAGACTACACTACTAAGTGAAACTGGTTTTCCCCTTGCTAGTATCTTAACAGTTCAAATGTTACACATAATGTTCATGGGATAGGATGAGACATGCCTACGGCATTATGTTGTCCCCATCCACGTGCAACCATAATTAAAAGAACAGAAGAAACATCATGCATAAATATGTCAAAGACTAACAGGTTAATGTCAATAGGGTTTAAGTGTTACACAATCCCAATGCCCACCAAATATATTTTCTTCTCCCTTTCTCTTACACATCTTCTTAGGTATAAAATACATCAACATAGTCTTCATAGGGTCATTTCCAACCTATTAATTTCTCATACTAACTAAAAACCGATCAGGTCGACAAATAAAAAATATAGTGAACGTCTCACTCGATCCTTGGATGAGTACCTAATTTTTTTTGCCTCATGTGACGACCGCCCATGACTCCCGCACTAAAACAAGAGAATGGTGTGCTGAAAGGCGTGCCAGGCAGCCATGGACGATAGTCAGGGTAAGATAAAACAGAAACTCTATCGTACAACTCACAACGCATGGACAAAATACAATAGAGAAATATATGTATATAGTGAAGCTCATAACAGAATATCATCATATAGACTTCATAAAGGTTTGATACAAGCATCTGAACAATCAATACATCAAGCCTCACTACATAACACTCAAACATATACAAGCAGCGGAACATCCAGTACATATAGTAAGAAAACTAATATGCAAGCCTCCAGCTCGTCTTCGTCATTTGCATCGTTGATAACCAAGAACAACACCTGTCACCTGCTACCTAGTCTGCCCATCCCAACATGGATGAACAGCCCAAGGTAATAAGAGTTGAACATAAAACCTTGAGTCAGACAACAGTCTTAGTGAGCAGTAAATTAACTATCAAACATAACAAAAGAGCATAAAGGATAAAAGGAATAGGAACTCAACCATCCCACTCCACCTCATTCTACAGTGATAGCCCCCAAACCCACTAAGCATAAACAAGCATAGCAAAGTAGACATTTAAAAAATAAAGTAATTATCACTCGAGTCAAGGTCGATGTTTTCCAAATACAAACCCCCAAGGCCTAAACCAAGATCAGATAAGCACCCAGAAAACACCGCTCTTGAGACCAAATGATGATACAATCAAACATCCATGACTCTGGCTATCACTGTTATCATTGCCTTGATATCACCGTTACTTGAATGACCGCCTGTCAAGGGCTAATGGTAACCCCGGTTCTAGACATAACTCTGCACGTCGTCGCAGCCCGTGCCTACGAATTTTCGCAACTACCCAGAGTACTAGCACGTCGTCGCAGCCCGTGCTTGGAACGTCGTCGCAGCCCGTTCCAACGTACTCTTGCTTTGAGCATGCTAGAACCTTCAATAACGATAAAATCCAAGCCTCCTAGTCATCCTCCTCGACGATTATTCTCATATTAGCTCAAGCGCCTCTCGAGCCCACCATTATCAACCAACTCGCATCGCATCATCGAGTTATCAACATGCTTGGGATGATCCCGTCTGGATTAACCAAGGCTTTCTCACATCATACTTTGCTTCATCGCATCATAGCAAAGTCTCATCTCAACATCATGGTTTGCTTCATCACATCATAGCAAAGTCCATCATCATATCTACCCATATGAGCCTCACCATTCGCTTCATATGCCACAAGCAGCTTCCACCATTCAAGAGCCTTTCCACTTAGCTTTTGAATCATCTTCGACCAACTTGTCCAAATCAACTACTAGCTAATTTGAAACAATCAAATCAATCATAAATCAATCGTTAATCCAAGCAATCAAACATTCAACAAGATCTAATAAGCAATTATACAAAAATGGCAATTTGGTAATTAAAGTGTCCAAACCTAACAAGTATGAATCATAGGCGAATATCTCTATAACTTGATGAATGAACTTGCATAAGTGAACATGTAGTAAAATAGGTGTCAAAACTTCATAGATGATAGATCTACATGCAGACTTTAGGAAAATGCAAGAAATCACTATCTTTAACACATAAACAAGCCACCGATCCAATATACTCCTTTGGGTCCGTGTGAGAGATAACTACCACTCACCAAATCACCTAAACACCTTAAAAACAACCAACTCCAGATCTGGACAGCAAAGAAACAAGCTTGATCCGGCAAAATCTCGCTTCAAACGATAAAATCTCTCTTTGTTGGATGAAGATCTTCAACTTTGGCTCTTGAATCTTTGATCTTGATCTTCGATCTTGGATGGATGTTAGCACTAGATTAGAGTGGAGAAAAGAAGTGAAGAAGTGTTGTAGTCGAGCTCTCAAAATGGCAGCACTTCGTCGCTTCAAAATCCGGTGCCAAAAAGTGAGCAAAACCCCTCTATTTATAGGCAGAAATCCTTAGGTCGCCGCCCCCCCTTAGGTCGTTCACGACCTAACTAAGTCGTTGCCGACCTAACGACCTAAGCCTAAGCACAGCTATGCGACCTAGCATCCTAACACCCAACGACCTAACGACATACTAACACACGCGACTTAAAACACAGGCCGACCTAAAATCCTAACACAGGCGCGACTTAACGACCTACGACCCTAAGTCGCCCAACGACCTAAGACTCACGACTCAAGCCCCTGCCGACCCAACGACATAGCCGACCCAACCACTTAACGACCTAACGCTAAGTCGCTCACGCGACTCAACCCAGACACGACCCAACATAGGCACGACTCAACACAGGCAGTGCCTCGACCTAACGACCTACGACTCAACAGTGGTGCACGACTCAAGACCTAAAGCACTAACGACCTAAGCCTATGGTCCATCCTAACGCCTGGCCGACTCACGACCTAACACTTAGCAGGGTTTCACGACCTAAACACCTCTTTTAGGTCGCATACGACCTAACCTATAACACGGCACTCACCACTAGGTCGCCCCCACTAGGTCGCTCAACACTTTAGGTCGCTCAACCGACCTAACTTCCACACGACCTATCTCCCATACGATCTAACTCCTAGGTCGTTAACTCGGCAACACTATTGAGTCGGCCACGCCTCTAAGCCATAACTCGCTCAACCCTTAAGTCGGCCAGACCTTAACTCGGTCAATCACTTAGGTCGGTCCACACCTATGAGTCGGTCACATCCTATAGGTCGTCTGTTCCTATAAGTCGTTTACGACTTAAAACCCCAGTAACTCACTAACTCGTTAACGATTTATCCCTTAACTCGTTAACTCGTTCCAGCCCCTAAGTCGCTAACTCCACTAACCCGCTGACTCTTAACTCGGCCATCACCTTAAGTCGCTCAACACCACTAAGTCGTACAACCGACTTATCTCCTACACGACTCAAGCTATCACACGACCTAAACACTAAGTCGGTCACGACTCATGCCTCCATACGACTCAATTCCGAACGACTTAGGCTACCCACGAGCTAGCTATTACACAGCCTAACCCCTTAAGCCGTAAACCCTACCACTTAGGTTCAAAACGACTCAAGCAACATCAATGACCTAATGCAACTATTTTACGATTTATCGACACGTAAAATACGGGTCGTTACATTCTCTCCCCCTTAGGAATTTCGCCCCCGAAATTCAAAACAAACAAGAGCAATCAAAATTATTCCGCATGCCTACCATCCATAGCAATCAACAAACCATGCATCCAATTACTAGCCTAGCATGCAGAATTCTAAGACTAGAACAAGTTACAAATTCGTGAGATGTCACGACACCTTAGGGCCATACCTCGAAGAGTTCAGGATGAGCTGCCTTCATCCTCTCTTCCTCCTCCCACGTACAGTCGTTAACATCATCACTCCATTGTACCTTGAGCAACGTAATCGTCTTCCTCCTAAGCTGTTTCGTGTCGGTTTCAACAACACGAAGCGGCTTACGAGGTCTCGTAACAACTGGATCAACCTCTAAATCTTCACAGCTATCAGCAGAAACCACCGTATTCAAGTCATGCACATACTTCCGTAGATAAGATACATGAAAAACATTGTGCACACCCGCCATCTTTTCTGGTAACTCCAATCTATAAGCGAGCTTTCCAATTCGCTCGATGATCGGGAATGGTCCAACAAATCTCGGAGTCAATTTCCCTTTCTTCCCGAATCTAATAACATTCTTCAGAGGAGAAATCTTCAAAAAAACCACATCTCCTACGTCGAATTCCAAATCCTTACGACGCTTGTCAGCATAACTTTTCTGACGATCTTGGGCTGCCTTAATTCCTCGCCGAATGATCTCTATACAATCCGTAGTTTGTCGAATCATCTCTGGCCCAAGTATCAACTTTTCTCCATTTTCCAACCAACATGTCAGAGAGTTACACGGTCTTCCATACAATGCTTCATACGGTGCCATACCAATACTTGACTGGTAACTGTTATTATATGCAAATTCCACCAAATGAAGGTGATCTTCCCATGATCCTCCGAAATCCAAAACACATGCTCTCAGGAGATCTTCCAAAACTCGGTTGACTCTCTCGGTCTGACCATCTGTTTGGGGGTGATAAGCTGTACTCAAACACAACTTGGTTCCCAAAACTTCCTGGAAGCTCTTCCAAAATCCACTAGTGAACAATGGGTCTCGATCGCTCACTATACTCTTCGGAATACCATGGAATCGAACTATCCACTTAACATAAAGCTCAGCCAACTTCGATGCAGTCCTAGTTGATCGAACAGGAATGAATCTTGCACTCTTTGTCAAACGATCTATAATGACCCAAATTCCTTCATTTCCTGCCCTGGTTCTAGGTAGACCATCGATAAAATCCATCGATATCTGCTCCCACTTCCATGTAGGAACTTCTAATGGCTGAAGCAATCCACTGGGCTTCTTCTGCTCGGCTTTTACCAACTGGCAGTTCATACACTTGGAAATAAAATTTCCAACATCCTTTTTCATACCTTCCCAGTAGTAGGTTCTCTTCATATCCCGATACATCTTATTTCCGCCTGGATGAATCGTCAACTTCGAGTGATGACTTTCCTTCAGAACTTCATCTCTCAATCCATCTATATCGGGAACAACTAGTCATCCTTGTTTCCAAAGCCAACCCTCTCGATCAACTTCAAATCCCTTATCCTTTTCTGGATTCAATCCAGATTCCAAATCGCGGATAATCTTGACAAGCTTATCGTCCCGCTTTTGGCTCTCGCCAATCCTTTCCACAAGAGTAGGTCTTATCGATAAGTTTGCCAACATCTCAGGTTCCAATTCACATCTAGGCCTGAAGTCAAACCCAGCCAAATACTCGAGATTCTTCCATTCCGAAAACATGGCTCCCAATCCTGCATGTCTTTGACTTAACGCATCGGCCACTGCGTTACCTTTTCCCGGAGTATAGGCTATATCAAAATCATACGATGCCAAAAACTCTAGCCACCATTGCTGCCGAAGATTCAAATCCTTTTGGGAGAACAGATACTTCAATGACTTATGATCCGTAAACAACTCAAATCGAACTCCCAATAGATAATGTCTCCACATCTTCAGAGCAAAAACAATCGCCGCTAACTCCAAATCATGAGTCGGGTAATTCCTTTCATGCGGCTTCAGTTGTCGACTTGCATACGCAACAACTTTATCCTTTTGCATTAGCACTGCTCCAAGTCCAGTACCACATGCATCGGTGTAAACCACCATCTCATCATTCCCACTTGGAATAGTCAAAACAGGAGCACTCGTCAGTCGCTCTTTCAGGATTACGAAAGCTTGCTCACACTTATCATTCCATATGAATACCTGATTCTTTTTCGTCAATCCTGTTAACGGTGCAACTATCTTGGAAAAGTCTTTGATAAACCGACGATAATATCCTGCTAATCCAAGAAAACTTCTCACATCAGATGCATTCTTAGGTCTAACCCAATCCTGGATTGCTGCCACCTTAGCGGGATCAACCGCTATTCCATTTCCAGAAATAACATGGCCTAAGGACCTCACTTCACTCTTCCAGAAGTGACACTTCGAAAACTTAGCCTTTAGCTGATGTTTCCGCAAGATTTCCAAAACAATACGCAAGTGTGTATTGTGCTCTTCCTCAGTTCTGGAATAAATCAGAATATCATCCACGAACACAAGTACAAACTTGTTCAACTGATCTCTGAACACTCTATTCATAAGATCCACAAAATATGCTGGTGCATTAGTCAATCCAAACGGCATTACCAGCCACTCATAAAAACCGGATGGTGTCCTAAAAGCAGTCTTCGGCACATTATCCTTAGCCACTCTCAACTGGTGAAATCCCGTTGCCAAATCCATCTGAGAAAACACCGTAGCCTCGTGAAGCTGATCAAACAAGTCATCTATTCTCGGCAATGGATACTTGTTCTTCTTAGTCACCTTATTCAGCTCACGATAATCCACACACAACCTTAACGATCCATCCGCTTTGGTTGCGAACACAACTGGTGCACCTCATTCGGACACACTACGCCGAATGAATCCTTTCCGAAAAAGGTCATCAACCTGCACCTTCAGCTCTTGTTGTTCTCTAGGCGCCATCCGTCTAAGAGGCATCACAACTGGTCTGGCTCCCTCAACTAGATCGATACGAAACTCGATCTCCCTATGCGGCGGTAACCCTTTGACCTCGTCAAAGACGTCCTCAAATCCATTCACAACCGGCATCGATGACAGTCCATCCCGTGGAACAACCAGCGAATACATGAATCCCATGAAGACGCCTTCTTCATGCTTACATCGTATCACAACCTTTCGCCCTTCCACATTCCCGACTGTCACCTCCAGTTTCTCACAATCAACCTTTGCCGCATACTTCCTAAGCCAGTCCATACCCAAAATTATTCCGAACCCCGCAAAGTTCAGAAAAAAACAATCACAAACAAAAGAGCAATCATGACTCGACACAACTAGACCACGGCATACCATACACAAACAAGACAAACCCCCAACTGGATTAGTCACAACCAATGGTCTATCAACAATTTCCGGCTCCAAACCCAACCGGCCTACAAGATCATCACAAACAAACGAATGCGACGCTCTACTATCAAACAACACTCTAACAGGAACACCACAAATGGAAAGAGTACCTTGAACCACCACACTCTTCCCTTTCTCCTCCGCAGTAGGAGCTTTCGAAGATGATGGAACAGCCCCTAAAGCATAAGCTTGCACAATCTGCTTATCTTTCCTCGGTTCCGGACAATCCCTCTTGAAATGCCCTGGTTTGTCACAGTTGTGACACTTTGCCGGCACTCTTGGTTTCTTGCAATCCCTGAAGAGATGACCCTTCTGCTGACAGTTGTAGCAGGTCACTTCGCCCTTCGGCTTCTTCTGGCCATCCTTACCCTTCTGTTGTTGCTGCTTCCTCTTCTTGTTTCCACCCTGCTGTGGTTTGGACTCTTCCTTGGTCACGGCAACAACAGATCCTTCCTTAGGAAACAAACTCTCGTGCTTGAGAGCTTTCTCCACAAGCTTCTCAAACGGATCGTCCAAATGATCCACCAACTGTCTCCCAAGATAACTGTCCAAGCCTGTCACAAACTTCTCATTCTTCTGATAGGGAGATTCAATATATGACCGAGCATACTTGGACAAAGCTTCAAACTCAGAAACATACTCAAGAACTGGTCTCCCACCTTGCTTGAGCTCCACAAACTTCTTAAACAGAACAGATTTCTGAGCCGTAGAGATGAACTTAGCTTCAAATCTAACTTGGAATTGCTCCCAAGTAATCTCTTCTTCTGGAGTATCAATAGTGATAGAACCCCACCAATCAGCAGCTCTTCCCTGAAGCTGTCTCGATGCAAGCTTCCTCTTAGTTGCATCCTCGATTCCCAAGTCACCAAAAATCCTTCTACAAGCATTAATCCATCTCTGAACTTCTATGGTTGATTCCGTTCCCAAGAAAACCTTTCCTCCAAGAGCAGTATAGTCCTTACACAACTTAGAAAAATCCACTGGTCTTGGAGCTTGAACTTGAACTCCAACATCTACTGACGGTCCTGAAGTTGGTATCCTTCTCATGATCAAAGTCATCATAGCTTCGAACATTGCCGCATAGTCAGTAGCTCCCCTAGCAGCACGGCTTTCCCTAGCAGCTTGTCTCTCACTTCGACTCATCCTTAATATCTACAAAAAGGAATGATTTAGAACATCTTGAGAAACAACTACATAAGGAGTTCAAATTTTTCTAAACTACTATATTATATATATAGTAATCATCCATCAAAATACAATTACGTCTCTCATACGTAGTTACGTCAGCGAGCGTTGGCTAAAATCGATTAACCAAAGCTTTGATACCAAATGTGACGACCGCCCATGACTCCCGCACTAAAAAAAGAGAATGGTGTGCTGAAAGGCGTGTCAGGCAGCCATGGATGATAGTCAGGGTAAGATAAAACAGAAACTCTATCGTACAACTCACAATGCATGGACAAAATACAATAGAGAAATATATGTATATAGTGAAGCTCATAACAGAATATCATCATATAGACTTCATAAAGGTTTGATACAAGCATCTGAACAATCAATACATCAAGCCTCACTACATAACACTCAAACATGTACAAGCAGCGGAACATCCAGTACATATAGTAAGAAAACTAATATGCAAGCCTCCAGCTCGTCTTCGTCATCTGCATCGTTGATAACCAAGAACAGCACCTGTCACCTGCTACCTAGTCTGCCCATCCCAACATGGATGAACAGCCCAAGGTAATAAGAGTTGAACATAAAACCTTGAGTCAGACAACAGTCTTAGTGAGCAGTAAATTAACTATCAAACATAACAAAAGAGCATAAAGGATAAAAGGAATAGGAACTCAACCATCCCACTCCACCTCATTCTACAGTGATAGCCCCCAAACCCACTAAGCATAAACAAGCATAGCAAAGTAGACATTTAAAAAATAAAGTAATTATCACTCGAGTCAAGGTCGATGTTTTCCAAATACAAACCCCCAAGGCCTAAACCAAGATCAGATAAGCACCCAGAAAACACCGCTCTTGAGACCGAATGATGATACAATCAAACATCCATGACTCTGGCTATCACTGTTATCATTGCCTTGATATCACCGTTAGTTGAATGACCGCCCGTCAAGGGCTAATGGTAACCCCGGTTCTAGACATAACTCCGCACGTCGTCGCAGCCCGTGCCTAGGAATTTTCGCAACTACCCAGAGTACTAGCACGTCGTCGCAGCCCGTGCTTGGAACGTCGTCGCAGCCCGTTCCAACGTACTCTTGCTTTGAGCATGCTAGAACCTTCAATAACGATAAAATCCAAGCCTCCTAGTCATCCTCCTCGACGACTATTCTCATATTAGCTCAAGCGCCTCTCGAGCCCACCATTATCAACCAACTCGCATCGCATCATCGAGTTATCAACATGCTTGGGATGATCCCGTCTGGATTAACCAAGGCTTTCTCACATCATACTTTGCTTCATCTCATCATAGCAAAGTCTCATTTCAACATCATGGTTTGCTTCATCACATCATAGCAAAGTCCATCATCATATCTACCCATATGAGCCTCACCATTCGCTTCATATGCCACAAGCAGCTTCCACCATTCAAGAGCCTTTCCACTTAGCTTTTGAATCATCTTCGACCAACTTGTCCAAATCAACTACTAGCTAATTTGAAACAATCAAATCAATCATAAATCAATCGTTAATCCAAGCAATCAAACATTCAACAAGATCTAATAAGCAATTATACAAAAATGGCAATTTGGTAATTAAAGTGTCCAAACCTTACAAGTATGAATCATAGGCGAATATCTCTATAACTTGATGAATGAACTTGCATAAGTGAACATGTAGTAAAATAGGTGTCAAAACTTCATAGATGATAGATCTACATGCAGACTTTAGGAAAATGCAAGAAATCACTATCTTTAACACATAAACAAGCCACCGATCCAATATACTCCTTTGGGTCCGTGTGAGAGATAACTACCACTCACCAAATCACCTAAACACCTTAAAAACAACCAACTCCAGATCTGGACAGCAAAGAAACAAGCTTGATCCGGCAAAATCTCGCTTCAAACGATGAAATCTCTCTTTGTTGGATGAAGATCTTCAACTTTGGCTCTTGAATCTTTGATCTTGATCTTCGATCTTGGATGGATGTTAGCACTAGATTAGAGTGGAGAAAAGAAGTGAAGAAGTGTTGTAGTCGAGCTCTCAAAATGGCAGCACTTCGTCGCTTCAAAATCCGGTGCCAAAAAGTGAGCAAAACCCCTCTATTTATAGGCAGAAATCCTTAGGTCGCCGCCCCCCCTTAGGTCGTTCACGACCTAACTAAGTCGTTGCCGACCTAACGACCTAAGCCTAAGCACAGCTATGCGACCTAGCATCCTAACACCCAACGACCTAACGACATACTAACACACGCGACTTAAAACACAGGCCGACCTAAAATCCTAACACAGGCGCGACTTAACGACCTACGACCCTAAGTCGCCCAACGACCTAAGACTCACGACTCAAGCCCCTGCCGACCCAACGACATAGCCGACCCAACCACTTAACGACCTAACGCTAAGTCGCTCACGCGACTCAACCCAGACACGACCCAACATAGGCACGACTCAACACAGGCAGTGCCTCGACCTAACGACCTACGACTCAACAGTGGTGCACGACTCAAGACCTAAAGCACTAACGACCTAAGCCTATGGTCCATCCTAACGCCTGGCCGACTCACGACCTAACACTTAGCAGGGTTTCACGACCTAAACACCTCTTTTAGGTCGCATACGACCTAACCTATAACACGGCACTCACCACTAGGTCGCCCCCACTAGGTCGCTCAACACTTTAGGTCGCTCAACCGACCTAACTTCCACACGACCTATCTCCCATACGATCTAACTCCTAGGTCGTTAACTCGGCAACACTATTGAGTCGGCCACGCCTCTAAGCCATAACTCGCTCAACCCTTAAGTCGGCCAGACCTTAACTCGGTCAATCACTTAGGTCGGTCCACACCTATGAGTCGGTCACATCCTATAGGTCGTCTGTTCCTATAAGTCGTTTACGACTTAAAACCCCAGTAACTCACTAACTCGTTAACGATTTATCCCTTAACTCGTTAACTCGTTCCAGCCCCTAAGTCGCTAACTCCACTAACCCGCTGACTCTTAACTCGGCCATCACCTTAAGTCGCTCAACACCACTAAGTCGTACAACCGACTTATCTCCTACACGACTCAAGCTATCACACGACCTAAACACTAAGTCGGTCACGACTCATGCCTCCATACGACTCAATTCCGAACGACTTAGGCTACCCACGAGCTAGCTATTACACAACCTAACCCCTTAAGCCGTAAACCCTACCACTTAGGTTCAAAACGACTCAAGCAACATCAACGACCTAATGCAACTATTTTACGATTTATCGACACGTAAAATACGGGTCGTTACACCTCATGTTGAGAAAGCCCTATGCATTAGGATTATTGACTTTGATAACCGAGGGGCGTAATTGGTTATAGTGCGAGGTGTTATCCCAGTAATTGTCCCATAAAACTTAAACTAATATTCTAGAAGTCGAACATGTCATTTAATCATGATCAGTTTTCAACATCCTAACACATTAATATCTTCTCGATCTCCCTAATGTAATTATACTAACAAAAGAGTTTAGCTAAATTGTACCCACTAATTGAACCACCCAATGCAGTTATTATTTCCCAATACCCAAAGTCATTAATATTTCATGATTTCATACAAGTGAGCACATTAACAATATATAGGCAATAACATAACTAGCCAAAATATATAACTAAACATATAAATTTATTATAGTAACTTCAACAGTGTAATATGTTCTTATCACTGCTATTTGTACATATGTCATATACGAAGAAACATGCAATTAATTTCTTATAAACTTAAGTAATTATAGCTAAATTTCTCTACCATTTTCCACCTTAGATCTTTTCATTTATTGTTTTGTCCCTTAAAAAACTTATTAAATGAATTTTTAAATTTATCAAAACCCAGAGTTAAGAGTTACAGAATGCTTTCCCCATTACTTAGTGAATTTTCTTTAGTTTGTTATCAATTGTATAAGATATTGGGTTTATAGCTTTCATAGTTGTAGCAATCAAATACATTAGCTATTGGATTTACATTAATCATGTCTATAACTATCTCCTATATGATAATTTAGCTATTTTATTTATATCTATCGAGCTTATATAAACTTAGCCATCGTCTCTTTAGCTATTGGGTTAATAAAAGCTTTACTATTTTCTTTGTAGCTATGATGACCCACTATTTCTAATATCTAAAATAAGTGACAAACGCCATTAAATAACATTTGCATACTTATCTTAGGCATTAAAAATAGTGGATCACTGGTTTTATAATAATTAAAAATCTAAAGAAAAAGCACCACTTTTACTAAACTATCACAATCAATCATACTAAATATGTGGTGACAACAAAAACAACAACACAACTATTAAACGTAACCAAGTTTGACAACACTCAATGTTAACCCAAACATCAAATAAACCTACCACAAAATATATATTAACAAATATACTACTCATCCACTGTCAGTAATACATCATTAATGCAAAAATAAATCAAATAAATGCACACTATTTACTTCATTTTAGCATATCAGTCTCATCAAATGTGTACTAACCAATCAACATTATTAAGAAAGATACCAAATCATCAAATGTATATTAACCAATAAAAATTAGTAACGAAAATATGATTTCCATCCAAACATCCAAAACCATAATTGATAACCATTGTTTGGAGTAATAATTGTAGGATATCGCACATTCGGCCTTATGTGATCCTATCGTAACATAATATACATATGTGACAATTTTAATCGACAATTAATCTCATATATTATAACCATATAAACTAAGATACAAACTATAATGATCCACCCTTTCGACCATCAGAAGTCAACATTAATACATCCATGGTATTCACGTGTTGAACAACCTAGTGCCGGAAAGATTGATGGCTAAGGGAAAGAAGAAGAAAGAAGAAAGAAGAAACTAAACATCATAGAATCTCACATCGCAATGAATAATCTATAATATTACAATGATCTTTACATAAGAAAACTTTTATATATATACATCCATCAGAGTACTAGCCTACATCAACCTGGACAGTTATAACACGTCCTTAAAATTTCAGATAAAAACAACAAACTCTTGTAGCGGAACATAAAGAAATATACGAGAGATACGTCTTAGCCTCTTGCTCGTTTTTTGAGCTCCAAAGCATCCAAAGCTAATCTGGAAACTATGCTTGGTCTGACCCGAGCATTATACGAAAACTACGCCTTGGTCAGTCTAATAATACTAGCGTGAGAAGCTCAAATCATAAGAAATTTTATTGTAACTTACAAAATCCTTATTAAAGTTATCTCGAAAGACCACATCGCATATAAACGCGGACGAGTTTTTCACCTTATGATAACCAAACCATTTATATTATAAAACCCAATGATATTATTCATAATGTCTAAGGGTTTTAAGTAAATATATCAAGTAGTTGTGATGTGTGTACATGACAGGAATAATAGGCATGCAGTCAAAAAACAAAGGCGCTTATTGGACAATGGATTTCCAACAAATGGCAAGGTAACGGAATACCTTTCGAAAATCTATACATCTCTAAATAAAATGTACAGTGAGATTGAAAACCATTCAACCTTTGCCAAAACAAGATCAGCCTACCCCTGGATTGGGTAGTACCGAATTTGATTACCCATTGGCTGTGCGAAACAACCAAAAAATGGGCCTCGAAGCATACAAAGAGGGTAGTACCGAATATGATCAACCCTTGGCTATGATCAACAACCAAAAATGGGACTCGAAGCATACATAGAGATATCGATTCTAGATCTTGAGATGATCATACCCTAATGGGTGCAACCAACATAGCATTGCCCCATCTACCATGTTTTAACCATTCCTAGGGTGTGAGGCTTCGAGAGGCCATGATTACCTTTTCCTCATAGCAAGCCATCTTGGAATGCTAACACTGCCCTCCAGTAAGAAATTCAATGCCAGCATTCATCCATACAAGTTATTCCAAGATCGAATAAACATTCAACATTTACTACCTTACATTTTGGAATCACCTTTAGGAAGAATAGTATAGCTCTATAGCATACTTTATAATGATCCATCATGAATGTTATTAGTTTGAAGTGGTTCGGATAAATCATACCTATCTGAGACCGGTGTCTTCCAACTAAGCAGTAATTTCCAACTAACTCAATTTTCGCTCTTTGGAAGTATACAAAAAGTATTCGAGTCCTTACTGGAGAACTCACATATAAAATCATACTTCCGAAGTCAAAATTGGTCAAGATTTGAAAGTCGGTTATTTAACTATTAAATAGTAAAAAAAAAATTTAGAGATTTAATTACCCATAGCAACCACTAAGACTCAAAATAAGTCTTTATTTTAAATCCCTTCCCAAAATATTTATTGAAATATTCATATACCTATCCCATTGGCATAAGTGTATATTCATAAAACATTTATGAAAGATAACCCATTTTAAAATAATATTAATAGGATTAAACAAATTTTATTTAAATTAAAGCTAAGGATAGCCTCACTATTCCTTCAGTGCTAAACATGAAATAAATGTCCACACCGCCATAATTAAGAAGGTCAGTCAAGAGAAACCCCATCTCCAATTCTTTTATAAATTTCTTCAATAAATCCTTTTTATAAATAATCTCCATTTATGAAACTCCTTTACTTAAATTCTAAATCCATTTATAAAACTCCTTTATAAATATCAAAAATCAATCATAAAACTCTTTTATAAATATCCAAAAGTCATTTATAAAACTCTTTCATAAATCTCCAAAATCATTTATACGACTCTTTCACAATTCTCCATTTACTGTTCCCTTTTCTTAAAATATCATCTACAAGTATCATTTGTAAATCTCCTTTAAATAAATCCTTTATAAATATTATTTACAAAATATCATTTGTAAATACCTTTATTAAAATTGGACATCTTACAAAATCATTTAAAACAATTAACCTCAAATTGATACAGAATTAAAGTGTGACGACCCACCCTCTCTCGGCCCTCGAAAATCAGCACAAAATATGCTACAGTATAATATACCGACGATCGGGTGCTGGAAAAGACAGATTGTTGAGGAAAAAGAAAGAAGATAGAAGAAAGAAGGAACTAAACAATAACAGAATCTCACAATCGCAGTGGAACAAAATATAATAGTCAATAACAGATCTTTACACAAAATGAAAACTATATCTGTTTTATATCTTACATCATCAGAGTATCACAAACAAACAACAATTACTAGCCTGACAATTTCAAACAATCACAGCAGCGGATATAAACAAATACGGTAACACGTCTCGGACTCCAGCTCCTCTCCTGAGCTCCACAGCATCCTTTCCTGTAATCTATAATACTAGATCTGACCTGAGCATTATAATAAAAAACACCCGAATAAGTCTGGAATACCAGCGTGAGAGAAATACACCCAAATTGATTATTAAAGTTTCAAAATCCTTTGAAATCAAAAGCATCTCCTAAGACCACGCCACAAATAAACATGTCGGGTTTTTACCTTACGATAGCTAAAACATTTCTTATCAAATCCGTCTGATATTATAATTGTGTCTATAGAAAGTAAAATAGAATCTAGCTGAAATGCTTGCATCTCACGTTTTAGCAATAGTTGGACACAATCAAAACCGTACAGGCACGTAGGGAGAATGGATTTCCAACTAATGACTAGGCACTGGGGTACCACCTGCCATAGTACCTGGTCTAGATCAGCGTACCGAGGATCCACCCTAAATCACCTGCAACACAAGACCGGGACTACACCTTACTGGATAATCCCGAGTAAGATCACCCCATGGTTGGGATTAGCAACCGCACCACTAAGCCGAATAAAAGGGACATCTAGACAGGGATGACCTCACCCTAATGGGTGCTACCCACTTAGCCTTGTTGCATATCCCCTGATTTTCAGTCATTCTCGGTTGATGAGGCTTAATGCTAAGCGTTACCATTTTAGAACACATCTCTTAGAATGCTTATCGTCTTTCTGATGATGTTCTGAAAGCATTCATCCATACAAGTCCGTCCCGGGTTCGAACGGAACCGAAGACACTACTCCTACTACATCCATTTTGGAATCATCCTTAGGATTAGTAGCGACTAGCCCTTGCACTTCACTGCTCCACCTTCGAATCCAAACTCTTGTTTTCCACACGAAAACGTTCGAACCAGATCGAAGTGGTTTTCAGGAAATAAATCCCGATTCCGGTCTCTTCGAAACGATCAGCGCATTGGCCAATATTGATAGTCGATTATTTAACTATCAAATAACATTCAAAAACAACCATCAAACATAAATAATTTCTCAAATTATTTATTATCCTCAAAATATCTTCGCAAGATATATTTCCATTTTCAACCCTTTTTGAAAATAGTTTCAAACCACCCTTTTGACACAGAATAAGTTCCTCAAATATTTCTATTTCCACTGAAAACAACCGAGTCCAAACATTCTAGATTTTAAAACAATTTTAAAAACACTATACTATAAAATGTACTTTAACATTTAAATTTAAAAACCACTTTAATACTTTATTAAAAATATATAGTTTAAGAATATTTAAAATAAATTACTTTATAAAACATAAACTAAATTTTTATCGTTTTTTAAAACATAATACCAAGTCACCTTTAAATAATTACTGCAATAATAGATTTGAAAAATACTTACTTTGGAATTTAAACATTTAGAGATAATAAATTTTCTAAAACATGCTTTTTTTTAAACAACATTAGAGCTTTTAACATATATTTAAAAAAATTACTTTGAAAACGTACGTGGCTATCCAGGGAAATATACTTCTCTTCACATCCTTCAAAAATAAATCATTATTTATTTTTAAACAAATTTTCCCATTCCTTTAATAAATTCCGATCGTGAATTTATTCTTCAAATATCCACTGATATACTACTTTACCTTTATAAACCTAGTTTATAAATTCCAAAGTCTCACTTCTCTTTTAAAAATCCCTGTTTTAAACACTTAATCAATCTTCAAATTGATTTCCAAATTACTCCCATTTTGAAATAAATTCCTTTTCTTACTCAATTTTATTTCAAAACCCTTAGACTTCAGATTTTATTTCTTAATTATGAGTTAAAATCTTTTTAACAGAAAATACCAATTCCAGATTTTCCCCAAATTCCTTCTTTATCTTTTCCAATAATTTTAATCTTAAATTTAAAATAAATTCTTTATTCCTTTAAATAATAACACTTAAGTTTAAAATTTATTATCTTCCTGTTTATTCAAAATCCCCTTTTTATACTCGGATTTTATTTATTAAAATTTTAAAATCACTTTTATTCTTTTCTAATTCATCCATAAATTTATTCGAATTCTCTATAATTATTTCATTTACGAATGCTCTTCCTTTATTTTCTTTCCAAAAATCTAATTTATATATTTTTGGCAACTCGGTATACCCAAATATATTCAATCAAACCATAACATCCAATACTCCAATTATCAATAAAGTTCATCACAGTATATCAAATAATCATATCACAGAATATTTAAACAAATCTAAATATTTTAAGGAATCCATTTGGATCCCTCCAACCTGTTTCCCTGCATCCCAGATGTTAGCACGACAAATAAATATCGATTTAATCTGATAATAATTTTCATATTCAACCAATCAATCAATCATTTAAATATTAGCTATTTAAAACTAACTAGCATTCCAGATATGAGTGAGATTAACTCACCTTGAGTTTCGTCGAGCGTTTAAATTTTAGATTAAATCGAGCTCGTTCGATTTAATCTAAAATTTCCACTTGCTCAAAACGACTCCAGATCTTCATCACAGCGTGCTACTCATCGCTGCGAATCCAGGGTCACCAGTTTCATCGATTTCTGACAAAGAATGCATGAGATATGGATTTTTAAGTGTTTGAATAAATTAATATAATTAAATTTTTTCTTTTAATTATTTATTTACCAAAACAAATCATGGCCATTGATTTGCTTCAGAAAAACAAGGTCGCTCGTTCTACTCTTCTTGCTCAACGCGTACGCTCGTTTCCAGGCCGATGACTCTCAAATCCAACATCGCGACAAACCCTAGATGGCCGCGCCCCCACCAACGACCAGAAGTCGATCCATCGATGTTGAAACATGGCTATGCCTACCTCCATCATCGGTCGAAGCACGGCAAAGCTCGGTGGCTCTAGAGCGTGAAAAAACGTGCACGAACAACACACGAACGCGGGCCCAAAACTCCCTCTTCGGTCGACGGAAACCAATCTCCACTGTTCACTGCCTAAAGCTTGCAGAGCTCTTCGATTCTCTAGTTGAAGACGAGACCCGATATCGCTTGGATGTAGAGAAAAATGAGGAGGAATATCATAGCATTTCGACCATTGGTTTGAATAGAACGGTGGCTCGAGAATTAGGGCTAGGGTTTGGGCCGATAAACGTGTGTATATATATATATACACACACGTTTATAAAAATATTATTCTATTAATATTCTCAAATTTATCAAACTTTTACAAATGAACTCCAAATCACACGTGCCGCCAGGCATTTATAAGGTTTTACTCGCATTTCGAACACAATGGAATATGTTTTGGAGGCTAATTTGATCATATGTGGAAGATAACTTTTTAAATTGAGATTAAATATTAAATTATTGATTTTAATTTCAACGCGTTTCTCACCCGTACGAGCAAACGGTAAATCCAAACGCTACAAAATTTGAAATTCGATAATAATACATTATTACGGATCCAATGGAACTGGTTTCGTCGAATTCCGAGACGGTGCCCCGGAAGGCTATTTTAACTTGTCGATAAGTTCGAGCGATTTTCAAAACCGTCGAAATCACTTAAAATTTCACCTTTTAAATTTTACTAACTCAATAATAAATCATATAAAATTTATAATCACAATAGAAATCATTCTGATTCATTTTAAATCAAAATCTGATTATTCACATTATTAAAATACTAAATTTCATTATTAAAATAATATAAAATTCCAAATTTGACTTATCGACTTTTGATTCCATCCAAAAGTCCAATATTAAAATTCAAATCAAAATAGATTTAAAATAATCTTAGAAACCATTTTCATATCTGTTTACATCCAGATTCACAAATTATCCCAATTCCAAATATTTACTTATTATTATTCAAATCCAATTGAATTGTCATACTCGATATTGTAACTAATTATATTGATTTAACCAAAATCTTCTTACTTCAAAATCAATTCAAAATCCACATTTAACATTTAAAATGAATTAAATGTTCAAAATCTAATGACCAAAATTCTGGGTCGTTACATTCCTCCCCCTTTATAAAAATTTCGTCCTCGAAATTTGCTAAGGTATGAAAAATGCTACTAAACTCATTTACTTACCTATACTTACTTAGTTAAAAACTTACATTCACCTCACCCAAAACTTTTAGCTCAATTCCAAAACCATTTGCTTCATTTTTAACTCTAGAGCTTATGTTTCAACATCATTTCAAAAATCGACCTTTTCTTGTTAACTCAAATTTTCAAAATCCTCAAAAATTTTATGTCTCCCAAAATTTTAGAAAACTTTTGCCAGCGTCTCCTTTGTACGAAGAGTGTTTCACAATATCACAATAGATATAAATATATATACATAGACCCATACGGCCAGAAAACAAAATATACCACAATATATATATATATATATATATATATATATATATATATATATATATATATATATATATATATCATTTTTCAAATTTTATTGCGTAGGCGTACCTTTGATTAGCTTTTTTTAGCAAGCGGCTTATATATTATGCATTTACGCGCTCCAACTCTATCGATTGCCTTCTATACCTTTACTTACTCAAACATACATATCAGTTTTCAACAATATAAGATTTTTAACAACCTTCCATACATTTATCTTAGCTAAACACAGCAATTACATAGCCCAACAACAAATTTCATAATCCTACAAGTACCATCTTTATAGCAATCACAAGTTTTCAACACCATTTAATTTTCCTAACAAATCTAAACTTCATTTTATTCCACTCGAATGATTTTCAATCAAGTTTACTTATGACAATTCATATTTACTACAACCAATTCATTTTCTCTTCAATATGATTAACCTATGCTTTACTTACATCAATTTACCTCAATTCCAAATTGATTCACAATCAAATTTTTATTTTAAATTTGATATAATTGCATTTCTTTTATGATTCACTTGCATTTATTTACAAAAGCACTTAATTAGATTTCCAACCCATTCCAATATATTCAAAAACCAACTATATTCGCTTTTTCAAATCAATTTACTTCCATTTACGATAAAACGACTATTTTCTTATGCAAATTCTAATGTTATTTATACAAACAATAATTACATAAGCTTATACCAAATTCAAATAATTCATCTCAATCTATATTAATTTTATCCCATTCGGAATTATTCACAACCCAAACATTCTTACTTCATTACAATCATTGAATTAAATCCCTGCATTTACATTCGATTTCGTGATCCATACCAATTCATTCAATGTCCATTACATAGGCTTGACAACAACCGTTTCACCATTTTATTAAGTTATCTCAACTCTATTACATTCCATTTTCTTACATCAAATTTTATTTTCGTTTTAATTCTTATTCAATCAAATTCCCATCCATTACAAATTTTAATTCAATTAGTTTACTGACATAATCCATATTAAATTTTAATTCAGCTCCTTAATTCACTTCTAAATTTATTTTATTAATAACATAACCATTCCAATTATTCTAAACCAGAACTGGGCTTTATTTTGCCTTTCAAATTTTTAACAAGCTATCAAAATTTTATTCATCCCATTACCCCTTTATTTAATTTAGCTTATGCTAAATTCATTTCCAAACAATTCTTTTTGAATTTAGTTGAGTAAGAATTTAATTCATTCAATATCATTCTTACTTAATTTAAATTCCATTTAGTTCGGTTCTTTTCCAAATTTAATTCAAGTCCAACTACATTTTATTTAGCCAACTTAAATTCATCCCATTTCCTTTTCTATTTTAAACAAGAATTGAATTTCATTCAATATTATTTATAACACAACTGAATTTTGATTTTTTTTTACTTCAATCCAATTTCAATTAAATTTTATTTCTCAATATATAAGTTCAAAACTTATTTACTATCCGAAGTCCATTCACATTATATATTTCTCTTTACCTTATTCCAGTTTATATTTCGTTTAGGATCAAGTTTTGAATTTCCCATAAAATACCAACCATTTTATTTTGGTTTTACAACTTTCATTTCCTATTCTTAAGTTCACCAACTCATTTATTTAAAAGCTTGTATTGTCATTTGAGTCATTTTCACCTTATAATCACAATTCCAAATTTGATATATATATATATATATATATATATATATATATATATATATCACTTAATAGCTTAAGGGTATAAAATTTCATTACACAATTATAATCATTTTACATTTCAAGTTTACATTAAATTTAATTCAATTTCAATTTCAATTTCAATTTTATTTTATATTTAACTTATCCTGAGTTAAATGCATATATTTTATTCACTTCCATTTACTCAAGTTAAATTTAATTCCAGGATTAAAATTTTCATTTTCTTTTTATTAATATCAACTTCACTTTATAAGTTTGATAGTTGATTTATCTTAACTTTCCACATTATTTAAATAGAGTTTCCAGAATTCAATGACCCAGTTTTCTTTCAAAACCATTTTGAATTCATAAATAACACATACCCACTTGGTATATCAAATCAAATCTCCGAATTCCAAAACACTTGGTTTTACCGAAACAAATTTCCCTTTTGAAATTTCTTAAACCACTTGTATACCCAACAAGTCCAAACAAATATCATAACCAATCACTACGGTAGCAATCCATCACTTTAGAAAGTCGAAAATGAATTCTGATGATGTGGCCATCATCATCAGGATTATTTCCCAGCGACTGAAGTGAGATTAGTGCTTCCTTACTTCCATAAATACCTTTCAAAATAATTTCCAATCAATAATATTTCCCAAAATGATACTCTATTATTTCCTTCAAATTTTTGGAAAACATGTCCACCATTTCCAAGATTTCCAAACCTTTGTTTAAATACACTTTAAACGCTTTTCAAAATTTTCGGGATTTAAATTCTAGTATAAATCAAATTTTAGTTATTCTTCTTTTGGATAAATCATACTTATAGGATCCTTTTTGGTTATAACCATTTCAAATTTTAGATTCTTATATTTGATTATAATATTAACAACCAAACATCCAAATATATATAATAATTTTAGAAAATTATTCCTTTTATATCAAAATATAATTTTGGGTAAAATTATTTCATTTACCCACTTTATAAACAATACTATGTCGATTTATCTTGTTTAAGAGTTTAGAAACCCCTTCGATACGGTTGTACTTCCCGTACCGACCAGAATTCATAAACACTCAACCGATAAGTCAACATAATATAATTTTTTTTATATTCACTAACAAGTACGCTCTCATATCTATTATTACACTCAACTCATTCTAGAGTACTATTGACACTATATCTAATGAGTAATTTTCCCCACCAAAGCCTAGGTTATCGCTAACCTAAGCTCTGATACCACATGTGTTAACCCGCCCTCTCTCGACCCTCGAAAATCGACACAAAATATGCTACAGTATAATATGCCGAAGACCGGGTGCCGAAAAAGACAGATTGTTGAGGAAAAAGAAAGAAGATAGAAGAAAGAAGGAACTAAACGATAACAGAATCTCACAATCGCAGTGGAACAAAATATAATAGTCAATAACAGATCTTTACACAAAATGAAAACTATATCCATTTCATATATTACATCATCAGTGTATCACAAACAAACAACAATTACCAGCCTAACAATTTCAAACAATCACAGCAGCGGATATAAACAAATACAGTAATACGTCTTGGACTCCAGCTCCTCTCCTGAGCTCCACACCATCCTTTCCCGTAATCTATAATACTCGGTCTGACCCGAGCATTATAATAAAATAACACCCGAGTCAGTCTAGAATACCAGCGTGAGAGAAATACACCCCAATTGATTATTAAAGTTTCAAAATCCTTTGAAATCAAAAGCATCTCGTAAGACCATGCCACAAATAAACATGTCAGGTTTTTACCTTACGATAGCTAAAACATTTCTTATCAAATCCGTCAGATATTATAATAGTCTATAGAAAGTAAAATATAATCTAGCTGAAATGCTTGCATCTCACGTTTCAGCAATAGTTGGGCACGTTCAGAACCGTACAGGCGCGTAGGGAGAATGGATTTCCAACTAATGACTAGGCACTGGGGTACCACCTGTCACAGTACCTGGTCTAGATCAGCATACCGAGGATCCACCCAAAATCCCCTGCAACACAAGACCGGGACAACCCCTTACTGGATAATCCCAAGTAAGATCACCCCACTGTTGGGATCAGCAACCGCACCACTAAGCCGAATAAAAGGGACATCTAGACGGGGATGACCTCACCCTAATGGGTGCTACCAACTTAGCCTTGCTGCATATCCTCTGATTTTCAGTCATTCCCGGTTGATGAGGCTTGAGGCTAAACGTTACCTTTTTAGAACACATCTCTTAGAATGCTCATCGTCCTCCTGACGATGTTCTGAAAGCATTCATCCATATAAGTCTGTCCCGGGTTCGAACGGAACCGAAGGCACTACTCCTACTACATCCATTTTGGAATCATCCTCAGGATTAGTAGCGACTAGCTCTTGCACTTCACTGCTCCACCTTCAAATCCAAACTCATGTTTTCCACACAAAAACATTTGAACCGGATCGAAGTGGTTTTCATAAAATAAATCCCGATCCCGGTCTCTTCGAAACGATCAGCGCATTGGCCAATATTGATAGTCGGATATTTATCTATCAAATAACATTCACAAACAACCATAAAACATAAATAATTTCCCAAATTATTTATTATCCTCAAAATATCTTCGCAAGATATATTTCCATTTTCAACCCTTTTTGAAAACAGTTTCAAACCACCCTTTTGACACGGAATAAATTCCTCAAATATTTTCTATTTCCACTGAAAAAAACCAAGTCCAAACATTCTAGATTTTAAAACAATTTTAAAACACTATACTATAAAATATACTTAAACATTTAAATTTAAAAACCACTTTAGTACTTTATTAAAAATATACACTTTAAGAATATTTAAAATAAATTACTTTATAAAACATAAAATAAATTTTTATCTTTTTTTTAAAAACATAATACCAAGTCACCTTTAAATAATTACTACAATAATAGATTTGAAAAATACTTACTTTAGAATTTAAACATTTAGAAATAATAAATTTTCTAAAACATGCTTTTTTTAAACAACATTAAAGCTTTTAACTTATGTTTAAAAAATTTACTTGGAAAATGTACTTGGTTATCCAGGGAAATATACTTCTCTTCACATCCATTAAAAATAAATCCCTATTTATTTTTAAACAAATTTTTCCATTCCTTTAATAAATTCCCATCGTGAATTTATTCTTCAAATATCCACTGATATATTACTTCACCTTTATAAACCCAATTTATAAATTCCAAAGTCTCACTTCTCTTTTAAAAATCCCGGTCTCAAACACTTAATCAATCTTCAAATTGATTTCCAAATTACTCCCATTTTGAAATAAATTCCTTTTCTTACTCAATTTTATTTCAAAACCCATAGACTTTAGATTTTATTTCCTAATTATGATTTAAAATCTTTTTAACTGAAAATACCAATTCCAAATTTTCCCCAAATTCCTTCTTTATCGTTTCCAATAATTTAAATCTTAAATTTAAAGTAAATTATTTATTCCTTTAAATAATAACACTTAAGTTTAAAATTTATTATCTTCCTATTTATTCAAAATCCTCTTTTTATATCCGAAATTTATTTATTGAAATTTTAAAATCACTTTTATTCTTTTCCAATTCATTCTTAAATTTATTCAAATTTTCTATAATTATTTCACTTACAAATTCTCTTCCTTTATTTTCTTTCCAAAAATCTAATTTCTATATTTTTGGTAACTCATTATACCCAAATATATTCATAACATCCAATACTCTAATTATCAATAAAATTCATCATAGTATATCAAATAATCATATCACAGAATATTTAAACAAATCTAAATATTTTGAGGAATCCAGTTGGATCCGTCCAACCAGTTTTCCTGCATCTACATATGTTAGCACGATAAATAAATATCGATCAAATCTGATAATAATTTTCATATTCAACCAATCAATCAATCATTTAAATATTAGCTATTGAAAACTAACTAGCATTCCAGATGTGAGTGAGATTAACTCACCTTGAGTTTCATCGAGCGTTTAAGTTTTAAATTAAATCGAGCTCATTCGATTTAATCTAAAATTTCCACTTGCTCAAAAGACTCCAGATCTTCATCACAACGTGCTGCTCGTCGCCGCGAATCCGGCATCACCAGTTTCGTCGATTTCTGACAAAGTATGCATGAGATATGGATTTTTAAGTGTTTGAATAAATTAATATAATTAAATTTTATTTTCTTTTAATTATTTATTTACCAAAACAAATCGTGACCATTGATTTGCTTCAGAAAAACAAGGCAGCTCGTTCTACTCTTCTTCCTCAATGCGCACGCTCGTTTCCAAGCCAATGACTCTTAAACCCAACATCGCGACGCGCCCTCACCAACGACCAAAAGTTGTTCCATCGATGCCGAAACATGCTCCATGCCTACCTCCATCATCGGTTGAAGCACTGCGAAGCTCGGTGGCTCTAGAGTGTGGAAAAACGTGCACGAACAACACACGAACGTGGGCCCAAAACTCCCTCTTCGGTCGACGAAAACCAATCTCCACTGTTCACTGCCTAGAGGTTGCAGAGCTCTTCGATTCTCTTATTGAAGACGAGGCCCGATATCGCTTGGATGTGGAGAAAAATGAGGAAGAAGATCTTAGAATTTTGGCTATTGGTTTGAATAAAATGGCGGCTCGAGGATTAGGGCTAGGGTTTGGGCCGATAAACGTATATATATATATATACACGTTTATAAAAATATTATTCTATAATATTCTCAAATTTATCAAACTTTTACAAACGAACTCCAAATCACATGTACCGCTAGGCGTTTATAAGGTTTACCCGCATTCTAAACACAATGGAACGTGTTTCGGAGGCTAATTTGATAATATATGGAAGATAGCATTTTAAATTGAGTTTAAATATTAAATTATCGATTTTAATTTCAATGCATTTCTCACCCATACGAGCAAACATGTAACGCCCCACCCCAAGACCCACCTTAGTAAAGGGAATTAACGAGTAATTCCGTCTACTAAAGTGGAGAATAGGGCTAGTTAAGGGCGACCATCTATAACTTTGTCTTAAACATCTACTGAATACATCGATAAATGCAATATAATTTTTATTTTCTATCTCAATGGATCGACATACACAGTAAATGCTTAATCCAAAACTATAGGTGGTTGATGGATCTTTCAGAACAAAATACAATAACTAAATGTAAAGCACATCACAGAACAGTAATCGACATCATATATATACATATACACTGATACATGTTTACTACAATACAATATGAATACAATAAAGGTGGTACTCGACCACACCATATACATCAAATCAAATGTAAAAACATCAGTGTATGTGGAAGAAATAAACGACTCAAGCGAAAGACGAGATGATATCTAATACCATCTTCAAGCAAAGTCCAATAGATGCTACCTAAAACAACTCGGTCGGACCCGAGTATAAATACACGGGTCAGTCTAGCTACACAAATCAGTCAATATCGATAATATGAAGCAGAATGGATATAGTGATACTTCTTCTCGAATGAGGAGAAGGATTAGATAACTCATAGCTCAATACTTAAATATAACACAAGTGCCTCATATCATTAGCGATAACCCATAATGAAATCAAATCAACTCATATAAAACTCAAGCAAAACTCAAATGGTTCGATGAACCATTACTCCAAAAGGAGAAAACTCATCTCAATCACAAATAGAAGTCATGAAAGCAACACAAGACAACTCCATAAGAATGTGAGATCTCAAACTCATAAGTAAGCCAAGGCGGCTAAATCTCACACATACATCTCAATCATAAAAACTCGTGGAACTCGATACAAATTCAAACTCATAAAATCGCAAACTCAATAAAGAATTCGATGCATGTTCAAAACTCAGAAAATCTTAACACTAATGCGCCAAAAACGGCGAATTTAAAACTCAGAAAACCCGGATTGGCCATATCCCTGAATACAATGCCAAAGCAATGCTGCACGTGCTAAACTCAGAAGGCCGAAGCCTTAAACAAGGTCGCTAACACCTTCCAAAGCAGTTCGTCCTCATGATAATATCGCTGACACCTTTCAAAAGCAGTTCGTCCTCATGACAAGGTCACTGACATCTTTCCAAAGCAATTCGTCCTCATGACAAGGTCGCTGACACCTTTCCAAGCCATTTTGTCATCCCTAACAAGGTCACTAACACCTCCAAAGCAATTCGTCCTCATGACAAGGTCGCTAACACCTCTCAAAGCAGTTCTGCTAGATAAACATCGTGAATGTGTCACAAACTCACGGATAGGAACCTGAAAAGTATTAATGTATGTCCCTTACCACACGTTCGCCCTTAGCGGTTTACAAGCCGCTAGTCGATGCCACACTAGGAATATCTTAAAACTCAGAAAATCATATCTCGCCTCGTCTCATTAGCAAGTGATAGAAAGATACCATACCCATCTCATCTCATCTACAAGAATTAAATAGCATCGTAACTTGTCTCATCTTCTCGACAAGTGAAAACATCGTGATGGTTCCTCATAAACCATAAATCTCAAAATATGAAATCATATACTCAAGACTTGTCTTATATCATTGGCAAGTAAATAAAACATCATGATGGTTCTCATCGACCATACTCCTACATAGGAGGTCTTAAACCACAATACTTGTCAAATATTGGCCATCTTAAATAATTCCAATAAATAGGAATTATAAAACTCAAAATACGCCATAAAATGGCAAAACATCTCAGAATCATTAAACTCAAATAGCTTCGATCGTACAAGTCCGGAATCAACCGAAATAGTAAACGCACATGTCCCATACCATGTGTTTTACAAAATCGTTTAATTCTCTTTCTTATATATTCGAATAGTGAAAAGTGTGTATTTACATTTAAAATAGTTTACTAGAGAAAACAAGCTTTTAAAACTTTTTCCCGAAATGATTAATAAAACCAATATTTGAATTTCCTTTATTATAGGAAATAAATAGATTTTATATTAGAAGAATAATTTTAAAATACTATGTAATAATAATTTGAAATTTTCATTTATTTCAAAGATCATTTCAAAATGGTTTAATGAAAACCGTGCTCGAAAACAATGAAAAATAAGAAAGATAACTCAAGACTAATAACTTGAGTTCAATACGAATTCAATTCAAATTTAACCCAAAATCAATTCAAATTCTATTTAAATTTAAATTTTCAAATTCTTCAAATATATCTAGCCTGTTAATAGGCATTATAGCTTTCAAAAAATCTTTAAAACAATCATCAAAATTAAATAAAAGTGAGAGCAAAAATAAGCTAAAACACTACTCAAGTCAATAATTGTTATTGTTGTCGTTTTGCTCTCGTACCAGCAACAAACAACCACAGTTTTGACCAAGCAAACATCAAAATTTTAGAAAACATAAAACATGAAACTTTTAGTAAAAAGCTGAAGCTTTCTGAAACATCTAAGATTATCAAATTTGGTTAAGATACAAAGAAGTTATGACAAATCTTGTTTCAGTTTCAACTATAGAGCAAATATTGCTTTTGCTCTCAGGTTAGAAGTAGAAAAGTTCAATTTTGACATAGAAGCACTCAAAATTACATAAAAATCAATAAATGAAAGTTGTAGTATATGATTTTTTATTTCAAGAACATCCAAAATTATCATAATCGGATAAAAAACGAGAAAGTTATGTCTAATTTTGTTTCATCTTCAAGCACAGAGCAAATATAGACTTTTCTCTCGGGTTAGCAGTACAAAAATCAAATTTTGACACAGTTAACCTCAAAATTACAGAAAACATAAGACATAAAAGTTGTATATAGGATTTAAGCTTTCTAGAACATTAAAATTAGCAAAATCTGATCAAAAACGAGAAAGTTATATCTAATTTAGTTTCAGCTTCAAGCACAGAGCAAATATAGACTTTGCTCTCGGGTTAGCAGTAGAAAAATCAAATTTTGACATAGTTAACCTCAAAATTACTGAAAACTCAAAACATGTAAGTTGTAGCACATTATTTGGCTTTCGGGAACAATAAAAATTATTAAATTCCGACGAAATACGAAAAAGATATGGCAAAATAAATTCTGTGTTTCAAAGTTGAAATTAAAAACAGAGGACAGAGGGGTTATTAGCAGTTCAAACACATATTACGATTAGAAAAATGTTGATTTACAGAAAATGATAAACATAAAAGTTGTTCAATATAAATATATCTTCAAATTGAAAAAAACCTCACTGAATTTTGTTTTACCATTCAAAAGTTACGGAGATTTTAAGATCAGGTTTCAACAAAATAATTCCACAGAGCAGAGCTGTGTACATCAGTTTCAAACTAAATTTTGACCCTATAAACAACAGAACTTCAGAAAGTAATTAAAAGAAAAGTTGTAGCTAACAGAATTTTATTTCAACTGCAAAAAGACTGATCTAATTAGGGTAAATATACACTAAGATATTGCTGTTTTACTGCAGCAATTTTTCATAAATAATTTTCAGCAAACCACAACCAACTTGAAAGCAATTCAATCAACAACTCATCCAATTAATTCAGATAGCAACTAACAATTATTCTGGTAAACTAAAGCTAGTAGTGTGAGTGATTAACTCACCTTGCAATAATTGAAGATTAAATTATGCTAACTCAAGAAAGTAGATGTCTTTAGGCAAGAACTTCAACAACCTATCAACTGTTTTGAGGAAGAAGAAGCTTTCTTATTACTCTACTGGTTAGTGAAAAAATGGGCTTGAACCAAAAGAATTAATTAGCCTAAAAATCTAATTAACACTAAATTTACCCTAACACTCTCAATTTACATAATATAACATATGTGTACTTACATGATTTCATCTATACAAATTGTACAAATATATTTTTATGTTTCACAAACATTCTTTTACAACGATTAAAACAATAATTTAGTTTTAAAATATTTTTCATTATTAAAAAGCCTTATTTTGCTTAAATACACAATTTACACAATGATTCATATAAAACTCTATTTTTAACTCCAAAAATTACATAAAAATTATTTTCTTGTGCAATAAAATATAACAAACCATTTTTTTCAACATTTTACAACCAAAATTTATTTTTAAACCAAATTTCCATTTTCAATTATAATATATCACTTATTAAATGAAATGCTTCTTTTAAAAATATATAAAAGAATCGTTTGGCAATAATTATCAAAATTATTGCATTTCTTTATATTAAAATCATGATTACTCATTTTTAACTTAATTAACCAAGTAAAGTTTCAAAACTTTATTTTTCACATTTTATTCCCCAAAATCAATTGCTTATTCCAAATAAATAATTTAAATCTACAATTTATTCTTAATTTACAATATTAAATTATAACTACCATTATAATTTAATATTTACAGGTAATCGCCAAAACCAGGGTTGTTACAAAATAGTAAATCCAAACAATACGAAATTTGAAATCCGATAATAATACACTATTACGGATCCAATGGAACTGGTTTCGTCGAATTTCAAGACGGTGCCCCGGAAGGCTATTTTAACTTGTCGATAAGTTCGATCGATTTTCAAAACCGTCGAAATCACTTAAAATTTCACCTTTTAAATTTTACTAACTTAATAATAAATCATATAAAATTTATAATCACATTAGAAATCATTATGATTCATTTTAAATCAAAATCTGATTATTTACATTATTAAAATATTAAATTTCATTGTTAAAATAATATGAAATTCCAAATTTGACTTATCGACTTTTGATTCCATCCAAAAGTCCAATATTAAAATTAAAAAAAAACTAGATTTAAAATAATATTAGAAACCACTTTCATATCTATTTACATCCAGATTCACAAATTATCACAATTCCAAATATTTAATTATTATTATTCAAATCCAATTGAATTGCCATACTCGATATTGTAACTAATTATATTGATTTAACCAAAATATTATTACTTCAAAATCAATTTAAAATCCACATTTAACATTAAAATGAATTAAATGTTCAAAATCTAACGCCCAAAGTTCTGGGTCGTTGCATAAATTCAATTTTAAAAATCTTAATTTTATAAATTTGAAAGAAGGCTTAGTGACCACAATGGTACTATATCAAGTTACCATTTTAATTAAATTTAACTCCAAGTCACATAACAATTAATTACATAAGCAAATATATATGTGAATAAAATCAGTGCCAAATCAGGAAACAATATGTAAATATAAACCAATTGGTACTTACAAATCCAACAACATAATAGTAGGATGGTGATTTATCCTACTAAATAGATGTCCATACAATCTATTAAGTTCAATTATAGCAAAACAGGGATTTATTCTGTTAAAATATGTCCAAATAATCAACTTAAGGTATAGTAGAATGAGAATTTATTCTTTCAACTGATGTCAATGTTGAGTATGACCTATTGACATTTGTATGGTTACTTAATGGTATTGACAATAGAATCTCTTATGTTCAAAACTATTCTCTGTAAAGAAAGTTGCCTTTAAACAAATTGATCATTACCAAACAAAGTAATTTAGAACTTATACCTCTTTTTAAATAATTAATTACAAGTTCAATCCTTTTTAAAAACATAATTAAATCTAAATTAAGTCTTAACTTAAATTGATTATTAATTAAGAAATAATTAACCTTTAATAAATATATATTTTATAAATTAACCCTTAATTAATTTATAATAAGAATAGTTAAACACTTATCTAATAATTAATAATCAACCCTATACTTATTTAATAATTAATTAAAAATAAATCATATACCGTGATGGCCCGCAAATCCGTACCTCTTAAGTCAACACTATTATCCAACACATCAACTCAAGATGAACGGAAATACGAACCATTTGGGTTAAAGAAGAAGAGGTAGAAGAAGAAAATAGAAACCAACAACAGAATCTTACCATCACAGCGGAATAAAATATAATATATAATAACAGATCTCAAAAGAAAATTATATCTATTTTATACATACATCATCAGAGTTCAACAACATCAATAACATACAACTGGACAGTCTTATAAACCTGTCCTCAAAAGTGAATACACAGCGGAATAATAATCAAGTACAGAAAAACGTATTACCATCCAGCTCGTCTCCTGAGCCTCACAGCATCATATCCTGTATCCTATAATACTCGGTCTGACCCGAGCATTATAGTTAAACAACACCCGAGTTAGTCTCGAATACCAGCGTGAGAAAACCGCACACAAATTGATTATTAAAGTTTTCAAAAATCCTTTGAAATCAAAAGCATCTCGTATGACCACGCCACAAATAAACATGTCAGGTTTTTACCTTACGTTAGCCAAAACATTTTTTTATTAAATCCGTCAGATATTATAATAGTGTATATAGAAAGTAAAATAGAATCTAGCTGAAATGCTTGCATCTCACGTTTCAGCAATAGTTGGGCACAATCAAAACCATACAGGCGCATAGGGAAAATGAATTTCCAACTAATGACTAGGCACTGGGTACCACCCGTCACAGTACGTGGCCTAGATCACCGTACCGAGGATTACTCCCAATCCCTTGCAACACAAGACCGGGACTACCTCTTACTGCATAATCCCGAGTAAGATCACCCAACGATCGGGATCAGCAACCGCACCACTAAGCCGAATAAAAGAGACATCTAGACAGGGATGACCTCTGTGCTACCCACTTAGCCTTGCTGCATAACCCCTGATTTTCAGTCATTCCCGGTTGATGAGGCTCGAGGCTAAGCGTTACCTTTTAGAACGTTTCACTTAGAATGCCCATTGTCCACCTGACGATGTTCCGAAAGCATTCATCCATACAAGTATGTCCCGAGTTCGAATGGAACCGAAGGCACTACCCTTACAACATCCATTTTGGAATCACCTCAGGATTAGTAGCGACTAGCCCTTGCACTTCACTGCTCCACCTTCGAATCCAACTCAAGTTTTCCACACGAAAACGTTCAAACCGGATCGAAATGGTTTTTAGGAAATAAATCCCGATCCCGGTCTCTTCGAAACGATCAGCGCATTGTCCAGTATTGATAGTCGGTTATTTAACTATTAATTAACATTCACAAACAACAATCAACAATAAATAATTTCCCAAATTATTTATTAATCTCAAAATATCTTTGCAAGATATATTTCCATTTTCAACCCTTTTGAAAACAGTTTTCAAATCACACTTTTCTCATGGAATGAATTTCCAAATATTTATTTCCAATGAAAAAACCAAGCATAAATAATTTTAACTTTTTAAAATAATTTAAAACACTTTATTATAAATTATACTTTAAAACATTTAAAATAAAACTACTTTAATACCTCATTCAAAAAATATATATACTTTAAGAATATTTAAAATAAAACTACTTTGTACAATATAAAATTAATTTTTATTTTTTCTTAAAAAAAATACCAAGTCACCTTTAAATAATTACTACAATAATAGATTTGAAAAATACTTACTTTAGAATTTAAACGTTTAGAAATAATAAATTTTCTAAAACATGCTTTTTAAAACAACATTAAAACTTTTAACTTATACTTAAAAATTTGCTTTGAAAACGTACTTGGCTATCTAGGGAAATACGCTTCTCTTTCACATCTTTAAAAATAAATCACTGTTTATTTTTAAACAAATTTACCCATTCCTTTAATAAATTCCCACCGTGAATTTATACTTTCAAATATCCACTGATATATTACTTCACTTTTATAAACCCAGTTTATAAATTTCATAGTCACATTCTCCTTTAAATTTCCAATTTCAAACACTTTGATCAATTTCCAAATTGATTTCCAAATTACTCCATTTTGAAATAAATCCCTTTACTTCTCATTTATTTCGAAACCCATTAACTTTAGAATTTTAATTCTTACTTATGATTTCAAATCTTTTATCTGAAAATACCAATTTCATATTTCCCAAATTCCTTCTTTATCCTTTCAAATAAATTTAAACCTTGAATTTTAAAGTAAATTCTTTATTCCTTTGAATAATATCACTTAAGATCTAAAATTCATTATTTTCCCTTTTTATTCAAAATCTCCTTTCCTATACTTGGAATTTTTTTTAGAATTTAAAAATTCAACTTTCATCCTTTCTAATTCACTTTTTAATTTATCCAACTTCCAAAAATTATTTTTACTTAAGAATTATCTCGTTTTATTTTCTCATCAAAAATCCAATCTATATTTTTTGATAACTCAATATACCAAATATAATCAATCAAGCACAACATCCAATACTCCAATTATCGGTATAATCCATCACAGAGTATCAAATAATCATAACACAGGATTATTAGAACAATCCAAATAATTTTGAGGAATCTAGTTGGATCCCTCTAACCCATTTCCCTGCATCCATAGACGTTAGCACAATACCAATTCCACTTCGAGGTGGAATATCGCGGTATATGGGATTAATATAATATCATCCGCTATTATGCGGCGTATAGGGTCTATTTAATTTTAACTAATGACAACCATCATCCAAGAAAAACAACCAATAATTTAAATTTGACTGTAATAATCCAGGTAAGTGAGATTAACTCATCTTTGCTTTATATATTGCCCATCCACTACAATCTCGACTTCGTTCTCTCGATTTTAGACCTTGTACAAACACCGTATGGTTTATTAATATTTGAACTAAGTGAGTAGTCAATTACCATTAAATAATTTAATGAACTAATAATTTAATTTTAAACTAATAATTTCTCTTTCTAAAGATCGTTTAGTAACTAAAATAATTTAAATAAGTTAATTGTACAATTAAATTACCAAATCCACTATTTTAAAAGAAACCCGTAAATCTAAAATGGGTGTGCATATATATTTACTTTTATTTTTGAAACTTCATATTTATTAATAAAATCGTCTATATAGATTTTAAAAATCTAATCTTTATATAAACTCCTCAAACATTTTTTGTAAAATTTCCTATATTCTCATTTTTCTGTTTCCACAAAAATGATCACAACAATCTATTTCTATATAAGTTCATTATCTCTTAAATTATAATACAAATTTACTGTATATAAAAAAACTGAAGAAAAAGCCATACCAACCACAAAACCGGCCCGCTGATTCCCTCCTTCTTCCCTAAATCATCCCTTCTCCATTAACGTGCCAACTCCAAATCGTGCACGAATGCACAAAGGATACGATGCTAGAGATCATGAATCGACCCATCGATTTCACCCTTCGACTCCCCTCCCTTCCCTCATCTAACCGCACTCGATCTCAAAGCTCGCGCCCTTCTATAATCGCGACTTCTAAAGGTTGACCGCGTCACTCAAAATTCCAGCCGAAGGTGCGCACTTCAATGGCGAACTCAAAACTAATATCACTTTCCCAAATCGAAGTCAAAATTTCCATAAATCATGAACCCTAGGTGAGAAACGGCCATGCCGATCACCGAAGAACGATGCCGTGATCTCCAAATCGAATATCAAAGTGAAGGGGATGTTGAAACATGAATTAGGAGGTTATCTCGGAATTTATAGATCAGTGGATTAGGAGATAAAAAATTTCCAAAGATCGACCACTTGAAAATCGAAGAAGAGGAAATCGGCGATTCGATCTTCAAACTGCTTCCCTCTATGCTCCCATTCTTTTGTTAGCTCGGCACTTTTTTTTGAACGAGGTTTCGAATTTGATTTGAGATAAACGAGCTCGGTTTTTTTTTTCTTTTCATTTTTTGTTTATTATTGTTAACGAACGCGTGTCCTAGAACCTGTTAGAAGAGAAAAGAAACGTGTAGTATGCCTTGTAAAAACATAATTGAGTTTGAAAAACATGAATATATTATTTTAAATTTAAATTTAAATCATTATAATTATGGAACTCAAAATCTCGATCTCCTATTGAGGCGTACTGCTAGGTGTTTATAATGTTAAACCCCTATTTCAAACACAATGGAAAAGGTTTCGAGTTCTAATTCGATCGAATGGAGAAGATACCTTTTTGGACCCAGCTGTTGTATTGAATTTTCGATATAGATTTCAGCGCGTCTATATATTGTACGATCATGCGACAACTCCAAATAGTACGAAATTTGAAATTCGACAAAAATATAATTTAACCCATCCAATTGAACTGGTTTCGTCGAACTCCGAGACTGTGCCTCGGAAGGCTATTTTAAATTCAATTTAAATTATAAAATTTTAAAACCGAACAAATTACTTCCAAATTCAGTTTTAACTCATCTGTTATGTTTTGTATTACTACTATAAATTTTATAAGCCCTTGAAATATTTTAACAAGATTTACCATTTAAACCAATCCCAAATTATTAACATAAATAATTTAATTATCCAATAAACAACGATATTTGAAATTCAAGTTAGAAACTAACATTTAAATTTTAAAATTAATTAAATATTTCAATTTCAAATATCCAGAAATTCCGGGTTGTCACATTCCTCCCTCCTTAAAAGAATTTCGTCCCCGAAATTACTAGTTAAGAAGAATGGTCCAATACCCATTCTCTAGTTTCCCAAACAACTGGTTTCAACAACTACCCAAAACCAAACAGTTTTTAACAATACCCAAAACCTTCTTTTAATAAAGATTTCATCAGTCTCACTAACTTTCTAAACTTCTTCCATTAGTTCCAACCAATATTTCTTACCCAACCATTCAAACTTAAATTTAAAACCCAATTTAAATTATCAAAATTTTCGAAAAATTTGATAACTCCCTAAATTCCCGAATTTTTTTGCCAACGTCTCCTTTGCGCGGCTAGCTCGGTACAACTACAAAATGCCTCTACGGGCTACCAAATTCCAAAAGAAAACAAAATGCCAAGTGGCTAGATCATAAACCCAATCAAATTTCATACAGAAATTTAAACACATACCTTTTTGTCGAGCAATTCAAATTTATCTTCTGGAATCAAAACCAATTTCCTTTTTATTTATATCACCTGTATATCCTACATAGTAATAATATCTAGCTACAGATTTCAAAATCATTTTATACATTTCCTTACAAAATTTTCAATATTCAATCCATTTAAGCCCGTATGATGTACTTATATCATTCGTACGCAATATCAAATTCGATCACTCGCTCGATCATACAATTTCACTTCCGAACTAGTATCGTCCACCCGACTTCCTAGTGCGGACTCAGATCTGGTTTCTTGATCAGAATCCGTCTCTCTCCTTGCATAGTCATAACTATGATAGACAATTTCAGAACAAATCAAAAATCCATATCCAGGGTTCGCCGTCGAAAATCGAGTGAAAAATTCTAACTCGGATCGATATAACTATCTCGAAATTCTATGCTCGAATCTGGATCAAACTGCTATGCAAATAAATTAATATACGTACATCCTATGTATTTATCTCAATTGATTATCAACTATATCAATTCTCTTTTTGTTCACATTCATTGTGATTTCTATTCCCTTATCATTTACTTCAAAATCCCATTTTCACTTTTCTAATCCTTTAGTTCCAATTAAACAATTAGTTCTAATTTCCATTTCCAAAATTCCTTATTCAATTCTAGTTTGAAATTGTTTTGTCGCTAAAAAAACCTTACCAAAAATTTTCAAAAAATTTCTAACTCCCAAAATTTTCGGAAAATTTTGGCAGAGTCTCGTTTGTACGGAGAAGTTTTTGCAATTTGACAAGATACACACACACACACACATCGACCCACACTGTCAGAAAAACAAAAAAACAAACAGTAGTTCATATTTCCTAACTTTTATTGCGTAAGCGTACCTCTTTTTAGCATTTTTAAGCAAGCGGCTTATTTATTTATCATTTTGCACGTCCAAATCCAGCCATACGGCTTCTCTGTACCTGTACCTACTTAATTCAAACATGTAAGTATAAAACATATGCGACTCACTAACATTTATTTACTTTTAATAGCTAGACACATGCACTTCATAAGTAATGTACACTAAACAATACCCATATGCAATTTATAAGATTCCGACACCAATTTCAATTGCTTACAACTAATTCTTAAATTATTAATTTCAATTTTAAGTGATTTACACTCACCCTCGTCCATTCAATTCATTCTAAGCAAAACAACTCATATTTATTCCAATTGATTCAAAAAGCAATTTTATTTCCACTCCTGTGAATTTTATTTGCAATTCAAACCATTTCTCTTTTAATCCAACCTCATTTCATTTCACCATATTTCAATCATATTCAATTCGCTTAGCACTTCTAAGTTGAATTTAATTTATAACTCAAGTTTAACTTCACAAAAATCCATTTTTAACTCATAATTCAATTTTTATCCAACCAATCAGAATTCCATTAACATACTCACTTAACTAATTTATTCAAATTAGTTCATTTCCCACTTTTAATTCAATATTTGATTTTTTTTACCCTTCAAAAATCACTTTACTTAATTTTCTTGAGTTCGATCTATTTTATAATTCATGTTTTGGATTTTTATTCATTTCCCAAAATACAAAACAATTTTATTATGGCTTATTCATTTCACTTTTAAGTATTATAAGTCACAACTTATTTATATCCATACTTTCATCCATTACAATCAATCCCGTTCACATTTTACTTTTTAACTCGAGATTATATATTTTATTTTGCCAAGAATATATTTTTATTCAATGGGTTTTCAATTCTTTTATAAGCCATCGGGATCTATTTATTCTTTGACCTCAAACAATTCATTTACATTTTATTAAGTAAGAACTTAATTTCATTTAATGTATCTACTACGTGATACAATTCCATTTCAATTATATTTCAACTTTAATTCAAATCCAATCACAATCTATTATTAAACTTAGCTTAAGTTCATTAAATTCGACTTACTCTTCTAACTTATTTCGTTTCCACACTTATTTTAAATTAGCTACATTTACTTATTTATTTCAAATTCAAATAAATTTTTAATTCTTAAAACTTTGTTCTTTTCATCCATTCAAACTATATTTTTCAATTCCACTTTATTAACCCTTCTTAAATTTACTTTATTTAATTGTCTTACCTTTTAACTTTATTAACTTTTTACAAGTTAATTTCATTCCAGGAAATTTTCAAACTTTATAAATTTCCAAATCTTTTTATAGTCCATAAACATTTTTAGTTAAACCTCTAGAGTTTAAACCATTACTTAGATACTCGAAACTTTTTAAACCAATTCTAGAGTTTTCAATAATCACTTAAGTATTTCAAAAATCATTTGAAATCCATTATATCCAAAATTCTTTGGTAAATTCAATTGTCTCTTTGAATTTCAAAACTAAACCCAGTTTTTGCAAACATCTCCTATTTAAAACAATTTTCTAGCAATTTCTCTCTTGGAAACTCGCAAATGAACATCGATGATACTACAGTCATCACCAAAGTTTTTTTTCTAGCGACCGAAAGAGTTTAATGCTTTTATCTCTTTAAAAACATCTTCAAATATCCTTAATTTCAAATCTCACCAGATTTCAAATCCAATTCAAAATATTTCCGAATAATATTCCTATTATTCCTCCCCAAAATTTTTGAAAATTATTTTCAACCCAAAGGAATTAAACTTCCCCAAAATTTAAAGTTCTAAATTCTTTCAATTCATATTCAAATATTATTCTGAAATCTTATTTCAATTTATAAATCACATTTACGGTCTACATTTACAAACTTCCTTTGTATATGAATTTATTCCTTAGCTTTAGTTATAATTTCAATATCTTATTCAATTTTACACGACAATGATAATAATTTAATATTATCATTCCTAACAACCAAGCATCCATATATAACTATAATAATTTACGAAAAATTATTTCCTTTATATATAATAATAATTTGGGTAAAATTATTTCATTTACCCTATTTTTAAAACCATACTGTGTCGGTTTATCTTGTTCAAGCATTTAGAAATCCCTATCAATGACATGGCGTCCCACATATTGACCAAAATCCATAAACACTTAACTGATAAATCACCACAATATAAAACAATTTTACATTCACTAACAAATACGAGCTCATATCTATTAATATACTCAAACTCATTCTAGAGTACTACGGACTCTATTTCCAATGAGTAATCCCCACCAGAGCCAAGGTTATCACCAACCTATGCTCTGATACCAAGTGTAACGGCCCGCAAATCCGTACCTCTTAAGTCAACACTATTATCCAACACATCAACTCAAGATGAACAGAAATATGAACCATTTGGGTTAAAGAAGAAGAGGTAGAAGAAGAAAATAGAAAACAACAACAGAACCTTATCATCGCAGCGGAATAAAATATAATAGATAATAACAGATCTTTACACAAAAGAAAACTATATCTGTTTTATACATATATCATCAAAATACATCATCAGAGTTCAACAACATCAATAACATACAACTGGATAGTCATATAAACCTGTCCTCAAAACTGAATACACAACGGAATAATAATCAAGTACGGTGGTAGGTATTACCATCCATCTCGTCTCTTGAGCTTCACAGCATCATATCCTGTATTCTATAATACTCGATCTGACCCGAGCATTATAGTTAAACAACACCCGAGTCAGCCTGGAATACCAGCGTGAGAAAACCGCACTCAAATTGATTATTAAATTTTCAAAAATCCTTTGAAATCAAAAGCATCTCGTAAGACCACGCCACAAATAAACATGTCGGGTTTTTACCTTACGATAGCCAAAACATTTTTCTATCAAATCCGTTTGATACTATAATAGTGTCTATAGAAAGTAAAATAGAATCTAGCTGAAATGCTTACATCTCACGTTTCAGCAATAGTTAGGCACGATCAAAACCATACAGGCGCAAAGGGAAAATGGATTTCCAACTAATGACTAGGCACTGGGTACCACCCGTCATAGTACGTGGCCTAGATCACCGTACCAAGGATTACTCCCAATCCCTTGCAACACAAGACCGGGACTACCTCTTACTGCATAATCCCGAGTAAGATCACCCAACGGTCGGGATCAGCAACCGCACCACTAAGTCGAATAAAAGGGACATCTAGACAGGGATGACCTCACCCTAATGAGTGTTACCCACTTAGCCTTGCTGCATAACCCCTGATTTTCAGTCATTCTCGGTTGATGAGGATCGCGGCTAAGCATTACCTTTTAGAATGTTTCACTTAGAATGCCCATCATCCACCTAACGATGTTCCGAAAGCATTCATTCAAAATGTCTGTCCCAGGTTCGAATGGAACCGAAGGCACTACTCCTACTACATCCATTTTGGAATCACCTCAGGATTAGTAGCGACTAGCCCTTGCACTTCACTGCTCCACCTTCGAATCCAACTCTTGTTTTCCACATGAAAATGTTCAAACCGGATCGAAGTGGTTTTCAGGAAATAAATCCCGATCCCCGTCTCTTCGAAACGATCAGCGAATTGTCCAATATTGATAGTCGGTTATTTAACTATCGATTAACATTCACAAACTTTCATCAACAATAAATAATTTCCCAAATTATTTATTAATCTCAAAATATCTTTGCAAGATATATTTCCATTTTCAACCCTTTTGAAAACAGTTTTCAAATCACACTTTTCTCATGGAATGAATTTCCAAATATTTATTTCAACTGAGAACACCAAGCCCAAATAATTTTTGATTTTTAAAATAATTTAAAACAATTTATTATAAATTATACTTTAAAACATTTAAAATAAAACTACTTTAATACCTTATTCAAAAAAATATATACTTTAATAATATTTAAAATAAAACTACTTTGTACAATATAAAACTAAATTTTTATTTTTTCTCAAAAAAATACCAAGTCACCTTTAAACAATTACTACAATAATAGATTTGAAAAATACTTACTTTAGAATTTAAACGTTTAGAAATAATAATTTTTCTAAAACATGCTTCTTAAAACAACATTAAAACTTTTAACTTATATTTAAAAATTTGCTTTGAAAACGTACTTGCCTATCTAGGGAAATACGCTTCTCTTTCACATCTTTAAAAATGAATCACTATTTATTTTTAAACAAATTTTCCCATTCCTTTAATAAATTCCCACCGTGAATTTATACTTCCAAATATCCACTGATATGTTACTTCACTTTTCAAACCCAGTTTATAAATTTCATAATCACATTCTCCTTTAAATTTTCAATTTCAAACACTTAAATCAATTTCCAAATTGATTTTCAAATTACTCCATTTTGAAATAAATCCCTTTACTTCTCATTTATTTCAAAACCCATGAACTTCTGATTTTTAATTCTTACTTATGATTTAAAATCTTTTATCCGAAAATACTAATTTCATATTTTCCAAATTCCTTCTTTATCCTTTCAAATAAATTTAAACCTTGATTTTAAACTAAATTCTTTATTCCTTTAAATAATATCACTTAAGTTCTAAAATTCATTGTTTTCCCTTTTTATTCAAAAGCTCCTTTCCCATACATGGAATTTTTTTTAGAATTTAAAATTCAACTTTCGTCCTTTATAATTCACTTTTTAATTTATCCAACTTTCAAAAATTATTTTTACTTAAGAATTCTCTCGTTTTATTTTCTCATCAGAAATCCAATCTATATATTTTTGATAACTCAGTATACCAAATATAATCAATCAAGCACAACATCAAATATTCCAATTATCAATATAATCCATCACAGAGTATCAAATAATCATAACACAGGATTATTAGAACAATCTAAATAATTTTGAGGAATCCAGTTGGATCCGTCCAACCTGTTTCCCTGCATCCACAGACGTTAGCACAATACCAATTCCACTTCGAGGTGGAATATCGCGGTATATGGGATTAATATAATATCATCTGCTATTATTCGGCGTATATGGTCTATTTAATTTTAACTAATGATAGCCATCATCCAAGCAAAACAACCAATAATTTAAATTTGACTATAATAATCCAGGTAAGTGAGATTAACTAACCTTTCCTTTATATATTGCTCATCCACTACAATCTCGACTTGGTTCTTCCGATTTCAGACCGTGTGTAAACACCGTACGGTTTATTAATATTTGAACTAATCGAGTAGTCAATTACCACTAAATAATTTAATTAACTAATAATTTAATTTTAAACTAATAATTTCTCTTCTTAAACATCTTTTAGTAACTAAAATAATTTAAATAAGTTAATTGTACAATTAAATTATCAAATCCACTATTTTAAAAGAAACCCGTAAATCTAAAATGGGTGTGTAACAACCCGCATATTTTACGGTTGAGTATTTAAATATTTTATTTAAATATTTTATCGTTAGTCAGATTATAGTCCAAAAAGTTACTTTTTTCATACGGTCGAATCAGGACTCGAGACCACTTCCATTGAGTTCAAAACGCCGTTTGCGACCTTTTTGAATATAAACTTTGATATGTTTGGAGTTAGTGGAATTTTGCTACTTTTTCACTTAGGGCTTTGGTTTGGGTTGAGCCCATTTACCCCACTTATTAGCTCAGTCCCAACCCTCTCCTCTTCATTACTTCATTTCTAATTCCTAACGTTCAAGCTTCAATGAAAATGGAGAGTGGAATAGGAAATTAAAACTCCAAGCCCTAGTTTTCATTTGCAAATCAAGTTCTAGCTCCAAATCCAAAGAGAAGCTATTGGTAAGCATCATCTTCTTCTTCTCCAACTCATTCTCCTTTCATTTTCAGAAATTCCTAAACCTGACTTTGGGAATGTTCTTCTTTTGAGCTTAGATTCATGCTCATTTGGGTTGTGTTGAAGTGTGGTTGATTCTTCCTTTGCTTTCAAGCTTCTCCTTCATTGATTTTGTGAAAAGGTGAGATTTTTATCTCACATCTTTGTCTATAACTATCTTTGATTGTTGGGTATGAATTCCCAACACTTATTCATGTGCATTTGATTTTGATTTGTATTGGTTTTGTGAATATTCCAATTTGGGTTCAAATCTTTAAAGATCCTAACTTTGATGTTTGAACATGTTTTTGGTGATGCATCGAGGAGCCAATAGGACCGGGTAGCCGATGGGCGTAATCCCCTAGCGTCCGTGCTCGACCAGTTGCAAATTGAGTGAGAGTTTGCACTTCTATTAAATAGGGTAGGAATTGCAGAAATTGCAGTTCGGCTGACCGAACCCCCTGGGTCGGTCGACCGAAGCTGTAGCCGAAACATTCTGGGTTATTTCGGTCGGTCGACTCAGGAAGTCCGGTCAACCGATCTGCTCCTATTTCCCTGTTTTGCCTATTATGCTCATTTTGCTTTGCTTTTCCAATCTTTAATCGATTCTTCTTCCCCGATTAGTTGTTATCACCTTTGTCGACTTTGATAACTTCTATTTTTGGAATTTTTGGGTATTTCCATTTTGATGGATTCGAAATCGATTTCTTTGGATTCTATTCACGTCTTCGAATGCGAATTTTAGTGATCTTTGAGAAGATTCTTGTGATATTGATTAATCTATAGTTGATTTTCAATTACATGCTTATCACAGTATGGGATTATGGTTATTATATGTTTTTGTCATATCTCTTATTCTATATCATTTCATCTGATATTTATAGTAAGAATGATCCGTTTATTATTTTCTTATTAAATAATACTCGGGTCAGACCGAGATGTTACAGATGCTTCTGCTTGACTTCTCATCTGGGATTATTATCCTGACTTTTGGCCAACTACTTAGATTGGTAGCTTTTGGTTGTATACATTCGAGATATAGACTCATTGATGTATACTTATTCTTTTGTGAAGCTCTTGTAACTATTCTTTTGTGATATTGTGGATCTTGTTTGACCACTACTCTGATGTACACTTTCATTTGTTATATTCATATCTTTTTCCGCCTTTGTGATATGGATATCTGTGACTGATTTGTGTTATGTTTATTTCTATGTTTGTTTCCGTAGAATTTATATAGCCACTGTGTAGTAGCTTTGAGTTTGTATCGGCATGTCGGATTCCCTCTTGAAAAGAAAATGAATGTTATACTATCTGACATATCGGTGCTCGCACTAAGTAATTACACGGATGGCCGCTCCGCGCTAGTTGACGGCATTACACCGTAGTGTCCTTGGCTAGCGTGGGTATAGATGTGGGGCGTCACAGGGTGTGTATATATATTTACTTTTATTTTTGAAACTTCATATTTATTAATAAAATCGTCTATATAGATTTTAAAAATCTAATCTTTATATAAGCTCTTCAAACATTATTTTTAAATTTCCTATATTCTCATTTTTCTGTTTCCACAAAAATTATCAAAACAATCTATTTCTATATAAGTTCATTATCTCTTAAATTAAAATACAAATTTACTATATATATAAAAACAGAAGAAAAAGCCATACCAACCGCAAACCCAGCCTGCTAATTCTCCCCTTCTTCCCCAAATCATCCCTTCTCCAATAACGTGCCAACTCCAAATCGTGCACGAATGCACAAAGGATACAATGCTAGAGATCATGAATCGACCCATTGATTTCACCCTTCGACTCCCCTCCCTTCCCTCATCTGACCGCACTCCATCTTGAATTTCGCCCTTAACCCTCTACAATCGCAACTTCCAAAGGTTGACCGCATCACTCAAAATTCCAGCCGAAGGTGCCCACTTCAATGGTGAACTCAAAACTAATATCACTTTCCCAAATCGAAGTCAAAATTTCCACAAGTCTTGAACCCTTGGTGAGAAACAGCCATGCCGATCACCGAAGAGCGTCGTCATGATCTCCAAATCGAATATCAAAGTGAAGGAGATGTTGAAACATGAATTAGGAGGTTGTCTCGGAATTTATAGATCAGTGGATTAGGAGATAGAAATTTTCCAAAGATCGACCACTTGAAAATCGAAGAAGAGGAAACCGGCAATTCGATCTTCAAACTGCTTCCTTCTATGCTCCCATTCTTTTATTAGCTTGGCCTTTTTTTTGAACAAGGTTTCGAATTTGATTAAAGATAAACGAGGCTCGGGTTTTTTTTTCTGTTTTCATTTTGCGTTTATTATTATTAACAAACGCGTGTCCTAGAACCTGTTAGAAGAGAAAAGAAACATGTAGTATGCCTTGTAAAAAAATAATTGATTTTGAAAAACATGAATATATTATTTTAAATTTAAATTTAAATTTAAATCGTTACAATTATGCAACTCAAAATCTCGATCTCCTATTGAGGCGTGCTGCTAGGTGTTTATAATGTTAAACCCCTATTTCAAACACAATGGAAAAGGTTTCGAGTTCTAATTCGATCAAATGGAGAAGATACATTTTTGGACCCAGCTGTTGAATTGAATTTTCGATATAGATTTCGGCGTATTTATATATCGTACGATCATACGACAACTCCAAACAGTATGAAATTCGAAATTCGATAACAATACAATATTACCGATCCAATGGAACTAGTTTCGTCGAATTCCGGGACTGTGCCTCGGAAGGCTATTTTTAAATTCAATTTAAACTATAAAATTTTAAGACTGAACAAATTACTTCCAAATTCAGTTTTAACTCATCTGTTATCTTTAGTATTACTATTATAAATTTTATAAGCCCTTGAAATATTTAAACAAGATTTACCATTTAAACCAATCCCAAATTATTAACTTAAATAATTTAATTATCCAATAAATAATGATATTTGAAATTCAAGTTAGAAACTAACTTTTAAATATTTAAAATTAATTAAATATTTCAATTTTAAATATCTAGAAATTCCGGGTTGTCACATTCCTAATTCATAGTTGACTAAAAAGTGACCTTACTTCATCAAAGATTAATTAAAATTAATCTCACTTTTAAAAGATAATTAATCAGTAACTGGTCTCTATTTAATTATAATTAATAAACCATGTTACTAATAATTAATTATTAATTATCAAACTTGGTTAATAAATAAATAATTAAAAAATCCATAAATAACTTCATAATCATTGTTAATTAAGTTTTATAAAACATTAAATAAGTTAATTAAGTTTTATAAAAATTTACTAAATTCATATAATAACACAATAATAATTACTAATTTTTATGAATCCAAAGGTTTTTAAAAAGTATAACAAGTTTGGAGCTTTGAAAAAGTTTTGATTTTTAAAAACTATAGCCACAGTTTTCAAACAAGGTTCCTTTATCTCTAAACCATACAAAGGTGCTAACTTTTCTTAGCATACTTTTACATATACTTGTCCATAGAACATACAACATAACAATAACCACAAATAATCTAAAAATCCAAAATTTATTACATCCATAACAAATTTAGACTTATTTATCAAGTCTAAGGCAATTTCCAAGCACAAGAACATATATAATCACATACAAGCATGTAAGTTACCAATAACCAAGCAATATCATATAATAACAACAAACATAAACTGAAGATATAATTTTCAAAAGGGATGTGAGGTTTTACTCACCAAACTTTAGCAAATCTTTTTAAAACTTGAAAAGAGCCCAGATATTGGATTTTTTGAAACAAAACTCAAATTTTGGAACTTGAAACATATTTTTAGCTTGGCTATGACCAAAATGGGCTCGTCCATGGTCATCATGGGCTCGACCATGGGTTAATGGAGGTGTAAGGGCTTGAAACTAAAAGGAGATTAGGAGTAAGAAGAAAAGGAAGGATTTTTAAGTGACTTTAAAGAGTTGAAAAGCGTAAAATCTTAATGTTTTTTTATAAAATTTAAAACTAAGAAAGCCATTATAATAGCTACAAAAAGCTTAGAAAGAAAGTAGACTTTTTAAAATAAAATGGGAAAATGAAGTGGAAGGGAGGAGAGAGAGTTTGGTATTAGTTTTATATAAAAAGAATTTCGTAAATTACCAAAATAGCCCTTAAATTACTTACCCTCCACTCTTTGCTTGCCACATCATCACCCCATCACCACCACCCCTCTTTTACATGTTGGACTAAGGGTGAAACTCTATTATCAAATGTTTAATGCATGGACTTGTACTATGGTGTAAGAGATGTGAGTGATAAATGACCTTTGGTATTTTATTTTGATTTAGAACTTGAAAATTGTCACATCTTTCATACTTAAGTACATATATGTTATTAACCTTTATTTTTATTACTAATCTTTGTTAATATTATTTAAAATGTGTAAATGTGTTAACTAGGGTGTTCATAACATTTTAAACAACTTTTTGATGGTGAAAAATTGAACATTTTGAAACATCTTTTCGATCGCATTTTCTAATTTCTTCTAGCGATTTAATTTTGTAAACAAAATTCAAAAATGAATTTTCTATCATTAATTATAAATTAAAAGAGGGCTATTTTAATTATTAAACCCATGAATTTTATATTTAAAATTAATAAAATATTCACGAATAAAAACGATAAAATTATGGGTCGTTACACACATATGCACACACGCACGTGCGTGCATACATACACATGCACACGCACACACACGCACGCATACATACACGCGCACGCATACACAGTCTCTATTTTCTCTTAAGTACAAAATCATTTTATTAATGTTTTTATAAAAAAACCTTTGCTAATTCTATATCAAGAAATCATAATTCTTCAAAAACGATAATGTACTACACGAATCCTTATTATACATTTATTACTTCAAATACCTCAAAACACCATAATTTAATCAAAAATAGTTATTTTTATCAAATTAATTTTCAAAACAATAGTATTATAAATTTACGTCAAAATAGCTACTTAATTCACTTTAATATTTTTCTAAATTAATTTATATTACCTATTATATATAACTAGGCTTGTTGTAACGACCCGTAATTTCGCTACTTCGAAAATGAGAAATTTCGTTTGTTTTAAATTTAAAAAGTTTTAAAACATAAATAAATAAGTTATATATAATAGGTAATATGTAACAACCCAAATTTTTTATTTGAGAACTTTGATTTTTAAATCATTGAAAATTTAAATTTTAGAACTTTTCAATGTATAGTTGGAATTTGTTTGTAGTTTATTTTCCAAATACAATAAAATAACTATTTTCAGAAAATCTTATATTTGGGTCAGCTGAAAGTCAAAGTTTGACCACAGTTGAAAATTTTAAATTTTAAATTCTAATCTTTTTCTTTAAAGCAGAAAATAATTATGATATTCGTTCTATTTTTCGTTTAGCTAAGTTCTGTTTTATACTTTTTAAACTGGATAAATTACGGTGTTTTACACGCAATAATTTTCCGTATTTTATTTTCTATTTCCTATGTTCATTTCTATATTTTTATTTTTTATTTTTTTATTTTGCAGTTTGCTCTTTGAATTATTTTTGGTTGTTGACTTGTTTTATTTTAGACAAATGGCTTAGAAATTTGAAGGGACTTTATTTACTTGTTTTTATTTCAATGTCTTTTCCTTTTCCCTAGCATTCATTTTCCTAGCTCTTCACTCTTTTGCTTGCCTTCCAAACCACTTCTTTAGCTGTACAAATCATTCCACTAATCATGTACAAGAATATTTCATTCCCATCTCAATATCCTCTTTTCCATTTTCATTTAGGAATAAAATATATACAAGATCTTTCTCCTTTAATTGTTGCCTTTTCTTTTCTTGCCTTCTCATCTTTCCTTAGCCGTGCATTTAGATCATCTATAGCAGTTCATTCTTTTTAATCCTAACCACCATCACTTTGTAAACTGCATACAAAGTTTCTCAAATTCATCTCACTCATTTGCATGAAAAAAATGTATACAAGATCTATTTCATGGCTTCTCCTTCTTCTTCTTCTTTTTTCTAATTTCTTTTTCTCTTTTGCTTTGCAAGCTTTGCTCGGCCATCCTTCATCCATAGCCGACCCCATCACCATCTCCACTTGAACATGACCACCTCCACAACTTCCACTAACCACCTCCTCCATGGCCATGATCCCCTAGATGGAAACCATCACCAAATGCAACATAAAAGCCTTGCCGAACCTATTTCCCATCACCTCCTCCCCTATTAACCTCGGCCACACCACACTTACTCCACCAAATTTCTTTGCCATGACCTTACCATCCTCTAGCCATGAGTTGTGATGCCTAGACCCAAGCCTAGCCAAGGCTGAGCCCACTTGAAGTCATGGCCGAACCAAATACATCTCAAAACCCTTGCCCTTTTGCCTTCCTTCATATGTAACTTCCACCTCTTCTTATTCCAAGCCTTAGCCGTGTATGCATGACCCATGGTCGAGCCTAGCCTTGCCCAAAACCATCTTGGCTGAGCATGCTTTGATGTGGTCTAGCCTATTAGACCATGGCCGAGCCCACTTGGCGGTTGAAGCAAAGGTTGTGTCACTTTTATCTCATATTTTCCATTGTTTTAAATTCTATTCTTTTGTATTGAAATATATTCTTATATATATTGTAATTGTTTGCATACAAGACTTGGATCTGACTCTTCATTCACTCAAAAATATACTCGTGATTGTCATGCCTTTTCGTGCTTTGTGGAGTTTAGATTTGTGTTTGAATTTGACCTCCAGCTTTTAAAAGGTGAGTAATTCACTCTAGACATTACGTACTTATATACGATTGTGAAATGATGACAGCTGAATTGTATAAATTATTATGCTATGTTCCTACCTGCCTGTAATATGTTTATATTATGTTAAATGTTGTTTGTATACCTGTTACATCATCTGATACGATACTATATGCTATACAGTTATTTTATTTCCTATTTATCACTACAAGTTCCCTATCACTATGGGTTGAAATGATACATACCCGAACAGACTTTTTCTAAATCATTATGAGCTGAAATAATATGCTCGAGTGATTTTTATTATATTTATTTTACTTGGGATTGTGGGTATGAAATGATAGAACCCAGATTTTTCTTTTTAAATTACGGGTTGAAATGATACATATCTATATCACTTGACCTAGGTTAGAAAATATTATACGAGCCCATGGTTATATTATTAAATAATATTTTCCTAAAAAATTTATTAAGTATTTTTAAATAATATTTTCCTAAAATCTTTATTAAGTGTTTTTAAATAATATTTCCCTAAATGATTATTAAGTATTTTGAGTTTTATGAATATGAAATTTCAATTTAAAATTTGATTTAATGCTTTAATTATAAAGGTTTATTGGTTTTCTACAAGTAAAATTTTTACAAGTTAATAATTGGTTTTAAGTTGAATTAAAGACCTTTATTGATGATAAATAACTTAATAATTAAATTTGACTTAATGTGGAAGTTTTAAATCTAACCTAGTGATTGTTATGAATTTTACTTTATGAAATGGACATGTTTTGTATAATAAATAATGTATTTCGAACTGATAAAATAGGATACAGTTTGAATTGGACATTTTGTAATAAAATTTATTTAACTAGAAAATCATAGTTAATCGATGTCTAAATGAATAGATCTATAAGAAAAACTTGATTGCTATATTAACCATGTTAAAATGTCCTTTTGTGAAATGTTATGTTTTGCAAAATAAATAGTTATGATTTTAAAATGGAAAAATGTATCCTAAATAATGACTTAACTTGATAATTGGAAATTGGGTTTTAAATAAAATAATTAAGCTAAGTAAATAAATGAAAAATTATTTTTATCTATGAAGTGGGAAATTTTAAAATAAAGTGTTAAGTTATTTGTTAAAGTAGAGTTAAGGAAGAATGTACTTTTGACTTAACAAATGAATCTTAGTTTAAATTGGATATTTATTGGTAAAAATTTATTTTATTAAATCATAAGTTGAAGGATATCCAAATGAATATTTTTGAAGTGAAAAATATGGTTTTAATAAGTTAAAATTGCTAAAAATTGAAATTTTAATGTGGCTGAAATGTTAGTGCAAAATCTGGAATTTTATTGGTAGCACTTGAGAAATGCTATGGTTTTAGGATAGCATTTTCTAAGTGCTATCAATTCTAAAACTTAACTAGGTTCTGAAATAACTAAACACATATTACAGCACTTTATAAGTGCTGCTGTTTCTGAAATTTGAACTATTTCTGAAAATAACTAAATAACTACTACAACATTTTATAAATGTAGTTGTTTTTGAACTAAACTATTTTGAATAACTAAACACCTATTACAACACTTTATAAGTGTCGTTGTTTCTGAAATTGACAATGTTTTTGAAATACTAATATATCTATGGTAACACTTTATAAATGCTATTGTAGCTGAAATTTACAATGTTTTGGAAAATTTAAAATTAAATGAACGAACTTAGAAATGCTACAGCTTTAAAATGAATATTATTTGACATTGAATTTAAATGGTTTAAACGAATATTATTTTAAATATGTTACGATTTTCTAAGTATTAGGATTTCCAAATGATAATATTTTAAAGGGATATGATAACTTTAAAAGTAATATGGTTTTGGAAACGAATTTATTTGAAATTGAATTTATTTAAGAATTGTCTTTAAATATAGTGATTTGAAACTCATTGAAATTTATGATTTAAGAATACGACTTTATAACCTGGTTTTGGTTTAAGGTGATTTTAAAAGGAATATTTCAAGTTTAGTAAATTGAAGGAAATATTCAGTGATTTGGAAATTTGGGTTTTATCTAAATGTTATATATTGATTTGGTTTTGGAATCTAAATGATATATTATTACTTTGGTTTTGAAATGGAAAGGATATATTGATTTGGTTTTGAAATGAAATAATATAGTATTTAGTTTTGAAATGGATATAATTTTGAAAGGTAATGGTATTTGATTTTTTAATGGTTTTGGAATAGAAATGTTTTAAAATAAATATCCATGGGTTATAATAACGGTTGGTTGTTGAAGAGACCGAGATCGGAAGTTGTCATACTCTCTGCCAACTCCAAAAACCACTTTAACAACCGTGTACATGGTGGAGATTCTAGAATGAAGTAGGATGGTGGCGACGTTCTATTAAGGTATATACGTGGACTGACTCCCGTGAGTTGGCATAAGGTGGCAAAAACAGGAGCGATTCCGGGCTAGTGAGATAGCTCATCTTATCGGACACACTCCTTCGATACCATTTTATTACTTTGGGATTGATTGGGGCCCTTTTGATTTTGGGGGTGTGGCTCGAGGTGGGCGATAGCTGCGCGCTATGCATCACCACCAGACCGAATAGTACTTGGTATATCTACCCTGACATTGCCTAGTTATGCCATGCCACCTACCCTAGCACGTCTTGTATGAGTTTGATTTGTGTCGTACCTATAGAGTATCCTCTGGTAGTCTCCCGATCAGGAGGTATTACGGTACTCTATAGACTATTGGCACTATTATGTGTTAAGGGCTATATGGGTAACCCCTTAATCCTATTTAAAAGAAAGTTTAATTTACTATAGACATTATTATAATAGCGAAATATTACTACATAGTAAATAGTTTAACAGATCCTTAGAGGATGGGAGGTCCCAAGCATCCTTTAAGTTACTTGTACCTTATATTATAGTTCACTTGAGTTGGTTTACATTGTATAAGCATGCATGTCCTGACTCGAGTGTTTTGTGTTTTGCTTTACGCTCTGGTCAGACTGAGTGACATAGCATTTGAGACCCACCTTCGGAGTTGGAGCTTTGCTTGAAGATCCAGCCATCTATTACACTCTCAGTTATCCAGTTGACTCCAGTGTTGTATTCAGCTTTGTACTTGATTTTCATTTTGAGACTTCTGTTGTATCTTGTTTAACTCTGATGTATATGTATAGTAGCTTCATGAACTACTATTTCTTTACTTCCGCTGCATTATATTACTCCGTGTCTGTGATCTGTGATTTATTTACTGCACATGCTAAGTTTTTGCCAAATTTAAATTGACAATTCGGTATTTTAAGCTATTCAAGTCCGACATGTGCGAATGCGAATGGTTGAAAATAGCGGGTTATTACAGTTGGTACCAGAGCTTTGGCTCTAGGCGAACTTAGCATATATGGTAAATTTACTTACAGAATCACTTTCATTCGAGCATAAATCTCTTTCTCTTTGACTTTTTTTCCTTTGAATTTTGGAGCGTCCCTTGGTTCTGAAATCCATTATTGTCCCTCACTATTCGTTCTCTTTTGACTCTGGAGTATCCCATAACTCCACTTCGATTGATCTTTATAATGAGTCGGTAGTCTCACCAATCTCAGATTGACTTGCGAAGGGGTGAAACTCCTTTACAATAGGGATTTATTCACCGAAGATTATATATATCCTCGGTTTAGATGCTAGTATCTTTTATTGCCCCCAAATTCTTTCTCTTGAGACCAAATGTAGATTTGCCTTAGAATTCCACATCGATCTTATTCTTGAAGTCGCGGTTGACCCTATTAAGGTTACCCGCGATTTATAAGAGCTTATCCATTTCCTTATTTGGTTAGTTATCATCTTATCTTTTGTTCTAGCATATCCTCAAATCAAAATTTTCTTTGATTAAAGTTAATCAAATTTAAATATCTATCCTTGCTGTGAAAATCTATTCCTGTATAGAGTATTTGTAAATCTATATTTAAAATGTTTTGTATATTGTGTTATTTGATTTGTTGATGTTGATTTGGGTTTTCGATCGATTCTTCTGATCAAGCTATCGATAGAATCTCCAAAACACTTGAACAGTGCAAACCGACACAATATAGTTTTCAAATTTAGTGAATGAAATAAATTTTGTATAATTATATTGTATATGTATATAAGTATAACTTTCTGAATTTTGATAGTTAATTGAATGATAAGAAATAATATTTACTTTGTATAAATAATTGAACTTTAAAACATGGCTATAAATTAATGTGGAAATTTAAATGAATTTAAAACAAGAAACTAAGAATTTGATTTCCGATGGTTTTAAACTTTGGGTTTAAAGTTTTAGAGGATATATTATTTAAAGTATTTCAAGTAGAAATTGTTTCAAATAATTTTTAATTTGTAAATCAGTGCTCTTTTTTTTGTCGCTGGAAAATAATTTCGGTGATGACTGCTGCATCATCGACATTCATTTTCGAGTTTCAAAGTGAAGAGACCATTCTATAGTTTTGTTACAGACTTGCTTTGGAGAATTAAATTGATTTGGATTTCTAAAATATGGCTTGATTTATAATATGTAAGTATACAAATTTGATTTGACATATGTATCTCTAAAATTGTTTGAAGTTAATCGGAAATTTAATTCCTAAAATTTTATCTTAAACGATGATTCCAGTTATAAAATGAAACCAAAATTTTGAAAAAATATGTAAACTTGGATAATTGAATTGGAAAAAATTTATTTGTATAATATTCTATTGCATTCCAATGTAACTTACCTAAATTATTTCAAAGTTAACTACGTAATTGGATAATATACAATATAAAAGGATTTTATAAATAAAATTTGAGTGGTCATAATGGATGTTATACACTTAAATTTTAGTTATAAAAATATTAATAGAGGTAAATAGAATGAAAAGTTAATTGAATAATTTACAATATAAAATGGTGTTAAAGGAATTTATAAACAAATTGGAGTAGTTATAATATGAGTAATTATAATTAATATATGTGATTAGGTAAATATTAAGTGGAATAAAGTTAATAATTATTTTTGAACAAAGAAGAATGAAATTTATTGAATAAATTATAAGTATAATAAATGATTTTTCCAAATTCATGATTTTTTTTAAATTTATAATTGGATGACAAGATAATGAAATTAGAAATAGTTAGAATTTATTTAACTTAGCTGAAATTAAATAAATGAAATTAATAATTAATTTAAGTTGAAATTTTCATAGTTTTAAATTTATTATCTTGATTTGTTTTCCAATCTCTTTTCTTTCAGGGTTATTCTTTTCCTCTTGTCTTAATCATATCTCCTTCTATCTTGTTTTTTTCTATTTTCTTGCTTTGTTCCTTTTAGGGTATGAAAAGTTTTGAGTGAGGGAGAGTGTAGCAACCCATAATTTTAAAAATATTTTTAATTAATTTTTTATTTGAGAACTTTGATTTTTAAATCATTTAAAATATAAATTTTAGAATTTTCCGATGTAAAGTTGGAATTTGTTTATAATTTATTTTCCAAATACTGTAAAATAACTGTTTTCATGAAATATTATATTTTGGTCAACTGAAAGTCAAAGTTTGACCACAGTTGAAAATTATAAATTTAAATTTTGAAATTCTAATCTTTTTCTTTAAGTAGAAAATAATTCTAATATTCATTCTATTTTTCGTTTCGTTAAATTCCGTTTTATACTTTTTAAACTGGATAAATTACATTGTTTTACACGCAATAATTTTCTGTATTTTATTTTCCGTTTCCTATGTTCATTTCAATATTTTTATTTTCTATTTATTTATTTATTTTTATTTTATGGTTTTCACTTTGAATTATTTTTGGTTTTTGACTTGTTTTATTTTGGATAAATGGCATAGAAATTTGAAGGGACTTTAGTTACTTGTTTTTATTTCAATGTCTTTTCCGTTTCCCTAGTATTCATTTGCCTAGCTCTTCACTCCTTTGCTTGTCGTCCAAACCACTCCTCTAGCCGTACAAATCATTCCACTAATCACGTACGAGAATATTTCATTCCCATCTCAATATCCTCTTTTTCATTTACATTTAAGAATAAAATATATACAAGATCTTTCTCCTTTAATTGTTGCCTTTTCTTTTCTTACCTTCTCATCTTTCCATAGCCGTGCATTTACATCATCTATAGCCGTTCATTTTTTTATCCCTAGCCGCCATCACTTTGTAAACCATGTACAAAGTTTCTTAAATTCATCTTATTCATTTGCGTGAGAAAAAAAATATACAAGATCTATTTCATGGCTTCTCCTTCCTCTTCTTCTTTTTTCTATTTTCATTTTCTCTTTTTCTTTACAATCTTTGCTTGGCTATCCTTCATCCATAGCCGACCCCATCACCATCTCCAACTCATTATGACCACCTCCACAACCTCCACCACCACCTCCTCCATGTCCATGATCACCTAGATTGAAACAATTACCAAATGCAACATAAAAGCCTAGCCGAACCTATTTCCCATCACCTCCTCCCCTATTAACCTTGGCCACACCACAGTAACTCTGACAAATTGCTTTGCCATGACCTTACCATCCTCTACCCGTGAGTTGTAATGCCTAGACCCAAGCCTAGCCAAGGACGAGCCCACTTGAAGTCATGGACGAACCAAATACATCTCAAAACCTTGCCTTTTTGCCTTCATATGTAATTTCCACCTCTTCTTATTCCAAGCCTTAACCCCGTAATTATCAAGTTGGGCGGTAGCTGTGCGCTATGCGTCACTACCATTTCGGATAGTAATTGGTATATTTACCTTGGCATTTCCTAGTTGTGTCGTGTCACATACCCTAGCGCGCCTTGTACGAGTTTGATGTCGTACCTATGAAGTATCCTCTGGTAGCCTCCTTATCAGGAGGTATTACGGTACTCTATAGACTATTGGCACAATTATGTGTTAAGGGCTATATGGGTAACCCCTTAACTCTATTTAAACGTAAGTTTATTTTACTATAGACATTATAATAATAGCGAAATATTACTACGTAATAAATAGTTTAACGTATCCTTAGAGGATGGGCAGTCCTAAGCATCCTTTAAGTTACTTGTACCTGATATTACAGTTCACTTGAGTTGGTTTACATTGTATAAGTATGTATATCCTGACTCGAGTGTTTTGTGTTTTTTTTTACGCTCGGATGAGACTGAGTGACACAGCATTTGAGACCCAACTTCGGAGTTGGTGCTTTGCTTGAAGATCCAGCCATCTTTTTCACTCTCTGTTATCTAGTTGACTCCAGTGTTGTATTCAGCTTTGTACTTGATTTTCATATTGAGACTTATGTCGTATCTTGTTTAACTCTAATGTATATGTATAGTAGCTTTATGAACTACTATTTCTTTACTTCCGCTGCATTATATTACTCTGTATTTGTGATCTGCGATTTATTTACTGCGTATTATGAGTTTTTGCCAAATTTAAATTAACAATTTCGTATTTTAAGCTATTCAAGTCCAACATGTGTGGATGCGAATGGTTGAAAATAGCGGGTAATTACATAATAATAGAGAAATTATTTATTCTCATAGTTGATGATTTAAAAAGTATAAATTTGGATTTTAGAACAAATCAACAAAAGTTAATTTTGTTAAAAATAAATAAATGCTTAAATAAGTAGGTTTAAATATTTATTTAAAAATATAAATCTTATTGAAAACATTTAATTAAGATAATAAAAGTATATTAAAATATTTAAAAGTATGTTAATAATCATTTTACAAAAATAACAAATTTTGTCGTATTTTGTCAGTTTTACATACTCTGTAAAATTAGAGATTTTGATATTACTTAAATGCGATTTTAAAATATAAAGAGACATATTTTAATTTATTTAAAGAATTAAAAATTTCATTTTTAAATTTTATTTACATAAGTAAATAGTTTAACTAAAACGTCAAAATGTGACCGTAAAACATTTTGTCGAAAATCAACGTTTTGTCGATTAAAAGTTTTCACAACGTCGTCGCACCTTTATTCTGTTATATTGAAAAATATATTCAAATAGTGTAAGTATTAATTAATTCACTAATCAAGTTTACTTTTACTAAACATACTTAGAAAATTCTAGAATATAATTAAGAAAAAGTAGGCACAAAAAGACAAACATGTCATTTCAAAGCAAAAGGTAAACATTAAATCAAACCGAACATCATTATTATATTTTTTACTTAATACTTAAGTGAAAATGACATAAAGTAATGATTTGAAATGTGATGTTAAATGGTGAAAAAATAAGGTTGCTTAAAAGTAAGTAAAGAGTATTTTGGTGTTTTTACAAAATATTATTAAATCCAAAACTTTTTCTATAAATAAGCATCCACTTTCTCACTTTTTTCACTTCTTCTTCCTTTTTTCAAGCTTTTCTTCACTTCTTTAATGGCTTATCTTCTTAATAAAATAATGCCAAAATATTCTAAAATTATTTACTAAAGAAATATCCACTTAAAACTTCACTAAAATCACTTTAAAACCCCCTCTATTCCTCCTTCCTACCCGCGGCCACCCCTTACACCTCAAAACCCGAGCCAACCACCTCCCCATACCTAGGCCGAGCACATCAAGAAGAAAGAAGGAGACTGGGAAGCTCCAGAGCGAGAAAAAGAGAAGAAAATGTTGCCGGAATCGATTCGGGAATCTACATAAAAGTTTGGTGGAGTGGAACTAACTGTGAGTACTTTTTAAAGTTACTAATTTCTAAAAATATTTCAAGTTAATTACCTGAAAGGTTTGGTATATGTTAGAAGATTAAATGTTTGATAACTTGGTTGATATTGTGGTTGATTATATGGCTATGATATGGATGATAACTTGGTTTGATAATGATAAGAGATATGATTAGTGATTAACCATAGTTAATTAAATGAGATAAATCCATACAAATATGTGTATGGAAATTATTTATCCTCTTAATGATTTCAAAATGTCTAAAAAGATTGAAAATAATAATACGATATTATAGAGTGAAATGAAATGGAATATGAGTGTGAAATATAAAAATATTGTTTAAAATGATTTATAAATGTTTTATAAATACTTAAAAGTGTTTCAAAGAAGTTTGAAAAGAAATTGAAAAACAAGTCAAAACTAGGCGCGTCGTGTAACGGTAGTTCGCGATTTCACGCCATAAAAGTTAAATGAGTGTACAAAGTGAAATATAGATCAGTATTCTCCAAGATAAGAATTTTTTGGTCTATTATATCTATTGTTTTCCAAAAAAGATAGAAAATAAAGGTTTCATTAAGTAAATTTTCAAATATGTCCAAAACAATTTTCTAAAAATATCGCGGTTTTGCAGTTTGGAATCCAAAAAGGGATTTCTTTATTATGATTAAAAATATGAAATAAATTTGATAAATCCATTAAAATGGTTTAAAAGAGATTTGGAATGAAAAATATGAATTTTCAAATATTAACAAGTTGTTTAAATCAAATAAGTTTATAAAGCACTTTCCGCATCACTTTTCAACTGCCGTTTCTACGACTTTTTAAAAGAAGGTTTAAACTTAACGATTATTCCTCGAATTAATCATGAATGTTTTTAAATAGGAAAATTAAGAGTTTTAAAGATAACTTTGAATCTTATAACAATTCCAGAATGAAGCTAATAATTGAATATACGGAAACGACTAGCACATTTGTCCCACTTATGAGATCTGGAAAGACAAAATAAGGTGTATAACTAAGTTTAGAGATGGAGCGGCTAGTGCCCTGAACTTACTTTGCCTATATTTTCTCTTCTTAGGCGAGGGGTGGAATAGATCGAAAGGAAAGCCTGAATGCTCTAAAAGATCATCTTTAAGTTTTTCCAAAGTAAAAGAAAAGAAACAAATTCTTTGAATGTTATTTAACCACTTAACATCTTTTATTCGATGATTGGTACGAAGGAACCGGGATCGGATTTGGGTGATTCCTATCCGAAGAATGGAGAACAGTTTTGGGTGATTCCTATGCGAAAATCACATCAAACTAACTTTCGAAACCCCATATGAACTTAACATTTTTTTATCGATGATTAGCACGAAGGAATCAGGATCGGATTTGGGTGATTCCTATCCGAAAAACCGAGATCGGATTTGGGTGATTCCTATCTGAAAACTCCTTCAAACTAATTATCGAAATAAAATATATTGAAGACAAAGATCAGTGAAGACGAAGATCTCCATGATATAAGATTACTCGCCATTAGTAACTTTAGGTGAAACTTACCATATTTAAGATGGCAGTAGTACTCTGTTATGAAAATCTTCAATTTACAAGAATATGATTTGAAGTTAAGAAAGAAATCTTTGATTAAGATTTAACGAATGATTTGGGAATATTTTCCCTAAGTTATAACTTGAATATAAGAAATCTTTGATTAAGATTAAAAGAATGATTTGGAAAGGTTTTCTTAAGTAAAAGAGATAATGATTTGGAATTATTCCAAGATCTAAGAAAGGTTTAAATATGCCAAATGATTTGATAAATGAGGCTTAATGATTCCATATACTCTTGAAAAGAAAATGCAATAAATTAAAAGGAATATATCTAAGAAAGATATTTGGTTTTATAAAAGATGAAGTAATTGATTGATGATTGATATCCACGTATGAACTTATAACTTTTTAGTTGATAATTAGCTTCGAAGGAACCAGGGTCGGATTTGGGTGATCCCTATTCGAAAACCTCTTCGAACCAATGTATACGTTCGAAAGTGAAGAAACGTTGAAGATAATGATTATTGAAGACCGTGGATCCTTACAGCGTGAGGACTGCTTTTGACATGCTTTGAGTCGCTCCCATTATAGAGTTATTTATAGCAGTGGCCTCCTCGTTGTAGAGATTTTTTTGGATTGCAAGGGCTTCTCGCCTAGTAATGGCCAAGGAAAGTGCATTCGGTTTCGTGCAGTCCCAGAACGAAGTCGTATGGACGAATGTATAACATTGCATTTTTGAGACACAATGTTTGAATTTTACAAATGTACATCTACTTGGTGGTGGAGAAGGAAACTACCCTTAGCTTAACACCCTTCTTTGAGACATACAAGCTCAGAGGTTGTATGCTTGTGGGAGTCAAATAGTGATCAAAGGAATGGAAGTGTGGCATTTAAAGTGGAACTTGTTTTGATCAAAGCGTAGTTTTGTATGAAAAGCGTGGCTTTGAAGAAATTGAGCGTTGCCTCGCGAGCCTCACACTGGTTATGATGGGATTTTATGTGGTCAGATGTATGCTTACATTTCAAATAGTAGTGATTTGGGTTATCAGATGTTCTGAGCCTTAGGTACCAGATACGTCTTGGCCTCATCGCAGGGATGCGTAAAGACCGAGTCCTTGGATGTTATTCGCAGATTGTATACACCTTTAGCCATTTGTGTTGTTGTATAATGGTGTCTGAGTCTTGGACGTAAGCCGTGGATACATATTGATCTTTCCACTAGTTTCCTATCATGTTGGAAAACAAATCCCAATACGAGATTTACGGTTTTGATTGTATTTCCAAAATAGCTGTAGTTACTTACAACCATTTTAGCTACCCCTTTTGGTATCATATATTCTATTCGGTATATTCCGTTGACCCAATCCGGATATTACCTTAAACTTAGTCCGGGTATTGATACCTTATTTAAATAAGTTTATTTGAAAAGTGTTTCCAAAGGAATGTCATTAAAAATAATATCAAGTATGTTTTGGTATAAAAGTGTTTTGGTTATCATAAGGTAAAAACCCGTCCATATTTATGTGTGGGAGTGGTATTATAAGACACCCTTCTTTTCAATGGTTTTGATAACATCGTCATGATCTATACATTTAAAATTTATAGTATCTCATGCTGGTTTATCAAGCCTGATCAGAGTATTTTTAATACTCGGGTCAGATCCGAGTAGTTTCAGGTTTAGTTGAAAACGGTTGGAGTTTCCAAAGGAGAGCTGGAGATATTCATCTATATATGGACGTATTCTATTACATGCTGTGGTTTGTTAGTTTTAGTATGATGATTATCAGCAATTGTAAGGACAGGTGTTTATAACTGTCCAGTCTAAATCTAGGTTAGACTCTGATATTGTATTTTAAAATTTTCCGCTGTGAAGATTATTACTGAAATAATATATGTTAATCCATTTGTGTGAGATTCTGTTCTATCTTTATTTTCTTTCTACCCTTAATGATCCTCTTATTCGTGCAATTTGAGTTGGACATGTGTGGTTTATTATCGATTCAAAGGGTATGGAATTGTGGGTCGTTACACTCGTGGACGGATAATTTGGAGACGAATAGTACCACATCCGCATCCGCTTCTATAATCATTTTCTAGCATCACATATCAGCATTACCAGATATGGATGGATAATGGAAGACTATCCTATCTTCTAAGGATGATAAATCAAGAAACATACATAGAATTCTGATGTAACATAATTTATTTCAATCCTGTTAATAATAAAAGTGGGACAAATAAACAATATTACGGTAATTTATAGTTTGAGTAGTAAATATGCATGAAATGCATATGATGTGAACTATTACTTAATAAAACAGTAAAAACATATTTTCATTGTACAAAAATACACATAATACAGTTATACTTTTGAGTAAAACTGAATGAATAATTTTTGAATGTGAATGTCTTCATATTTGCATCGGTATTTTTTTTCTGTGGATATCGCATATTTATTCACCTTTTGAGTAGAGATGCAGGAGGATTTTAGATTATTTTGATTATAACTGATAGCCTTAAAGATAACAATATTATATTTTAAACCTCAAAACTCCTTTTATTGCTATTTGTCTTAAATAGTACTAATTTAACTCAAAATATTTTTTAGAGACATAACTTCGCTATTAATTATTATTGTAACAAAAACGTCATTAATTTTATTACTTGAATAATAATAGTAGTAGTAGTATTTCTTCAATAAATCCTATAAAATTAATCATATTGACATTTTTTGAAAACAACACAACCTTTCTAAAAATCATATTATTATTTATTATATCTCACTTATTTTATGTACAATAAAAAATTATCCAACTTCATTTTAAAAAATATTTTTCTTTATTATTTATGAATTTCCCTAGAAATTCGTAAATAATAACTTTTAGAGGTTTTCAAAGTTTAAATTGATTAAACACTATTATTTACAAATATCACTAAAAATCTATAACAAAATCTAATTTTCATTCATTTAACAGTCTTTCCCAAAATTTTATAATTTCAACTATTTTATATTAGTTAATTATTTTACGTTTTAAACCAATAATTAAATATATTTAAACATAAATCCAATCAAGGCATAACATATTCAAAATATCGCTATAACCAAACGCTTATCAATAACACTTAACATATATCAACAAATATAAATTGTCATCGATGGATATATATTTAATATTTTTAAAACTCAACTAATTAAAAATTAATTAACCATGACAAGCACTTTTTTAAATAGCTCAAACTTAGTAAACCACACACCAACTCATTTGGAATTTCGCCATGAGTCCAACAAAACAAATCACGTGAGAATCAGAGTACATATGCAAATGATGTAGAGGTTTAAGTCGTAGGGGAAATTGATTAATTTATTAATTAAGTTATCAAATGAATTATTTTCCATACCACATGAATAGTAACTTCAATACTCCAATCTCGTCCGAGCTATCCACCAGTGCCACTTTCAACCACCGTAGCATGTCGCCACCACACAGTGCCTGATCCATTAGCACCGTCGCCGTCCCCTTGTATGGTCACGACCATCGACACCGCTCCCGTTGCTTGGGATTGCCCCAAGCAAGTTCGCCATTGTCGCCTTACAAGCTTAGTTTTGGTGAAATTTAACTATTATTTAAAATTTTTGTGAATAAGCAGATAGGCTAATCATAGTTTCTTAACTTTATCTACTTTGGTTAGGGCTAGCTTAGGCCAGGTCAGCCTATCGCAAGCTACTCAATAATTAAAAACATGCAAGAAAGTTCCTTCGGCTGCCATCCAAATTGGACCTCTATTATCCCATCCTCTCTATGGCACTTCAGATCACCCACTGGCCCGTTCACCCGAAGCAACAACTAGCAGCCAGCTTGTCAAGCAAAGCAAGGGATCCACACTACTTCCTCGGTCCTCATCGTCTGGCACCCCTCTTGTGACTAGCTAGCTCTCGGATAGCTCATCTACTCAAGCACCTCCCTTGGCCCCTCCATTAATCAACGTGTCTTAAGATTGCCTTAGGCAAGACCTTCCATCCCAACTCAGATGTAGGTCTTATAAGCAATACTACAGTTGGACCTCTATATTATTCCATGTAGTGCTGCAAGACCTTCCTGGCTTGTTCCACTCCATCAGCACTACGGCAGGTGATATCCTATCTCTTTCCATTTCCTTAGGGAAGGCCTGGCTTTCCTAGTCCACTTTTCCACATGAGCTTATAGCTAAGGTCGACAAAAACGTACAACGGAGTGTGTGTTGCTCTAGCATAAACCATACTTTGCAGTATGCTGTCAATGTGCGTGAAAATTACATGAATAGTTAGGGCATGGCTTGGTTTTCCCGATTGATGTTGACCTCCACCGCTGATTCCTTCACTTTACTAGTTGTCCTTCATTAATCAGATGTATGATGCAGACTCTTTCCATTCAGTTTTACAGCATCATATTAGTCATCCCAACATCAATTTCAACCACTATAAATACCCCATGCATGGTAACTTCTAAGAGGCGATTGGTCGCCATCCGCCAAGGGTTGACTATTTAGTTATTAGTCGCCACCTACCAAGGGTTGACACTTTGGTTATTGGTCACCACCTACCAAAGGTCAGCTATTTAGTTGTTGGTTGCCACTTGCCACTTGCCAAAGGTTGACTATTCAATTGTTGGTTGCAACTTGCCATGGTTCGACTGTTCATAGGATCTTTTAGTCGTTCATGTTTCTACTTGCTTAGCTTAGCATAAACCAGTAAATTCTCATAGCACCTCATCGTTTATAGCTCTAAGCTCAACTAGGCCTCAAGATTAACAACAGTCTTAATCCTAAGCCGCCTCCTTTTATCTTGTTATATTTGTTTTATTTTCTTGTAATTCCAAGAGAGCCGTATAATAAGAGGAATTCACAGTGAACATTAGCAGTTCTTCTGAACTGTTATATATCTTATGTCATGTACCCATTGAATACACATTTTAGCTCTTAAACTCGATGTCTAGCAATAACCTTAGCTTTTTGTGGTGCAATTCCAAGGTTGAAAAAATTTTAGCATTCTAGTGCTAGAAGGAGGACCAACCACCGGTCTTATGGTTAGTATCCTCGCGTGCAAGCACTTTTTGCACTTGGTATCCCACATCCAATGTAAAGTATGAAAGCTATGAGCATGGTCCTGCTAGCACCTTTGATCATTGGAAAGACCCCAAGCATGTGGAACGAACCTCCTATTGCTTGCCAAGCATGCCCCTACGAGATGCCTTAGTCGATCAGCCTTATGACTATATCCGAGGGCAGGAAGGCTATCGTCGATGATCTTGGTCTCCGCTTCACTCCTCCTTGGAAAATCCATAAGACCCGGCACTCATGTAAATATATAGGGCTGACTCCCTTGCAGGCTGCCAAGTGAATCCCTCATGGGACTTCTCCCTCAAAGGTTCCCAAGGGCAACTAGATGCATATCTGCATGTGTGGGAGCATCCGGGATCATCGGCCAATGACTCTCTCAAGCTTGCTCCTAATCTCATAGCATTTCATAAAGAGAGCAATAGGGTTTTCAGAGCCCGCATTGCTTAGCACTATTACCAAGAATACCTAAAAAGAATGAGTTTTGATACGCTCATTACCTTGTCCAGGGACCATCGCCTTCACCACCTCGGATCATGTGAGCTATCGCTCCCCTCTTAGCCAGTAAGCTGTCCACGAGGTTGAATTGTCAATAATTAATTTTCTTGTCCCCAGATCATTAATCCATCGAATGATAATGATTTTTCAAATGCTTATTATCTTATTCGAGGACCGCCGCCCTTCATTGTCGAGGATTACGTTAGCTGTCGCTCCCCTCCTAGCCGGTAAGCTATCCAAGAGGATGAATTGTGGAGAATTCATTTCCTTGTTGGGTAACTAAAACACCCCACCTCTATACTCATAGTATCCAAGAGTATTATTGAGTAATACTATCAAATAATATAGAGAATGAGGCTATATCTATCCCATACATGAATATTCCCTAATGGTAACACTGGTACATATTTAAACACTAAATTTAAATCACCATAAGACATCCACAGTAGCGGAATAAAGCAATAAACATGCATGCCTCCAGGATAGAGCAATACTTAATATACAACAGATATCAAAAGACCACAGAGTCAATCACAGTGATAATAAATAATACAAAAATAAAAAGGTATGTCCATTATATAATACATTGATATTCACACAAGGGACAACAAAAAAACGTGATAATAATCTATAGAAGCAAATATCTAGACACCTCTGTGCCCAAAAAACACAAGCTGGTCCATCGTCCCTGAATCTAGAAAGTCTCGGACTAACCTGAGTATTATACAAAAAACACACAATGCAGACTACATCTAAATTAAGTGGTTGCATATACATACATGCATATCTATATATAGGTGAAATATATATATATATATGTGTGTGTGTGTGTGTGTGTGTGTGTGTGGAAAGACAACAACACTATTTCAATGCATCCCTAATATTGAAAACATCAATAAAAGCAAGCACAAAGATGTCATCACCAATATAAAATTATGTAAAATATTATCTAAACGAAACAATATCAATGGGTGAATCATCCATATCCAAAATCATCATCAAAATTCAGAAATATTTAAATTTGAGATATCGTTAGTTATAGTTAGGCCAACAAACAACAATGCCCAAGTATATCTCTCAATCTCGAGTAAATGTATACCAATATCAATACAAAGATAGGCCACCAATAAAAGAAATAGTATACAGCAAAAGATATGAAAATCCATTATACTTTGGACACCTATCAAGATTGTTAGAACCACCACTTTATGGGTTCAATGACAACAACTATACAATCACATATATTATATATCTTATCAATTTATAGGTATACACTACAAAAGATTCCTATGTTCAAAGATATCAGGACTCGAAAACAAATAAAGATTTATAGACCATACTACGGTCATACTAATGTTAATAGTCTTAGATTAACAATGTAAGATCTCTTTGAGTACACATGCACACACAAATTCAAAAATATAAAGATTTGCATCACAACAAGCTTTATTTTTGGAATTGCCAGCAACAAATATCAAGGGGAAACCAACAGACGTCTATGACAAGGCTCGGGATTATTATCCCTGAAGCCGTAGACGTCTATGATTTTTCGAACAGACGCATGTCATCTGGGTAACTACAATATCATGAACGGATGCTTCTGTTCATATTGAAAGAACTCCTCTCTTCCTTAAAAGTTGCAGCCTTAGATTAAAGAGATTTTATCTAATAGTACCAACTCTTCATTTACATCTCGTTGATTCTATAAATACATCGAATATTGAGATTATAAGTTTAACTATTCTATTGATTTCTACTACTTTCTATCTTCATACTTATACACTCTTTGCTTACATATCCTCAATCAATTAACCAAAATATTATTTTGGTTAGATCACTTCCTACTATTCAAACATTCACTTTCATATACATAAAGGAGATTATAGGAAAAATAGTACTATTAGCCAATATCCGTGTTATTTGGAACATAAGATTGTCGAAGAAATACTTTTGTATTAGCTTATTCCTCTGAGCGAAGTGAGGGTTATTGGTTAAAGGAATTACGAAGGGGAGCTTCGGGACTGGATGTAGGACGGGTGGTCCGAACCAATATTAAAACTCTGATGTGCTCGCTTTTATTATCTATCTTATTTATACTCTGTTAATTTACTCTACTTAGTATAATTGTTAGTATATACTCTTACATTAGTATATAAGCTGCATTATATAAAATCCTATAGACTTTCATTTGGCATCAAAGCAAGATTATTTCAATTTACAGTAACATGTGATTGAAAACTTTTTAATATGGTAGGTACATTTTATGAAAGTCAATCAACTTCTCATCCTCCACTATTTACTGGTTCTAATTATGCTTTTTAGTCAACACATATGCGAGTTCTTACGGAGGACAATGGTTTAGAAATTTGGCAAACTACTCAAACTAGATATAAAGAACCCACCGTGGACACAAGCACTTGGACCAATGCATAAAAAACATAGCAACTAATAATGCCAAAGCCATGAATGTTTTATTTTATACACTTGATAAAAATGAATTTTCAAAGAGTTATGTTTCGCACAACTGCATATGATATATGGCGCACTTTGCAAGTTACTCATGAAGGCATGACAAAAGTCAAGCAAACAAAAATCTCTATTTCACAGAATCAATATTCATCATTTAAAATGAAAACTAATGAATCTATTAGTGACATGGATTCTAGATTTCAAACTATAAAAAGCGATCTCGTGGCACTTGGGGTCAAATTCACTGATTCTAATTTAGTTACGCGAATCTTAAATTCTTTGACTATCGAATGGGAAAGAAATATTTTAGACATAGAAGAAGCCAACGATCTCTCTCAACTCAAAGTCACAGAACTAATAGGAAATATGATGTCATGTGAAGCTAATTTGCATGCAAGAAAGGAGAACAATTATGAAAAGAAGAATATTACTTTTCAAGCAAATAATGACAGTCCCGACTTGGATGAAGAAGAAATTGTATTCATTGCTAAGAACTACAACAAATTCAAGAAACTCGAAAGGATGACAAAATTTCAAAATGGTGGCAATTCAAATCATTAAATCAAACATCAATCATATGTTATGGATGTGGCAAGTTCGGTCATGTAAAGAAAGATTGTCCAGAACTAAATAATGAAAAAAGGAAAAGAAAATTGAGAAATTCAAAAAGAAGCGAAGAGCTTTTCATGTAAATTGGGCCGTTCTTCTTCTTCCTTTGACGGTGATAGTAAAAGTGGCACAGAACAAGCTACTGTATGTTCTATGGCCAATTTTAATGTGGTACGTCCTACATTAACATATGATGAAAATTTTAAAATTACTATAGAATTAGATGATGAAAATAGAGAATTCAAGAAATAAAATAAAGAATATATAAGAAAGATAAACAGAGTAGAGATAGAAATTGGTTTATTAAAAGATGAAAAACAATTTTAAAAGAAGAACTAGAAATAACTCAAAAAGAATGCAAAACGTTATCTTCTCAAAATGCTACTCTATTACATGATTTAGAAAACAGTAGATTTGAAAAGACCAAACTTGAAAAAGAAAAACTAGAACTTAAGGCAAGGGTAGATTCTAACAATATTGAAATTTGTCATCTTAAGAAAAATTGGATAAAAGAACTAGCAATGTATCAAAATTTAATAAAGGAAAACAAAACTTAGAAAATTTAATCAAAATATCAAGACCATCAGGAAATCGAAATGAGTTAGGATTTAAAGCTAAGAAAAACCACAGAAACTATAGTACACAATATACTAAATTCAAGAAACCTATTTCAAAAATTAAGATTAATACTCGTGAAACAAGTAGTGTCAAAATATGGATCCCTAAATCAAATAACAAATTTATTAGGAAAAAACTTATAGATGAATACTTGAAAAATATTAGTTATAATAAAAATTATGTTTTTAAAGGTCCCAAACTTACTTCGGCATGGCTACCTTTACCCACTAACACATAGGACCCTAATAAGAGGAAGTGGGTACTAGTTAAATCTTTACTATTTTGCAGGTTCTCAAAAATAAAATTAAAAGTAAAAAAAAAATTGGATGCTCAACGGTGGATGTTCCAAGCATATGATGGAAAAAGCACACATGTTATCAAATATAACATATATCAATGGTGGCACTATGATATTTGGAGATAATTCAAAAGGATTTTCATCCGCATTGGAGAAGTTATCAACGTCGGTATATCCACTTCTCCTCTTATTACTAATGTTTTGGTAGTGGAAAATCTTAAACATAACTTATTAAGTATAAGCCAACTATGTGATAAAGGATTTAAAATTGATTTCAAAAAAGAAAAAAAGCATGATCAAAATAAAATTTTAATTTTTGAAGGATTAAGAAAGCAAAATATTTATGTTTTAAATATGAATATTAAAAATAATAGCGATTTATGCCCAACCGCCAATCATAATGATCCATGGCTATGGCACAAACACTTTTGTCACGTAAATTTAAATATATAAATCAATTAGCAAAGAATGATTTAGTAAAAGGATTATCGAAAATAAATATTAAAGTTAAAAAATTATGTGATGCCAGTCAAGTTGGAAAATTAAAGAAAAGCACTTTTAAATCTAAGAAAGAAATTACTACCAAACAACCGCTTGAATTACTTCATCTAGATTTATTTGGCCCAACTCAAGTAAGATTAATAAATCATAACATATATGTATTTGTTACGGTCGCTGATTTTTCATGATACATTTGGAAAATATTTTTAAAACATAAAAATGATACGTTTGAAATGTTTAAATTTTCGCTGAGATAATTAAAATTTTAATGAACTTGAAAATTAAAAGTATAAGAAGCGATCATGGTGGTGAATTTGAAAATGATATTTTTAAACAAAAATTGCAATAAAAAGGGAATTAGTCATAATTTTTCTTTTCCCCGAACACTACAACGAAATGGCATAGTAAAAAGGGAATAACGAAAACTGCAAGAATGTGCATGAGCACTATTTAGTAGTAGTAGTTTACCAAAAATTTCTAGGCCGAAGCTGTTGCTACTGCATGTTATGTACTAAATCGTGTAACAATTCGACGTATGACTAAAAGTACATGTTGCGAAATGTTTGTTCAAAAGAAACCTAAAGTACCTTATTTTCGTATTTTGGGTTCTAAATGCCTTATTTGAATACTAAAGATAATCTTGGAAAATTCGATCCATAAGCTGATGAAGGAATTTTTGTTGGACATTCGGATCGTAGCAAAGCATATAGAATCTATAATAAATAAACTAACATTATCGAAGGAAGTCTTCATGTTACTTTTGATGAAAATTTTCAAAATACCAACAATGAAAACAATGATGAAATCTATAATAACAATAGTATTAATAATACTTCTGTAACTGAAATAATAATACCATAAATAATAATAATAATAATAATCTTTTAAGATCACCATCTCGAATCTTAAAAGATCTTCCAATTAACAATGTAATTGGTGATTTAAACACAAGAGTTTCAACAAGAAATTAATTAAATCAAATAAGCCATGATGGATTTATATCTAATTTTGAACCTAAAAAGTATAAAGAAGCATTGAAAGTTGATTTTTGGATTATCGCCATGCAAGAAGAACTTAATCAATTTGAAATAAATGATGTATGGAAACTTTTACCAAGACTAAATGGTCAATCTGTAATAGGAACAAAATGGGTTTTTTAAAAACAAATCAAATTAAAATGGAAACATTTTTTGTAATAAAACAAGATTAGTCGCTCGAGGATACAACCAGGAAGAAGGAGTTGACTATGAAGAAACATTTGCCTTTTAGCACATCTTAAAGCTGTACGAACATTGCTTGCTTTTTCATGTCATCATAATTATAAATTATTTCAAAGGGATGCCAAGAGTGCATTTTTAAACGGTTTCATAAAGGAAAAGATTTATGTTGAACGACCACCCTTGTTTATTCATGAGAAATATCAAGACCATGTTTTCAAACTTAAAAAGGCATTATACAACTTAAACAAGCACACCGTGCTTGTTTTGGGAGACTAAAAACACACTTACTAAATTCTAGTTTTCAAATTGGAAAAATTAATTCTACATTATTTATAAAAAGAGAAGATGGTAATATACTAATTGTACAAACTTATGTTGATGACATCATATTTAGGTTAACTGACCGAAAACTATGTAATTATTTCTCTAACATAATGAAAAATGAATTCGAAATGTCGCATATGAGAATTAAATTTCTTTATAAGTTACAAATAAACAAATAGAAAATAGAATTTTTGTAGATCAAGAAAAATATTGTAGAGAATTACTAAAACAATTTAGAATGGATTGTACTTCAAGTAAACTAACTCTAATGAGCATGATTTTACATTTAGATAAAGGTGAAAATGGAAATAATTCGATCAAAAATATACCAAAGTATGGAAGGATCTTTGTTATACATAACGGCTAGTAGACCGGATATTATGATGAGCATGTGTCTATGTGCAAGATTTCAAGCACAACCTAAGGAGTACATCATCGAGTGGTTAAAAGAATTCTATGATACTTAACTCACACCAAAGGCTATGACTTTTTAAAGGCAGCTCTTTCGAACTCGTATCATATAGCGATGCAGATTTTGGTGGTTGCAAGACAGATAGAAAATGCACAAGTGGCACATGTCATTTCATTAGCCAATCTTTGGTTTCGTGGTTTAGTTAAAAGAAAAATTGTGTCTCTCTCTCTCTCTCTCTCAACATGAGAAGCCAAGTATATATCAGTAGCCTTAGCCTACATAAGTAATTTACATGCAACAAACTCTTCAAGATTTCGGTAAAATTATGACCAACTCTCCTATATATTGTGATAATACCAGTGCCATAAATTTATCCAAAAATCTAGTTAACCATTCTCATAAAAAACATATCGAAATTCATCACTATTTTTTAAGGGATAATGTAGAAAATGGAATTATCTCTCTTAAATTTGTTAACACTGAAAATCAAATTACCAATATATTCACCAAATCTTTATGTGAATCAACTTTTATAAAGCTAGACCTTGGAGTATGTCCAATTAATAAATAATTAATTAATGTATGCCACATTAATTAATCATTATAAACATTACTTTTTATATAAAATTTTAAATTTAATTCATTCAATCTTTTGACAACCGTAAAAACAAAACGGTTAACAAATTAATGGTTAAAATAAGTCTATCCATATAAAGTTCTACCTATAAATAGACTATACAATCTATTTATACATAATTAACGAAAAATAAAAATAGAAATATTATTCATAAATTTACAAAAACTAAACATGTCTTTTGACCATGATTCCACTTATTCAACTATCGACTTTAGCTCACCCTCATCAAATAGCACCTACGTATCACCAACTAAAACCATACCTCCATCAATTCGTTCGGCCTTGCTAAACATCATGGCATCACCTACATATCACATCGGATTCTCTCCTAAGGAAAAGAAAGCCAAAAGAGCGATTAATCTAGAATTAACATCTCTCAACACCGAAGTTGATGCAATATATCACTGTCAACAAGAAATGATGGGAGTTCAATGAGAAATGTATTACTAACAACGACGTCAAGGATCTCACCTTGACTTTCTCAAAATATGTATTCTAGTAATTTATGGTCATTCACCAATAAAAAAGTTCATTCATCAAAAATCTCCTCATTTAACAGAAACTCCTGTAAAAACTTGTAACATTACTCCAAGAAATTTATGCAAGGAAGGACCATCAAACCAAGACTGGATTGATATTCTAACTCACCCAAGTTGGTCTCCACTTACGCCTCAAGATAAGAAAAATAGCATTAACTCGGATCAATCTAAAATAAAAATTCTTCCGTAAATGATTAATTCTATGTATATATATGCATATGCTTATATATAGAAATAAATATGTAAACCATATAATATATAATTTTTTGTATGTTCATTAGTTATAATAATTGTTTCTTCAATCTATGAAAATACTCAGTTAAAATGTGATGCCCTACCCCGATACCAACATTAACAAAGAGTATTACTGGGTAGTACCGTATGCTAATGCGGAGAATATGGCTAGTTAGGAGCGACCATCTATAGCCTTGTCTTAAATATCTAGTGAATACGTCGATAAATGCTATATATATATTTTTCTAATTCAAGTGGATCAACATATTCGATAAATACTTATTACAAAGCCATAGTTGGCTATAGGATCTATCGTAATAAAATACGACAACAATTTATATAAAATATATTACTGAACAATAGCCAAATATATATATATATACACACACATATACACATATACGCAAATACATCCCAGCATAATACAAATGATACAACAGAAGTGGAACAAGGACTATAATATATACCACGATTCAATACAGTAAATAGTTATCAGAGTCACAGAATACAACCAAAACAACAAAAAGATAAATATCCATGGCGGAAGCAACAGAGTAAAGTCCTATGGCAAGTATCTAACCCGAAACAACTCGGTCTAACCCGAGTATAAAATACATGGGTAAGTCCAACTAAAACAATCGGTTTAGTAAGGATAAATGGTAATATGATGCATAAGGAAAAGGATAGGGTATCCTCTCGAATGAGAAGAAACAATAATAAGAGCATGCCACTATATCAAATAAGGTAATTACACTAACCGTATGTCCTCGAAATAGGTAAACTCACCAAATAACACTAAGTATAATAAATGCCTCATATCATCGGCAAAATCCCAAATGCCACTAAAATGGTTTTTGTGAACTATATCTCCAAAATAGGAGAATCCCAAATCTCAAACTCAAAACTCACCATAAATGGAAATCACAAAAATATTCTCTAAATAGAGAAGTCTCAAAACGCAAAATACGCCAAAAATGGCGATCTCATATATCTCCAAATAGGAAAGTATAAATTTAAAATAAAGGTCAAGTGTTGGCAAACCCAAATCTCAAATACAGAACTTGATAAGGAGTTCAATTTTCAAAGATGTAATCGCCGTACATAATATCTCGAACGGCTCAAATGGCCAATAAAATAAAAAGGCAATACACTTGGAAAATCATAAAGAAATTAATGAAATCATCTCAAAGATATAGCACGTGCTTATGGCCGAAGTCCGCCTAGTATTGTTCTCTCAGAATAAGGCGCCACGTCTCCTAGACAAATGTCCCAAAGGATAAAATATGTCTCTTAGATAAACATCTCGATTGACAAATACGTCGCAATGACAAACGTCTCTTAGACAAACATCTCGAAGGACAAATGACCCGAAGGTCCAGTACTAGCAAATATGTCCCTTAGACAAATGTGTCACAAATTCTCGGAAAGGAACCCAAACAGTGTTAACGTGTGTCACATACCGCACGTTGGCACTAAACGGTTTACTAACCACTAGTAAATTGCTCACTAAAAGCAGTAAAAAGTTTACCTCGTCTCGTCAGTAAACTCTACCCGAAAGTCAAAATGATCAAATGAACAAGTCGGGAATTAACCGATAGGGTAAATGCACGTGTCCCACCCCACATGTTTTACGAAACCATTTAATTCTCCTTCTCGTTCACTTGAATAGTGCAAAAATGTGTATTTGATATATAAAATGATTTACTTTGGAAAAACAAATTTTTAAAACCAACTTTCGAAATCAATTTAGAAATCTTATTTAAAAATTCCCTTATCATAGAGAATAAATATATTTTATATTGAAAATACTCTAAAAATACTACATACTAATAATTTGAAATGCCCATTTATTTTAAAAATCATTTCAAAAAGGTTTGGAAAAATCTGTGCTTAAAAAAGACTAAAAATTCAATAAAACACTCAAACCGATATTCAAGTTCAGTTCAAACTAAATTCAAATTTAATCCAAAAATTAAATTTCAAAATCTTAAAATTTTGGCTAGTCTATTGATAGACATCATGGCTCTCAAAAACGGCATAAAAAATCATCATCAAAATCAAGTAAATTAGAGAGCCAAACAAGGTAGAACAACCTAGAAACAAAAGAGCAATACAGGAAAACGCAGGGCAAACAAATGCCCCCCTAGGTCGACCATCAAGTCGACCTCTGAACTCAATTGGTCGATGATACGGTCGACCTAGCTAAGCCTTCTCACGCAAATTGATTTGCAGCGAATTTCCAAGCTGCGAACTGATTTTCAGGTGAACATTTAACATAGAAAATGAATGTATTTTTCAACCAAATTTTGCAGGCATGTAGAACAACATATAAACTACAATCAGTAGAAAATCCAACAACATTCCATTGTTGGAATTGGAAGTTACAATGGCTCAAAGATGCAACCCTAAACATACTTGAACAGAGAAATAAAAACTATAGAAACTTAACAACAGATAGAAACTTTTGTACAGATTCAGGAAATTTGCACTTTGAATTGGCTAAAATTTGTGAGTTATTCAACTTACCTTGCTCAAGATGATCAAACACTAGATTTGCAGCCAAAAGGTTGAAGCTTTGAGATGGTTTAGGCCTCCAGAACCTGTAGAAACTAGAAACAGAGACATGCAAACAAAAAGAGACAATTAATAGACAATCTCCTTTAAAACAAGATAAGATGAAAGTATTTAGGTTTTGGAGTATGATTATCCGTGAATTTTACTTTAAATTGATAAAAATCTCAGCATGAATTGAAGAAATTTGGGTTTTAAAAGCCATAAATTGAAGAAAATGAAGTTAGGTTCTTTTTCTGTTCACTGACTAGAGGAAGGAGATGAGAATGGTTTCCTATACATACAAGAAATGTTTTTTTTACATTTGCTTATATCTTAGATTAGGCTAATGGTCATTAGGACCGAAATAAGAAGAAAAATTAAATGGCCTAAGTTATAAAATCAATAAATCAAATGCACATATATTACACTATATGAAATAAGACAAATGCATTTTCTTTCAAATTTTTTACAAAAACAATTTATGTAAACTTTCACACATATGAAATAAAATACTACATTGTATAAAATGATAATTTAAGTTTTAAAACATTTTTATTATTAAAATCGCTTAATTTACAAATATAGCTAATATACACCAAATAAATGCAAAAGTCCACATCTTTAACTTCTAAAATTTTACAAAAATATATTTCTTTCTTAGAAAAATATAATAATTCATATTAACCTCAATTTCATAATCAAAACACATTTTTAAATCAAATTCACCTTTTTATTTAAATAAACAACCTTTAAAAATCAAATACTTCCTTTAAAATTTATTAAAAGAAGTATTTGTCAAGAATTAATAAAATTATTGCACTTTCTCCAAATAAAAATCATTTTCCATTCATTATTAACCTAAACAAACAAAATAAAGCTTTTAAACTTTATTTTCTCATTTTCATTCCCAAACTTTATTGTTTATTCCAAATAAACAATTTAAAATCTCCTCCGTTATAATTTAATAATAAAGGGTAATCTCCAAAACCAGGGTTGTTACATAAAAACAATTCAACCATCAAGAGTGAAAATATTCAATTCTACCTCTCACAGACGTCTGTGAACAAGAGACCAACGTCTGTCATATTGCTCGGAAAAGCAATATTGAGCGATCTCAGACATCTGTCGCTCCTTCTCAATCATCTGAGCTAAGTTTCGGCTGCTACCTGAGGCCACTTCATATATATTTCTATTAAAATCACTTCAACCATTTACCAATCTAACTTCAAATCTAAAACTCCAACTCTAAAACCTTAACTTTCCAAAACCCTATTTCATAAAAAATGGTTCCCAAAGCAGAAAATCCCATTAGCAAAAGGTCAAAGAGAGGTCAACATTCCTCCTCTCAGACCCACCTTATCACGATGCCCACATTCAAGAATGGCTTTGAAATAGCCCAATTAAAAACAAAAGATTTGAAGAACTGAAGCAAAAGAGGCTTCATTCAGGTCTGTTCTACTAGTTGTGCAAATTTGGAGAATATCGTATTAATGAACTCACCATCGCCTCGAGTTGTCGAGATTTAATCAGTTTTGACAAAAACGAAGAACAAATTGATCGATTGGCCATCTTTTTTTTATACAAACTTAAGTAGTAATGATATTTGGACACCTAAGAATGAAGTTGGTTGGTTATAGACTAGTGCTTATGACCGCATTTTGAAAATTAGCGTAAACACAATTAGTCGTTTACTCGATTGTTCCTCTATTGGACTTGATTTAGAGGAAATTCCCAACCAAAGAAATCTGCCACGTGATGACATAACACATCAAATTTGAAGGATAGAATGCCGCAACGGAAATCTATTTACTTACGACCCAAAGCTAGGCTATTAAATCATGTGATAATTCATATAATAATACCCCATTTAGGAAGTCGTGAAAAATTATATGAACATGACCACAAAGCCCTCTATGTCATATTTGGTGGGATTAAAGTAAATTAGGCTCAATTTATTCATGATGAAACTAAAAGCATTTGGTCTCACTACCGACACACAATTATATATGCTCCATACATCTTTCATCTCTTACACGGTCAAGGGGTACCTTTATATATTTCTCATTTAGAAGAAACTCCTGTCAAAGAAAGCGGTATAAGGTTTTTATCCATAATGCATCTTTTCGAAAGACCATCTCCAATCATGTTCTTGACTCAATGGCCTACGCAGCACCAATGACAAATGCATTTGGTCCCTACTCAGTAGGCTCAAACTCCTCCTCCTCCACAACAAACTAATTTATCTCGTCCTCCAAAACAACCTGGTTCCTCTAATCATACTAGTAAATACTATTCTGATTCGGAGATTCATGAAGCTCGCACTGAACCAATAAAAAATGGATCCATTCGTGATTTAATGCTTCAAAATCAAAAATTAATCACGGTCAACAACGAGATTTAAACACTAAAATGGCCGATTTGGAACGATTTTTTTCAACAAGAATGACTTAAATGGAGAAAATTTTGAAAAATGTTGTGTCCAGTTTAGGCATAGTATTGAAAAAGGTACATGGCAGGTCATCTCCTTCGTCATCGTTTTCTACTTCGCCAACACCGCCTTCTCAAGCACAAATACCAGTATATCTTGCTCACACCTCTCATGAACGAACTTCTCAAGATAGAGGCAAGAATACTGAGCCAGAACAACCGGTAGAAGAGGAAGAAGATAGTGATGATATGTCTTTGTCCGATCCTAGCAAATCTCACCAACAGCATTATATGGCTTTTCGAGGGCTCTCAATTCAAGAAAATAAAGAATATAATGATCAAACTTAATGGCCAATCGAATACCAACAAGATCCATTCGCCTACTAGGAATATTATGAAAACTATAGCGGACTGTTCTATTTATCAAACTGGTAATACTAGCTTATTTCATTTGCTCTCTTTTCCTTTGAACTATGCTATGTAACTTTGATGTATTGTTGTACTACTTATATTTTTGTTATGTCTGTTGTTGAATTCGTGTTAATCGTTGAATTATCTTATGTTCTATTTGTGTTTGACTTGTCTATTTTTTGTTTTGTATAATTTTTTTATTATGCTTTGATAATTACAAAAGGGGAGAAATATATGCATATACATAGGGGGAGATAAAAATAAGGGGGAGTTATTTTCATCATGACTAACGGTTGTATAGTTGTCATCATCAAAAAGGAAGAGAATGTTAGAAGCTCCACTCTATGGTTTCAATGACTACAACTATACAATCACATATGTTATATATCTTATCAATTTACAGGTATACACTTCAAGAGATTGCTGTGCTCAAAGATATCAGGACTGGAAGACAAATAGAGATTTATGGACCATACTAAGGTCATACTAATGTGTTAATGGTCTTAGATCAATAATGTAAGATCTCCTTGAGTACACATACACTCAAAAATTCAAATATACAAAGATTTGCACCAATACAAGCTTTATTTCTGGAATTGCCAGCAATAAACGTCTATGGAAAACCAACAGACGTCTGTGACAAGGCTTAGGATTATTATCCCTTAAGCCATGTACATCTGTGGTTTTTCCAACGAAGGTCTATCATCTGGGCAACTGCAATATTAGAATAGATTCTTCTGTTCATATTAAAAGAACTCCTCTCTTCCTCAAAATTTGCAGCTATTAGATCAAAAAGATTTTATCTAGCAGTAATCACTCTTCATTTACATCTCATTGAATCTATAAATACGTCAAAGATTGAGATTACAAGTTTAACTATTTTCTTGATTTCAACTACATTCTATCTTCGTATTTATACACTCTTTGCTTATATATCCTCAATCAATCTTAACCAAAAAAAATTTGTTAGATCACTTCATACAATTCTAAGCATTCACTTCTATATACTCAAAGGAGACTATAGGAAGAATTGTACTATTAGTCAATATCTATGTTATTTGGAACACAAGATTGTCGATATTAGCCTATTCCTCTGGGCTAAGTAAGGTTTATTGTTTAAAGGAATTACCGAAGGGAAGCTTCCGGATCGGACGTAGGATGGAACGTTCGAATCAGTATAAAAACTCTGGTGTACTCGCTTTTGTTATCTACCTTATTTATAATATGTTAATTTAATATGCTTTGTATAATAATTAGTATATACTCTCACATTAGTATTTAAGTTGCATTATATAAGATCCTATAGACTTTCACGGATATAATCTCATCTCCTTATATATGAATTAATGAGAATAAATCGTGATGGTATTAGGTTGCCTAACCTATATTTATACTTAAGTGAGGTGAATCAATATAACATGCTAATCTATCACTTCGTTAGAACTAGAAGGGATACTGATGGTCATATGCCCGCTAAACGAGCCTAGGGTCACCTAACTGGATCTGCTCCTATAGTCTTCAGTTACAGTGACAAACATCGTGACACATATCCACCGGTGGCTCATTAACACAAAGCCTCTTAGTCATGACTCTACTTTTCCCCTATAGGTAACGGACTGCTGGCCTATGTGAAAGAAGGGGCTATAGGGCACCTACCGTATTGGTCACCTAACCCAAATCTCTTGGTCGGCATCAAATTTAATATCCAATAAAGTTTCACGTATCTGGGGGTACGACCCCAAGGTCAGGCCGCCAGGGTGGATTCTAGCTATCTGTATCTCTCCAATGCCAATAACAGGATTACATCATGATAGTGGCACGCAATATCAATAAACATAATGGCATCTACCCAAATCAAATATATGAGCATCACCTCACGTAAGTACCTCATAATATTATTCATGTCATGTGAATGTTATCTACTTGTATTGAATAACTAAAGATCACAATAGCATCCCATACCATTGCATGATACTCAAACATTTATTCACGCTCATAAATTACACTCAAGCTCCATAATATTCTATGTGATCAGTCTAATGAATGACTTGAGAAATATTACCAGAAGTCTCGTAACAGACAGGATTATAAGTCTAGTTTTTTAGATTAGTTGCTACACTTAATGAAAACACCAAAACATTCAAATATAAATTTTGAAAGAGTTACGCTATAAATGTATAATAAACTATTAAATATATTTCTATATTTGAAATAATAAAAAAAATTAAAATATATTTTGTATATTGAAATATATATTGATTTTATTTATTTAACCTTAGAATAAAGATTTAAGTACAAAAATTTACTTCTAAATCTTACTTGCATATTTTAAAACATTCAAGATCACTTACAAACTAAATATCCTTGATAATTGAATTTCCATACTTTTCTATAATTAGTTACTATTTTTGAATATATATATATATATATACCTAAAAATTAAATCATATTTATTTCAATCTGTGGAATATAATTCAATATTTTCACTTTATACTCAAACTAATTTGAAATAAAACATTTTCTTTTAAATTATACCATATTTGAAATTCTCATATTATAGAAAAAGATTTTTATTTATTTAAAATGTATCTAATATCTTTTAATTATTTTATTAAAAGAGTTCTATATTTTTCTAAGATTTGAAAACTCTTTTAGAAATATTTAAATAACCTTTATATTAAGAATCTCTTTAACATATATTATAACTTTCATAGTATATTTTATAAAATAGCTAAATAATTTATTTTACCATAAAATTAATTCCAAACTTATAATATATCATAATATTTATTTTAAAAAAGTTTTATAGCCGAAAGGAAAATATGTCTATATTTATTATTTCAAAAATATATTTGTAAATACGAAAATTACTAAATTGAATATAATTTTGTAAAATATTTATATAATATTTTTAACAAAATTTTAAACTCTTAAATAACTTTTCAAAACATTTAAAGCATCCTTTTAAAACAAGAGAGTAAATAAATACCTAAATATATAAATTATGGAGTGATATTACTCTATGAACATAACAACTAACATCACTATATATATATATATATCATGCGACCCGGGTGGAGTTCTTTCGGACTCCGGTCTTCTATAAAATGCACACATCAGCATACCATTCGCAATCGGACAGAGTTCTATCCGCAAATTTGTACTTCTAATTAACAAACACAACTAACGTCTAAACAATCATCAATGCAAAGCCAAATTACCAAAACTTTGATCAACAACTCTACCAAAGCAATAGGATATAAATATAAATATTGCATTGCGATGAAATATGGATATTGCTAACCCACTTTTGAGCCAAACTAGATTTCATCTGGATATAGAAGATCAAAATCAAGATAAAACGATTTACAAACTTGGAAACGCGATCAAAAGGACTGGAGAATTGAACTCTAGAAATTTGAGTGGAAAATTGGCTATGTAAATAACTCGGCCTTGAGTTATTTAGGTTGGCACCGACCTTTTTCATATCTCATTTCTGCCTCCCAAACACTATATACCTCTTATACTACTCCAACATCTCATCGTCAAGTGGCTTCTCCAAGATTCGAACGAGGAACTCCAAGGATTAACAAGAGGAAAGCAAAGAAATAAACTAACAGGAAAGATCACTAGAATCTACGCAAAGTTGTGAAAATGCATCGAACACATCAACTTAAAGGTAGAAGAGCATTGCAAAAGAGCTATAGCAATTTCCACTAAAGGAAATAACTTGGCACCAAGTTAAATGACTTAGTGTCGAGTTATTATTTGAACTCAGTCAACTTCAAGTTCACTTGTGCAATGCCAGGCTTTCTTCTAGACTTCGGAGCAAGCGGGCTTCAGGATCTGCTTATATGTTTCCCTATAAATACTAGCATACTTGCAACCTAAAAGGGATATTCTTCTGCTCTCTAAATTTTGGATCCAGAACTTCTTCTTCTTCAATCCTATCTTCTACCTCTCAAGCACTCTAAAAACTCCATTATAAATCTGAGATCCACAAGATTATGGCTAGATCTGATATAACTAGTTGTAATTGGAGGGAGAATAACTAATAACAAAGATTGAAGTGGACGTAAGTCGGAGATTATGCTGAACAACTATAAAAACTATTATGTATCTCTTTACTGTTCTACTGCTTCTACTACTTTTGCTTTATTTTGAATAGATCTAGTGCTTTCATCTGATTTCTAGGTGTTGATCTATTTTTGGGTTTAACAGATATGGTATGAGTGTAAACTCATTTAATTGCCGAGTATAGTCTTACTACCTCCACCTTTCTCTCATCTCCATATTCTCATTATCAGGGTAGTAAACTTTACACAAATCCTACTCGTGCATCACCAAAGCCCGAATTGATTTCAAGCTACGCTATTCTTCATTCACTGACAACCACGTGCGTTAGTGCTTCCCTCTACAGCCATTACATTGCGGCATTATCTATCTCTAGCCACCATTTCTAAAGTTCATACATCATTATCTAGCTTACAGATGCCTTGTTGCTTCCTCCACTATCATTGCATCGCGCCCCCTGCATTGCCTTCAATCATCGTGCAATACTGCCTTTGCTAGGCCTTTAGGCATCCGTGCGTGTGTGTGACATATTTTTTTCTCCTTTTTTCTAAATTTATTTATTTTCTTTTTTTCCGTTCGTCGATTTAGGATTTTGGAGAATTTTGGATTAGGCTAGAGCACTCAGGCAAGAAAAGAGAGAATGGTTTTGCGTTTGGGCTTTAGTTTTCTTATGGGCTTAATACCATATTTTATAGTTTTATACTTTTCATTTTATCTACTTGTTTAATCTCTTTTTCCCTTTTATATTACACTCTTATTAATTTAAAATTAAATTTTAATTTAATTTCAGTTGATTTGTAGTTAATTCTACACATTATATTTCGATATTTGGGAAATTTTATTCAATTCAATGCTTGTTTATTTATATCTAATTATTCATTGTATTATTATAAACTAATTTTTATTTTTGACTATTTCAATGATTTATAAAAATTATTTACATTACAAATTATTTTATATTGATTAAAATATTTAATTCAATTGCAATATATTATTCAAAAAGAATTGACTAATTTTATCTAATTTACTAAAACCAAATCTTTTACTAAATAAATATCAATTAATTAAAAATTTATTTTCAAGATTAGTTATTATTATAAATCAAATTCAAGTGTTTTATTTTAATTAACTTTATTCATTACTATAATATAGAAAGTAGGGTTGTTATAGAAATGCCCGAATTATCCAATGAGGAAGAGCCTTCATGTACTCATTACCTTGTTCGGGGACTGCCGCCCTTCATCATCCAAGACCTCATGAGTCGTCACTTCCCTCCTAATAGATAGGATATCCATAAGGATAAACTACCAAGAATTCATTTCCTAGTTAGGGAATGCCCAGGCTATCCAATGTGTGTGAGTTTTCATATGCCATTACCTTGTTGGGAGACTACCATCCTTCGCTACCCAGGACTGCATGAGCTGTCACTCCCCTCCTCGCCGACACATATCCACAAGGCTGAATTTCCAAGAATTCATTTTCTGTCGAACACAGCTAGGCTATCCAACAAAGTTGAATCATAAGCATTCGTTTCTTTATTTGGGGATTTCTCCCTACACCAAGGGCTTAGGTGAGATGTCTCCCCTTAAATACCATAGCACATTGATAATTGGACATGCATTTGCAATGGTCCATGCCCCTCATCCATGATGTCGTTCATCCACCAAATCGGATGTGTTTTCCTACCGTTGAACCAAGACATATGCAGATGAGTTAGAACCATCGAATGGTCTGATAATTAACAAGAAATTCAAAATTATAACTCGAAAATTCAGAATTCAAACAAAGTTGATTGATGTAGAGTCTTGCATTCAACATGAAGGAGGCAAACTATTTTCAAGAAAAACCAAGTGCAAGTCACCAAAAACTAGATCAAGTGCCAACTCGGTATGACCCATGAAGGCTATTCAAAATGTACACTTCAGGATGATATAAGGCAAGGTTATATGCTAAGCAATGCATGAAAATAATAGTAGTGGCCCAAGGCCACTCCGATCAAGGTGATGATGAAACTAAGGCAAATAAATGGAAAATAACATAACTGGTAACTAGACTTCGAGTTTGTAACGACTCGGAAATTCCGAACCAAAATTACCAGATAGTTAAGAAAAGAAGAAAAGAGAAAGAAGAAGAAGAAACAGAAACAAAACACAGAATCTCACATTTCGCAGCAGATAAGATATAATATCAAATAAAATAACAGTTTACAAAGAAGAACTATATCAGTACATTTACATTTTATATATCAGAGTTACAATATTTACACAACACTGGACAGCTTTAAACAACATGTCCAAGATATACAACTATATATCACAGTGGAAATACTCCATATGTTCCTGCCATCCAGCTCGCCTCCTGAGCTCCAGAACGTCCTTACCTGGATATCTGTAATACTCGGTCTGACCCGAGCATTACATCAAAGTAACACCCGGGTCAGGCTGGAAACCAGCGTGAGTAAACCCATCTAACATACTATTCAACAATATAAAACTTATTTAAACCCAGGGGTAACTCGTACTTCACTACGAGTTCTCAATTTATTATAGTCAGCACATCCACACATCAATATCTATGTACCTCTACATAGTTTAAAGGGTCCAATTTCTTAAATCATTCCATTTCCAGCCTATTGATTTCACATATTAAATCCATAAGGAATTTATAGAGGATTATTAATCGAAGTGGTTCCGGGTATTTACTAATACCTGACTCTGGTTTCTTCGAATTTAATACCATCTTATCTCAAATTATTCAAGTGAAACTCAAATCAAACTTTAAATACAGGGTGTCATCTATATGCATTAATTCATCATCAATGAATGACTACATTATCTCAGTTTAAATCCAATCATATTACATCACATAACATCTTAAAATACATACCCAAGATATCAATCAATCTAAGGCATACCATATTATTCAATCATTCCTAATCAAGATATATTAGTCTAACCATTTCTATTTAATTTAATTAATTTTCAATGAATTAAATTAAATACTTTATAAATCTTACTTATTTAACATTAATTAATTTTACTCAATTAATTGATCATCCCATAATTATTTATCTTGATTAATCATTCTTGATTGATCATTCTTTAATTACATTAAGTAATTTCTCTTTAATTAATTACACAAACTAATTATTCTCAACCCATCACATTAATTATCCTTTAATTACCATCTTGATTTATTACCCAAATTAATCATCCGATAATCCTTACATTGACTAATTATCCTTTAACTAATTCACACTCATTAATTAACTCATCCTTAATTAATTTCCTTAATTAATCAATCTCTTTATTGATTACACTAAGTAATTAATTCTTAATTATTTTCCATTAAGTAATTGTCTTCTAATCACTTTATTTAAGAAATTTTCCTTTATTTAATTACTTCCAGTAATTACCATTTAATTACTTACCCTAAATAATTACTATTTAATTACATTAAGTAATTATCTATCAATTACTTTACTAAGTAGTTATACTTAATCAGCAATATTAAGTGATTATCTTAAATTTAATTAACTAATTAATTAACTTAAATTAATTTCATTAATTAATTAATTAATTATCACTTAATCACTAGTTAATGATTCTTCCCTTAAAAACATTCATTAACTCTTCACTAATTACCTCATTAAGAAATTATTCTTAATTACAATAAGCAATTTACTTTTAATTTATTTCACAAATTTATTACTCTTAATAAATCTCAACCTTATTAATTTAAGATAAATTCTTTAATTATTTTAACTACTTATTTGCATCATTAAACTTTATTAGAAACCATTTAGATATCTATATATTTGAAAATATATAATTTACTTTAAAACAATCTAAACACTTTAAATCCTTGAAATTATATTCAATTTAGACATCGTTAAAATTTGATTATCATTCATTTTGACAACTTGTTAAATTAGACCTGCCTTTATTTCCTTTTCTTTTCTTTTTTTTAAATTTTTTTGAACTTGCTAAACCTGCTGCTAAAATAAAACTAACCCGAGCCCTTAAACATGATTCTCGAGCTAGCCCCTCAACCTCCCCAAGACCTTACAAAAAGCTTCTACTTTGAGTAATCCCACTAAATCCCTCGAGTTTGTCCCGAGTCGAACGCTTGTTCCCAAAGCTTCGACAAAACCAGGTACAACAATATGCACTGTGCACGTGCATATCGATTCCACGGGCCTCCGATCAATTTTCCAGCCTTCAACAAGTCGACAACGACTTCGCCATCCATTTCGGTGCTCCAGTACAACAATTCCATCAACCATTCGAAAATTGGCAATCTTATCAAACTAGGACTGAACATGATCAACCCATTCTACTCGCCGACGATGATCCAGTCGACTGGAATCGTCAGCACCCCTTCCAGAGTAGCTTCTTGTCACCATGCTGCAATCCCATCCCACACGATCCGTTCCGATACGCCCAAGTCGTCGAACGAAGTGTGACGCCCCACCGCTATACCCACGCTAGCCAAGAACACTACGGTGTAATGCTGTCAACTAGCACGGAGAATAAGGCGGTTGAGGAGCGACCATCTGTATAATTGCTTTGTGCGAGTACAGATATGCCAGATAAAAATATAACTTTTCATCTCAAGAGGAAATCCGACATACCGACACAAACTCAAAGCTACTACACAGTGGCTATAAAGGTCTTCGGAAACAAATATAGAAATAAACATAACACAAATCAGTCACAGATAATTCATATCACAAAGGCGGAAATAGATATGAATATAACACATGAAAGTGTATATCAGAGTAGTGGTCAAATAAGATCCACAATAATACAAAGGAATAGCAACACGTGCTATACAAAAGAATACAACTATGAGTCTATATCTCAAGTGTATACAACAAAAACTACTAATCTAAGTAGTTAGCCAAAAGTCAGAGTAATGAATCCCTGGGAAGAAGTCAAGCAGAAGCACCTGTAACATCTCGGTCTGACCCGAGTATTATTTAAGAAGAAAATAATAAACGGATCAGTCTAGCTATAAATATCAGATGAAATGATATAGAATAAGAGATATGACTAAACATATAATAATCACAATGCCAAGCTGTGATAAATAAATAATTGAAAAATCAATAAGAGATTATTCAATATCGCAAAGATCTTCTCAAAGATAAAAAGGAATGTCATACTCCTAATTTCATTCACCAAGCCACAATAAATGAAATATATATCAATGCCAATCATAAAAGTTGGTGAAACATAAATTCCAGAAATCAACACAAGAAATCCAGAAATCACAATAAAAGGATGGCCAATCCCAGAAAAATAAACTCCTCCTGACAGTGTATAGTCCCCCATTGCGGACATTGAGCCGTAGCTCCTCCTAGTGAGCCGAAGCTCCTCGTGACAGGGTATAGTCCCCCATAGCGGACTTTGAGCCGAAGCTCAATGTAACGACTCGGATTTTGCCCGCTCGAAAATCGACATCCATACTTCAAATCGTACTCGAATGCCGTAGATTGGACCGTTCAAATTTCGATTCGCCGGAGCTTATAACAACATTAAGTATACAACACAGCGGAATAAAAAGAATAATACATTGATATACAATATCTGATACAACAGAACGATACAATGAATATCAATATACATCAGAGATATGATACAATAAAATAGCAGCGGAAAAGAAAACGATAGATAACATCTAGCAGCGAAACAAATAACTCTAAGATAGTCTTCAAGGAAGAACTCCAGAAATAACTGCAACTCCATTTCCAAGAACTAATCCAGCAATAGCTCGAACTCCCAATAACATATCACCAAGCTCAGCAAGACTGGTGTGGTCCAAAGACTGAACCAACTCCAGATAATCCACTATATCTAACTATCTGTAAAACCCAACTCTAGACTGCTCGTGTAGAAAATAATGAGCACCCAGAGTTTAGGAAGGAAACAATAAATTCCGGATCAGTCGTGGGACTGGTGTGAGCAACAAAACAGTTTATCTTTAAACAATCAACAAAAGATTTTAAAGTCAATTCGCAATGCTTTCGAAAAATGAGACTACCATAAGGCCTCCCGCACACACACACAATGCAAACGCAGAATCGGAGGAGATTTCTCCTTATGATAGTCAAAGATGCTTGATACGCATTTAAAATAACATTTGATATTATTACTAGTGTATAGTGTAGAAGAAATTCATTTCGAAAGTAGAATATAAATCTTAGCCAGCATAGACATTTCAAACTATGCCTACTATAGCTACCATCCAAACAGTGGTGACCACCATAAGTGAATGGCAGGTTCTACAACTAATACTGTATAAGTTTCGTATTGGGAATTGGATTTCCAACAAATGGTCAGGCCAAGGAACTTCCCATTGCCACATGAGAATGCCTCTGCAAAGACATCCCCGAGAACCAAACCGGAACTCTGCCAAGACAAGGTCGGGTTACCCCTAACTGGGTAACTACTGACACGAGCACGCCATTCCCCGATCGTAAACCACCTTTCTCACGGGATCCCGAAAACCAACAACCACAAAGTAATAAATTTGTAGTAACCACATAGGTTAAATATCTGGGCTCCATACCATGATACCACCTCTATCCAGAAGGAAATGCACATACCCTAAAGGGAGCTACCCCTCATAACCTTGCCGCATCTTTCCTGTTTTGACCATTTCCGGGGTGTGAGGCTCGACGAAGTCACGTCCACAAAAACATACTTTATACAAAAGCCATGCTTTGGGTCAACAAATGATCAACACAATGATCACCAAGATAGACGATCAAATAAACGATCCTATCACAATAATCAACACAATGATCATTTCAGCAACACTCAGCATGTCACATTACCAAATTGGGAATATATCGCTGATAACTTCAACTATATAACCTCTGAGCTCGTACGTCTCAGAGAAGGGTGTTAAGCTAAAAGAATAAATTCTCCGCCACCAACAGAAATATATTTGAAAGAAATCGGCTTTATATCTCAATTTGTAATGTCAGACATACAATCCATACAAGTCTGTTCTGGGTTCGAACAGAACCGAAGGCACTTACAAAGAAGTCCTTGCAACCCGGATATTCACAATCCTGATCGGATTTTCCCATCACTTAGGGAGTTTCTATACCGGCGCGACTCGGTGCAGAAACAATCGATAGGTCATCCTATCGCTTTCACAAATACCCGGTCTTCATCACCGGTCTTCAAATGCTATCCATAACGACGTATCACATATTCGGAATGGGTTATACGACACAAAGGTCCTTTCCCGGTTAAACCGAATAGTGAGCGAAAATATTTTCAAAACATATGGATATGGGATTTCAATTAAGTCACAACTTAATAATTCAAACTTTCTTTCAAATGGTTTAACAAATTACCATTTTCAATCTTTAAACAAAAAGATTCATTTTCACAACCTTTAACGGTTTAAACAATTTTCACATTTAAATCTTTTAAACAAAAGATTCATTCACATATTTTCCAAATCAATTTTCATTTCAATTTGATTTAACTCGTTAAATCTTTAAATCAAAGATTTAACTTATAGCCTTCAAAACAATTTCATTTCAATTTGATTTAAACAAATCATCAATTTAAATCTGTTAAAAATAAATAGATTTAATTCATAGCTTTCAAAAAGAATTCATTCATAACTTAGGAAAATCATTTCTCTATTCAATCTTGAAATTCCCCTAATTAACTGTAATCTCAGTTCTTATCTAAAAGTGTTTATCATTTGAAAACAACAGTTTTCATTTTGGAAATCTGATTCATTTATACGAGTTGAAATCCTTGAGTTAAATTCAAATTCCCAAAAATAATACTTTAAAAATGGTTTAACTCATAATGACTAGTATAATATCATTAATCCCTAATTTCAAATTACTGAATTCAATTTCAAGTATTGAATTTAAATTTAAACCAACTTATTTAAATTCAAAAACTTAATCAAGTAATTTAAAAATAATAAATTCTATTTTGAAATTCCATTCCAAAAGCTTTTCACATTTATTCCGATTCCATTTCCAAAACATTTGAATTTAAAAATTCAAATTTAACTATTTCAAAAATCTGCGACTTAATCGATTTCCTCGTGAAATCATATTTGTGTGTGTATAAGTGTGGTCCAGGGGTTATACACAATAGTGCAACATCATACAATTATTACAGATCAGAACATAGAAATATAATTGATAAGCGATATAAACAATAACGCTTATCATATATTCACAGATTCACAGATAATATACAAATGTATCATCCATAAATGAACAAATTATACATACCACAATCTACAGAACAAAATATCACAGATCAGTCAGGACAATCAATTCAAGGTATCTCATAAAATGCAACCATTCATAAGTAAGGTCAAGTATTTAATAATCATTTATAAACAGGGTTAATAAATTACTTAATCCTAAGTAATTCAATTTATTTCAAACTAAATAGATAACTTATTTAATTAATGAACTTCTATTTATTAACTGTTACTTAAATTCTCAATTAATTAATTGATTGATTGATTCTTGATTATTAACTTACTTATTAAAATTAATTACAAATTACTTTAATTAACAAATTATTATAAATTTAATTAATTAATTAATCTTTAATTAATCACTTAAATTAATTATCACTTATTAATTAATTTTTAAGTGATATGTTAACATTCCTTAAGATTTAAAATGATTTAACATGTGATTTATTTTAAATTAACAAATTTAAAGTTATCAATTAAATTCAAATATAAATTAAATAACATTCTAATTACATTATATTAGTCAAACCATCTTTACATCATTAACCTTATTAAACCTTAAACTAACCTAACCTAGTTAAAGCACAAATTAAAGCTAAATCATGTTACACGTTCGCCCAGAAAAAAAATACCCGAGACCGCCTTCCCTCCAACTCGTGACGTTCACGAGACTAGCCCGTGTCTTCCCCTCACTCACTCTCTCCCTGTTCTTCTCCTCTCCCCAGTTTCCTACCTTCTTCTTATATATATATATATATATATATATATATATATATATATATATATATTTTTAAAAGAAAACTTCGGCCCAATGAAAATCCTGGCCCACTTCCTCTTCTCGGCCCAACCCCTCTACTCTTCTCCCCTTCCTTACTTCTTCCCTCTATCTCATTACTACCTGTTACAACAACATGATGCACGAACAAGCCGTGCATGTGCACATCACCGCGGCGCCCCTCCAACCAACCTCGACGCCTCCTACCCATCGAGTATCCCCTCGACATCGAACCCCGGTCGTCTAAAAACTCGAACAAGCCCACAATCAAAATCGAGCATAGCTCGAGCGATCGCGAACAACCCTCCAACCATAAAACTTGCTCGCCTGAACGATTTGGATCACCAGGAAATTCCCCCCTCCGGTCACGAACGTGTCAGCCCCAAAGCCATCATCTCCCTGAAAATCCTCGAACTCGATGCATCAGAGATGGTGTACGCATCATGTTTCCAGACCCCATAAATTTCGAGAATAAAACCCTAATTCGAACTCAAACTCCCAATTCACGCAATAGAAAATTTAATTTACATTTTTCCCAACATCATGATTGGTTATGCTTGCTTCAACTCAAGTTTCAGCAATTTAAATTGATTAAATTCCGAGAATTTGATAAAAATTCAATTTTTGTTCAACCTCAAATTGCTCTTTGAAAATAAAGTTAAAAATCTTCATTCAAATTTTAAAAATCATAACTTTTAGTATTGATTCAAGGTATAAACTTGAATTAGCAATCTATGACATTCAACTTTATCAAAGAGGTATTTGATTTAACTGTATAACATGTTACAGTGGTGTATTTCCTACAACATATTTAAAATTGGCTTTAAATAAAATCTTAATTTAGTTTGAACATTTTGTTTAAGTTGAAAAACACTACAAATTATCAGAGTTGATGAGAATAACATGAGTTTGAACAAGGATAAGTAACTGTAACAATAGAGAGCATATGGCAGAGAAGATAAATACACAGTATGACCTATATATATATATATATATATATATATATATATATATATATATTCATACACACAAATATATAAGCATCTCAACATCCATACAAACAATAGCATCACAATATTATGACCAGTTCAAGGTTAGTTACTCACCGTATTTCCAGAGGAAGAAGAACTGATTTGTATTTATTTTGAAACAGCAGTTTGAAATTTTGCAGGCTAAAGCTTCTTCTTCTTATATTTTTCTTGGTTGAGTTGATTTGTATTGTTATGTTTTGTTTTAGTTTTATTTAGCTTATGAAAAAATGCAGACCTTTGAAACTGGAATGCAAGCTTTGATGAACAAAATAGAATAAGGGAATTGATGTATATGAAGAAAGTAAACAGGGTGGTTGTTTGTACCATAGGCATGGCTGCAGGGATATGTTATGGTGGCTAGCAGATTTCATTTCGGCTGAAGATAATGTTAGATATTATATTGTGTACTAAGGACATCTTTGCATTAATGGCTTAAGTCCTTCATGTCTTCATTATGATATTTTTCTTTTGCCTTATTACTTTGCATGTATATATCTTACTTGCCTTTTTACTTTTGAATATAATGAAGTTCCATTTTAATATGTTGTTTGAATTTTTTTTTTTTTTTACAAATTTGTTTAATGTGTATATCTTATATTTTATAGTTTACATAACCAAAATCTTTAGATATTTATTTTATTCCTTAATACTTCTTATATATGTTTACTTATTGTTTTTGTTTTATATATAATTGTTCTTATTTTTATTCATAGCTTAAATATGAATTATTTTACTTTACAAAATAAGTGAACTTCTATTTTTATTTTACTCTTATTACTTTTGTAGCCTACTCCATTTGTATTATCTTGTATTGATTTATTAATATGAGATTAAGATATATATATATATATTTACTTTATATTGTTATATCTTATATTTTATTTACTTCTTATTTATTGTCTTGTATTTATTATATATATTTTAATCATCAATAATAAATTAACAATTCACTTATTTATTCATTTCGTACTTGTGTCAATGTATATACTTTAATATTTATTTTTCAAACCATTAATATAAGATTTAAATTCAAATCAAAATATATATATATATATATATATACACAAGATTTTATAATTTCAAATTGACTCATATATACCCAAATATACATGTATATATATTTATATTCACATATATACATATATATACAATATTCAAAAATTTAAATGATTTATATAGAATATATTTGAACTCGGGGAAACTCACATCACTATTTATAATCAATTTTATAAATTTTTATTCAAAAATTCATTTAATTATCAATTTAAAATAAATTAAAATCTAGGGTCGTTACAAATTTCCCCCCTTAAAAGAATTTCGTCCTCGAAATTCACAGGCACGAAAACAATACAGAGATAGACGAAAGATAGAAGAAATATCTTTTCAAATCAAACTGGATATCAATTCTGCATTTGGCTCACCAAATCAGAATATCAACAACAGATACAAGAAATTATAATAGAATTTCAATTTTGGTTTTAAACAAAATTGTTTTATTGATTCAATTCAAATTAAGCTCTATATTCTATTAATCAATTTAACTCAATTTAAAATTTCAAGTTTATTCAAAATTTGCAATCTCAAATTTCAAATTCGTATTCATTAAGGTTTAACTCCAAAACTGATAAGAAACAGATGAAGATACGAAGTAAGATCTTCTACAACGATTCGTAGGGTCCTCACCGTACCGAAACTTCTTTTTGGAGCTGCCACGAAGCAATTCAAAAGAATTTTGGAAACGAATCAAAGAAATTGATAAGAAAGTTGTTTCCACTATTGTTACAGAGTATCGACCATTTATAGTCGTATTTCCCTGTCCTCTATCTCGTTCTCTTTTTGCACTCATACTTACTATCAGTGGATAGTAAGAGAATTTACTGAGGCATTCAAACGGATATCTTAAGGATTACTCATTCTAGGATTTACTTCACCCTATCTCTAATGAGTTACTTAATGTGTTACACTCCTGAGCTAAAGTTTAACCTTAGCTCTGATACCAAATGTGACGACTCGGATTTTGCCCGCTCGAAAATCGACATCCATACTTCAAATCGTACTCGAATGCCGTAGATTCGACCGTTCAAATTTCGATTCGCCGGAGCTTATAACAACATTAAGTATACAACACAGCGGAATGAAAAGAATAATACACTGATATACAATATCTGATACAACAGAACAATACAATGAATATCAATATACATCAGAGATATGATACAATAAAATAGCAGCGGAAAAGAAAACGATAGATAACATCTAGCAGCGAAACAAATAACTCTAAGATAGTCTTCAAGGAAGAACTCCAGAAATAACTGCAACTCCATTTCCAAGAACTAATCCAGCAATAGCTCGAACTCCCAATAACATATCACCAAGCTCAGCAAGACTGGTGTGGTCCAAAGACTGAACCAACTCCAAATAATCCACTATATCTAACTATCTGTAAAACCCAACTCTAGACTGCTCGTGTAGAAAATAATGAGCACCCAGAGTTTAGGAAGGAAACAATAAACTCCGGATCAGTCGTGGGACTGGTGTGAGCAACAAAACAGTTTATCTTTAAACAATCAACAAAAGATTTTAAAGTCAATTCGCAATGCTTTCGAAAAATGAGACTACCATAAGGCCTCCCGCACACACACACAATGCAAACGTAGAATCGGAGGAGATTTCTCCTTATGATAGTCAAAGATGCTTGATACGCATTTAAAATAACATTTGATATTATTACTAGTGTATAGTGTAGAAGAAATTCATTTCGAAAGTAGAATATAAATCTTAGCTAGCATAGACATTTCGAACTATGACTACTATAGCTACCATCCAAACAGTGGTGACCACCATAAGTGAATGGCAGGTTCTACAACTAATACTGTATAAGTTTCGTATTGGGAATTGGATTTCCAACAAATGGTCAGGCCAAGGAACTTCCCATTGCCACATGAGAATGCCTATGGATAGACATCCCCGAGAACCAAACCGGAACTCTGCCAACACAAGGCCGGGTTACCCCTAACAGGGTAACTACTGACACGCGCACGCCATTCCCCGATCGTAAACCACCTTTCTCACGGGATCCCGAAAACCAACAACCACAAAGTAATAAATTTGTAGTAACCACATAGGTTAAATATCTGGGCTCCATACCATGATACCACCTCTATCCAGAAGGAAATGCACATACCCTAAAGGGAGCTACCCCTCATAACCTTGCCGCATCTTTCCTGTTTTGACCATTTCCGGGGTGTGAGGCTCGACGAAGTCACGTCCACAAAAACATACTTTATACAAAAGCCATGCTTTGGGTCAACAAATGATCAACACAATGATCACCAAGATAGACGATCAAATAAACGATCCTATCACAATAATCAACACAATGATCATTTCAGCAACACTCAGCATGTCACATTACCAAATTGGGAATATATCGCTGATAACTTCAACTATATAACCTCTGAGCTCGTACGTCTCAGAGAAGGGTGTTAAGCTAAAAGAATAAATTCTCCGCCACCAACAGAAATATATTTGAAAGAAATCGGCTTTATATCTCAATTTGTAATGTCAGACATACAATCCATACAAGTCTGTTCTGGGTTCGAACAGAACCGAAGGCACTTACAAAGAAGTCCTTGCAACCCGGATATTCACAATCCCGATCGGATTTTCCCATCACTTAGGGAGTTTCTATACCGGCACGACTCGGTGCAGAAACAATCGATAGGTCATCCTATCGCTTTCACAAATACCCGGTCTTCATCACCGGTCTTCAAATGCTATCCATAACGACGTATCACATATTCATAATGGGTTATATGACACAAAGGTCCTTTCCCGGTTAAACCGAATAGTGAGCGAAAATATTTTCAAAACATATGGATATGGGATTTCAATTAAGTCACAACTTAATAATTCAAACTTTCTTTCAAATGGTTTAACAAATTACCATTTTCAATCTTTAAACAAAAAGATTCATTTTCACAACCTTTAACGGTTTAAACAATTTTCACATTTAAATCTTTTAAACAAAAGAATCATTCACATATTTTCCAAATCAATTTTCATTTCAATTTGATTTAACTCGTTAAATCTTTAAATCAAAGATTTAACTTATAGCCTTCAAAACAATTTCATTTCAATTTGATTTAAACAAATCATCAATTTAAATTTGTTAAAAATAAACAGATTTAATTCATAGCTTTCAAAAAGAATTCATTCATAACTTAGGAAAATCATTTCTCTATTCAATCTTGAAATTCCCCTAATTAACTGGAATCTCAGTTCTTATCTAAAAGTGTTTATCATTTGAAAACAACAGTTTTCATTTTGGAAATCTGATTCATTTATACGAGTTGAAATCCTTGAGTTAAATTCAAATTCCCAAAAATAATACTTTAAAAATGGTTTAACTCATAATGACTAGTATAATATCATTAATCCCTAATTTCAAATTACTGAATTCAATTTCAAGTATTGAATTTAAATTTAAACCAACTTATTTAAATTCCAAAACTTAATCAAGTAATTTAAAAATAATAAATTCTATTTTGAAATTCCATTCCAAAAGCTTTTCACATTTATTCCGATTCCATTTCCAAAACATTTGAATTTAAAAATTCAAATTTAACTATTTCAAAAATCTGCGACTTAATCGATTTCCTCGTGAAATCATATTTGTGTGTGTATAAGTGTGGTCCAGGGGTTATACACAATAGTGCAACATCATACAATTATTACAGATCAGAACACAGAAATATAATTGATAAGCGATATAAACAATAACGCTTATCATATATTCACAGATTCACAGATAATATACAAATGTATCATCCATAAATGAACAAATTATACATACCACAATCTACAGAACAAAATATCACAGATCAGTCAGGACAATCAATTCAAGGTATCTCATAAAATGCAACCATTCATAAGTAAGGTCAAGTATTTAATAATCATTTATAAACAGGGTTAATAAATTACTTAATCCTAAGTAATTCAATTTATTTCAAACTAAATAGATAACTTATTTAATTAATGAACTTCTATTTATTAACTGTTACTTAAATTCTCAATTAATTAATTGATTGATTGATTCTTGATTATTAACTTACTTATTAAAATTAATTACAAATTACTTTAATTAACAAATTATTATAAATTTAATTAATTAATTAATCTTTAATTAATCACTTAAATTAATTATCACTTATTAATTAATTTTTAAGTGATATGTTAACATTCCTTAAGATTTAAAATGATTTAACATGTGATTTATTTTAAATTAACAAATTTAAAGTTATCAATTAAATTCAAATATAAATTAAATAACATTCTAATTACATTATATTAGTCAAACCATCTTTACATCATTAACCTTATTAAACCTTAAACTAACCTAACCTAGTTAAAGCACAAATTAAAGCTAAATCATGTTACACGTTCGTCCAGAAAACAAATACCCGAGACCGCCTTCCCTCCAACTCGTGACGTTCACGAGACTAGCCCGTGTCTTCCCCTCACTCACTCTCTCCCTGTTCTTCTCCTCTCCCCAGTTTCCTACCTTCTTCTTATATATATATATATATATATATATATATATATATATATTTTTAAAAGAAAACTTCGGCCCAATGAAAATCCTGGCCCACTTCCTCTTCTCGGCCCAACCCCTCTACTCTTCTCCCCTTCCTTACTTCTTCCCTCTATCTCATTACTACCTGTTACAACAACATGATGCACGAACAAGCCGTGCATGTGCACATCACCGCGGCGCCCCTCCAACCAACCTCGACGCCTCCTACCCATCGAGTATCCCCTCGACATCGAACCCCGGTCGTCTAAAAACTCGAACAAGCCCACAATCAAAATCGAGCATAGCTCGAGCGATCGCGAACAACCCTCCAACCATAAAACTTGCTCGCCTGAACGATTTGGATCACCAGGAAATTCCCCCCTCCGGTCACGAACGTGTCAGCCCCAAAGCCATCATCTCCCTGAAAATCCTCGAACTCGATGCATCAGAGATGGTGTACGCATCATGTTTCCAGACCCCATAAATTTCGAGAATAAAACCCTAATTCGAACTCAAACTCCCAATTCACGCAATAGAAAATTTAATTTACATTTTTCCCAACATCATGATTGGTTATGCTTGCTTCAACTCAAGTTTCAGCAATTTAGATTGATTAAATTCCGAGAATTTGATAAAAATTCAATTTTTGTTCAACCTCAAATTGCTCTTTGAAAATAAAGTTAAAAATCTTCATTCAAATTTTAAAAATCATAACTTTTAGTATTGATTCAAGGTATAAACTTGAATTAGCAATCTATGACATTCAACTTTATCAAAGAGGTATTTGATTTAACTGTATAACATGTTACAGTGGTGTATTTCCTACAACATATTTAAAATTGGCTTTAAATAAAATCTTAATTTAGTTTGAACATTTTGTTTAAGTTGAAAAACACTACAAATTATCAGAGTTGATGAGAATAACATGAGTTTGAACAAGGATAAGTAACTGTAACAATAGAGAGCATATGGCAGAGAGAAGATAAATACGCAGTATGACCTATATATATATATATATATATATATATATATATATATATATATATATATATATATATATATTCATACACACAAATATATAAGCATCTCAACATCCATACAAACAATAGCATCACAATATTATGACCAGTTCAAGGTTAGTTACTCACCGTATTTCAAGAGGAAGAAGAACTGATTTGTATTTATGTTGAAACAGCAGTTTGAAATTTTGCAGGCTAAAGCTTCTTCTTCTTATATTTTTCTTGGTTGAGTTGATTTGTATTGTTATGTTTTGTTTTAGTTTTATTTAGCTTATGAAAAAATGCAGACCTTTGAAACTGGAATGCAAGCTTTGATGAACAAAATAGAATAAGGGAATTGATGTATATGAAGAAAGTAAACAGGGTGGTTGTTTGTACCATAGGCATGGCTGCAGGGATATGTTATGGTGGCTAGCAGATTTCATTTCGGCTGAAGATAATGTTAGATATTATATTGTGTACTAAGGACATCTTTGCATTAATGGCTTAAGTCCTTCATGTCTTCATTATGATATTTTTCTTTTGCCTTATTACTTTGCATGTATATATCTTACTTGCCTTTTTACTTTTGAATATAATGAAGTTCCATTTTAATATGTTGTTTGAAATTTTTTTATTTTTTTTTACAAATTTGTTTAATGTGTATATCTTATATTTTATAGTTTACATAACCAAAATCTTTAGATATTTATTTTATTCCTTAATACTTCTTATATATGTTTACTTATTGTTTTTGTTTTATATATAATTGTTCTTATTTTTATTCATAGCTTAAATATGAATTATTTTACTTTACAAAATAAGTGAACTTCTATTTTTATTTTACTCTTATTACTTTTGTAGCCTACTCCATTTGTATTATCTTGTATTGATTTATTAATATGAGATTAAGATATATATATATATATATTTACTTTATATTGTTATATCTTATATTTTATTTACTTCTTATTTATTGTCTTGTATTTATTATATATATTTTAATCATCAATAATAAATTAACAATTCACTTATTTATTCATTTCGTACTTGTGTCAATGTATATACTTTAATATTTATTTTTCAAACCATTAATATAAGATTTAAATTCAAATCAAAATATATATATATATATATACACAAGATTTTATAATTTCAAATTGACTCATATATACCCAAATATACATGTATATATATATATATTCACATATATACATATATATACAATATTCAAAAATTTAAATGATTTATCTAGAATATATTTGAACTCGGGGAAACTCACATCACTATTTATAATTAATTTTATAAATTTTTATTCAAAAATTCATTTAATTATCAATTTAAAATAAATTAAAATCTAGGGTCGTTACACTCCTCCTGGTGAGCCGAAGCTCCTCGTGACAGGGTATAGTCCCCCATTGCGGACTTTGAGCCGAAGCTCCTCCTGGTGAGCCGAAGCTCCTCGTGAAAGGGTATAGTTCCCCATTGCAGACTTTGAGCCGAAGCTCCTCCTGGTGAGACGAAGCTCCTCGTGACAGGGTATAGTCCCCCATTGCGGACTTTGAGCCGAAGCTCCTCCTGGTGAGCCAAAACTCCTCCTGACAGGGTATGGCCCCCCATTGCGGACTTTGAGCCGAAGCTCCTCCTGGTGAACCGAAGTCCCTCATGACAGGGTATGGTCCCCCATTGCGCACATTGAGCCGAAGCTCCTCCTGGTGAGCCGAAGCTCAATAAAAACGACGTACAGTCCTCCACGTGGACAAAGAGACATCGCACAATGCTAGTCTAAACCATAAAATGATCGTCATGATCAAAGAGAAGTGTCGATTACAGTAAGCTAGTAAATATATGAGCTTAGCTTCATGTCCCATAACCACTAGCTTAACTTAAATATTTACGAACAAATTGTAGATCTCCACTAGAAAATTGTCACAAGAGTTTTCAATCGAACAAGTCCAAGAATTAACCGACGAAGTAAACGCAAGCGTTTCATACCACTTGTTTTACTAAGTCGTTTAATTGGATTTCTCATACGAGTGAGGTAAAGGTTTGTATATACTAATAGATTGGAAAACGGTTTTATAAACGAATTTGGTATTAAAATAGTATTGAAATCGTTTGAGGAAAGAGTTTTGATATTTACTATAGAAAACCTTTATATTTTAAAGTGACAAATCATAGAAGTGATTGTAGAAATAAACAATCATAAAAATTCACATCCGAAGACGTGAATAAAATCCAAAGAAATCGATACCGAATCCATCGAAATGGATATTCCAAGAATTCCCGAAGATAATAAGTCATCAAAGTCAATAACAAATGATAACAACAAAAGGGAATCAACACGAATCGATTAAAGTTGGATATTCAGACAACTAGGCAAAATAGGCATAGCTGGCAAATAGCAGCAGGTCGGTCGACCGGACTCCCTGAGTCGGTTGACCGAACCAGGGGTTGGAAGTGCTCGGGGCACCAGGTCGGTCGACCGGCCCAGGGGCTCGGTCGGCCGAAGCCTGTAACCAGCACTTCCAAACAGAGGTAGGAAGTGCCTGGGTAGCAGGTCGGTCGACCGGCCCAGGGGCTCGGTCGGCCGAACCTGTTGCCAGCACTCCCCTTCCCTACTTTGGACGAGGTGCAAAATCTCGATCAAATTGCATTCGCACGAGCAACGGCGCTAAGGGTTTATGCCAATCGACTACCCGGCCCTATATGCTCCTCGATGCATCACCAAAAACATGTTCAAACATCAAAGTTAGGATTTTTAACTAATTGAACTCAAAACACTAAAAATTGGAATATTCACCAAATCAATCCAAACCAAAAGCAAATGCACAAGAATAAGTGTTAGGAATTCATACCTAACAATGGAAGATAAATATAAGCATAGATGTGAGATAAAAATCTCACCTTTGAACCCAAATTAATGAAGGAGAAGCTTTTAAAACAAGCTAAGATCAATTCCTCTTCAATAACAACTCAAGAAGCTTCAATCTAAGCTTAAAAGAGAAACATTTCCTAAATTAGGTTTAGGAAATTTCTGAAATTGAATGGAGAAAGAGTTGGAGAAGATGAAGGAGGTGCTTACCAATGGGTTCACTTGAGTTTGGAGCTAGAAGTTGGATTTGCAAAAGAAAACTAGGGCTTAGGAATTTCCTTTTCCCATCTCTTCCACCATTTTTACTTTAGCTTGAAGTGTTTTAATTAAAGAGGAGAAGTTATGAAGAGAAGGGGTTGGGCTGAGCTAATAAGGGTGCAGTCCAAACCAAAGTCATAAGCGGGAAAAGGTAGCAAAAATCAACTTTCTCCAAACATATCGAAGCTTATACTCAAAAAGGTCGCAAACGGTATTTTAAACTCAATGGGAGTGGTCCCGAGTCCTAATTCGACCGTTTGCAAAAAGTAGCTTTTCGGACTAAAATCCGACGAACGATAAAATATTTAAATAAAATATTTAAATAAAAAATCGATAAATATGCGGGTTGTTACAGACTCCCCTCCTTAAAGAAATTGCGTCCTCGCAATACTTAAGAAGAAAATAAGAAGTAACAACCATGGAAGCATATCAACACAAAAGAAAATTTGAATCATGAAGTCCACCATAAAGAGCACGAAGGAGTAAATCCGAATGTTTTCGTTCGATGAATTCTCAAGATTTCTCAAGAGAAATGCTTAGGACTTGAGAACCATTGAACTTTTACCAAAAAGAATATCTTTATGTCGAAGGTGCTCAACCTCCGAAGCAATGATGCAGATGGAATGTTGGTTATAAGTCAAAACTAGTGAGACTTCAATTTCCACAATATCACCGGGCTCAAGAATAAAAACCGGAATCCCTAAGGCATTTCCGTAGATAAAAGACGTGAGAAAACGTCAAGAATAGCAGAAAATTGAGCTGGTGCAACCACGTAGTATAATAACAGTACGTCCGAGAAACTAGAAACTCAAATAATTTGGAACATCAACGTAGTACAAAAACGGTACGCCAAATGAACCAAAGCCCGAATAATTTCGGAACACCGACGTAGTACAAAAACGGTACGTCCAATGAGCCGATAAACCAGAACAACGATGCAGTAAAATAATGGTACATCCATTGATCCAGATAAGATGGAACATCGATGTATTATAATAACAATACCTCCGATGAACCGAACACCATAAAAGAACATCGGACACTAGTCCATAAAAGGAATGAGATAAAGCTCAATAAAACGAAGTATATTAAAACGTTCGATGAACTTGATAAAAAGATAATTCCATTCAGATATTATCAAAGAATCAACACCTTGTTGCCTACGACAAAGCGCGTTGGCAACACGATTTGCAGAATATCAAGATCATAAAATGCCAGGAACTCGAGTCGACATGAAGTTCCTTATGAGAAAATAAATATTCCAAAGATTTATGATCGAGGTAGAGTACAAATTTCTCATCCAAATATGATGATGCCAAATTCCAAAAGTAAAACAATAGCCGAGAGCACCAGATCATGAGTGGCATATCTAGTCTCGATAAGCTATAATGATTTAGAACCACAAGTGATAGCACGTTCTCCTTTGTAAGAGAACGACATCCAAACCAATACGACTAGTATCGGTACAAATAGCAAAGTCTTGGTTCCCCTCCAGGAATCACAAGAACAAGAGTATCGAAAAGAAAGAATTTCTTTTAAATAATCTTCTTTCCTGAAAAGTTAAAACTTTCAAAATTACATTTATCATTATGTAATAATCTTTCTAGAAAAATTTACTATTTTCAAGTCAATAAACTGTGTCTGATTGTCTCATCAAAGCGTTTAGGAAATTCCTATCGATAACGTTGATCAAGCGCATCGACCAAAATTCTTAAAACACTAAATGGGCAATACAATCACAAAATCATCTTCTATATGACAAAAATGTCTCTCAAAAACTTTTAAGATTATTCTTTGTTCGTTTTAAGAACAAAAATCCAATTATACTTATAAATAAATCTTATGAAAAAGATTTGCAAAATTTTAAATTACTATTTTCATCCAAAAATCAATAAATACAAGAATGGTCTCATCGAAATATTCATAGAATATTCGATCTATAAAATGGATGAAATAAGCTGGACAAACTGAATGACAAAATAATTCATTCATAGGAATCAGAACGAGTGCGGAGTGCGTAGGTGGAATGCTAACTCCCGCAACTCGTAGCCAAATGAAAATCGGTGACAATGTCGAACTAAAAAGACCTTAAAACCACACAAAAGATTTCTTAGGTGATAATCCTAAGACAAACTCAAAAATACCGGAAAAGTTTCACAAATTATTTAGATAAGAGAAACAACACTTTCCTTATAAGTGGGCTTAAGGAATAAAATGATTCCACCAAAAATGTGAAATCGGAATCACAAAGAAAAATTAGAAAGCTGCTTAACAGATAGAAAATGTTGAAGATGAATAGTCCACACGGAAAATAGGATATGAGCTTCACAAGATTAAGCCAATCCTTACAAAAATCAATTCCGAAGCCTAAGTAAAAATATCGGCTCGGAAAGAAAAATCACATAAAATAATTTCGACATCAATAAAGACAAATTGAGTGTTGCGGACCTACCATCCGGATTCACAACTCTCAAAGAACTCATCAAGCCCAAAATTGTTTAAAGGGAAAGAATCACAAGTTCACTTGATATAAAATAGTGAGATGGAACCCATATCAAAAAGAACTCAAATAAGAAGATCACGAAATAAAACAATGCCATCAAGGATTGAGTGAAAAATACCTTGACCGAGAGAAGAGTTTCTAGGGGCTTGCACAATATTTAGCTTTCTTGTGTCCTTGTTCAAAAGTTTGGGACATGCAGATAAAAGATGACCCGGTTTCTTGCAATAGCGACAAGAATGGGGTTTTGGACACATATTCGCATAGTGTTCCTTAGAATTACAATTGTAGCATCCTCCACGATTAGGGATTGGAGTCTTTGCTACAAAAGTAGTTTGCTTCACTCTCTTATTGGGATTAAGGCTCTTGAACTTAATATGCCTCTTCTTGGAAGTCCCAATATCACAAACACTTCCTTTACCAACCTCTCCATGAAGAAGAGTAACATCCACCAGCTGATTGAAAGAAACTTCAAGTTTCAAAGGTAGAACCATTTCGGGGTTCTTACTCAAAGCATAGATAAACTCTTGATTCTTTACAAGATCCAAAAGTTGTTGAGCAGACATGAATACTCCATCCAGGGGAGTAGCACTAGATTGACCGGCGCTGGGGCGGCCTGGTCTAACCATTTCTCTTCTTTAAGAAAGAAATAAATAAGAAGAAAAAGTTATTCTCAAGATAAATATCAAGCAATTCTTGATAGATAAAACAAGGAATCATAAAGGAAAATAGGATGAATCGGTACGAAGACTCGAATAAAATCCTAAAGCACGACTCCTAAGAAAGACTTAGGACGATGATCCTTGTTATAATATTCCATATTCTTCCGAAGTTTGGCTCTGATACCAAGCTGTGACGCCCCACCTCTATACCCACGCTAGCCAAGAACACTACGGTGTAATGCTGTCAACTAGCACGGAGAATAAGGCTGTTGAGGAGCGACCATCTGTATAATTGCTTTGTGCGAGTACCGATATGCCAGATAAAAATATAACTTTTCATCTCAAGAGGAAATCCGACATACCGACACAAACTCAAAACTACTACACAGTGGCTATAAAGGTCTTCAGAAACAAATATAGAAATAAACATAACACAAATCAGTCACAGATAATTCATATCACAAAGGCGGAAATAGATATGAATATAACACATGAAAGTGTATATCAGAGTAGTGGTCAAATAAGATCCACAATAATACAAAGGAATAGCAACACGTGTTATACAAAAGAATACAACTATGAGTCTATATCTCAAGTGTATACAACAAAAACTACTAATCTAAGTAGTTAGCCAAAAGTCAGAGTAATGAATCCCTGGGAAGAAGTCAAGCAGAAGCACCTGTAACATCTCGGTCTGACCCGAGTATTATTTAAGAAGAAAATAATAAACGGATCAGTCTAGCTATAAATATCAGATGAAATGATATAGAATAAGAGATATGACTAAACATATAATAATCACAATGCCAAGCTGTGATAAATAAAGAATTGAAAAATCAATAAGAGATTATTCAATATCGCAAAGATCTTCTCAAAGATAAAAAGGAATGTCATACTCCTAATTTCATTCACCAAGCCACAATAAATGACATATATATCAATGCCAATCGTAAAAGTTGGTGAAACATAAATTCCAGAAATCAACACAAGAAATCCAGAAATCACAATAAAAGGATGGCGAATCCCAGAAAAATAAACTCCTCCTGACAGGGTATAGTCCCCCATTGCGGACATTGAGCCGTAGCTCCTCCTGGTGAGCCGAAGCTCCTCGTGACAGGGTATAGTCCCCCATTGCGGACTTTGAGCCGAAGCTCCTCCTGGTGAGCCGAAGCTCCTCGTGACAGGGTATAGTCCCCCATTGCGGACTTTGAGCCGAAGCTCCTCCTGGTGAGCCGAAGCTCCTCGTGACAGGGTATAGTCCCCCATTGCGGACTTTGAGCCGAAGCTCCTCCTGGTGAGCCAAAACCCTCCTGACAGGGTATGGTCCCCCATTGCAGACTTTGACCCGAAGCTCCTCCTGGTGAACCGAAGTTCCTCATGACAGGGTATAGTCCCCCTTTGCGGACATTGAGCCGAAGCTCCTCCTGGTGAGCCGAAGCTCAATAAAAACGACGTACAGTCCTCCACGTGGACAAAGAGATATCGCACAATGCTAGTCTAAACCATAAAATGATCGTCATGATCAAAGAGAAGTGTCGATTACAGTAAGCTAGTAAATATATGAGCTTAGCTTCATGTCCCATAACCACTAGCTTAACTTAAATATTTACGAACAAATTGTAGATCTCCACTAGAAAATTGTCACAAGAGTTTTCAATCGAACAAGTCCAAGAATTAACCGACGAAGTAAACGCAATCGTTTCATACCACTTGTTTTACTAAGTCGTTTAATTGGATTTCTCATACGAGTGAGGTAAAGGTTTGTATATACTAATAGATTGGAAAACGGTTTTATAAACGAATTTGGTATTAAAATAGTATTGAAATCGTTTGAGGAAAGAGTTTTGATATTTACTACTAGTATAGAAAACCTTTATATTTTAAAGTGACAAATCATAGAAGTGATTGTAGAAATAATCAATCATAAAAATTCACATCCGAAGACGGGAATAAAATCCAAAGAAATCGATACCGAATCCATCGAAATGGATATTCCAAGAATTCCCGAAGAAAATAAGTCATCAAAGTCAATAAAAAATGATAACAACAAAATGGAAGCAACACGAATCGATTAAAGTTGGAAATTCAGACAACTAGGCAAAATAGGCATAGCTGGCAAATAGCAGCAGGTCGGTCGACCGGACTCCCTGAGTCGGTTGACTGAACCAGGGGTTGGAAGTGCTCGGGGCACCAGGTCGGTCGACCGGCCCAGGGGCTCGGTCGGCCGTAGCCTGTAACCGGCACTTCCAAACAGAGGCAGGAAGTGCCTGGGTAGCAGGTCGGTCGACCGGCCCAGGGGCTCGGTCGGCCGAACCTGTTGCCAGCACTCCCCTTCCCTATTTTGGATGAGGTGCAAAATCTCGATCAAATTGCATTCGCACGAGCAACGACGCTAAGGGTTTATGCCAATCGACTACCCGGCCCTATATGCTCCTCGATGCATCACCAAAAACATGTTCAAACATCAAAGTTAGGATTTTTAACTAATTGAACTCAAAACACTAAAAATTGGAATATTCACCAAATCAATCCAAACCAAAAGCAAATGCACAATAATAAGTGTTAGGAATTCATACCTAACAATGGAAGATAAATATAAGCATAGATGTGAGATAAAAATCTCACCTTTGAACCCAAATTAATGAAGGAGAAGCTTTTAAAACAAGCTAAGATCAATTCATCTTCAATAACAACTCAAGAAGCTTCAATCTAAGCTTAAAAGAGAAACATTTCCTAAATTAGGTTTAGGAAATTTCTGAAATTGAATGGAGAAAGAGTTGGAGAAGATGAAGGAGGTGCTTACCAATGGGTTCACTTGAGTTTGGAGCTAGAAGTTGGATTTGCAAAGAAAACTAGGGCTTAGGAATTTCCTTTTCCCATCTCTTCCACCATTTTTACTTTAGCTTGAAGTGTTTTAATTAAAGAGGAGAAGTTATGAAGAGAAGGGGTTGGGCTGAGCTAATAAGGGTGCAGTCCAAACCAAAGTCATAAGCGGGAAAAAGTAGCAAAAATCAACTTTCTCCAAACATATCGAAGCTTGTACTCAAAAAGGTCGCAAACGGTATTTTAAACTCAATGGGAGGGGTCCTGAGTCCTAATTCGACCGTTTGCAAAAAGTAGCTTTTCGGACTAAAATCCGACGAACGATAAAATATTTAAATAAAATATTTAAATATAAAATCGATAAATATGCGGGTTGTTACACGAAGCTCGGCATATACCTCAACACAAACCGGGCACCAAAACCTATTTCGCCATGGCCTGATCACCATAGCCATAGATAAATCGCCTCTCCAATTTTACAGAGATCACCCATCAACAAGCTTCCTCTGACAACAAAAATCAAACTTCCACACGTCGTCGATCGCTGGAAATTGTCGATATTCCCAAAATCAAACAATCCCAGATTTTCCCAAAATTACACTTCTTAAAATCACGAAATCAATATTAAAATTCATGGTTTACAACTACAAACCTGATTGTGGATTCCAAACCTAAAATCAAGATGTTTGATTTTGCTCCAAATTTCAAAGTTTCACTGTAACCTTTGTTTTAGAGATAATTTCTCAATTATTTAAATTCGAAATCATTTTATAAATGATGTTACCTTATTTTAAAACATTTTCTACTCAGGAATCAAAGTCCAAATTGATTTCTAATGGAAGATAGGAATTTTGTTTGAATTTTAAGGCTCTGATTATAACAGAGACAAGATTTAAACATAGTCCTATACATTCTTATATATATACAGGGCAGATTATATCATATTTTCATAAAAGAATTATGCATGCATACATATTTCATCATATCCATATAAATTTATCACATGCACCAGATTCAAACTATATTTTAGTATAAGATTACTCACATACACATGCTAAACAGAGAAACTTTTGCTTAAAATCTAGAATTTGTTCTGTACTAATTTGATTTGCACTGTCCTGGGTTAAGAACTGAATGTTGAATTTTATCTTGTTGTGGTGATCTTTGCTTCAAGTTCCAGTTGATGTTGAATCTTCGAACTTGTTAGTTTGCTTGATATATTTTGATTCGAGTCTACCCTTGCTAGATCCTGATCTCCTCTATTTTACAGGATTATGATTTTCTGGTCTTAAATTTCTAGGTTGAATATCTCTGGTTTTGATTTTAAAACAGATTTTTGTTTCTATTTTTTTTCAGGTTTGAAAAACGAAGATCAGAGAAGAGATGTGAAAATTTAAGAGAAATGTATATAGCCATTTGTTAATACTAGCTACACTTGTTTATTACCTATTTCCTTTAGCCTACACTTGTGATCTAAATTTTACCCATTAAACATTTGTCATAAGTTTGTATTTTTTGTGTTTAAATCCTTGCCCCATTTTTATATCTAATTTATAAATTATATTTTAAACCCCTACCTCATTTTAATTTATGAATCATATTTATATGTGTTGTCAAATTTACATTCATATTTTCCCTTAACAAAATATTGATAAAATTTTAAATTCAAGTTTCAAATTCAGATTCAAATTCAAATTTGAATTACAATCCATTTATTTAAATATAAATCAATACTAATTCAAGTTTTAAATCAACTCAAAAATATATATTGAACAAACACAAATTCAATATATAAATTTTAAGTAATTATATTAGGAGATTACCAATATTTATCCAGATATTTATAATTCAATTCTTATGATATTTTCAAATTCATTTACACATCTAGATATTTATTATTATCAGAATTTTACCTGTTCAATTGATTCAAACAGTTAATTACCCATTTATCAGATGTCCAAAAACCGGGTTATCACAGAGTTGTGATGCATAACTTCATACCGAGTTCACTATCAACATAAGAACGTAGACAAGATCTTCTTCCCAAACCTCTACCTAAATGTAGAGAATATGGGTAGCAAATATCAGTTCCTATTTTGTTGAACTACATCTATAAATAAAAGGATAAGGGCATCAAATTGAGATCCTTTTTTTACTTTCTAAACTCTTTAATTTTACAATGCCACTCTACTGGATTCTCACTGAGTTGTATGAAAACAGTTTATGTAATCTTTGAAAATTATTAACAAAGCTCATGTGGACATAGGCCAGAGCTTTTCCGAACCGCTATAAGCTTTGTTGTGTTATTTACTTTATTTTCCGTTTGGTTTCTCCATTTATTATGTACTCAAATTTGGGTGTTTGTCGAACTTTAGTTGTAAATATTTTAGTGCTTTCTGTGAAAACTCAAAATTTTCGTTGTTGGATCTATCTTCAACCTTTAGATTGCTATATTCAATGAAGTTGATCTAAAATTTCTTGTTGGAAGATCCACGATCACTTAGGTTTCCCTAAAACCTATCATAAGATCTACCAAGCTATGGTACGTGTCACCTTCTGATTCAAGAGAAGATAATTCTTCCTCATTAGATAGAAACTATAGAGATGGAAAGCAGAAAATGAAGAGGAAGGAAGTTGAGACTTCCAAAGTTAGGACTAGAAAACTCAGGCCAAAATGGGACAACTTGGCACCGATTTGATGCTACAAGTCGATACCGACCATACCGCCTATGTTGTAAATGATGATCTTTGTGTTGGTTTACAAGATGATGATGATGCTGATGATGGCCATGCTGTTGATAGCCATAGTGGTGAAGTTCAAACGTCTGTTGTTGATCCGTAACGTAGAGAAAGTAAAAGTCGAATGATCAAATAGTTGTCCTAGAGATAGTAGAACCATATATCATGCAACTAACTAAGACCGTTTGTGGAACCAAACACTTAAGGTAGGCTATGATGATCATCGTCCAACTGATTCGACATAATCAAAAAAATTAGCTGATATGGTGAATAAGCTGGTGAATGAAAACCAGCATAAAAATAATGATGATTGAGGATATTCTCCTCGTATGAACCTGTTTACTAAGGAGATTTCATGAGAGGAGTATCCTAGGAGATTGAAAATGCCCATAATGTCGTCTTACAATGGAACGACCGATCCAAGGCAGCATCTTCTGATGTTCTAATTTCAGATGGATAGTGCTAAGGGTACATATGCCATGCGATGTAGATGTTTTTCAATATTCTTAGAAGCAATAGTAATTATGTCGTTCATTTAGTTTCTGACAAGATCCATATTCTTGTCCGAACAGTTGGCAAAAGATTTTTGGAGTAGTTCAGGTTGCAAGCTGCACTTCTTAAAGATATGATGTCTTTATCCCTCATTTTTCAAAGTCTTGAACAATATTTTTAAAATTTCTTAAGTATATTTAATATAGCTATGATCGAAATGAGCAGTGCCAAAGAGGACATTGTGTTGATGGCATTGATCGGAGGAATTTATCAAGAAACAGATTTCGATAAGTGGTTGAAGATGAAACCACCACAACCATGGAAGAGTTCTATAGAAAGGAGATACAATATCTGAGCTCAAAAAAGGTTGATATGGCCGGTGGAAAGGCCAGTGGAAGGACATTTATCAAGATGGTACAACGTAATGTTGCTATGAAATAGATCAGTGAGAGTGTTGGAAATGTTGCAATGAGTATAATAACCAAAATGGAGGTAATTATGGTGCTGGATGTAGGAAACCGGACTTTAAGAAGTGTCCAAGGTAACTGAAACATGAGGATTACACCCCTTTAATTATATTGTCGAGAATATCTGCCTTGCAACGCAAGGTACTGTAAACAATAAGAAGCTGACTTAGAGGGAGACGACAAAAGGAGAAAAAATGTCTAGGAAGTATTGCTGCTTCAATGGAACACACGGGTATAATACTAATAAGTGCATGTGTTTGCAAGATGTAATCGAAGACCTGATTGGAAAAAAGAAACTTCAACAATATGTGAATGCCTCAGAAGATGGCAATAATGAAGTGTTCAACCTAAGGGCCAAATGCTTTCAATGGGTTATGCTAGGCCTAGCGACGGTGAACCTAAGTAGCCAAGTAAAAGACTTGTTAGCAATACAACCACTAGTGGACCTCATCAAGTTGAGAAGAGCCGGAATAAGATGAAGAGGTATGGAAGCTCCCTAAAGCATGTTGTTCATGAGATCTTCTTTGTTGTCGAAGATGAAGCTCCAGCAAAGCAGCGAAGGATGAAGACATAATGTTGATAAATCGTGATGCTAATGTGGTAGAAGCGTCGACCCTTGACCCCTAGATATAATGGACAGGATTGGGCCACTTGCTATAAAGCAATTTCTCATCAATTATTGGAGTTCAATGAATGTTTTATTTAAGAAGACATACGACTAAATAATGATGGTTGGCCATGATCTGAAGCCATGTAAATCCCAAATTTAGGGATATACCAAAGAGGCTACAGAACATGTTGGATGTGTAGACTTGCTAGTAAAGGTAGGTTAAGGTGACTACAAGATAGTATGGGTTTCGACCTTCGTTGTGATGGGTACACACTCTACATACAATCCGTTCTTAGGTCGAGCATCCCTCCAGACCTCACCTATTTTAGGGTGGTGTTAGCCCTATGGTACTTGACAATGAAATTTCCCACCGAGAATAGGGTAGAAGTCATCTTAGGTGATCAGAGTACGGGACCTGAGCGTTACACCATGGAACTGAGAGAGGTAAAGTGATGCAAGAAAGGGAAGAATGCAGAGAAAACTCTCCACATCAAATCCATTGACGCATATCAACCACCACTTAAACCCTAGTTTGGGCATCATAGAAAATTATAAAAGTCTGTGGATCTAAGGTAAAAGTCCGAGGGTACAATAAAGGGTTTAATTAAGCTAATAATCAATATCCAGATCGATTAGGATGATCCTACTCGAGTCCTAAAGATCGAATCTCAGCATAGTGTGAATATGAAGAAGGATTTGGTAAGGTTAAACGAAATATCACCAGAAGGATGTTTGCATGAACGAATTCTGATATGTGTGGAATATCGCTGAAGATAGCACACCATACATTGAATGTGAACCCCTAATGTCCTCATACGAAATAGCAATAATCCAGCCTGGGTCCGGAGTGATTCACCTTATTGAAACTGGAAATGGATAAGCTAAAGGCCAACATCTTCACATGTGATGCTCTATACCCTGAATGGGTATCTAATCTAATGGTGGTCAAGAAGCCTAATGGAAAATGATGAACATGCATCAACTATTCAGACTTGAATAAGGAATGCCCAAAAGACACTTTCCACTGCTAATAGTAAGCAACTTATTCAATCAACAACCGAACATGAGTTGTGTTAACTCCGCCTCGACCATGACTTACCGATCTAGTGCATCAAGAGGTTCCGACCTAACAGTTAGAAGCATGCCGACCTAAGGCCTAAGGGGTATGCCGACCTAACATTCAACGTAGATACCGACCTAACTGCCTTATCAGGGAGACCGACTTAAGGCTCAAAGGGTTACCGACTTAAGGCTCAAAGGGTTACCGACTTAAGGAATACCGAGTTAAGGCTAAAACAATGGACGACCTAACGTGGGTACTGGCTTAAGACTCAGAGGATGCCGACTTAATAGGAAGGCCGACCTAAGGCCTAAAAGAGATGCCAACTCAGTGACTTGACCGAGTTACCGATCTAATGTTTTACCAAGTTGGCGACCTAGAATAGTTACCGACCCAAGTCACAACCGATTTAGGACCAATGTTAGCTCGTTCACGACTCAAGAAAAGGAAGATGAGTTCAATGCAGCTACTCAGCACAGCAGCCTCTTAACTCGTGCACGATTCAGCTCCCAGTTATCTCGGTCACGACTCACGACCTAATTTGAGTCGTGAACGACTTAAAGCTATTAAATGCAAACCCGAGGCCGTATTACTAAGAAGGGGTAGTGTTGACTTGGAGGCGACCTAGGACTTGTGCAAGTGAACTCCTGTGAAGCCAGGAAGGGGCCAGATGGACCGGCCACGACTCATATTAAGTCGGCTACGACTTAACTTAAATCGGCCACGACTTAGGACTTGGCAATAATTCCAGACCGAAACTCTCTATAAATAGGCAACTACCTCCAACATTCAAAGGACTTTTGGGGGGGGCACATTCTCTTGAGAGACCGTTACCTTGCTGCATCGAGAACTCCATCAACACTTAGAGCTTTCGAGATCAAAGGAATACTTCGAAGAACTTCACGAAGAAACTACACATCTTCAATTTGAATTCAAGGATTTTAATCGACATAGAAGCTTGAGCTACTTGTTCCAAAACTCTTGTAACTTGAAATATATTGTACTTGAGAAGAATTGTATCAGCTTGTAACGAGATCATTAATAAAAGTACTTAAAGTGGACGTAGGCTATACCCTTAAGCCGAACCACTATAAAATTGTTGTCGTTTACCGCTTTTCTACTGTTTTCTGCTTGTAATCTGTTCCCGAGCTTTCGGGTGGTGCTTTCACAACTATAACTCATACACCGGGGTGTTAGCGTTCAAATTTTAGCGTTAACATTTTTGGTGCTTTCACTGAGAATTGAACTCAGGAAAACTGTCATCATTGCTTCACAGAGATTTGAAGAAAGAATTTCCTTAAAAACCAGAAGTCTATCTGAGATTATGGCTCCTGGAAGGAAAAGTAGATCTATCAGATCTGGAAACATTCAAGAGGGAACCTCCGCTTCCCCTGTACCTGATCAACCCACTCCGTCTGTTGGAGTTACGAAAGCGGAGTTGGATGCTGTGATTCTAGGGCTAAACCAGCAGATAAACGCCCAAAATGCACAATTAGAGGCTCAAAGTGCCCAGAATGCTCTGATTCTGAATAAGTTGAACGATTTACTTGGGGCAAACAATCAACCAGCTGGTAATGAAAGGAACTATGCTGGCAACATTCATGATGTTAGTGAGAGGAATGCTCCTGAAAGGGCTACTAGTCCCTTTGAGCAGGCAGTTCCTGAGGCTGGTGGATCTAGAACTCGGCATGATGAGGAATATCTTTCTGGAATGGTCCGGCAGATCATGAAAGAAAGTATGCAAAGGGTTGAAGATGAGAAGGAATGGGGTTTCGCCCCAAGTAAAACTCCGTTTACTGAAAAAATCTTGAAGGCGGAATTTCCAAGGAAGTTTGTCCCTCCGACTATTCCAGCTTACAAAGGGACAAGTGATCCGAATGAGTTCTTGTATAAATATGATTGGCACATGACAGGTGCCAGGGCCTCTGACGAAATAAAGTGTCGATATTTCCCCGTATACCTGGAAGGTGTGGCTCTACTATGGTTCACCAAGTTGCCAGTCCGATCTATCGATCAGTTTTCAGACTTGACCAGAAAATTCAAGGAGCAGTTTAGACTATATGCTTCGAAGGCCAAGGACATTATGTCACTATCGAGTTTAGAGAAGAATCCTGGTGAGTCTATCAGATCCTTCTTGAACCGCTTTAATATAGCGCTGGCTGAGGTGGACAATGCTGAACCACGAATGATATTGACTTATCTGATGAGGGCTATTGATAAGTCAAGCGAATTTGGGAAATGGTTAAATATGAAGGAGCCAACCTCTCTCGAAAAGTTCTACAAAAAAGCAGATGAATTCATTCGCTTGGAAAGCCGTCCTTTACCAGTAAAGACAGTGTTGGAGAAAGCAGAAGACAACACTGTCGCTCCACGCAAGAATGAATCGGTGGGGCAAAAAAGGGAGAATAATAATGGGAAGAAACAGGGTAATCTGAAGAAGCCCCGATCCTTCAAGCCATCAGAATATACTCCATTATCACATACACCGGAGCACATCTACCTTGCCACTAAAGATTCCGTCGATTTCCCTAAACCTATCCCTTTGAGGACCGGGAAAAAAGCCATACAGAGTGGGAAATTCTGTCGCTTCCACAATCAACCCGGTCATGAAACTGATGAATGCCGTCAGTTGAAAAATCTGATTGAAGAGTTGCTAAGAGAGAACAAACTGCAGCAATTTGTGAAGTAGAATAGCAACAATCCTGCATCGTCAAGTCAGGGGCAACAGGTTCCTGTTCATCAGCCCAGGACGGGTGAGAAAGCTACGGGACATGAATCTGGAAGGCCCGTTATCAATGTCATTACAGGAGGGCCTCACCCAGCTGGTAAGAGCTGGGGAGAGATGGAGAGATATTCCAGGGCTTTGAAATATGCTCCAGCCGAAGAAGACGTCTTTGTTTTAGAAGACACTACGCCCCTGAAACAACAGAAAACTTTCAGCGATGATATTGTTTTCAGAGCCAGAGATTCCACAGGTATAGAAGCTCCTACCCTAGATCCCTTGGTCATCTCGGCTGGTATTGGACCGGCCATTGTCAGAAGAGTCCTCATTGACTGCGGAGCATCATGTAATATCCTCTTCAAGAAGACATTTGACCAGATGAAAATCCCTATGATTGATGTACAAGCCTCATCACAGAAGATCGCTGGCTTCACTGGGGAGCCAAAACAACCAATTGGGACCATCGATCTGCTTGTAGAACTTGGGGAAGCAGAAAGGAAAGTGGTCCGCAAGCAAACATTTGTGATTGTCGATGAGTTTTCTGCTTATAATGCTTTTCTTGGCCGTCCAACACTCGCAGCATTCAAAGCTATCCTAGCCCCGTGGTGCCTCACTATTAAATTCCCTACTGACAATGGAATAGGAGTTATAAAAGGGGATCAAAATGCTGCGCGAGAGTGCTATTTGACAGAGCTGCGAGAGTCAAGAAAAAGAGAAATGGGGAAGGATGCGGCAACCCCAGTCCGCATCAAAGAACCAGCCTTGTAGCAATTACGGGGCGGACCCTGCACTGGCGAGCACAGCGGGGCACGGAAAGAAATGGATCCCAGAAAAGCCAGTGCAGGGGAGAATAGAGTGGTACCGGTGGAAACGACAGTTCCGGTACCTGTTGACCCGAAGGACCCAAATAAGGTGTTAAATGTGGGTTCACAGCTTAATGTGTCAATTCAGAATATCTTGATATCTTTCCTGAAAGCAAATCTGGATGTCTTTGCTTGGACTCATGCTGATATGTGTGGAATATCTCCAGAAGTTGCAGTACACGCTCTGAATATTGACCCAAAGTTTACGCCAGTTAAACAGAAAAGAAGAACCCAAGGTCCAGAAAGGTCAGCAGCATTAAAAGAAGAAGTTGATCGACTCATGGAAAATAACTTCATCAAAGAATCTACATATCCGAATTGGGTTTCAAATCCTGTGCTGGTCAAGAAAGATAATGGAAAATGGAGAGTGTGCATCGATTTTTCTGATCTAAACAAGGCTTGCCCCAAAGATTGCTTCCCGTTACCCAGGATCGATCAACTGGTAGATGGAACTGCGGGACATGAATTGTTATCTTTCATGGATGCCTACTCCGGTTATAACCAAATCATGATGCACGAGCCGGATCAGGAGGATACAAGCTTTATCACAGATGTTGGACTTTATTGCTACAGAGTTATGCCCTTCGGATTGAAAAATGCAGGGGCAACCTACCAAAGACTTGTTAATGCTATGTTCAAACCGCAATTGGGCAAAACTATGGAAGTCTACGTCGACGACATGTTAGTGAAGTCCAGGAAAGCAGCGGATCACATTGAACACTTAGCAGAAATGTTCGCAGTCCTCCGGAAATACAGAATGAAACTTAACCCTCTGAAATGTACATTTGGGGTCGAGTCCGGAAAGTTCTTAGGTTTCATCGTCAGTGTTAGGGGCATTGAGGCTAGTCCAGCTCAAATTACTGCCTTGAAAGAAGTTAAAGCTCCCAGAACAAAGAAGGAATTGCAGAGTCTCAACGGAAAGGTCGCCGCCCTGAGTCGGTTCATTTCCAAAGCCACTGATAAATGCATCCCATTTTTGACGCCCTGAAGAAAGGAAAGAAGAATTTTGAATGGACTTCCGAATGCCAAAAAGTCTTCGATGAGTTGATCCGTCATATGGAAACGCCTCCAATACTTTCTAGGCCAGGCAATGGTGAGGATCTTCTTATATACTTGGCAGTATCATCTCATGCTCTAAGTGCAGCGCTGATACGGGAAGACAAAAGGATTCAACATCCGGTTTACTATATCAGCAAAAGACTCACTGGGACAGAGCTGAATTACTCCAAGTTGGAAAAACTCGCCTATTGCCTACTAGTTGCATCAAGGAAACTGAGGCAATATTTTCAAGCTCATCCTATCAGAGTACTCACTGATCAACCCCTAAAGCAAGTCCTATTTCTCCCTGAAACTTCGGGTCGCCTTCTAAAATGGAACATTGAACTCAGCCAATATGACATCACCTATCACCCCCGAAAAGCAATCAACGGACAAGCTTTAGCTGATTTCATTGCAGAATTCACAGAGAAAGATAATGGTGAGGAAGAAACGATCAATGATTCCCCAATCCAGTGGAAGATGTATGTTGATGGCGCAAGAAATGACTACTGTTCTGGAGCCGGAGTGGTACTTGAAACTCCTGAAGGTCGATCATTATGTTATGCACTAAGATTGGAATTTCCTTCAACAAACAATGAAGCAGAATATGAAGCTCTTATTGCAGGTCTGAAAATCGCTAAAGAGCTAAACATTCGAGCATTACAGATCTTCAGTGATTCTCAGCTTATTGTATGCCAAGTCAAGAAGGAATTTCAAACAAAAGGTGGAAACTTGCCTTCCTACTTGTCAAAGGCTTGGGAACTCCTATGTGAACTCGATCACTATTCAATAAGCCACATTCCTCGGGAAGAGAATATGAAGGCAGATTCCCTCGCAAAGTATTCAAGTTCTGGTGAAGCTCAACTATTGGGATTGGTCCCTGTAGAAGTCCTATCAGCACCAAGTATAGACGAGATGGATATTGACTGGATTATGAATGCATCCCAAGAACAAGAGTCATGGATGACTCCAATACTGGACTACCTACTCAGAGGTTCTCTGCCAGAAAATTCGATAGAAAGACGAAAGCTACTAAGGAAAGCCTCTCGCTATGTAATTCAGGATGGCCGATTGTACAAACGGGGATTCTCAATGCCATTGCTTCGATGTGTATCCCGGGAAGAGTCCAAAACAATCCTAGCTGAGGTGCATGGAGGGGAATGTGGTGATCATTCAGGTGGTCAAACATTAGCAAAGAAAATTCTCCGATACGGATATTTTTGGCCAGAAATTAATCGAGATGCTGCAGATTACTCCCGAAAATGTGACAGATGCTAAAGATTTGCCAAAATTCCTAGAGCACCTTCTACCGAACTCACACAGATGGTCAGTCCATGGCCGTTTGCGATTTGGGGAATGGATCTCATTGGGCCGCTACCAACTGCCAAATCAGGGATTAAATATGCTATTGTTGCAGTTGATTACTTTACTAAATGGGCTGAAGCTGAACCATTGGCTACTATCACTTCTAAGAAAATGATAAGCTTTGTGACCAAGAATATCATTTGCAGATACGGTGTGCCTCAGAAAATAATCATAGACAATGGTACTCAGTTTGAAAGCGAGGAATTCCAGGATTTTTGCAAACGATTCAAAATCCAGAAAAGCTTTTCTGCAGTAGCTCATCCGCAGGCAAACGGGCAAGTGGAAGCAGTGAACAAGATCATCAAATCAACCATCAAAAAGCAACTCGAAAGAGCAAAAGGTGGTTGGGTCGATAAACTACCACTTGCACTATGGGCATACAGAACTACTCACAAAACTGCAACTGGGCATACTCCTTTTTCGTTAGCATACGGATCGGAAGCAATGATCCCGGTTGAAACAGAGGTCCCTTCACACAAAAGAATCCATTTCAATCAAGCAGAAAATGAGAAGCTACAACTTGAAGCGCTGGATCTCCTTGATGAAAAAAGAGATGAAGCTAACCTCAGAGTTGCAGCTCATCAGCAAAGGATAGCCAGACATTTCAATTCCAAAGTTCGTCAACGCAGCTTTGAAATTGGAGATCTAGTCCTGAAAAGAATTATGACAGCGACAGGTGTGTTTGGGCCAAATTGGGAAGGACCGTATGTAATAGGTCAGAAGCTTCTTGACGGCACATTCAAACTCACCACTGTTGATGGAGATCAAATTCCAAGGGCATGGAACAGCAACCATTTGCGTCCATACTTTACTTGAAAATTTTGTTGAAACATTGTAAAAAGAATTATGAATGTATGATTCTTGTAATTGAAAGCAATTGTAAAACTGATGCAAGTAAATAATGAAAGAATATAAAAGTGGACGTAGGCCCAATTTCATGGCCGAACCACTATAAATCTTGTGTTCCTTATTATTATTATATGTTTGCTTTGTTTTCGATATAAAAATACATAAAATGTATTGCTGAAATGTCGATTTAAATTTTTGCAGACAATGGAAATAAAACTTGCGCATAATAAGACCGAGTGATTCTCACCATCATTCAACAAACAAATTTCAAGTCATAAAGGCCCCGAATTCAAATCCTAGATAGGAAATACTTCAATTGAACGGCTTATGATTTCGATAGAAACGAGCCCTTGCTAATAAATTGAGATTGTTTGAACGAACAAACATCCAATTAGGAAGCTAGTGCCCGTTCTCACGAACTTGCCTGACAATGAAGTACACTTCCTTGGATTAAACAAGCCACTTGCGAGAAAAGGGGAATGAAAACTTGAAAAGAAAAAAAAAAGGGATCGCTGAAAAGGCATAAGCAAGTGAACAGAGGAACAACCAAAGCTACCATCAGCAGCACAAGTCCTCTTCGGAGGCACAACTCTTCGGAGGATAAAAGACCTCTAATGGGTCATACGCCACAAAAAAGGAAGTTCTCTACTCAACAAAAAAGATTGGAGGAGTCATGACCCTCCAACCATGAGAGAGTAACTTCCAGGCGATGAAAACCCTTTCTGAGGCACATTTCACCAGGAGTTGAAGTGTAACAGCCGCTCTTCGGAATTTCACTTCACCAGAGTTGAAATGCAAACAAAAGAAAGACCTCTTCGGAGGCACATTTCACCAGGAGTTGAAGTGTAACAGCCGCTCTTCGGAATTTCACTTCACCAGAGTTGAAATGCAAACAAAATAAAGACCTCTTCGGAGGCGCAATTAAGAAGAAAGACCTCTTCGGAAACCTACGTTTCACCGAGATTGAAATAAAACTTCCAAGTGTTGAAACGTGAAAAGGATTTCTAAGGCATAACTCTTTGGAGGTACACGTTTCACCGAGATTGAAATAAAACTTCCAAGTGTTGAAACGTGAAAAATCCCTCCTCAGAGGTACAACTTTCTATATATATAAAAAAAAAACCTCATCAAGAGCATACTTTAACTTCCAAAGGATGAGTAATTTACCTATCATGGAGAATGATCTTCTTAAAAAAAAAAAAAAAAAAAGGGGGGGGGGTTAAAGTACATTCAGAGGTCCGCTTTGCCACATAGAAGAATTCACTTGGCAAAATATATACATGCGCAAAAAGAGAAAGTGATTTCTTCGAAGGACAAAGCGTAGAAACTTATATGAAGGAAGTTGCACTCTACGAAAATTCTCTTCGAGAATGAAGTAATTATTCTTTAGAAAATGAGAGTGCAAGTCCCCTTAAAGTATACGATGTTGCGGTAAGCTCATGGTATAGGGGCAACATGGTATAGTTACATACAAAGCGGTATAACTATGTCGGTAAAGTACGCTCAAACAACATACCACAAGCTCACCACAACATCGTATAAATAAAACTTGTGCAAAAATGAATAATAAATGCATTCTCAAATTCAAACAAAAGGCTGTACAAATAAAGAATCATTTTATTCAATTGCAGATATTGCAGATACAGGCTTCAAAATAAAAAAAAGCAGGGGCCGGTGCCTGCACAACATCCGACCATTACACAAAAAAGGAATCAAAAAGTTCAACTCTTCATTTCTTCTTGCCGCCTTTAGACCCTTTACCCGGCCGAGTGGTTAGCTTTTCGGGTCTTTCAGGTTGGTCTGAAGGCATAAGGGAAGAAGGGGAGGGAGGTGCAACTGGCGCAATTTCCGGTTCCTCTTCAGTGGTGATAATTTTCTTCCCCCTCCTCTTCGATGTCCCATGCTTCTTTCTTCTCTGCGAAGAAGACTCACTCCCCGGAGTAACGAGAGCGGACAAAACTACGTCGTCAGAAGGAGTCCGCTCCGGAGAGATCTCGCCTCCTTCGAGTCCCTCATCTTTTTGCTCCTGCGAGGCAACAGGGTCATCCAAACCATGAAGAGCCTCAATTTTCTCCTCTTGTGACCCAGGTTGCGAAGCAGAAGGAGGAGTCACCTGAAGAGATGGAGGAGGAATAACCAGAGAAGGCGAAGTCTGCACGGCACTTGTTGTTTCAACTGCAGAAGAAGAAAAATTGAAAATGTTAGTATCTTCCCGAAAGAAGGGAGATATGGGTTCATCGAGATTCAAGAGGTAATCGAGAAGCTCATCAAATTTTTGAGGAATAAGCAGGCAATCCACCTGAATCGGACCAATGTCGAAATTACCTGAAGATGTTGGCTTCGTCAGTTCAATCTCATAATTCTGAGCCCCAATGTCCTCCAAAGCCTCTTCATCAGTAGGGGTGATTACCCCAGTTCTTGTAGGAGGCGGCAAATGAGCACTAGGGCCTGTAATGTCCACCTCGGGAGAAACTAGAGGACGTTCAGAGATGGTAGGCGGTGCTTCTTTTTCAGAACGCTCCTCTTCCGCCATCCCGGCCCGCGCTCTGGCAAGCTGCTCCTTTCCTTTGGCAAGAGCGGCACGGGCTTCGTCATCAAGATAATGCTCTTCAAGGGCTGACTCAGCATATCCAGCACCTTTACCACCGAGCATATCAAGTGCTGCCTCCCAAACTTCAGCCAGTGTGATTTCATACTTGGGGCCTAGAAAGGCAAGGCTGCCACGTCCCAAAACGCTGTGCAAGTAGAAGTCGAATAATGTTGAGCTGATGCTGTTTTTGGTCGCCTCATGAGATTCTTCAGCTGCGATTCTGCCGGCGACAGCCTCATCACGCTCCCTTTCAGTTTTGGCAAGCTGAAGCTTAAGCATTTGTATCTCCGCCTCCTGGGAGTTGTTTTTCTTTCGGAGCTCAGCAATATCAGTAGCATAGCCTTCACTGATTCTTTTTTGTACTTCGAGCCTGTCTTCGGCATTCCTTTGGCTAGCGTGAGCATCTCTCACTTGTTTCAGGAGCACTTCTTCTTTTTGAGAATAGGAAGTAGAGGAAGCAGCAAGCTCATGTTTCAATTCCTCGACTTTTGCTTCAAGCTCCTCATTGTAAGAAGCAATGTTCCTCATTTCGGTGTCGTGTTGCTCAACGACCTTTTGCCATTCGGCCTTATCGTTTTCCATAGTAAGCATGGCCTCTATGTTGGCACGGTTAACTCTTTGAAGCTCATCGACAAGCTTCTGCCAGTTTGACATCCTCTCGATATCAAGTTTGACGGCGTCAAGATTGCGCAACATGGCAGATTTGTCGATGGGGACCAAGTCTAGGTCGAACCTCACTCCCTTAAGGCACCATTGAGGAAACCGGCCTTGCAGAGTAGCAGGACCCGGTCCAACTTGAAATTTGGGCCTGCTAATTATCGTTTGAATATCTGATTTCCCAAGAGCGGGAGAGTCAGAAGGAATGTCGAGCGAGGCAGGAGTAGTAACTTTCTCAGGAGTAGTAGAGGCCTGCTTTTCACTGTGACGGGCTCGTTTGCTTAAGTCTTCACCCATGTGACCTTTTCCTCGATCGTCATGAGATTTTCTCTTGTGGGAGTCATCGCCTTTTTGCCAAGAATCATGGCGCTCTTCTCTCTCCCTTCTTTCACGATGTTCTTCTTCAGTCCTCCTTTCATGAGCCTTTCGGGCAGCCGTCTCTTCATCCGACTCTCTGTAAGAAGGAAGGTAACGCCTGTAATCATACTGGCTACGCCTCCCGTAGCACTGGAAATCGTCATAGTACGAGCCGCTGCGCCCCATAGGAGAATCTGGAATTAAAATAATAAGCTTTAGAAATCTTTAAAGTACAAGAAGATAAGTGCATAGAAGTGATGAGAAATTCTAAGTGTGTGTGTTGTGCAAACTACGCGCATTAATCTACGAACCACTCTTTATTTGGGGAGTGGTTGTGGGTGTAATAGTTAACGTCAACTCTTGAGTCGACGACGACTGTTGCAAAATAGAAGTAGCTTCAACTGCTGAAGAAGAAATCCCGGCAGTAGTAGGGTCATCTTTGAAGATCTCTTGTGAAGTAGCGAAGAGGTCGCTCAATCCTTCGAAGGTATCGTCCCTGCTTTGCTTGACAGGACTGGATTTCTTAGCCTTTTCACCAGATTCTTGTGAATGGTGAGAGGATCCCTGAGGCTCTTCTTCCTCGATAACCGGGGCAAGTTTACCAGATGGCCCCGCAACATCAACAGAAGTGGAGCACTTCACCAGCGAAGATTCAGGAGTCTTTATCGGAGAATCGGGGACTTCCGTTGGAACTTCATGAGCATGCATAGAGCGAGAAGTGTGTAGAAGCCCATGTTGATGTAAAAATTCATCCCTCAACAGAAATTTTATGCTCCTCCCTTCTGTGGCCACGGCACTCAACCTCTCAAAAACTTGCTTGTGAATTGGGTCTCTAGAAGGGAGAGGAAGTGCTGAAAGGAACAAAGAATGAAATTAGCAACTGAAAGTTCGGATCTCGAAAAAGTTTCAAAACGGAAAAAAATAGAAACACTAATCTTACTTCCTACTCTCCAGATGGCATAAAACCCTGAGGGACAGCGGGCAAAGAAAAACTGGTTCAAAAATCCATGAACGCTTTCAGTAAGATCGGAAATGAGCTTGCGGTTTCTGGCACTTCTCACAATAATGAGGGAAGGATGATCTTTACTCTTTGCAAACGAGCACAGATAACGAATTTCTTCAAAACTCGGTAGGAGATCAAGGGTTCTTCTAAACAAAACACATAACCCCGTCAAGATGGCATAGCCATTGGGATGAAGTTGAAACGGAGAGATTGTCAACCGAAGGAGAAGAGTTCGAAGGAAGTCGTTAAAAGGAGGAATCGCCCCACTTAAGCACATTTGGCGATTGACTGCAACAAAGCCATAGGGAGGATTGTCAGCAGTATCACTTGGCCCAGGGAGAAGAACATCACTTTCAGCAAAGCCAAATTGAGTGCGCAGCTGGACAAACGCTCTCGAAGTTAGAATAGTCGAGGTTCTCTCCGGAGGATTCTCTATGGGAACAGCTATCGGAAAAGTTTCTTCCTCTTGAGTTACCACTTCTTCTTCTCGGTGGGAAGTCATTCTACATAAACAACTGGGTATTCAAACATGAAGGTGCACGTTTTCTAAAGTGTGTGAAGTGTTGTGTAAAATCAATCAAGCAGTGAACAAATATAACTGGAATGAAAACTAGCAAGCATTCGTTAGTTATGAAATTCAGGGACTATTGTTTTAAGCCTAAATATGCAAGTAAGATGTTGATGCAGATAAATCAGTTCAGATTATTGATACTTTGCATTAATGTTTAACTTTAATTGATTGATTCACAAACATTTCATGCAGTGTAATTAAGTTGCTTGTCTTGTCTTGACTAATCTGTCATCTGACATGGGCAGTCAATGGCAGTATTTTCGCCTTGGTTTTCTTTGTTTGTTATTTTCAGCAGGTTAGCAGCTTATAAGTTAATGCGATCTATGAAATAATACACTGAGATTCAAGCAAATTTAAAGTTGGGGCAGTTCAAAATTTAGGCAACTTAGTTTGGCAGTTCAAGTTAGAAACTCAAAGTGGATCTATGCTCTCAAAAAGTCAGCATGCCCAAAGCTTAAGTGTTAACTCGGCAGCGGTTTAAGAGCCAACTCGGTCACGGTTTAAGGGCTTAGCTCGGTCACGACTTAGGGGTTAACTTGGCTGCGGTTCAAGGTTAAATCAGTAGAAGGTTAAATCGGCAGATTTCCCCAAGGATTAACTCGGTCACGGTATAAGGCTTAGATCGGCAGAAGAATAGGTTGGCAGATTTCCCCCAAGTGCTAACACGGCCACGGTTTAAGGATTGGGTCGGCCAAAAGCTAAGTCACTTCAAATCACCGGGTCGCATCTAAATCAATACCTCGCCCCACTCAACCCGTTAACCCGTTAGCCACTCCCTCAACCAAGAAACCCTCATTTCATTTATGCTATTTCATGCTATCGGATCATCCAATACACCATTTCGAAACCACTGCAAATTTAACGCCTTGCAATCCTAGCGCGAATCAAAATCAACTAGCCTGAATCAGTAAATCATCTTTATCGTCTCATCGGTCAGTTAAAGCCAAACCGAGCAATCTAAGCTCCATCAGCCATGAGTGTAATAGGATTCGTGATGAAGGATCATGCAAGGAAGTGGTTTAAGTGACGGAATTCATGAGCCAACAGTGATCGAAGAAGAGGGTTTACTTACGCAATGAATAGCAGAGGTTGTTAGTAGTTGATTGGAGTTAAATCGCCTTTTGGAGCTCGGGAAAATTTTAATGGCAGAATCAAAGGAGTAGGTAATGAGAAGGAAGGAGGAGATGTGACTTATACCCTGCAGTGGAAAATTTGGAGCAACACATATGGTCTAACTGTTAGGTCGCATACGACCCACCGACCTAAGAAGGGACGGGTTAAGGACTATCGAAGCACACGACCTAACATTTAGGCGTATCCTTCGAGGGGCAAATGTTAACTCCGCCTCGACCATGACTTACCGATCTAGTGCATCAAGAGGTTCCGACCTAACAGTTAGAAGCATGCCGACCTAAGGCCTAAGGGGTATGCCGACCTAACATTCAACGTAGATACCGACCTAACTGCCTTATCAGGGAGACCGACTTAAGGCTCAAAGGGTTACCGACTTAAGGCTCAAAGGGTTACCGACTTAAGGAATACCGAGTTAAGGCTAAAACAATGGACGACCTAACGTGGGTACTGGCTTAAGACTCAGAGGATGCCGACTTAATAGGAAGGCCGACCTAAGGCCTAAAAGAGATGCCAACTCAGTGACTTGACCGAGTTACCGATCTAATGTTTTACCAAGTTGGCGACCTAGAATAGTTACCGACCCAAGTCACAACCGATTTAGGACCAATGTTAGCTCGTTCACGACTCAAGAAAAGGAAGATGAGTTCAATGCAGCTACTCAGCACAGCAGCCTCTTAACTCGTGCACGATTCAGCTCCCAGTTATCTCGGTCACGACTCACGACCTAATTTGAGTCGTGAACGACTTAAAGCTATTAAATGCAAACCCGAGGCCGTATTACTAAGAAGGGGTAGTGTTGACTCGGAGGCGACCTAGGACTTGTGCAAGTGAACTCCTGTGAAGCCAGGAAGGGGCCAGATGGACCGGCCACGACTCATATTAAGTCGGCTACGACTTAACTTAAATCGGCCACGACTTAGGACTTGGCAATAATTCCAGACCGAAACTCTCTATAAATAGGCAACTACCTCCAACATTCAAAGGACTTTTGGGGGGGGGGCACATTCTCTTGAGAGACCGTTACCTTGCTGCATCGAGAACTCCATCAACACTTAGAGCTTTCGAGATCAAAGGAATACTTCGAAGAACTTCACGAAGAAACTACACATCTTCAATTTGAATTCAAGGATTTTAATCGACATAGAAGCTTGAGCTACTTGTTCCAAAACTCTTGTAACTTGAAATATATTGTACTTGAGAAGAATTGTATCAGCTTGTAACGAGATCATTAATAAAAGTACTTAAAGTGGACGTAGGCTATACCCTTAAGCCGAACCACTATAAAATTGTTGTCGTTTACCGCTTTTCTACTGTTTTCTGCTTGTAATCTGTTCCCGAGCTTTCGGGTGGTGCTTTCACAACTATAACTCATACACCGGGGTGTTAGCGTTCAAATTTTAGCGTTAACAAGTTGCTATCTTTTATGGATGCTTATTTCATAGACAATCAAGTACCAATGCAAGTTCCATATCAAGAATACACTAGCTTGATTACTACCTAGGACTACATTGTTATCATGTCATTCCATTTGGTCTGAAGAATGGTGGAGTGACCTACCAATGACAGGTGAATTCGGTATTCAAAAAGTAGATCGAATGCATGATGGAGGTCTATGTGGAAATATGATTATGAAGTCAAAACGATTGATGAATCATATGAGAGACTGTCCATAAATGTTTAATGTGATTCGAAGACATGAAATAAAGCTTAATCCACCGAATTGTTCCTTCAAAGCCGCGTCATGCAAATTTTAGGGTTTTATAGTGAACTCGAGGGACATAAAAGACAATCCAAAGCAAATTAAGGCAACGAGAGATGCTGAAGTCCCAAGGACAAGAAGTGAAATGAAAAGCATGAACGAAAAGGTAGCTGCACTAAGTTGATTCATCATAAAAGCTATAGATAAGTGTGTGTCATTCTTTAATGCCCTCAAAAAGGAGAAAAGGGAAGTTTGTCTTGATGGAGGAGTGTTAGAAAGCTTTCCAACCCCTACTTTATCACATGGAGAGAGCGCCAGTTCAATCGAAATCTTTGGATGGAGAGGGCCTATTTTTTATTTGGCAGTATCTATTCATACATTGAGTGCTGCCTTAGTATGAGAAGAATCAAAAATCCAAGGCCAGTGTATTTCATCAAGAGCGGTTTACTGGAGCAGAGAGAAATTATCCAAAGTTGGTGAAGCCAGCTAACTCCTTGTTAATTTCATTGAAAAATTTATGTTTTTCCTTCCAAGATCATCCAATTAAAGTACCGGTTGATCAACCATTGAGGCAGGTGTTACATCGAATCAAGACTTCAAGATGGCTGTTGAAGTGTAACATTGAATCAAGTCTGTACGATGTATTCTATCATCCTAATTGTGAGATCTAATGATAGGCATTGGCTAATTTCATTATCGAATTTGCAATCTGGGATGAAGATAAGGAGGAACATGTGGAGCAAAGTAATCAGTGGAAATTATACACAGATGGAGCATCCAATGAACATTGCTCTAGCATAAAAGTGATCTTGACAAACCTTAAGGAATGAGCAATTTACTATGCTTTGAAACTTGAGTTCCCATAATGAACAACGAAGTCAAGTAAAAATGTAAAACTCCATATTTTGGAGGGTCCATTTTATGGAAAATCAAATTAAAATTAATAATAAGAAGATATTATGACTTAATTGCAGGAATTTCCTAAGGGAGATTTAATTAATTAAGTGTGGGACATTTTAAAGGGTTAATTGAATGGACCAAGGGTAACTAGTGCAATTAAGGTTGCATTGTTAATGAAAATTTATAAATAAGTTAATAATGAGAATGATTTACCTAAATTTCAATCCACTTCATTTCATATCATTTACTAAACAAAATTTCATAAAGCTTCAAGTTAAGGCCGGCCACCATTTCTCAGAGAAGAAGAGGAAAACTAAAACTGAAAGATCAAGCTTTCAACTTTAAGGAACAAGGAGGGTTAAATAAGGATTTTCTTCACCAAGGTGAGTAATTTTTTTCCTTAAAACCTTCCTAAGCCGCTTGGGTTTGGATTTGGATTTTAAACGAATGGTTTGATAATGACTAACATGTTTGGATGCTTTAAACATTGTTTGGTTCAGGGTAAAACATGAATTAACCAAAGTAAATGATTTGAAATATAGATACGATGTCCACAGTGATAAAGTAAGGATGGGTTTGTTATTTTATAATCGTTGGAATTAATTTGGAATTCATATGAATTTTCTAAGTTGAGAAAATGGTATATTTAAGGAAAATTAATTATTAAAAATAATAAAATTTATTATTTCGACTAGAATTTTGGGACAACATAAAATATAATGAATTTTATTTTTGTTGAATTTATGGTATTTTTCCCATTAATATTCAATTTTATACGAATTGATATTTTAAGGAAATAAGTAATTAATTAATGATAATTAATTAATAAATGGAAGATGAAATCAGCCCATTTTTGAAAAGCATACTATAAAGAAGAAGATTGGCCAATGAGAATTCGATACCAAATGAGATTTGACGTAAATTTATCACTAAATAAAGTAATGAACCAATTTATAACATAATTTTGAGCTTGCCATTTTACTCATAATAGCCCCATATATGTTGAACCTGCGATAGCATTCACACTTTCAAACCATGACAGTATTACAGCTATCAACCCACGATGGTTTTAGGAAAATCAACAAGCGATGGTTATAGAGGAGTTAAAATGTGATGGTTATAGAGGATTTAATACGTGATGGCTATAAAAGAAATTAAATGTGATGGCTGTAGAGGGGATAACAATGATAGGTGTAAAGGAGATAACACGCGACGGCTACAAAGGAGTCAACGTGCGATGGCAATAAGGGAGTCAACCCACGACCACTACTTGTTGTTTAATATGCGATAGGTAGGGAACCTATCAACTCACAAAGGCCCTTTAAAAGCTAACACTCGATAGCTAAAGAAGGAGAATAAAATAGCAGTGCTCTAGGAAGAATCAATCCCCAATGGCTACGGGATAACCATCCGCAATGGCTAAGCTCAACGTTTGAAACTACGGGATTGCTATCATGTAACATTTAATGTCAACCCATGATAGCTTGGAAAGCTATATTGTTCTATGTGAAATAAAGAATACCCAAGGCACATTGGAAGACAGTTTCCAAGTGTTAATGAACTATTTCATAGGAATGAAATGAAGGAAAGGTTTTATAAGTTAAAACTGTATTAACTTATTTTTTAAAAGAAGGAACACTTTGAGAAGCTAATAAATTATAGGGTATCATTTAAATTAAAAAATAAAGATGATTTTCTAAAGAAAGTGTGAACTATAATCGTAAAGATATACCGGCAAATGGAGTTATTGGATGGCAGCGTGACTTGACTATTAGTCTAAAGTCCAATGGTATATAGCTGGGTGTCACGATAGGTTTCAATCTTAAAACACTTATAAACTCTAAAGGGGAATTATGGCAGGGTGCCATAGCAAGGTACCAAAACATCAAGTGCTATTATAACTAAAACAAATAAATCGTAAACATAAACGATAGCGGTTTAGGAATTAAGTGAGGCTATTGACGCTTAGTAAGGATGCTTACTAGAATGTATTTAAGGTGTTTACATTCAACCTCTTAGGAGAGCTAGGGTGGCTCCTATTGGTAGAATGTGTGGACAATTATCTAGGTGACATTGTTCGATAAAGATTAATTAGTGATACATAGGCGTAGGGAGGTAATAACTAAACAAGTTAATGACAAATTGATGATAAAAGCCTAAAATAAGAGATTTGGTGATGTTGGAATAGATGATGAGTGATCGTGTGACATGGTTCATAGCAAAATGATAAGTATAGGGTATACTTTTATTTGAATTGTTATATGATGTAGTTCATAATTGGGTGGTAAGTGCAGGGTACACTTCTTAATTAAATATACGTACATGACTGCTTTTTATGCAATGTTGTTTACATATATGATGTATCTTGGTGATGATAAAGTGACGAGAAACTTGTTCCACGATAGCGGTGTGGTCTTACTATGGATAGCTAGGGTGCATACCAGGCTTTATGTTTGACCTATGTTTTTATTATTTCCTATAAATCTATGGTTACTCATTCGAGTAGATTAAGCTTATGGATTAGGCAGGTATCTATTGGATGGACAAACATAGATTTCAAAATAAAGAAGGAGGCTTATTTAGAGAAAAACGAATGTTTTAAAATTTCTTTTGTGTAAAACTAGAAATTATACAAGGTTGTATGTTATGTTGGCATTTTCATATTCGGACATAATACAACTCTTTTTTCTACTGTATTTACCCCCGCATAGGAACGAAATGGATAAAAGATGATGTAGTGAACTATGCAATTCAAAATGATGTAATGGAAAAGTTATTTAGCTGCTCTATTTATTTATATATGCAAAATAATATTGACCCCACTTTGTCGCTTGAAAGTAATTCTGATGATGACTATTGCATCGACGTCTATTTTTGAGTTTCTAAGTGAGAGATGTTACAATGTCGTATCAAATCATTGGTTAGTGGATATTCCTAAGTAAAAGAGAGCTAAGTGTAAACTTATAGGTAGAAGATGACACGTCTTAGGAAGGGTATATGCTATATATATATAACGCATTTTATTTTGATATAGATATATAGAAGAATATATCTACCCCTCTATGATTGATCTCACTCACTTTACTTCCATCTCTTACAAACCCTTGCTTATACAGAAGAAAAGAATGAATCTATGCAACCTACGTTTGAATAAAGGATATACGAGAGTAATACGCAAACCAACAGGCAAGGAGGAGAGGAAGACTCGAAAGTCGATACTAAAGCCATTACTCAACTACCTACCTCGGTTGAAGGAAAATGGATGTGAATTCTTTGTTTCGTCGGTGTATGATGGAGATGATAAGGTAATAGGTAGTTGAAGTTGTTGAGCCTAGTAAAAGGTGGCAAGAGAAGCAGACTTTTCTAAGATAAATAAAGATTTCAATTGCTGCAGAGAAAAGGAGTTCATAGTAAAGGAGTGTGCCTTGGAGTGATGAATTGTATAAAAGTATGTAAATGCATTTTAAAAGACTTAGGATATAATAATGCTTAAAGGAGGAGGTTGGCTTCTCGTTGGCTCCAAGAGGATGCATTGGACTTGCGGGAGGTTGTAATTGCTGAGGTCCTGAAGGAGGATATAACTAGGAGCAGTTCAAGGAATGATTCGAGGCTCAATTCATCCTCGAATATCAGAAAAGTACATTGCGTATGGAGTTTATTGACTTGATGCAGAGAGAGATGACTTTGGTAAAGTACAATTAGTGCATTAATTCTTTTCGAATTATTGTAGGGAGCTTATCAATACTCCATTGAAGAAGAATGAGAATTTCGTTGAAGTTTTGAAGAAAGGGTTGAACCACAAGGTGGTGGATCAACTGTTAGCTCCATTTGATATTGTGGTGGAAATAGCGAGGCGATATGATAGCTTGTGTCTGGAAGAGAAGAAAGCTTATGTTAGACCTCAGGGTAAGTAGAAGAAAAGAATTAATCTATATTAGAAGGGTGGAAAGAATCAAAAGAAAGGAAAGACTGTTAGAGAAAGGACATAGAAGCCAAATATAGCCGATGTCAATTGCTTTAACTATAGCCAGAAGGGGCACTCCTCCATTAAGTGTACCCAGCTAGAGAACAAGGACAGTGCCAAGTGCTTTATTTGTAATAGGCCGGGCCATAAGAAGAGGGATTAGCCGAAAGCAAAGTACATAGGTTTATGTTTTGAAAGGACCTTCATTTGAATAAACTATCAAGGAGAAAGGAAAAGTTGCTTGAAGGTATAATTTTGATTTCCAGTATATCAATTAAAGTCTTTTGATACTGATGATACTCACTCTTTTATTTTAAGAGATTTTTGTTGATAGGTTAGAATTAGACATTGCCTATTTGATTAGGTCCTTGCATGTGGTTAATCCAATTAGTGGGCATTCCACTCCCAGATTAAGGTGCATTAACTTGAGTTTGACTTGTGTTTTTTTATTTGTGACCCATATGTGTTTAACTTTGTAAGGAATGGGTGATGAATGATATGGACTAGTTAACGTGTGATGACGCTAGCATTTATTGCACATATAGGATTTTCGCCATACAAAATCCAAAGGGATGAGAAAGAATTATGGTTGCATTGGACATAATAAAGGAGAAGTCAGACTTGATGCCATGTGCTATGGAAGAACAAGAAGATGAGATAGGTAGAGTAGGTGCAGTCCGGGAATTTGTAGATTATTTCAAACTCGTAATTGGATTACCACCACAGAGGGCAATCGAATTTCGATCAGAGTTGATGCCAAGGGCGAAACTTATTAGTAGATCGCCTAAAAAAAGGCCACCCAAGGATATAGAGGAATTTAAGAAGAAACCAGTGGAATTGAAGGATAAAAGTTTCATTATGCCAAGTAGTTTATCTGGGAGTGTCCGCGATATTCATAAAGAAGTCAGATGGATCTTTACGGATGTGTATTGATTATAGAAATTGCTCTGGATAGATGACTTATTTGATCAATTGAGTGGAGCTCGAGTATTCTCACAGCTCGACTTGGCAATGAGGTTCCATTCATTAAGAATAACAGAAGATAGTATTTCATTGATCGCATACTAAATAAGGTACGGTTCATATAAGTGAGTAGCTATGCCATTTGGATTGACCAATGTCCTTACGTTCTTCGTTGATTTTATGAACTGAATCTTTTGAGTTAGTTGTATAGATTTGTCTTAATCTTCAATTATGATAAATTAATGTATTCTAAGGATCAAAGAGACCATGAAGTCTATCTTTGGTTGGTATTGGAGTTGTTGAGATAACATAAGTTGAAGGCAAAGTTTTAAAAAGACAATTTTCTAAAAACAAGAGGTTAGGTTTCTTGGGCATGCGGTTCAAAGAATGGATTAGCAGTAGATCTATTAAAGATAAAGACTACAAATGGTTGGAAGATTTTAGAGATAGTCATAGAGATGAGAAGTTTCTTAGGATTAGCTACAAATCATTGCATATTCATTAAGGATTACGCATAGCAGCACCCTTAACTAAGCCGACTAAGAAAAATGAGAGTTCGCATGGGTAGATGGGTGTGGAGAATCATTCTAAGAGTTGAAGAATTTATTGGCAAACACTCTTATGTTGATTGTGCTCGAAGGGAACAAGGATCTAGTAATGTATACCGATGCTTATGGAACGGGTTTAGAAGTAGTGCTGATGTAGAGAGGACCAGTGATAGGTTATACATCATGACAATTGAGGCCACACGAGGTTGGACATCTGACTTATGGCTTAGAGTTGGTAGCGATGGTGTTTGCACTAAAGAGGCGCTACTTGTTGGGAGAACGATTCAAGTTGTACGCAGACCATAAATTACTTAAGTGTCTCTTTTGTCAGAAGGAGTTGAATATAAGGCTGCAGAGATAGCTGGAATTTTAGCGGCATATGATTTCAAGATAGAATATATGCCAGGAAAAGGGAAAAAGTTTGTCGACGCTTTGAGTAGGAAGCATCGGGATGGATTGTTGGCCATGATTATAAAATGGAAGACATTAGAGATGTTAGCCTCTTGTAGAGCGCTACCGGATTGAGTAGAGATCTCGTGCGTTAACAAGTTTGGAGGTATGTCCACTACTTGTGGATAAAATTACAAGAAGGCAAGGAGAGGACCTAATAATTGCAAAAAGAATTAGACGACTAAAGATAAGGGCAAATGTTGAGGATCTGAAAGGATTTGAGATTGACTTGAAGGCATGGCTTATAAAGAAAGGAAGGCTATGTGTTACGAAAATAGAAGAACTTTGGAAGGAAGTCTGGGATGAAAGCCATCGGTCAAAATTTACTATTCATCTTGGAAGTACGAAGATGTATCGTGACATGAAAAGAATATTCTTTTGGGAAGGGATGAAGAGAGATATATGAGAATGTGTAGAGAGGTGCTTCATCTGTCAACAAGTGAAAGATGAGCATAAGAAGCTAAGCGGTTTACTTCACGCCTTGAAAGTACTGAATTAGAAGTGGGATTTAGTGTCCATGAATTTACTGATGGATTACCTAGGTCAAGGATGAGAAATGATAGAGTTTGAGTGATAGTTGATAGACTGACTAACAGTGCCCATTTTATCTTGGTAAAGTTGATGAGGATGGAAACTAGCTTAGTGAAGCTATATATGAAGAACATGGTAAGACTACTTCGAGTTTCGAGTAGTATCGTGAGTGATAGAGACCTATTTCTTACTAGTGAGTTCTGGAGAAGTTTGGAGAGTGCATTGAGTATAGAGTTGAACTTGGGCATGGCTTACCACCCATAGATTGATGGCCAGACCAAGAGGGTGCACCATGTACTCGAGGATTTGCTAAGAGCGTGTATATTGGATTTTGGAGGATCTTGGGGAGATCATTTGCATCTACTAGAATTTTCCTATAATAATAATTAACAATCAAGTATCGAGAAAGCAACGTTTGAAGCACTGTATGGTAGTGTAAGTCACCTATTTATTGGTTGGACATAGGAGGTAGACTTTTGTTAAGGCCTAATTTACTAAGAGAAGCCATTAAGAAGTTAGAATTGATTTGCTCTAGAACGAAGAAAATGCAATCGAGAAAAAAGTGCTATGCCGACAAGGATGGAAAGAGCTTGACTTCATGATAAGTGATCATGTATTCACGAAATATTATCCAATGTGAGGAGTCACATACTCTGGGAAGGTAGGGAAGTTGGAACCTAGATATGTATAACCATTTCCAATAATTGAGTAGATTGTTAAACTTGCCTATCGAGTCGAGTTATCAAGTTGTTTGGTGGGTGTGCATAATGTTTTTCATTTATCGCATTTGAGGAAATATGTGCACAATTGTTTGAGCAAAATTTGGCCTGTTTGCGCACCAGGATCTCTACTTGAAGCTCTCTAATAGCCCCCGGTAAGGAGAAAACTATTGCTACCTATTCAAGAGCTGCTGATGAAGCAGAGACTATAGATTAGTATTCAGGATGAAGGCACACATGGAGCCATATCTCTAGAACCCTTGATATTGTCACTAGGATTAACTTAGAGCGTATGATGGAAGAGCTCCAACATAGCCGTGCAGAGCTAAACTGGCAAATTCAAGAGAACAGGACATAGATGGCCCAACTAAACACTCACCATAGGAGGAGGACTAGGAGAGAACTATCTCCTCTATGCTTGGATTTTGGAAGTTCCTCATCATCGAATCACCACTGAGGAACTAATGGTGAAGGACTGAAGCCTCTAGGCTGGAAAATACTAACTCCTAGGTGCCGATCCTTCCCCTAGGTAGGTCGCAACTGATCCCTTCCATAGGGAGGTCACCACCGATCCCTCCCCTAGGGAACTCACCACCGATCATTTTTCCATAGGCATAGGACTTTACCAAGGAGCAACACTTCAACCAAGAGACAAAACTCAACCCTAGCATACTGTGACTAACCAGGACTCCTTGAGTTAAGATTTCGTTGCTGGACAAGCAATTCTTCTTGAGCAAGGAGACACCAGACAATGAGGCATGAATCGGGACCGTCTATGAAGCCTGGCACAAATGGTACATCAAGACTACTGCAATCTAACAAGCATTTACGGACCAGATTTGACTACAATGGTACGATGGCTTATAAGATAGAATAATGTAAATATTAAATGATAAGGGGATTGAGATTTAAAAATAGAACTTAAAAGCCATGCTTAATTAATTAATTAAATGGGCTTAAGAATGGCTTATAGGCTAATTAATTTGCACAAGGGCATATTGGGAATCAGTTGCACCTTATACCATAACCCATTTATATATTTCCGTTCCTTATACCATTCATGTTCATTTCACATTTTCACAAAAATTAAACATGTAAGAAAAGAAGAGCTAGAGTCGGCCATTGCTAAGGGAAGAGAAAATTCAAAATCAAGCTAAGAATTAAAGCAAGGGGAAATAAATCTTAATCTTAATACAATCTCTGTATCCTAATCAAGGTGAATAATAATTTATACCATCTCTATTTTGTTTATAATCACTTGTTTTCGGGTTTAAAGTCAAATCCATTTTTATGATGATTTGGATGATGATATGCTTGGATCATAACATGTTAGATTTAAACAAGATTGTTTAATATGATTTTACACGATTTTAAGGGTAAAACCAATTATAATTGATTTGGATGCCATGGAAAAATTATATGTTATGTAAAACATGATTGTGACGCCCCACCTCCATACCCATACTAGACAAGAACACTACTGTGTAATGCTGTCGACTAGCACGGAGGATAAGGTTGTGGAGGAGCGACCATCCATGTAATTTCTTTATGCGAGCACCGATATGTCAGATAGTATAACATGCATTTCATTAAAGAAGGAAATCTGACATACCGATACAACTCAAAGCTATCACACAGTGGCTATATATAACCTTCGGAAGAAAATATAGAAACAAACATAACACAAATCAGTCACAGACATCCATATCACAAAGGCGGAAAAAATATGAATATATAACACATAAAAGTGTACAACAGAATAGTGGCTAGAAAGATCCACAATAACACAAAAGAATAGCAATAAGTGCTATACAAAAGAATAAGCATACATCACTGAGTCTATATCTCAAATGTATACAACAAAAACTACTAATATAAGTAGTTAGCCAAAAGTCAGTGTAATAAATCCCTGGGGAGAAGTCAAGCAGAAGCACCTATAACGTCTCGGTCCGACCCGAGTATTATTTAATAAGAAAACAATAAACGGATCAGTCTAGCTATAAATATCATATGAAATGATATAGAATAAGAGATATAGTATGAGCGTAAAATAACCATAATGACATACTATGATAAGTATGTAAATGAAGATCAGCAAGAGATTAATCAAAATCACAAGAATCTTCTCAAAGATTCAAATTCACCAAAAAGGTAATGACACATAAATTCACCAATGCACAAAAAAATTGATAAAACTTATCAATGGAAATCACGAAAATTGGTGAAGCACAAATTCTAGAAATCTACACAAGAAATCCAGGAATCACAAAAAGGGGGAGGCCTATCACAAAACGGGAGTATGAAAACTCACCAACACATGTATCACAAAATAAGACGCTATCTCATGGTAGCTAACCATTAATTTTAAGCCAAGGCTCCACAAGAATGGCCCGAAGACCGTGGGGCGCTACCCCGCATATGTGAGTCGAAACATCACACAAACGGGGTTTAGTCTCCCTCGTAGACAAAGAGACATCGCACAATTGCTAGTCTAAATCACAAATATAACCGTCATTGATCATAAAGAAGTGTCAGTTACACTAAGCTAGTAAATATATGAGTTTAGCTTCATGTCCCATAAGCACTTGCTTAACTTAAATATTTACGAACAAACTGTAGATCTTCACTAGAAAATTGTCACAAGAGATTCAATCGAACAAGTCCAAGAATTAACCGACGAAGTAAACGCAAGCGTTTCATACCACTTGTTTTACTAAGCCGTCTAATTAGATTTCTCATCCGAGTGAGGTAAAGGCTTGTATATACTAATAGATTGGAAAATGGTTTTAGGTAAAGAGCTTTGTAATAAAATAGTGTTGAAATCGTTTTGATGAAAGAGTTTGAAATTTACTACTAGTATTGAAACCTTTATATTTTTAAAGTGACAAATCACATAAATGATTGTAGAAACAATCAGTCACAAAAATTCACATTCGAAGACGTGAATGAAATCCAAGGAAATCAGCTCAAAATGCATCAAAGTGGAAGTTCCCCTGCGACATAACTAAATTCAACACAGGAATTAGGCGCGACCAAGATGGCGCGGCCTAACATGACCGAGCTAAAGATGCAATGGAACGACCTACAGGTCAAGCGACCTAAGGTAAGGCAGGTCGAGCAACCTAGTGGAAACAAGGTCATGCGACCTAATGGAAGTGAGGCCAAGTGACATGAGCGAGCGACCTAAGGGTTGAGCGACCTAACGTCTGAAACAGGGCTGAGCGCCCTAACGAGTCAAGACCTACTGGAACGAGCTTGCACAGCCAAGCGACCCAAGGTGAAGCGACGTAGAAGCCAGCGACCTAAAGTGGAGATGGGGTCAAGCGACCTAACGGATCGCGACATAATGTGAAAAAGGGCGGAGCGACCTAACCCATGGCGAATGACTTAAGGTCTAACGACCTAAAGGGAAACGACCTAAGGTCCATCGACCTAAGGTGGGTAGGCCGAGCGACTTAGTGGCCGAGCGACCTAGCTCGTGGCGAGCTAAACGTAGGCAGAATGGCCTAAGGGCTAGCGACCTAATGCATGGCCGAGCTAACGACCTAATACCGAGGTGACTTTTCCACCAGAATGACATAAGCCCAGAAATTCACCAAGAACACTAAAAATTGGAGTTTTTCGCCAATTCGATTCAAACCAAATGCAAATTTACATGCTAAAGTGATAGGAATTCTTTCCCAACAATCCAAGATAGTTATAGACAAGAATGTGAGATAAAAAATCTCACCTTTGCACAAATATCAATGAAGATGAAGCTTGAAAGCAAAGCAAGAGTCAACCACAAGCTTGAATCCAATGTCTTCTCTTTGGATTTGGAGTTAGATGTTGGATTTGAAGTTGAAACCTAGGCTTGGAGTTTTAATTTCCCATTCCCTCCTCCATTTTTGATGAAGCTTGAATGTAAAAGAAAATAGAATGAAGTTATGAAGAGAAGGAGTGAAGGTTGGGCCTAATAGTCTAAGTCCAAACCAAAGTCCAAAGCGAAAAAGTAGTGAAATTCCACTAACTCCAAACATATCAAAGTTTATACTTAAAAGATTGTAAACAGAGTTTTGAACTCAATGGAAGTGGTCTCGAGTCCTAATTCGACCATATGCAAAAAGTAGCTTTTCGGGCTAAACTCCAACTAACGTAAAATATTTAAATAAAATATTTAAATAAAATATTTAAATATAAAATCGATAAATATGCGGGTTGTTACAGACTCCCCTCCTTAAAGAAATTGCGTCCTCGCAATATATAAGACGGAAATAAAAAGTAACAACCATAAAAGCATATTAACACAAAAGAAATTTGAAATAAGAAGTTCAACTTAAAGAGCATGAGAAAGTAATTCCGGATGTGTCCGCTCGATGAATTCTCTAGATTCCCAAGAACAATCTTTAGGATTTAAGGACCATTGAATCTTCACAAGCGGTACATCTTTATTTCGAAGTCGTTTGACTTCCGTAGCAATAATACGAATAAGATGTTTCTCATAAGTTAAATTCGGCAAAACTTCAATTTCTTCCACAACACCAGGCTCAAGAATAGAATGTGAATCTCGAAGGCACTTCCTTAATTGAGAAACGTGAAACTCGTCATGAATGGAAGAAAACCGAGCCGGTAATAAAAGGCGATAAGCCATGGAACCAATACGTTCGGTGATAGGAAATGGCCCAATATATCGAGGCACTAATTTTCCCGATCGACTGAAACGTACAACACCTTTCATAGGTGAGACACGAATAAATACAAGATCTCCAACAGAAAATTCTAATTTCCTTCTTCGATTATCGCATAGGATTTTTGTCTATTCTGGGCTTCTTTTATTCTATGACGAATAAGTCCAATCTTTTCTGTGGAATCACGAATAAAATCTGGACCTAAAACCAGCTTCTAGCCGACCTCTAGCCAACAAGAAGGAGATCGGCATGGCCTTCCATAGAGTGCCTCAAAAGGTGCCATACCAATACTAGATTTGAAGCTATTATTATAGGAAAACTCAACGAGAGAAATATGATCTTCCCAACTTCCACCAAAATCAAGAACACAAGCACGAAGAAGATCTTCAAGAGTTTGATTCACACGCTCGGTTTGTCCATCGGACTGAGGGTGATAAGCGATGCTAAAATTAAGCTTCGTTCCCAAAGCTTTTTGAAGACTCTTCCAAAATCCACTAATAAACAATGGATCACGATCACTAACAGTAGAAGTAGGAACACCATGCAATTTAACAACTTCTTTGATAAAGAGTTTGGCCAAAAGGGGAACGGTTCGATAAGACCGAACAGGAATAAAATGGGCGGATTTAGTAAGTCTATCGACTATCACCCATAAGCTATCATGACCCGAACGAGAACGGGGAAGGCCATCAATAAAATCCATGGAAATTTGATCCCACTTCCAAATTAGAATTTCTAAAGGTTGCAACAACCCGCCGGACCTTTGATGTTCGGCCTTAACAAGTTGGCAAGTCATGCAACACTTAACAAAGTTAGCAATATCAGATTTCATTCCCTCCCAATAATAAAGTCGTTTCATATCTGTGTACATTTTACTACTACCGGGATGAATGGTAAATTTAGAACGATGAGAATCTTCTAAAATATCTTTACGAAGATCACTAATATTTGGTACGATAAGTCTACCAAATTTTCGAATGCCGCCACGAGAATTAATATCAAAGTCTTTCGAACCTTCGAAATTGATTTTATCCTTAATATTTTGGCCAAGAAGAGCCAATTCGGGATCTATCCTTTGAGCTTCAAGAATACGGTCTAAAAGAGAAGGATGAGCCTCAAGGCAACATAAAACAAGAGATGAACATAAATCGGAAATACGATCTCGAATTTCACAAGTGGATAAAGCCTCAAGATCATTCCATTCGGATATCATCATGGAAACAACCACCTGTTGCTTGCGACTAAGTGCATCAGCAACTCGATTTCCCTTTCCGGGAGTATAAAGGATATCAAGATCATAAGGTGCCAGGAACTCGAGCCAACGTTGTTGACGCAAATTAAGTTCCTTTTGAGAGAATAAATACTTCAAGGACTTATGATCGGTATAAAGAATGAATTTCTCTCTTAAAAGATAATGATGCCAAATCCGAAGAGCAAAAACAATAGCCGCAAGTTCTAAATCATGAGTGGCATATCTAGTCTCGGCTGGCTTTAATTGCCTGGAAGCATAAGCAATAACACATTCTTTTTTGCATAAGAACGGCACCCAAACCAACGCGACTAGCATCGGTATAAACAATAAAATCTTAGTTTCCATCGGGAATCACAAGAATAGGAGCATCGGAAAGGAGTTCTTTCAATTTCTGAAAAGAAGTTTCACATTTGTCCGACCAGATGTATTTAACGCCCTTCTTGGTTAAGCCAGTAAGAGGCACGGCAATTTTAGAAAAGTCTTTTATGAAACGGCGGTAATATCCAGCCAATCCAAGAAAGCTACGGATTTCCGTTACACTCTCCGGTCTCTTCCAATTTTGAATCGCTTCAATCTTTGAAGGATCCACTGATATTCCGAATTCGGAAATAATATAACCGAGAAATTTCACACGAGATTGCCAAAAGTGGCATTTAGAAAATTTTGCTTTTAATTGATTACTCCTAAGAGTTTCCAGCACAATCCGAAGATCCTTTTCATGCTCCTCCTCGGGTTTTGAATATACAAGAATGTCATCAATGAAAATGAGAACAAATCAATCGAGGAAATCTTTGAAAACTCGATTCATGAGGTCAACGAAATAAGCCGGGGCGTTCGTTAGACCAAATGGCATAACAAGCCATTCATAAGATCCATAACGAGTACAGAACGATGTCAAAGGAATACTATCCTCTTCAATACGAAGCTGGTGAAAACCAGTAGCCAAGTCCAATTGTGAAAAGACTCTAGCACTGCTAAGTTGATCAAATAGATCATCAATCCGAGGTAAAGGATATTTATTTTTAATAGTAAAATCAATAAGCTTGCGATAGTCAACGCAAAGCCTAAGCGTACCATTGGATTTCTTCACGCAAATAGCCGAAGCTCCCCTAGGCGAGGAACTAGAGTGAATAAATTGCTTCGTCTCCAATTCGGATAATTGTTTGCGCATCTCCTCATTTTCCTTATTGGACATGCGATAAGGAGGACTGGTAATAGGTCGAGCTCCAGGGATGAGATTAATTTTGAACTCAGTTGCTCGCTTAGGTGGTAGTCCTAAAACAGGCTCAAATATGTTAGAAAATTCACGAACGACGTGAATACGAGAAATGACATCTTCCTCATCATCATCATCATCATCATGAGGTTTAAAGAATATAAGGATGCAGCCAAAGTGGAATCCGAATCTTTAAGAATAATTGAAATCTGCTCTACAGATTGCGAATGTCGGAGATAAATAGTCCGCTCAGGACATAGGATATGAGCTTCATAACGGTTAAGCCAATCCATACCCAAAATCATTCCAAAGCCTAAATAACGCATGACATGCAAATCGGCTAGGAAAGAAAAATCGCACAAAATAATCTCCACATCTTTACAAAGAAAACTAAGAGTTGCGGATCCACCAACCGGATTCGCAATTCTCAAAGAAGTCATTAAAGCAACAACACTTAAAGAAAAAGTATCAACGAGTTCTTTTGAAATAAAAGAATGGGATGCACCCGTATCAAAAAGAACTCGAATAGGTTGATCATGAAATATAATAATGCCATCAAGTACAGAATGAGACATACCTTGACCACGAGATGTGTTGCCAGGGGCGTGAGCAACGTTTAACTTTCCCTCTTTCTTGCCCTGGAGTCTGGGGCAAACATGTATATAATGATCCGAGCTTTTACAATAGCGACAAGATTTGGGCTTTAAACACTTGTTCGCAAAATGGTCTTTAGAACCACAATTGTAACATTGCCCACTACTAGGGGAAGAAGTCTTTGCAGCAGGAGTTGCTTGCTTACCCTTTTTGTTTGGATAGGGACCTTTGAATTTGTTTGGCCTTTTCTTGTTGTTGAAGTTTGGTTTGGAACCCACCACTTCAACATCACTTTCCCTATCCGCCTTTTCAAGACGAAGAGCGATATCAATGAGTTGGTCGATAGAAACTTCTAATTTTAGAAGTAATGGCTTCTTAAGATTTTTGTTCAATCCATAAAAAAATCTTTGGTTCTTCTTCAATGGGGTGTTGATATATTCAACCCCATATTTGGAAAGCAGCTCGAAAGATGCGACATAATCAGTCAAGGAGGATTCAACTTGAACAAGTCTATGAAACGACGAGCTAATGTCACTTTCTCAGCTTCTGGTACAAATTTTAATTCGAAGCGTTCCTGGAATTTCTTCCAAGTAAGATCCGCTTCATTAATCTTAGAAATTAGAAGTTCGTACCAGTCTAATGCTCTTTCTTGGAGCATACTAGAAGCCACCTGAACACGGTGAAGATCAATAAGATTCATGCGAGAAAAGATTCGATCGCATGTTCTTAACCAAGCTTGGACTTCGATAATAGTTTCAAAACCTTTGAATGGTTTCCCACCCAAGTTGGTATAATCGCTGCACAAGCGTGCAAATCCAGACCTAGGATGAGTAGAATCCGGATTAGAGCCGGCTGCTTGAGCATTCTTCACTAAGTCGAGAAGCTGTTGGGTAGTCATAAAAACTCCATCCTAGGGAGTAGCACTAGATGGTCCAGCTCTGGGACGTCCTGGTCTAGACATTCTCTTCTTTAAGAAAGAGAAAAGAAGAAAAAAATTTCTCCAAATAAATATCAAGAAATCTTGCTAGATAAAACAAGGAATCATAAAGGAAATAGGATGAATCGGTACGAAGACTCGAATTAAATCCTAAAGCACGACTTCTAAGATGGACTTAGGACGATGATCCTTGTTAAGTTATTCTACGTTGTTTCGAAGTTTGGCTCTGATACCAAGTTGTGATGCCTCACCTCTATACCCACAATAGACAAGAACACTACTGTGTAATGTTGTCGACTAGCACGGAGGATAAGGCTGTGGAGGAGCGACCATCCATGTAATTTCTTTGTGCGAGCACCGATATGTCAGATAGTATAACATGCATTTCATTAAAGGAGGATATCCGACATACCGATACAACTCAAAGCTATCACACAGTGGCTATATATAACTTCGGAAGCAAATATAGAAACAAACATAAAACAAATCAGTCACAGACATCCATATCACAAAGGCGGAAAAAATATGAATATATAACACATAAAAGTGTACAACAGAATAGTGGCTAGAAAGATCCACAATAACACAAAAGAATAGCAATAAGTGCTATAAAAAAGAATAAGTATACATCACCGAGTCTATATCTCAAATGTATACAACAAAAACTACTAATCTAAGTAGTTAGCCAAAAGTCAGTGTAGTAAATCCCTGGGGAGAAGTCAAGCAGAAGCACCGGTAACATCTCGGTCTGACCCGAGTATTATTTAATAAGAAAATAATAAACGGATCAGTCTAGCTATAAATATCAGATGAAATGATATAGAATAAGAGATATGGTATGAGCGTAAAATAACCATAATGACATACTATGATAAGTATGTAAATGAAGATCAGCAAGAGATTAATGAATATCACAAGAATCTTCTCAAAGATTCAAACTCACCAAAAAGGTAATGACACCCAAATTCACCAATGCACAAAAAAATTGATAAAACTTATCAATGGAAATCACGAAAATTGGCGAAGCACAAATTCTAGAAATCTACACAAGAAATCCAGGAATCACAAAAAAGGGGAGGCCTATCACAAAACGGGAGTATGAAAGCTCACCAACACGTGTATCACAAAACGAGACGCTATCTCATGGTAGCTAACCATTAATTTTGAGCCGAGGCTCCACAAGAATGGCCCGAAGACCGTGGGGCGCTACCCTATATATGTGAGTCGAAACATCACACAAACGGGGTTTAGTCTCCCCCGTAGACAAAGAGATATCGCACAATTGCTAGTTTAAATCACAAATATGATCGTCATTGATCATAAAGAAGTGTCAATTACACTAAGCTAGTAAATATATGAGTTTAGCTTCATGTCCCATAACCACTTGCTTAACTTAAATATTTACGAACAAACTGTAGATCTTCACTAGAAAATTGTCACAAGAGGTTCAATCGAACAAGTCCAAGAATTAACCGACGAAGTAAACGCAAGCATTTCATACCACTTGTTTTACTAAGCCATTTAATTAGAATTCTCATCCAAGTGAGGTAAAGGCTTGTATATACTAACAGATTGGAAAACGGTTTTAGGGAAAGAGCTTTGCAATAAAATAGTGTTGAAATCGTTTTGATGAAAGAGTTTGATATTTACTACTAGTATTGAAACCTTTATATTTTTAAAATGACAAATCACAAAAATGATTGTAGAAACAATCAGTCAAAAAAATTCACATTCGAAGACGTGAATGAAATCCAAGGAAATCAGCTCAACATGCATCAAAGTGGAAGTTCCCCTGTGACATAACTAAATTCAACACAGGAATTAGGCACGACCAAGATGGCGCGACCTAACACGGCCGAGCTAAAGATGCAATGGAACGACCTACAGGTCAAGCGACCTAAGGTAAGACAGGTCGAGCGACCTAGTGGAAATGAGGTCATGCGACCTAATGGAAGTAAGGCCAAGTGACATGAGCGAGCGACCTAAGGGTTGAGCACGCTAACGTCTGAAACAGGGCCGAGCGACCTAACGACTCACGACCTACTAGAACGAGCTTGCATAGCCGAGCGACCCAAGGTGAAGCGACCTAGAAGCCAACGACCTAAAGTGGAGATGGGGTCAAGCGACCTAACGGATCGCGACCTAATGTGAAAAAGGGCGGAGCGACCTAACCCATGGCGAACGACTTAAGGTCTAACGACCTAAAGGGAAACGACCTAAGGTCAATCTACCTAAGGTGGGTAGGCCGAGCGACTTAGTGGCCGAGCGACCTAGCTCGTGGCGAGCTAAACATAGGCAGAATGGCCTAAGGGCCAGCGACCTAATGCATGGCCGAGCTAACGACCTAATACCGAGGTGACTTTTCCACCAGAACGACCGAAGCCCAGAAATTCACCAAGAACACTAAAAATTGGAGTTTTTCGCCAATTAGATTCAAACCAAATGCAAATGTACATGCTAAAGTGATAGGAATTCTTTCCCAAAAATCCAAGATAGTTATAGACAAGAATGTGAGATAAAAAATCTCACCTTTGCACAAAAATCAATGAAGATGAAGCTTGAAAGCAAAGCAAGAGTCAACCACAAGCTTGAATCCAATGTCTTCTCTTTGGATTTGGAGTTAGATGTTGGATTTGAAGTTGAAACCTAGGCTTGGAGTTTTAATTTCCCATTCCCTCCTCCATTTTTGATGAAGCTTGAATGTAAAAGAAAATAGAATGAAGTTATGAAGAGAAGGAGTGAAGGTTGGGCCTAATAGGCTAAGTCCAAACCAAAGTCCAAAGTGAAAAAGTAATGAAATTCCACTAACTCCAAACATATCAAAGTTTATACTTAAAAGATTGTAAATGGCATTTTGAACTGAATGGAAGTGGTCTCCAGTCCTAATTCGACTGTATGCAAAAAGTAGCTTTTCAGGCTAAAATCCAACTAACGATAAAATATTTAAATAAAATATTTAAATATAAAATTGATAAATATGCGGGTTGTTACAATGATTTTGGAGTTAGGTTTTAATTTTGATAATTTCTCAAGCTATGGAAAGATTATTATGGATTTTCAAAGGAAAATAGGGTTAATTGGGTTTAGAAATTTATTTTAGAAATTATATTAAGTATTTGGGTCTGTAATGTATATATGTTAGATAACATATTAAAAGTGGATTTCTGTGATTTTTGTGGATTTTTCCTAAGTGATTTACTATGAGAATTAAATTATTTTGAAAGGAGGACCTAAACGATTTAGTTGTTTTGCTTAATGTAAGGGCTTATTTGCTAAATTAACCTTGATTTAGATCTGAAATTATACGATAGTTATTTCATAAGAATTTGAAAAGTTGAGGCAACCAATCATATGCTTATAAGTAGGCAGGTTAGTTAGAAAGTGTTTGCTCTAATTAGCATTAAATCAGATTTACCCAGAAAAGCAGGTTCCACCTCAATTAGAAGCACCTTTTGACTCATAGCTTCCACCTTCAATCAAGTTGAAACACCACAAAGTCGAAACCAATACACATAGTATCAATGAGATTGGTACGAAGTGGATTGGAGAAAGCGAAAGGCATGGTGTTGAAAGCATAGCTTCTGCTTCCGATAAGGTCGAAACCTTCGTTTTACTTTCAAATGAAAAAGCGTCTGCCTTATTTTATTAAAGCTTTCAAAGGAGTCAAAACATATGCTTTTGGAAGGGGTTTTCTAATAGTTTTCGAAAGGGTTTCCATTTTATGTTTTAAAAGTATAGGCTTTCGAATGGGTTCCTTTATTTATAAAATGATGCTTTCGGAAGAAGTGGTTCCGACTTGGTCGAAACTCGGCCGCGGTTCTTTTGCCTTTCAAGTGTATTGAAGCCATTAATGCTTTCGAAGGGTTGTCTTTGTTTTAAACTTATGCTAAGCCACCTCCTAAATGCTTTTGAAAGGGGTCAAGGGTTTTGAAGGCAATGGCTTCGAAAGGGGGTTTCGAAACTATCCTTTAAAGTTCTACTTAATTTGTTTAAAGATTTTGAATGAATGGTTCTGATGCCATCAAGTTTTCCCTAAGTACTTGTGTAAAGATAACAGGTTTAGAAAGAGATACTTTCGTGTATATTCATTTGATCCAAAAGAAGTTCTAAAGTAAACCCAATGGTTTCGAAAGGGGTACTTTCATTGATTTTGAAGCTAAGTTTTTAAGGATTATTAAGTAATGTTAAGGTACATTCGAAAGGAATATTTTGGTTTCAAAAGTGATGATTTAAAGAGCTTCGATGGGTTTGTATGTAATGTTTTTAAAAGAAGTTTTCTATGCTTTCGAAGGAGGTTATCCATGGGTCTTGAATGTAATGTTTAAAGTTGAAAGCCTAAGTTTTCAAAACAAATAACCCCATCTCATTTTAAAGGAAAAACCATGGCATAGATGAAGTGGTTTGAAATGGAGTTTTGAAGAAGTTTTCTTTGATTAATGGGTTAAAGGGGTTAACCAAGTTTTATATAAAATAATCTAAAGGATATTAAACCAAAGGGTTCGTATAATTATATTTGCTTCTTCATATATGTATTTGAATATATTCACATTGTAATGGACTCATAACTGTAATTTGGGGAAGGGCAGAATAACCGGTTAGGTTGACCCACTAGTGAATATAAATTAAATTAACCCCTGAATGAGTAGAATTGCATCTAGGAGGTCAGGAAGACCAGAGTATATGATGCTAAAATATTAAAAGAAGATAGTGGAGGGCCAATAGGTTCATAGTAAGCCCATGAAAACTATGTATAAACGAAGATGTCAGGAAGACAGGTTCATAGTTAGCCCATGAAAACAATTTCATATTGGCAGGGGCAAATAGCTTTGTAGTGAACCTATGAAATCTATATTCGGATTAAGATATTGATAGAAGTAGTCAACCCATGATAACTAGGATATGAAGAAAGATATTAGAGTTGCCAATAGGTTCGGGGAGAAACCATGAAATAGTAAAGGTATTGATAGGGGCCAATAGATTCTTAGTGATCGCATGAAAACTACGAAATTAAAAAGGGTGTCCACAAACATTAAAATTAGCAAGCCCATGAAAACTAGTTGGCTAAAAGTGACCGTAGAAACTATAAATGAGATAGTTAGTCAGATTGAATGGGGATAGGAAACCCAAAATTGATTTGTTTGTTTGCATATCATCGTATTGTTTTAAATTATTTTAACCATTGTGGATGTTGAAAGTGACTACTATGTTGCTAGTTATCACTTAGGACCGTGTAATATGGAATGTATTATAATCTAAAGGCGGAAACAGATAATAATGGTAAAGTAAATAAGAATAAGCACATCAGGAGTTTTTATACTGGTTCGAACTTCCTGTTCTACGTCTAGTCCCAGACTTCCCTCTAGAATTTCTCTCAAAAAACCTCATTTAACCCGGAGGAATAGGTATACAACACCTAAGCAACCGATCAGGATTTTTCTGCCTCTAACAACCGAAAGAGGACTTTTACCGCCTGAACAACCGAACAGGACTTCAACATTTCAATAAAATTGTTTTGACAGTTTATGTTCTTAATAATACTGATTTGTATTGATACTACAATCTTCCTATAATCTTTTCCTCAAGTATCGATTGTGTGTGTAAAGATTAGAAAGGAAAATATTGCTTTGAATCGAAGAATAAGTTAATTAATTTAGAGATTCAAGCAATATATAAATTGTGATTGCTTGTAAAATGCAAAGATAGATAGTAGAGAGTATGATAAGAAAAATAAAATAAAATTCGGTGATTTTAGAAGTGAATCTCATGTGTTTATATAGTAGATAAACAGCTACAACTATTCACGAAGAGTTTTGATCAAAAGATGCAGCCATAACCCTTCAAATTAGATGGTAACTCTTCGCAAATGGAAGTATCTCTTCAGGAAAATAGCTGTTAGAATCGTTCAGTCGACTGACCCAAAACGACCAGTCAACTGAATATTCAAAGTTGATGTAAAACAAAGGGTATTTGTGCAACTGAATAGGTTATGTGGACTGGTCATTTTTGGTTAGTCGACTAACCTTGTTTTCAGTGCACCGTTCCTACATTTTTTAAAGAATTTGAATTTTAAAACAACTTTGATTTTGTGTAAACTACTTGAGGATAGGTTTTAACAATTCTAAGACTAAAAACTTCAATAAATAAACATAGTATACTGAGTTTTAAAGTCTTGTCTCCTTTGTAGTTCAATAGCATATCTCTTTCTCTTTTTGTCGCTTGATCATATAGTCTCATCACCGATTTGTTTAAGCTCTTTGTCATGAATCAAAACTTATGATTCAACATTCCTCCCTTTTTGATTGATGACAACCTGTTTTAGATGATACTATATTTTAAGAAATATATAACGGAAGTTATACATATATCTCCCCCTGAATATCAGGTGACATATCTAATCCTGCAAGAAATGGTTAGTCATATAAATTTCTCCCCCTTTGTCATCGACAAAAAGGAAATAAACAATAATTTCATCATTGAACTAAAAACATAACAATCAAAAAAATGTTTCGAATTGTACTGAGCTACTTATACAAGCTCATAAAAATAAACAGTAGTAGAATGTTTGAAATAAATAAAGATAACTTACTACCGTCAAGAAATATCAATATCACTCAACAGAGTCAGACTCTGTTTCTTCTTCCACTCGTATTGGTCCTTTGCCTCTTGAAGAACTTTCCACAAATTGTCTGCCACCACCATTTCCGCTTGTGTCAGAACTTGTGTGTTCATCAGATGTAGAGCAAGTACATCAAGGAGTTGGAAGTTTACCCAGATCACAATGTGAAGTGTCCGCAGTTGTGGAAGAGGAACAAGAAATTGTATCCCATAAAATCTGAAAAAGCTTTTAATTTTGTCAAATTTCTTGTCGATCTTCTCGTCGAGATTTTTGATGCGAGAATCCAAAATGACTTGATTTTGCACAATTAGATCAATGGATTCTCGGGTGCTTTGGGATGGGGTTGGTGTATGAATGTCATCTCTTTGTTGCTATGGAGTAGCAGTTTGTTGACGAGGTCGTGATTGCCAGTCTTGGAAAGACATGACAGTGAGAGGTCTAGGAGGCAATTTCATTAGACTTATTGTGCGGTTATTTAAAGTTTTAAGAATGGAGCTATCGGATTCCGGAATAGGAATTTGTAGGTCCATAAGTAGCCGTATAATATACTCGCTGTAATAGATGATGTTCATTCGACATTGGTAAAAAGACAAGAACTCATCAAGAATAAGCTTAGACCAATTGATTTGGACATCTCCCCAAATTGCATACAACGCCCTAAAATTTTCGGATATACAAGCTTATAAGAACCAGTACGAGGAAGAATTATACGCATTAAGGCTTGATGCATAATTCGAGCTTTAGGGCGTAAGGTGATAGATTTTAGTTCAGTCATGTCATCTTCCAAAAACCTGTGACTTACTTCATCACGTTCGCCTATAGGAACATTTAAATCTTCCAATGGAACACCATTAGTAGATGTGTGGAGATGTGTCCAATTCTATCTAATGACAAGAATATTTGTTGACCACAATCTAAACTCCATACACAATTGTCATGATTTCATGGATTCTGATGACCCAAATTTAAATTTGCATAAAAGAGTTTTACCATAGTATGATTAATTTTGAGATTGTTCTGATTGTGGTCAAGAAGAGATTCTAGACGACTTCTCCTTGCAAGCTCTTGAATTCTATATAAAGAGAAGTCATGAAACACAACAAAAGATCCTTTGAGAAAGCGTGCTTCCTTCATTTTGGTCCATCTATGGATAGCAGTAGCTTCATAAAGCCATTAAGCAATTTTGGTGTCAATTGGCTCAAAGGAAGAGGTAAAGGCTTGTTTAGATCTTTTAGGTTGTCTTGGAGCCATTTGAAATTATAATTGAGTAAAGGAATTTGAAAATTTTAAGAGCTAGGGTTTTGAAAATCTGAAGAGCGAAAGTAAAAGTGAAGAGTGAAAAAGAAGAAGGGGGTTAAAGGGGTAAAAAGGTAGATGTAATGGTGTTAATACGCTCAGATTTGTCATTCAGTCGACTAGTCGTATATGGTCAACCGTCTGATCAATATCCTGAAACTCTGTGTTTCCAGGTTCAATCGACTAGCCAAATTCGTTCAGTCGACTGAACACTATCTGAAAACTTCTCTGTTTTCAGATTCAGTCGATTGGTCAAATTTGTTCAGTCGATTGATTTCTCATTTACAGCATTTTACAGTACATTTTGCATTAAAAAAAATATATTCGATATATGAAACAAATAATACAAACAAATAAGAATGAAATTTAAAAAAAAAATAGAAAAAAATTATTTTGACGAAGAAGTAGATGGAGACCTCGAGTCATCTGGTTCAACCTTTGTCCTCTCTTCATATGGTTTTAATGGAGACCAACGATTTCCACACTCCCATGAATTTGGAGACACGGGTGGAGGTTGTGGTGACTGATCCCATAGATTCTGAGAGGAAGAGGTTGTAGGTTGATAAACAGCAAATGAAGATGTCCCGTAGAATTTCCATGCAAGTTGCTCTAGAAAACTAAATCGTTTTGAATTCATCTTCTGTTCATTGTACATTTCACGTTGAATTGCTATTGATTCCCTTTGATAATGATGCAAATCGTCAATCTTTTGCTTTGTTAATGGAGAACCAAAGAACAAAAAATGACGTGCTTTCTTTTTTTTAGAGTATAACCAGTATGATAGCTGGATGGTCTGGCTGGTATATGATATGGTTTAGGTGTAGGTAAATTTGATGAACTAGAAGTAGGTGTTGAGAAATCGACAGAGGAATATGCAGAGCCATTTGAGGAGTTTTCTTGTGAAGACATTGTAGTAGGAAGGAAAAAAATATGATTAAAGCAAATTAGATGGAAAGATAAACAGAAAACTCTTGAGGTGTATACAATTTGAAAAAATAATTAAAGATAGATGGAAAAAAGGGTAACATAAAAGTAATTAGAGTTCGCAAACAAACATAATTTTCATGGTTGAGAATTATCCATGAGAAGAGTGAAAATAGATAAGGAAAATGTGTAGGATCTAGATTAACCCTAGAGGGGGGGTGAATAGGGTTATAGCAAATTTTCTCGAATTTAAACACAGAAATAAACTGCAGAAATAAATATGCTGAAAAGTAAATCACACACAAAATTTACCCAGCTTCGGCAACCCCTGCCTACTGCTGCATTCCCAGATTTCTATTAGAATTAAACAGTATCCCGCTTACAAATACTCTACTAGACTCGCAGACCCTTTTGCTCCCGCTCACAAACACTCTACTAGACTCGCACACCCTGCTCCGCCTATAGAGTTTCGCTTACTCGCAAACACTTCTCCCGCCTATAGAGTTTTGCAAACTCGCACACCCTGCTCACTGAACTAATTCTAACTAGACAATCTGACACTACCTACAACCTAGGTGGTGATTTACAAATTCTTTGACTCGAAAAGAAAAAACAATTTCAAAAATAAAACCAGGAGAAAAAATTAAAATACAAACTTAATCCCTAATTTTTGCTCAAATTAAAAATCAAAAACCCCCTTTTGATAAAACCCTAAATAAAACAAAATAATCCCCTTTTAACAAATAACGCCGGCCCCTTATTCTTTGACCCGATCCACTGTTATTCCTTGACCCGTTCCTTTCTTTTGCTCAGTGAAGAATAATGCGGCCGATTCTCTTTGCCACTAATTTAGGGCTTCTGTCTTCGATTCAAAATTGGGGCTTTCTGATGATCGGTTCTCTGACTTGCGTTGCTCTTGCTCACGCTCGTTCTTTGATGACCGATGGCTTGCGTCGCTTGTTCTCTGATAATTGATTCTTCGAGATTGCAAATTGTTTGCAGCTGCTTCTTTTGATCGAGTTCACTGTTGCGGTATGTAATCTCTTTGCTTGTTTGTGCTTTTGTGATTTTTGAACTCAAACTCGATGCTTGGCCGATGATGATTTGTGGGTTTTTATATAGGTTGAATTCCTATATTTGCGTTCGTATAAAATTGTTTGAATTTGTCAATTTTAATTCTTTGGCCATTCGATTTTGTTTTGATGCTTGGGATTGATTTCTGACTTGTTCATATTACTTGAATAACACGGTTTTAAACTGTGACTTGTTCAATTTGCTTGGCCGCCACGGTTTCGAATCCATTTGATTTCGGCTATGATTTGTTCAACTTGAAATTATTTTGATTTCTGGATAAAATAACGGCTTTGACTTTCTGGCCCTTGTGAGCTTTGTCTCTGGCCATCTCTTCTGGTTTATGTTGTATTGGTTTCTGAGTTTCATCATTATGCTGCTTTGAGACTTGTGTAAGTGCTTGTATCATTACCGCTTCATCATGTTGCATACACTACATTTTGCATAGTGCTACTTGTCTCTGACTTCGCATATACTCACTGAGTTGCTCTGGCCCTGTTGCCTACATGTGAGTTATTTGGTGTACTGTTGTTTGCTGTCATGTTCGCTATGTTAATTGTGTCTTTGATGCATTCCATATTTTTGTTGCATTCATTGGTCAGTGGATTCACTGATGCACTGCCTTGTATCACTTGTGTCGCTAAACTAGTTCTGTGTACGTTGCATATTGAACTGGGTTGTAGCCTCGACTCTGTCCACTGTTGCATTGTTGGTTCATCACTTCGTTTCACTACGTATTCCAGTGTGCCTTTGTACATGACTCGTGCACTTGCATCTGATCTGTTAGCACTGGTTCGTGTATATGTGCAGTTTAGCTTGTTTTTATGATATTCTTGGCAATTCGGTTGTATATTTGGTCATCTGCATTTTTTGTTATTTATGACTGCATCTTGTGGTTGTCACTGTGTTGCATTGAGCTCGACATTGTTGTTTACTTCACTTGTGGTCTTCATTTTTGATTCAGAACTTTTGTCATTATGTCTTTGACTGCCATGTGTATACATACACCTATGTATGTATATATGTGTTGCATTTACTTGCATCTATATTGTCACTGGTTTTGCTTGGTGGCCTTGTGCCACTGCTGAGTCTTTGGTGCTGTCTTGAATTTGTGCAGTCCATGTTGCTGTGTTGATCACTTGATTGTGTAACTTGTGGTTTCATTGCTGCACTCGAGTTTTGTTACTTGAGCTGCTTTGTTGAGTTCTATTTGACTTGAATGTACTTGTACAACTTCATTGTTCTGTTGCATGCAGTCCATTATGTTTGATCTGGCTTGAACTTTCATTGAGTTTTGTTGCACTGTTTTTGACTTGTGACCTGCCCTGTGTTGAATCCAGTTTTTCAAAAACTCGGGTTTGACCTTGTGCTCGAGAGTTGTGACTTTTATGTTATTGCATGTGAGTTGAACCCGGTTTTTCATTTGGGTTTGACCTGTGCTCACCTGTCCCTGTAAATCAATCAAGTGTATATATCGGCGTGCACAGCCTTGTGGCATATACAGTGATACACTATGTATGTCACAAGTTGTTCGTGTATGATGAATTCAAATTTAAATTATGACGAACAACCCAAATAACTGAGGCAAATCATATTTTCAAAAATCATGTTTCATTTTATATTGCAAAAATATTTCTTTTTCAATTTTACTGCGTTAGTTTATATTTTTGCAGATTGCTCAGATGCTGGATTCAAACTGGAATAAAGTTGACGATAAATACGAGTGTGAGTGATATCTAGTGAGGAATATATGTAAATGTAAAATTTTGATGTAATTGTAATCAAAGTTGTATAGTTAGCTATAGTGGGAGCTTGAAATTGTACTATTCAAAGTTGTAATAAATATTTGTTTGAATAAAATATTCTTTTGAATTCAAATCTGTGTTATTTATTTTATTCAGCAAATATTTATTTAATCTATGAAAATAAATAGTATATTAACAAATACATTTAAATGAATGTATATGTGTTTATTATCATCAAACAAAAATCATATAAGCGCAAAGCGCATATTCAACAATCTCCCCCTTTTGATGATAACAAACATATATTTAAGATTTTGAATGTATTAAATGTATCTGATGATCGTTCAATTTGCTCTCCCTATTTAAATGCTTCCTCTCTACATGATACTCCCCCTACATATATGCATACAAATAAAAATATGTAAATGAGCCTATATGCAAATGGAAAATTATTTGACCTTTGCTTGATTCTATTTGACAAAATCTTAACTTTTCTCTTCCCCTTTTGTTATCAGCAAAAGAATAACAGTGTTATAAAAATAGGGATGAAGTGACAGACATGAACCAAACATTTAACTCAATTGAATATAAATATCAAATTTCAATAAAACTCAAACAAAAATCATAATTACCCTTGTCAGGCGCATATTCCACTTTCAGAAGTGATGGGGATAAAATCATCAAAAAAATCATACAGTTCTGTCTATTTGTGGTATATTTATTTCGGGAAATTTGAATATCTACTAACCATGCATAACCGTTAGGACTTTTAAATGAAATTAGTAGTATTCACAATTTTTATTTAAAAAATGAAATCAAATATCTTCTAACCACGCATGACCGTGAGGACTTTTAAATGGGATTAGAATCAACTTGTCTATTTAATCAATTAATTTTGATATGCGTTCCATACATGCATAACCGTAAAGACTTTTAAATGAGCATGGAAGCACATAATCAAAAATCCAAGTAAATCACCCATGCATAACCGTGAGGACTTTTAAATGAGAGTGAATACTTTGGATATTTATTTTTATTGAAGAATATAATAAATTGAAGCACAAATAATTTCCTTTATAAATTGAAGAACGAATAATTTCCTTTGTAAACTACCACAAATTTACATGCTATATATTATTTTGATGAGTGATGGTCGATAGAAAGATGATAGAAATAGAAATGATCATAGAATTTTTACCCAACAAAAAGTTTTTATAACTCTTGTTATGAAATTCTAAAGAAATTTTTCTAAATATATTGTCTTGAGTAATGTATGACAAATATCGACACTCATCACTTTTTCAATCACTATTGATCTTTTCAATAATCATTAGGGAGTTAGATTAGCCAAAATTTGTCATTTAAAAGCAAATAAGAATGACTAATTTGAAAATATGGTCAACAATGATTTTCTCGAAGGGGTTATATGAGAAAAAATTCTGCCATTTGAAAAATTATTTCAAGTGAAAAATATGCAAATATTTTCTTTGAAAAATGATGCAGCAAATGAATGTTTTAGAGATTAATCACGTTCCACTAGTAATTTTTCTATCAACTATATTACCAGTGTAATCTGCATCTGAATTTAAATTTCACTCAATATTCACTCGTTGGATGTCAAAGACCAGATTGTGAAATTTCAACAAATTATCTCGTAATTATTTTCAACAATTTTTAAATGAAATTCTCTTGGATTTGAATTGAGACCGTGTTAACAATCAAACAAATATCATAGTGTTAAACTTAGAAACCATAGGATGAACAACTATCAACAGTCATTAAAACTTCATTATTATTTCAAAACAATTTCTTGAAGTTTCAACAATTTCATAAAGTTTCAACAATTTCAAAAATTTCTTAAAATCCTTTTTATAGCATGAGTAAACAGTAATCAATCAACATCATAATTTGACCAAACAGATTAAGTTCAATGATGAAAAGATGGTTGGTCTACTTTTAAGCACAAATCAAAGTAAGAACAAGTCAAAAGAAATCATATCAATTAAGAATAAGTTAGAATTAAAGACATCATTCATTTCATCATCACATTACTGGCTGATTTAATTCAGATTACGGTGCAGATTATCACATTTAATATATCGTTCAAAACAATTTTACCTGTTTTACCTTTACGATAATTTTTTGTTGTTGTGCATTGTGATTCTGTCACCTTTATACTAGGCTAAGGAACTTTGCTTTGTCACCCATTGTGTTTCTGGAACAGCCAAAATCCAGAGAACACTGTTGTTGTTCCTTAGCCTGCCACCACACCTACACGATGAAAGATTTTTGTGACCATTTTGTTTTTATAGGTCCATGGTTGTTAGTGGCAGAAGCATTATGAATAAACAAACCCTTTGGAACCCAAACTTGTTTTGTCTTTTCATTCTTGTTCCAATAGACATGAAATTTGTTTGTAGAATTCTTAGGAACCCAAACTTGTATAAATTTTGTGTTCTTGTTCCTATGACTACAATTTTCAACACGATGTCCAATTATTTCAGATCTATCAAAGACACTCTTACTTATTGCATTATCCTCAACTTGTGTTTTCCCAAAACCTAGTCCTTTTCTGTTGTTAGCAAAAATTTGATTTCCAAATAACATGTTGAATGATTTTTCTCCTCTTGAAAAGTTATTCAGAGATTTCTCAAGATTTTGGACTCTGGTTTTTAGTGTTGTGTTTTCAGTGACAAGTGAGGTGCATCTATTTATAAAATCCTTTTTCCTAGTGTCAATAATTTCCTTAAGACTCAAATTTTCTTTTTCAAGATTCTCAAAGTTATTCTTAAGTCTTGTCAATTCTGAATCTAAAATTTTACATTTTTCACATTCTAGGTTTTGAATATTTTCAAGTTCAGTTTCTAACCTAAAATTTTCACGAGCAAGTTCTCTTCGATTAGATTTCAGTTTTTCAATTTTAGATTCAAGAGCATCAACTTCTTTAGTAAGATCAAGACACATAAAAACAAGGTCTCTATAGGAATAGTTACCTGCCTCACTAGATTCCTCGGAGCTTGCTTCTGAATTCGATTTTTCCATGAGACACAAGTTATCCTCCTCTGAGCTGCTATCCGAAACTTCTTCTCCTTCTTCATCATCCCAAGTTGCTGCAAAGACCTTCTTCGTCTTTTTCTTTCCTTTGTTGTAATTGAGAAGTGGGCATTCTTGTTTGAAGTGACCAGACTTGTTGCAGTTATAACACGTCAATTCATTATCGGAATTGTTAGATTCTTTTGACCTATTACGACTTGTTTTCTTCTTGCGTGGCTTGAATCTAGACCATTTTCTAAGATTATTGATAGCCATTGCAAGCTCTTCAATTGGATCTTCTTCTTCTTCATCGCTCTCTTCTTTGCTCTTTAAGGCAATCGTCTTTTTCTTTGGTTCGGAGTTGTTGCGTTCCTCTTTTGCTTTTAGCTCAAGCTCATATGTCATCAAGTTGCCAATCAACTCCTCCATACTTAGTTTACTCAAATCTTTCGATTCTTGGATCGCCGTGACTTTTGCCTCAAAGTTCATTGGTAAAACTCGTAATAACTTCCTCACAAGCTCTACCTCAGTGAATACCTTCCCGAGCGCTCTAGCATTGTATACCAAAGTTGAAAAGCGTCCAAACATGTCCTTTATGCTCTCGCCTTTGTCCATCACAAAGTTTTCCTATTCATTGCTGAATAGAGCTATACGAGACTCCTTGACTTGAGAAGTTCCTTCGTGTGTCACCTCCAAAGTGTGCCAAATTTCTTGTGCTGTTGTACAATGAGAAATTCTATTAAATTCATTTTTATCAAGAGCACAGATCATAGCGTTCATTGCTTTGGCATTTGTAGTTTTTAATTTCTTATAGTTAGCATCCCACCTATCCTTAGGTTTAGGAATCTTCAGTACCACCAACAGTTATAGTGGGAGGTTTATAGCCAGTTTCAATAATATCCCAAACATCATAATCAACAGAACAAAGATAAATACCCATCCTAACTTTCCAATAAGCATAGTCGTTCCCATTAAACATGGGTGGCCTAACAATAGATTGCCCCTCAGAAAAAGCATTATTTGATGAATTCATGACTCTAGAGTTAAAGAAAAATACCGTGCTCTGATACCACTTGTAGGATCTAGATTAACCCTAGAGGGGGGTGAATAGGGTTATAGCAAATTTTCTCGAATTTAAACACAGAAATAAACTGCAGAAATAAATATGCTGAAAAGTAAATCACACACAAAATTTACCCAGCTTCGGCAACCCCTGCCTACTGCTGCATTCCTAGATTTCTATTAGAATTAAACAGTATCCCGCTTACAAACACTCTACTATACTCGCAGACCCTTTTGCTCCCGCTCACAAACACTCTACTAGACTCGCACACCCTGCTTCGCCTATAGAGTTTCGCTTACTCGCAAACACTTCTCCCGCCTATAGAGTTTTGCAAACTCGCACACCCTGCTCACTGAACTAATTCTAACTAGACAATCTGACACTACCTACAACCTAGGTGGTGATTTACAAATTCTTTGACTCGAAAAGAAAAAACAATTTCAAAAATAAAACCAGGAGCAAAAATTAAAATATAAACTTAATCCCTAATTTTTGCTCAAATTAAAAATCAAAAACCCCCTTTTGATAAAACCCTAAATAAAACAAAAAATCCCCTTTTAACAAATAAGGCCGGCCCCTTATTCTTTGACCCGATCCACTGTTATTCCTTGACCCGTTCCTTTCTTTTGCTCAGTGACGAATAATGCGGCCGATTCTCTTTGCCACTAATTTAGAGCTTCTGTCTTCGATTCAAAATTGGGGCTTTCTGATGATCGGTTCTCTGACTTGCGTTGCTCTTACTCACGCTCGTTCTCTGATGACCGATGGCTTGCGTCGCTTGTTCTTTGATAATTGATTCTTCGAGATTGCAAATTGTTTGCAGCTGCTTCTTTTGATCGAGTTCACTGTTGCGGTATGTAATCTCTTTACTTGTTTGTGCTTTTGTGATTTTTGAACTCAAACTCGATGCTTGGCCGATGATGATTTGTGGGTTTTTATATAGGTTGAATTCCTATATTTGCGTTCGTATAAAATTGTTTGAATTAGTCAATTTTATTTCTCTGGCCATTCGATTTTGTGTTGATGCTTGGGATTGATTTCTGACTTGTTCATATTACTTGAATAACACGGTTTTAAACTGTGACTTGTTCAATTTGCTTGGCCGCCACGGTTTCGAATCCATTTGACTTCGGCCATGATTTGTTCAACTTGAAATTGTTTTGATTTTTGGATAAAATCACGGCTTTGACTTTCTGGCCCCTGTGAGCTTTGTCTCTGGCCATCTCCTCTGGTTTATGTTGTATTGGTTTTTGAGTTTCATCATTATGCTGCTTTGAGACTTGTGTAAGTGCTTGTATCATTACCGCTTCATCATGTTGCATACACTACATTTTGCATACTGCTACTTGTCTCTGACTTCGCATATACTCACTGAGTTGCTCTGGCCCTGTTGCCTACATGTGAGTTATTTGGTGTACTGTTGTTTGCTGTCATGTTCGCTATGTTAATTGTGTCTTTGATGCATTCCATATTTTTGTTGCATTCATTGGTCAGTGGATTCACTGATGCACTGCCTTGTATCACTTGTGTCGCTAAACTAGTTCTGTGTACGTTGCATATTGAACTGGGTTGTAGCCTCGACTCTGTCCACTGTTGCATTGTTGGTTCATCACTTCGTTTCACTACGTATTCCAGTGTGCCTTTGTACATGACTCGTGCACTTGCATCTGATCTGTTGGCACTGGTTCGTGTATATGTGCAGTTTAGCTTGTTTTTATGATATTCTTGGCAACTCGGTTGTATATTTGGTCATCTGCATTTTTTGTTATTTATGACTGCATCTTGTGGTTGTCACTGTGTTGCATTGAGCTCGACATTGTTGTTTACTTCACTTGTGGTCTTCATTTTTGATTCAGAACTTTTGTCATTATGTCTTTGACTGCCATGTGTATACATACACCTATGTATGTATATATGTGTTGCATTTACTTGCATCTATATTGTCACTGGTTTTGCTTGGTGGCCTTGTGGCACTGCTGAGTCTTTGGTGCTGTCTTGAATTTGTGCAGTCCATGTTGCTGTGTTGATCACTTGATTGTGTAACTTGTGGTTTCATTGCTGCACTCGAGTTTTGTTACTTGAGCTGCTTTGTTGAGTTCCATTTGACTTAACTGTACTTGTACAACTTCATTGTTCTGTTGCGTGCAGTCCATTATGTTTGATCTGGCTTGAACTTTCATTGAGTTTTGTTGCACTGTTTTTGACTTGTGACCTGCCCTGTGTTGAATCCAGTTTTTCAAAAACTCGGGTTTGACCTTGTGCTCGAGAGTTGTGACTTTTATGTTATTGCATGTGAGTTGAACCCGGTTTTTCATTTGGGTTTGACCTGTGCTCACCTGTCCCTGTAAATCAATCAAGTGTATATATCGGCGTGCATAGCCTTGTGGCATATACAGTGATACACTGTGTATGTCACAAGTTGTTCGTGTATGATGAATTCAAATTTAAATTATGACGAACAACCCAAATAACCGAGGCAAATCATATTTTCAAAAATCATGTTTCATTTTATATTGCAAAAATATTTCTTTTTCAATTTTACTACGTTAGTTTATATTTTTGCAGATTGCTCAGATGCTGGATTCAACTGGAATAAAGTTGACGATAAATACGAGTGTGAGTGATATCTAGTGAGGAATATATGTAAATGTAAAATTGTGATGTAATTGTTCAAAGTTGTATAGTTAGTTATAGTGGGAGCTTGAAATTGTACTATTCAAAGTTGTAATAAATATTTGTTTGAATAAAATATTCGTTTGAATTCAAAATCTGTGTTATTTATTTTATCAGCAAATATTTATTTAATCTGTGAAAATAAATAGTATATTAACAAATACATTTAAATGAATGTATATATGTTTATTATCATCAAACAAAAATCATATAAGCGCAAAGCGCATATTCAATAAAATGTATAATCTATCAGTTGTGAAACAACAAATAGTGAGATGGTAGAGATATCGGATTTCCAAATTAGAGATGTTGAGTTCAAGTACTAGCAAAGTAAAGAAAAAAATTAAAATAATTTATTATAGAAATTTTATAATTCTTTTAAAGAAATTACACCTAGTTCTCTTCTTAGTTTTGTAAAGCAATTTTCATTGAGTGGTTTAGTGAAAATATGAGCTAACTGATTTTCAGAATTTACAAATTCTAAATTTACTATATCCTTCTCAATATTATCATGAAGAAAATGATGACGAATGTCAATATATTTAGTTCATGAGTGATTGACAGGATTTTTAGATAAATTTATTGCACTACTGTTATAAAAATGTATTATAGATTTACTTAATTTTATATCAAAATCTTACAATGTTTGTTGCATGTAGATTACTTGAGCGCATGTTAAAGCTGCAGATTTATATTCTACTTCACATGTCGATAGTGAAACGCGGTTTTGTTTCTTGCTAAACCAAGATACTAAGGATCGTTTGATGAAATGACAAGTTCCACTTGTACGTTTTCTATCTGTCCAACTTCCACCAAAATCAGCATCACTATAAGATACTAATTCATAAGGTCATTCTTTTGGATAAAACAGTCCTAAATCGTTGGTATTGCTAAGATAACAAATTATACGTTTTACAGCTCGTATATGTGATTCTTTAGGTTTGCTTGAAATCGAGCACATAAACAAACACTCATCATAATGTCAGGTCGACTAGAAGTTAAGTAAAGTCGTGATCCAATCATGCTACGATATAGTTTTTGGTCGACACTCTTACCATTTTCATCTCTATCCAGATGTATGGTTGTACTCATAGGAGTTGGCTTGGTTGAAGTGTTTTCCATACCAAAAAATTTAATTAGATTATTACAATATTTTTCTTGATTAATAAAATTGCCATTTTGCAATTGCTTGATTTGTAGTCTAAGAAAATATGATAGTTCTCCCATATGTGACATTTCAAATTCATTTGTCATGATAGTCGAAAATTCCTGACCTTGAACCAAATATAATATCATCAACATATATTTGTATAATTAAAATATCTTGTTTAATTTTATAAATAAAGTTTGATCAACTTTTCCAATTTCAAAACCAGAGTCCAATAGATAGCTTTTAAGTCAGTTGTACCAAGCATGAGGTTCATGTTTTAAACCATATAATGCTTTTTTATGTTTATAAACACGTTCTGGAAATTTTTCATTTGTAAAAAGAGGAGTTTGTTCAACATAGACATTTTCTTTCATATATCCATTTAGAAAAGCACTTTTCAAATTCATTTGATATAACTTAAAGTTATGGAAACATGCAAAAGCCATTAGAATACGTATAGCTTCTTATCTCGCGACAGGAGCAAATGTTTCTTCATAGTCTATTACCTCTTCTTGATTATGTCCTTGTGCTACTAATCTAGCTTTATTTCTAGTAATGTTACCTTGTTCATCGGCTTTTTTTTGAAAACCCATTTTGTACCAATGACGGATTGATCACTTGGTCTAGGAACTAATTCTCAAACTTCGTTTCTTTCAAATTGATTTAGCTCTTCTTGCATAGCTATAATCCAATAGTCATCAATTGAGGCTTCCTTAATATTTTTAGGTTCTATATAAGAGAGAAAGCTATATGGCCCATTTTATTTAATTGATGTCTTGTTCTTACATTTGAATTTACTTCTCCAATTATATTTTGAACAGGGTGATCTCTTGGTATTCTTGGAGGAGATCTTACAACATTTTCATTATAAACAATGTTTTCATTTTCTGTAGTATTATCAGTGTTACTATTTTGAAAATAATTTCACCATCTTCTGAATTATTTGTTAGAATTTTATTTGAATTATTTTCCAAGTTTGTAGTTTTAGAAGAAATTTTGACATTTTCATCGAATGAAACATGAAGAGTTTCTTCGATTACTTTAGTTCTTATATTAAAAACTCGATAAGCTTTACTTCGTTTAAAATATCCTATGAATATTCCTTCATCAGATTTTGGATCAAACTTGCCAAGCTGATCGTTAGTGTTTAACTATAAAACATTTTGAATCAAATACTTTGAAATATGATATATTAGGTTTTCTACCATTTAAAAGTTCATATGGGGTATGTTTTGTTAGTGATTGAATAGAAAGACGATTCAAAACATAACAGGCAGTTGCAATAGCTTCTTCCCAGAAATGCTTAGGTAAAGTGCTTCCATTTAATAAAGTTCTTGCACATTCTTGTAATGTTCTGTTTTTCTTTCTACAACTCCATTTTGTTGTGGTGTTCTATGAAAGGAGAAATTATGATTAATTCCTTTCTTGTTACAAAAATGTTCAAAAGCTTCATTTTCAAATTCATGATCACTTCTAATAATTTAACTTTTAAATTCTTTATATTTTAAATTCTATTTAAAAAAAATTTCAAAAGTATCACTTTTATGTTTCATAAAAATAGTCCATGTATATCTTGAAAAATCATCTACAATAACAAACACATATCTATTGTGGTTAATAGATTGAACTTGAGTAGGTCCAAAAAGGTCCATATGTAGTAGTTCAAGTGGTTGTGTTGTAGATATGATTTTCTTAGATTTAAAAGAAGATTTTGTTAATTTTCCTAACTGACATGCATTACAAATTTTAACATCTTTGAATTTCATATCAGGTAGACCTTTAACAAGTTTATTTTTAGCTATTTTATAATGGTATTAATATTTATATGACAAAATCTTTTATGCCATAACCAAGAATCATTCTCTGTAGCTACTAAACACATGTTTGAGTTATAATTTATATTCATATTTAAAACATAAATATTTCTATCTCTTATACCTTAAAAAATTAAATTTTGATTTTTATCGGAAATATTACATTTATTTTCTGAAAAGGATATATTAAAACCTTTATCACATAATTAACTTATGCTCAATAAATTATGTTTTAAGTTTTTAACTAATAAAACATCAGGAATGAGAGGTAAGTTAGAGATGCCGTTATTACTCACATCGCCTTTGCCCATGATATAACCTTTTGAATTATCTCCAAAAGTGACCGATCCTCCATTTGAGTAGACAATGTTTGTTAACATGTCCTTATTACCAGTTATGTATTTCGAGAAATTGCTGTCTAAAATCCATTTTCCTCTCTTTTTAAGTGGTACATCATCACTTGTAGCCATGAAGCATACATTTGCTTACTCTATGTCACTATCACTTTCTGATGATGAAGAATCTGAATCATCCCATGTTACTGAAAATGCTTTCTTCTTGAATTTGTCCTTCTTGAATTTATTTTTCTATTTCTCTAGATAATCTTTCTTCATATGACCCTTTTTATGACATTCATAACATTCCATGACAGAACATGATGGTTTATTGCTATTATTGTTATCGTTAGAGTTATTTTTGTAACTCCTGAACTTGTTATTCTTTTTGAATTTTAAAACCGTTTTGAAATTTTTAGCAACAAGTGTCATATCCTCTTCATCTGAATCAGAATCGTCTTTTTCTTCTTGAAATGCTAGATTCTTCTTATCCTGTACTTGAACTTTCTTTGCCTGCAAATTTACTTCATATGATATTAGATTTCCTATTAACTCTTCTGGTTTCATAGTGGAAAGATCGTTTGCTTCTTCAATATCTAAGACCTTTCTTTCCCATTCATCCATTAAAGAGTTTAGGTTTTTGATACTATATCAAAGTCAGAAAATTTTTCTCCTAGTGCCAATAGTGAGTGATATATATCTTGAAATCTAGAGTATATGTCATTTATACTTTCGTTTGATTTCATTCTGAAATTTTGGAACTGATTTTTCAACATAGAAATTTTGCTTTGTTTGACTTTGTTAGTTCCTTCATGAGTTACTTTTAGAGTTCTTCATATTTCATAAGAAATTATACATATACTGACTCTATTAAACTCATTTTTATCTAATGCACAAAATAACATGTTCATAGCTTTAGCATTTGAAGCAGCATCAGTTTTTTGTGCAGTAGTCCAAGTTGAAAAATCTTCTGATGGCATGGTATATTCCTTTTGGTTAATATTCCCGGTTTCAAAACCATTTGCTTGCATATATATTCTCATTCTAATTGACTAGTAATTATAATTCATAGCATTGAATAGTGGAGGTCGTGCAGTAGATTGACCTTTAGTGAAACTAGAGTTAACGTTAATGCTAGAATTTGTGTTACTATCCATATTACAAAAAATTATCAAATAACTGTGTTACGATTATAGGATGTCCTTGCTTTGTTACCAAATGAAAGTGACTACTGTGTGGCTAGTTATCACTTAGGATCATGTAATATGGAATGTATTATAATCTAAATGCGAAAACAAATAATAATAGTAAAGTAAATAAGAATAAGAACACCAGGAGTTTTTATACTGGTTCGAATTTCCCGTTCTACGTCCAGTCCCAACCTTCCCTCTCGAATTTCTCTCAATAGCCCCTCACTTAACCCGGAGGAATATGTATACAACACCTGAGAAACCGATCAGGACTTTTTTCCTCTAACAACTAGGGCTGTTATGGTAATGGTTACCATTACCATTTCACAAATATCGTTACCGTACCATTTTTACTGGTAAACGAAAATAGCTTACCGTTAACGTTACCGATAGCCTGGTATACCGAAAACTGGTATACCGATATTTTGATAACCGTTACAGTGGTAATGGTAAATTACCGTTTTCCTAAAAAAGGTTAGTAACATAACACGTATTCATACCATAATGGTGCTTTCATTATACAAATTATAGTGTTACTTAATAAAAGACATAAATGAGAAAGAAGTTAAATGTATTTAACATTATTTCACCTGATTAATAAGCTAAATTTAATCATTTGTTTGGTTCTAAATGCCTATAATTAATCATGTTACATGAATATACATGTATTATCAATTGACTGGTAAAATTACCGTTACCACTGGTATTGAAGAAATTGTACCGATGATTTACCGTAGAAAATGGTAAATTTACCATTACCATACCGGTTAAACTGGTATACCGATTTCACTCGAAAATGGTAACCGATTAGCTGGTAATGCTATGGTAATGGTAAATTTACCGTTACCATAACAGCCCTACTAACAACCGAAAGAGGACTTTTACCGCCTAAACAACCGAAAGAGGACCTTTACCGCCTGAAAAACCGGAAGAGGACTTTTACCGCCTGAACAACCGAACGGGACTTCAACAGTTTCAATAAAATTGTTTTGACACTTTGTGTTCTTGATAACACTGATTTATATTGATAGTAAAACCTTATTATAATCTTTTCCTCAAGAATATGTTGTGTGTGTAAAGATTAGAAAGGAAAATATTGCTTTGAATCGAAGAATAAGTTAATTAATTTAGAGATTCAAGCAATATATAAATTATGATTGCTTGTAAAATGCAGAGATAGATAGTAGAGAATATGATCGGAAAAAGAAAATAAAATTCGATGATTTTAGAAGTGAATCTCATGTGTTTATACAGTAGATAAACAGCTACAACTATTCACAAAGAGTGTTGATCAAAAGATGCAGCCATAACCCTTCAAATTATATAGTAACTCTTCCCAAATGGAAGTGTCTCTTAAGGAAAATAGCAGTTAGAATCGTTCAGTCGACTGACCCAAAACGACCGGTCAACTAAACATTCAAAGTTGATGTAAAACATATCGTATCTGTGCAACTGAACAGGTTCAGTCGACTGGTCATTTTTGGTCAGTCAACTGACCTAGTTGTCAGTGCATAGTTCACACATTTTTTTAAAGAATTTGAATTTTAAAACAAATTTGATTTTGTGTAAACCACTTGAGGATCGATTTTAACAATTCTAAGACTAAAAACTTCAATAAATAAACATACTATATTCAGTTTTGAAGTCTTATCTCCTTTGTAGTTCAATAGCATATCTCTTTCTCTTTTTGTCGCTTGATCATATAGTCTCGTCACTGATTTGTTTAAGCTCTTTGTCATGAATCAAAAGTAATGATTCGACAGATGTAGGAGCATAGTAAATGTTTTATAAAGGTTTTGAGATACCAGTAAGAGGAAAACCCATTCGCAAAGCAGGGTGGTCTCACTAGATATCTAAATGATTTGAGATGGTAGATTATTATTCATACCAAGCTTTATGTTTGACTCGAAGTATATGTTTTCCCCTTATACACTTGGGTACTCGGTTTATTTTAAATAATTTGAGGGTTGATGTTTTCAGGTGCCTCTTTAGACAAATATGCTTCCGGAGACGTGCATGAGGCATGATATCTATCTAGAGTTCTCTTTTATTTTGATTCCGCTATGTTGTTGTTGTTTTAAAGGCAAACTTGTTTAATTGCCTACATATAGACTCTGTCTAAGGGGGCATCTTCATATGTCGCTCTTGGCGTATGTTGTAATAAATATATTCTCACTGAATGTGGTTTTTGTTTTAGGATTAGGTAATGAATTTGAAATGGAATGTGGAACTTGTTTGATGGTTTAATTTTTTTCCATATTCATGTGTTTTTTGTATCAATGTATCTAACATTACCGTATTTGGTCGCCGATGATTAATAACTATGGATGAATACGTCATCCGTAGTCGTTAGATTTGGCCTCCAAGTGGGGGTTGTTACAAGTTGGTATCCGAGCATAGGTTTATGAAACTTAAAAAAATTAAACTTAAAAGATTTTCAAATATAATCCAATGGATCTAAAAATAAGATCGGGGTTTGGGTTAATGCTATAGTAACATACTTGTATTTGATATATATATATATATATATAAGTACATATTCCCTCTCTCTTAGACCATTCTTCTATATCTTACTAAGGCTCGAATGCAGATTTATGAAACGGAAGGTATGGAAGCAGGAAACAAAAGAGGAAATCTGTATGGAAGACAACTAACAGAAATGTTTGACCTAATACCAAGAGGACCCAAGGTCGACAAGCAGTACTAACAAAAATGATGATGCCTATGTGGGTGTTGGAAATCCACCAGTAGATATGGGGACGATGTATAAGTTTTTCACCAATATGATGTAAGAAGAAGTAGTTACTAGTGTCGTTGGAAATGTTGAGGAGCTAATCTTGTGGCTCCAATTTGGTATAATTATGCTAAGTTGAGTATGGATTACACCAGTCTTGGTGGAAAACCGTTTATGGGAACGAAGGATTCTATAGAAGTTAAAGATTGGTTGTTACATTACGAGGGAATCTTTGTTCATTTGGGTTCGGATGATGCGTAGAAGAGTAGATTGGTCTCTAGGCAGTTGCAAGGGTTAGCACTTCATTGGTGGAATAGTGTTACTGTGCTGGAGTTCCTGAAGAGGAGTTGACTTGGGCAGATTTTAGGGGGAGATTTGAACAGACGTTTTTATCTGAAGTTGCTAAGTTAGCGTTGCTGAGAAAGTATATGGATTTGGTGTGGGGAGAAATGTCGGTAATCGAGTATGCTACTAAGTTTGATGTGTTTTCCTGATATGGATATGCTGCTATAGACACCGATATCAGGAGAAATGAGAGGTTCATTCGGGGATTGAGACATGAGCTTGCTAGGGCTATCCATGATGCTTGAAATGTGGTTGTGGAGATGGCAATTTTCCATGAGAAGATGCTTGGTATTTGTGCTAAAGAGAAGCCAATCAAAACCCAAGCTTATCAGGAAAAGAAGAGGAAATTCTTTAAGTAGAAGGGTGCCCAAAAGGGAGATGTAGCCAAGAAGGCAAAGGCTGATTTAGTTTGCTTCAAATGTAGCAAGAAGGGTAATTATGCAAATGAGTGCCTGTCAAGCAAGGGGAAGAAGGCTGCGAATAAGAAGAATGTAAAGTGCTTTAACTTGATCAAGTTGGGCATTATAAGAACCAGTGTCCAGAACTGGTTAGGGCGGACAACGGAAAGGTTTTTTCTCTTGGATCATCATCTGCTAAGCCAACTATAGCTGAAAAGGGGAAGACTGTGATCAAAGGTACATTTTTGATTTAGAGTATACCAGTTAGGATACTATTTGATACTGGTGCATCACATTCATTTATATCCTAGTGTTTGGTTGATAGGTTATGCTTAGAATCCATATACCTTGTTACTTCGATAATGGTTGCAAATCGAATAGGAGGGTATGCAATTTCGGGGATGAGATGTGACCAGTTAGAACTTGACTTGGTAGGTCATAAGTTTTCATGCAGTCTCTATATTTTCGATTCGTAGATTTCAGAATCATTTTAAGTACGGATTGGTTGAGTAAGTATGAGGCAAGGATATTTTGCCAGGATGGGGAGATATCACTAAGACGCCTTGATAATTATAACCGAATTATATTCTCAGTGGATAATTCTGACCGAAGTAGTTGTTCTTTGTTAAGTGTAATGGAAGTGGGAGAAGAGCTAAGTTATGTTCGAGTAGTAAGAGAGTTTGAAGATGTCTTTGAGCATGTCATAGTACTGCCACCGAAATGAGCTGTTGAGTTTTGGATAGATCTAGTGCCAAGATCTGAACCTGTAAGTAGACCGCCTAGCAGAATGACACTATTCAAGATGAATGAATTGAAGTTGCAACTAATGAATCTAGAAGGGAGGAATTACATTAGACCAAGCATTTCGTGTTGGAGTGGCCAAGGTGTTCGTAAAGAAACTAGATGGGTCGTTGAGGATGTGTATCGACTATCGTAAGTTGAATGAGAGGACGATCAAGAATAAGTATCCTTTGCTGAGGATTGATGATCTATTTGATCAGTTGTACGGAGCCAGAGTGTTTTCCAGTTGGATTTGGTGATAGGTTTCCATAGTTAAGAGTGGCAAAGGACAGTATTCCTTTGACGGCATTTCGGACTGGGTATAGTTCGTACGAGTGGTTAGTAATGCCATTCGGGTTAACGAATGCACCTACTTTCTTCGTGGATTTGATGAACCAAGTTTTCCAAGAGGATTTGGATAGGTTCATGTTGGTGTTTATAGATGACATTTTGGTACACTCTAAGAATGGAAGGGAGCATGAGGATCATCTTAGAGTTGTGCTTGAGACGCTGAGGCATCATCAGCTGAAGGTGAAGTTTTCTAAGTGTCATTTTTGGAAGAAATAGGTTAAGTTTCCTAGTCATTTGGTTTCAGAGAAGAGCTCATCAGTCGATCAAGATAAGATCAAAGCTGTTAATAATTTAGAGAGACCATAGATGGTGACCGAGATTAGAAGTTTTCTTAGACTTGCGGGCTATTACTAGAGATTCATCAAGGATTTATCGCGGATAGCAGCGCCTTTGACTAAGCTAACAAAGAAGGATGTGAAGTTTGTTTGGTCTGTCAAATATGAGGAAGCATTCCTTAAGTTAAAGCCTTTGTTGACCAATGCAACCATGTTAGTAGTTCCAGACGGAACTAAGGGTTGGTGGTGTACACCAATGCATGTGAACTGGACTGAAAGCTGTGTTTGATATAGAAGGGTAAAGTGATTGCCTACGCTTCACTACAGTATAGATCGCATGAAGTGAGATATCCTACTCATAATTTGGAGTTGGCTGTGTTGATCTTCACAACGAAGATTTGGAGACATTATCTCTTGAGAGAGAGATTTGAGCTATACATAGATCATAAGTCTTCAAGGTACTTATTCTCTCAGAAGAGTAGAATAGGAGATAGTAGAGGGGGTTGGATTTTTTGGCTGCTTATAATTTCAGTATAGAGTATACTCCTGAGAAAGGAAATAAGGTGGCATACGCTCTTAGTAAAAGACATCAGAATGTAGTGTTAGTTATTTTAGCAGAGTGGAAGGATTTAGAAGCTATGACCAGTTGTAGTGTGCAGTTAAGAACAACTGCTAGTTCTAGTTAGAGTACCGCCATGTTGTGCTATTTAGAAGTTCGACCAGTATTGATCGTAAGGATAGCTTCTAAGCAGAAAGTGGATCCAGTATTAGCCAAGAGGATTAGAGGGCTTGAGGTTGGAACCAATATCGATAATCTAAAGGATTTTAATCTTCACCAGAGAGGATGGTTGAGAAAAAAGGGACGGCCGTGTGCTCCGAATGTTGAGGAGTTGAAGAAAGAAGTTCTTGGAGAATGTCATCGATTTAAGTTTACAATTCATCCTGGAGGGACCAAAATGTATAAAGATATAAAGAGAAGCTTCTATTGGGAAGGTATGAAGAGGGATGTTGGCTTGTAGGTTAGGCAGTGTGCAAACTGTCAACATGTAAAGGCCAAATATTAGAAGCTGAGTGGATTACTTCAACCTCTTGAGATTCCGGTTTGGAAATGGGATTTGATATCCATGGATTTTATAGATAGGTTTCCATGGTAAAGTAGAGGAAATGAAAGTATACAGGTTATAGTGGACACGTTGACCAAGAGTGCGCATTTCATCCTAGTTAAATTAACCAGGACGACACATGTTTTAGCTAAAATGATCATGAAGAACAAAGTAGGTTTCATGGAGTTCCTAGTAGTATAGTTAGTGATAAAGATGCTTTGTTTACTAGAAAATTATGTAAGAGTCTACAGGATGTGTTAGGCACTAAGCTCAAGATGAGTACAACATATCACCCTCGGACGAATGGGCAGACAGAGATTGCGTATCAGACTTTGTGTATCATACTTCGCTGGATCAACTTTGTGTATTAGACTAAGCTCAAGATGATTCAATAAGGTAATCAAAAATTTATTGAGAGCTTGTGTATCAGACTTTGTTGGACCTTGGGAAATAACCTACATTTGGTTGAGTTTTCCTATAATAATAGCTATCAGACTAGTAAAGGAATGGCACCTTTTGAATCTTTGTAGGGAAAGCCTTGCAAATCACCAGCATGTTGGTTGAAGACTTGAGGCAGATTAGTCTTAGGTCTAGATTTTGTTAGAGAGGCATCAAAAAAGATTGAGTTGGTCCGAGAAAGGATGAAGGAAGCTTAGTCTGGACAGAAGAGTTACGCAGATAAGAAGCATAAAGACCTAGAATTCTCAATTGGAGATAAGATTTTTATTAAGGTATCACCTATGAATGGTGTGGTGCGATTTAGAAAGTCAGGGAAGTTGGCACCGAGATATGTTGGTCCATTCCAGATTATAGAGAGGACAGGAAAGCTCACATGCAGAGTAGAGTTGCCAAGCAGTATGGCAAGTGCCCATTATGTAATTCATGTGTCTCATCTTCACAATTATGTGCATGATCTAGAGACTACTATTCCTCCGATATCATTTTAGGATTTGACAGTAGAGCCTAATTTGATTTTTGTTAGACAACCAGTTCGGGTTGTAGCGAGAGATGAGAAAAGATTGAGGAACAAGATAGTCAAGTTGGTGAAAGTTCAGTGGAGCGACAATGAGAAAGACTATACTTAGGAGATAGAGGACAAGATTTTAGATACTTGTCCTGATCTACTTTGAGGGTATGTCTATATTAGTTTTATATAGATAATTGCTAGTCAGGTAGACTAGTATGGTTGTTGCGAGTCATTAAGATGATTGATATGTTTAGTCCTTACTGAATTTCAAGGATGAAATTCTTTAAGCAGGGGAGCCTGTAAAACCCCTAATTTTTTGATAACATTATTCAAAAGATTTAATTAGATAAATTAAATAGAATAATGTAAATATTAAGTAATAAGGGGATTGGGATTTAAAAATAAAACTTAGAGGTCATGCTTAATTAATTAATTAAATGAGCTTAGGAATGGCTTACAAGCTAATTAATTTGCGCAAGGGTATATTGGGAACTAACCGCACCTTATACCATAACCCTTAATTTCTGTTCCTGATACCATTCACGTTCATTTCTCATTTTCACAAAATTATAAACGTAAGAAAAGAAGAGCTAGAGCCGGCCATTGTTGGGGAAGAGAAAATTCAAAATCAAGCTAAGAATTAAAGCAAGTGGGAATGAATCTTAATCTCAATCCAATCTTCGTATCCTAATCAAGATGAATAATAATTTATACAATTTCTATTTTGTTTATAATCATTTATTTTTGGGTTTAAGATTAAATTCATTTTTATGATGATTAGGATGATAATATGCTTGGATCATAACATGCTAAATTTAAACAAGATTGTTTAATATGATTTTACATAGTTTTAAGGGTAAAACCGATTATAATTGATTTGGAATTCCATGAAAAAATTATATGTTATGTAAAACATGATTTTGGAGTTAGGTTTTAATTTTGAAAACTTTCCAAGCTATGGTAGGATTATTATGAATTTTCAAAGGAAAATAGAGTTATTGGGTTTAGAAATTTATTCCAGAAATTAAATTGAGAGTTTGGGTCTGAAATTTATATATGTTAGATAAATTAAAATTGAATTTCTATGATTTTTGGGGATTTTTCCTAATTGATTTACTACGAGAATTAAATTATTTTGAAAGGAGGACCTAAGAGATTTAATTGCTTTGCTTAATGGAAGGGCTTATTTGCTAAATTTACCTTGGTTTAGACATGAAATTATGCGGCAATTATTTTGTGTAAAGAATTTGAAAAGTTGAGGAAAAAAATCATATGCTTATGAGTAGGCAGGTTAGTCGGAAAGTGTTTGCTCTAATTAGCAATTAACCAGATTTACCTAGAAAAGCGGGTTTTGCCTTTATTATTTATTAGAAGCACCTTTCGACTCATAGCTTCTGCCGTCAATCAAGTCGAAACCCCACAAAACCAAAACCAATATACACGGTATAAATGAAGTTGGTACGAAGTATATTGGAGAAAAGCAGAAGGCGTAGTGTCGAAAGCATAGCATCCGATGGGGTCAAAAGTTTAGTTTTAATTTCAAATGAAAAAGCGCCTGCCTTGTTTTATTAAAGCTTTCGAACGAGTCGAAACATATGCTTTCGAAAGGGGTTTTCTAATAGCTTTCGAAAGGGTTTCCATTTTACGTTTTAAAAGTATAGGCTTTCAAATGGGTTCCTTTATTTATAAAATGATGCTTTCGAAAGAAGTGGTTCCGACTTAGTCGAAACCCAGCCATGATTCTTTTGCCTTTCGAGTGTATTGAAGCCATCAATGTTTTCGAAGAGTTGTCTTTGTTTCAAACTTATGCTAAGCCACTTCCTGAATGCTTTCGAAATGGGTCAAGGGTTTCAAAGCCAATGGCTTTGAAAGGAGGTTTCGATGCTATCCTTCAAAGTTCTACTTAATTGGTTTAAAGATTTCGAATGAATCGTTCCGATGCCATCAAGTTTTTCCCAACCACTTATGTAAAGAGAAAAGGTTTCAAAAGAGGTACTTTCGTATGTATTTACTTTGACCCAAAAGAAGTTTTAAAGTAAAACCCAATGTTTTCGAAAGGGCTACTTTCATTGGTTTCAAAGCTAAGTTTTAAGGATTATTAAGTAATGTTTTGGTACTTTCGAAAGGTATATTTTGGATTTGAAAGAGATGACTTAAAGAGCTTTGAAAGCTTTATATATAATGTTTTGAAAAGAACTTTTCTATGCTTTCGAAGGAGTTTATCTAAGGGTTTCGATAGTAATGTTTTAAGGTTTCGAAAGCCTTAGTTTTCAAAACAAATAACCCAATCTCATTTTAGAAGAAAAACCATGGCATAGATGAAGTGTTTTGAAATAGAGTTTTGAAGAAGTTTTCCTTGAGCAATGGGTGAAAGGGATTAACCAAGTTTTATATAAAATAATTTCAAGGATATTAAACCAAAGGGGTTCATATTATTGTATTTGCTTCTTCGTATATGTATTAAATATATGCACATTGTAATGGACCCATAGTTGTAATTTGGGGAAGGATAGAATAACCGGTTAGGATGACCCAGTAGTGAATATAAATTAAATTAACTCCTGAATGAGTAAAATTACATCTAGGAGGTCCGAAAGACCAGAGTATAGGATGCCAAAATATTAAAAGAAGATATTGGTAGGGGCCAATAGGTTCATAGTAAGCCCATGGAAACTGTGTACAAGAAAAGATGTTGGTATAGGCCAATAGGTTCATAGTAAGCCCATAAAAACTATGTATAAACGAAGATGTCGGGAAGACGGTTTCATATTTTGACCATGAAAACTATGATTTGATATTGGCTGGGGCCAATAGGTTTGTAGTGAACCCATGAGAATTATATCTGGATTAAGATATTGATAGAAGTCAATAGGTTCCTAGTCAATCCATGAAAACTAGGATATGAAGAAAGATGTTGTAGTTACCAATAGGTTACGGGAGAACCCATGAAATAGTAAAGGTATTGGCAGGGGCCAATAGGTTCTTAGTGATCCCATGAAAACTTTGAAACTGGATAGGGAGTCCATAACCATTAAACAGATTATTAGTAAGCCCATGAAAACTAATAGGTTAATAGTGACCCTAGAAACTATAAATAAGACAGTTAGTCAGATTGAATGGGGATAGAAAATCCAGAATTAATTTATTTGTTTGCATATCATCGTATTGTTTTGAATTGTTTTAACCATTTTGGATGTAGGAGCACAGTAAATGGTTTTACAAAGGCTTTTGGATATTAGTAAGAGGAAAATTCGTTTCGCTAAGCGGCATGGTGTCACTAGATATCTAAGTGGTTTGAGATGGTAGATTATTATTCATACCAGGCTTCATGTTTGACTCAAAGTTTATGTTTTTCCCTTAAACTCTTGGGTACTCCATTGATTTTGAATAGTTTGAGAGTTGAGGTTTTCAGGTACCTCTTTAGATAAATAAGCTTCCGGAGACGTGCGGGATGCACGATAGCTATCTAAAGTTCTCTTTTATTTTGATTTTGATGTGTTGTTGTAAAAGCAAAGTTAATTGCATATATATAGACTTTGATCATCTAAAGGGGCATCTTCATATGTCGCTCTTGGCGTATATTGTAATAAATATATTTTCTCTGAACGTGGTTCTCGTATTAGGATTATGTAAGAATTTGAAATGTTTTGAAATGGAATTTGGAACTTGTTTGATGTTTTAAAAAATTTCCATATTCATGGTTTCCATGTATCAATGTATCTAACATAACAATATTTGGTCCCCGAGGATTAATAACTATGAATGACTGCAGCATCCATGTCTGTTAGTTTTAGACCTCAATGTAGGGGATGTTACAATCGAGAATCCTGAGATTTGACACACACCCCTGAATGACTCTACTAAAAACATCTACTTAGCCACTCGCGACTCGCAGTAGTACTGAAAACTAGCCCCAAGAGAATCAAGTAAAAGCTTGAGGAATTCTAGAAAATTCTATAGATTTCATAAGACCCGTGGTCACAACACAAACAAATGTAGACACTTCCAAGATATGATCGAAGAATTAATCTATAACAAAAGGCTCCAACAGTTTGTGAAAGCCCCGTAGGATGGTGGACAGGGGATGTCCAACCCTCAGCAAGGACAGACTGCCCTAATACTGACACACCTAGGAGGCCTGAAAGACAATTGATCATCAACTAGACCGCAGACGGTCATCTCCCTACTGGGAAGGGTTGAAGCAGCATGGAATGACGAGCATGATATCATTTCACCTTAGAATAAATCTTTTCCTTATATTTTTTGAATTTTCTCATAAGTCAGACTTTGTTATTTCTCTATTTTCAATAGATTTTCTTTTCAATCACGCAACCTTGCCTTTGCATGTTATATGAGTCCTGAAACATGGCCTACTCAAATGAGACTTCATGTAAACAATGCAGGTGTTCAAGTACTTAGAGTTAGGTGCCCACCAAATCTCCACGGCCCATGGCTTGACCTACAAAGGTCAACTGAGATGAGCGTTATTTAATCGCTCATCAGCCAACTCCTCTTCCTGACTCGGGGCTAGCTTATGATCCATTGTGGATGTGACCTGACCATCCACTCTCAAACGCATACCCGGAATCTTTTCCAATGCTTACGCCTTGCTTGGGGCTTAACAGGCTCAAAATCCAATCTAATGTGGATGTGACACGACCGTACATGCAGTAACTATGGCCTTCATGTGTGGCCCATGGCATAACCCAAGATGGATGTTACATAACCATCCATCAAATTATTCTCTCATTTGATCTATTCCTTCTCTTGATTCGATAAGGAGAGTACGAATTTCGAGATGGATATGATCCAACCATCCCTCATCAACACTGGAGCGGATGTGACTGACTTTCCATCTCTAAGTTCTTTCCCTTGACCCAATAATGGGAGTTTAAACCAAAATGGATATGATTGACCATCCATCGACTTAACTCTCTCGCTTGACCCGACAGGGGGAGTTCAAACCAAAGTGGATGTGACTTGACCATTCAGTACCTTCTTTTATCTTTAACTTGGAAACGAAAGCTTGAAATTAGGATGAATGTGGCTCGACCATTCATCCATCAACTCTACTTCCCATGTTTTCACTAGAATACAAACATAGAACGAATGTGAATTGACCATTCATTCGCCTACTCTTGTCTTTGATCCTTCAAAAGGAGCACAAATTTAGAATGGGCGTGACATGATGGCCCATTGGCCAACTCAAACCTTAGATCTGACAAGAAAATACAACTCTATAAGGATGAGACACAACCGTCCACGCACTAACCCCATCGACCTCAGATAGGGGGAAGAGAAATATCATCATCTGATAGATGAACATCACAGCTCAACACTGTGGCTAGTGCCTATTGTTCGATACAACTTAAGGCTACGACTGAAAGGATGCCTCGGAATGGAATGATCAAAATCGTTACCCATGACTTGAATTCAGACGTCATGGCTAGCTTCATCACTAGCACCTACTATTTCACCTTCATTAACATCATCCTAAGCCTCCTCCACATGTTGATTGATGACTGGGGACACGATCAGAAATAAACATCTTGGAATAGGATATCAAACTATTAACTCAAGCAAGAATTGCTTCATTCATCAATCAGAATTAGTCGCCTTGACGACTGCCCTTTATAAGACTAGCTTGAAAAAAATTAGTGATTATAATCCAGCAAAACTTGGTAATGACCTATAGACATATGAAAATGCTTGGGAGTCAATGACATACTAGACATACAATTTCTTGACACATCGAAAATCGATTTCTTACCTATGACATTCCAAAGAAAAGATATGAGTTCAAATAACTAAAGCCTATTGACCCAATTAACAATCTCAATGGAACCGAGCACAAACAATCAACGATGGAGTACATACCAATTTACAATGTCAAATATCAACCATGCATTGCACAATCATCTGAGACATTAAGTAGAATCATTCATGACGATCTTGACTTGTCCTGATTCAAAGTACACTATGATTGCCACATAATGTACTTTGATGGGCAACTATTATCCGGCCTTTTCGACCCAACTGTGTTCAGAATGACTAGAAAAGTCCAACTCCATGATTCCCGAGGCAGTCAACTTGAAAAAATCATCCTAGTGTCCAGAGACCCAGAACAGAAGAAAACACAAAATAACAGTCAAACGAACTCAAGTGAACAACATCTCATAATTGACTAAGTATGTATTGGTGCCTCCCCTAGGCAGGGGATCGGTACCTATCCCTTTCCCTATAGGCAACATAATCTATGAATTTATTAAGTATAGATTGATGCCTCCCCTGGGTAGGGAATCGGTACATATCCCTTTTCCTATAGGCAGCTTAAACCAGTAGTTCAAATCATTAAAGATCCATTGATATCTCCAAAAAAACACTAAGGAAACTATGCAAAACAACTGTGGAATCACGAAGTAAACATCAAGGCGAGCCATCAACAGGGATCACACCTCCTATGAGGCCCCTTATAGGGATCAGTACAGATCCTTCCCCCTAGAGGATTAGTACCTATCCCAAACCCTAGGAAAACTAGGGTTGAGATCTTTTAGACGACTTCTTCTATGTGACGAGGTTCTGTGGGCAAGATTTAAGAAAGATATTTCGTCACTCACCCTAATAACTACACTGGCCAACCTTCATTATAGAGAGCTCCCCTTTTTTGGCTAACTCCTCCCTAGATATCAATTAAAATTCGTTGTAATGAAGGATTAAAATGGATCCCAATCACTTGTAGTCACAAATTAGTGGAAAACTAATAGAGAATCTTCAAGTGGACATAGGCCTAGATTTTCGAACCACTATAAAAATTCCGTATGTGATCTTTGTTTGCTTTTTCTGGCTTTTCCATTCACTTTCTTGCATTTGCTCCCTACATAAAACTTTCTTACATTAACTTTCTACAACGTTTTCTTTTGGATGTTTATACCAAATTTTGCTGAAACAGACTAAATTTTGCACAAACAATGACCAAGTTCGATAGTGGAACCAAGGCAATAGTGAATTTATTTGTAGAGCCAGATTTGACATATGTTATATGGTTGAAGGGATAGCAGGTCGTGATATGAAGGATTTAAGGAACAAAGTCATCAAACATGGTCACGTCCAATGGAGTTATGACAAAGAAGATTATATTGGGAGGTGAAGGATAGGATTAGGAAAACCTATCTTGAGTTGTTTTAGACGTTAACATTTATATATAGCAGGGTGCTTTTTAGTCTATTGTTTAGACTAGTAAGCTACTAATATATTTATATATGATATGATTGTATATTAGTATTTATACCAATATATTTTGACTTATGGTTGATGATTTACATTAGTAGGATACTAATGTAATCTCTTGTACCTGTGTACACTTATGTGATGATGATTTTTTACTTTTATGGTGTTTATATAAATTTTGTTTCCTTACATTGAAATTTCAAGGATGAAGTTTTTGTAAGGAAGGGAGACCGTAACACCCATATTTTGGAGGGTCCATAATAGGTTAACAGTAAGGGGGTATTATGATTTAATTGGAAGAATTGCTCATGTATGATTTAATTAAATAAGTGTGGGACACTTTAAAGGGTTAATCGAATGGACCATGGGTAATTAGAACAATCAAGGTGGCCTTGTTAATGAAAATTTTGAATAAGAAGAAATTGTGTTATAGGAGATGCATTAGTGAGACATGCCACATGGAATATTATTCCAAGCCAAAACCACAATCCCACTTCCTTTGGGCCTAAACTCTTATTTCATTCCACTTCATTCTTAAATGAATTAGGAGGCACGAAGTAATAAGATACTATTGGCCACGTTGCAAGTGCCGCTAAAATCGGCATGATAGCGGATTGAATTGAGGGGGTAGGGTCAGGCCTCGTCAAGTATCTATTTAGGCTCTGTGGCAACGGAGAGTAGGCCCCATGCTAGAAAGGTGAAGTTCTATCAGACCCTCCATAACAGTCATCATGACGCTTGTAATCTCTCTCTTACCTTACCTATTTCCTTATCTGACACTTGCTCGAATCAAATTCATGACACGGCTCGCGATGACGATGCGCTAGTCCTTTGATACTTGCCATCATAGCTCTGAAGCTCGTCAAAAAGATATTGGCAACCTAAGGAACTTTAAAACAAAGTACGGTCGAGTTAGTACCAAGAGGATCAAAGGATAAAACGTGCAGTGTGAACATGTTGCAATTATGGATGTAGCAAAATGTTAATGTGTCTAACGCCCACCCATGGATTGATGTTTGATAGTTTGCTAACAGGGTGTTTGTACTAAAATTGGGCATAACACTCTTTGAAAGTGTTTGAAGAGGTAAAAATGAGGAAAATAAATGTAAAAGAGGATTATCTAACACGTTCCAAAATATAATCAGAAAAATAGCAGAGAAACTCAAAGGTTTAGAGTGGTTCTGTGTGTTGCCTACGTCCACTATGAAATGGTTGATCTTTATTAACATTTACTTGCTGGTTACAATGAATTACAACAGTGAATTTCAAGTACAACAGTGATTTTCGAGCACAACAAGGGTTTCGACAGAGTTTGGACATAGGAGAGTCAAAAAAGTCCCTTTTCTACAGGTCCTAGGCTGCTATTTATAGGTGTAGGTTGCAAATATCTCTTCCAAATCTCGGAAGACCTCTTCTCTCACATGGATGGGCCCACAAGATCGATCCCATGACATTTGCACTCGGTCCGTGATCAAGACGAACAAATTTCGTATTGATCAAAATCTCGTCCAATCAAGTCGAGATTTATCATGAACATTCTTGAGAATGCATGTAAGCTCCTGTGAAAATTTGACGGCATTTGGACTTGTAGATTTTGAGTTATGATCGATGTAAGTTTGGATTTATTGAAGGCTGCTAAATTCGCATCATTCTTGTTCGCATCGATCTACTCGTATTGATCTTAGCACATGCCTACAAGTTGACATGGCGCTAAATTCTTGGATCGATCCACTTGTTATGCTGAGTGACCAAGTCAACCATTTTTACGCGTTCTCTTCGTATCAATCACTTGAGGCTCTGTACACATCGATGCTCATAAGTTACTTCGTATCGATGGTTAGAGGGCATTTCGTATCAATAGCTGGAGGTCATTTCGTATCGTTCAGACGATGTTTCATTCGTATCGATCGTTGATTGATCGATACGAACTGTGCAATTGGAAGCGATATGAAATGACTCCAATTGATGGATATGACGTTGACCCAATTTTATGGATACGAAGTAGGACCAAGCCAAGTGGACACGAAGTTGAGTGTACGTGGTGGACATGAATAGATAGACACTTGATGGATGCGAAACCGATCAATGCGAAATGATGGATACGACCCGATCGATGTGAAATTATGAATGTGGGTCCCTTGGTTTGCATCGATCATATCTTGAGCATACGAACTCCGATTGACTTGAAATTTGTAACGTTGGCTTTCATAGCTTTACTGGTTCTTCCATATCAATTGTAGCTTGATCCGAGCTCGAAAAAAATTTACCTGTATCCATAGTAGATCTGTGTATAACCATTTTTCGGGATGAACTATCTTTGATTTCCAATCAACTTCTTGGTATCACGGCTTTGCCAAAAGGTGGGACAACAATTGCCCCCCAAGTATGTCTTGAATGGACATGACGTGCTTTGAAAAGCTGCAATCTTCATTCTGAAAAGTTCCATCTGACTTGTTGAACGGTTGTTATCTTCTCTTCAAAAGAGGTAACCTTCGATTGTTCTTCAGTAATACAAATAAGGAACTATTGAATGCAAATTATTGTACCGTGCACTGTTGTAACTAAGTATCGAACTATAGAAAACTGTTATTTGTTGTTGTAATTGTCATTGGGTGAGCAATCACTTCCAGTGAATTTTAAGAATTGAACATTAATTCATCACACATAATGTATGTTAACCTAACTCCCATTAGCGTTTGCATGTTTACGATTCGTTGTCGTTTTTCTTTTGCATTGAATTTCATATCGATCCTTTCCTGAGTCGATGTGAAATTCAAACTGTAACAACGCTTGATGGTTGTTTTAAAGTTTCTCTTCGTATCGATCCTCTCCTGGATCGATGTGAAAAGTTGAAAATTTGTTTTCATATCACTGGTGATCGTCACGGATTAGTTGTCTTTTTAAAGCGTTTCATATCGATGGATACGAGTCTTCATGTGCTATATGTTGATGGATACGAATAGATCATCACATCGATGCATTTTAAATGGATTCGAATAGTCCAATCGGTCTTTGCTTTGCGCTTCGTGTCGATTGTCAGATGGATATGACCGGGCGTTGCTCTGGATGGATGGCACATGGATATGAATAGCTGCCTCATATCAATTAAGGAAGTAGACCACCTCGACCGGTTACGTGTACTGGGAGACAAATGGTCACTTTCCAAATATAAATATCTTGGTACTTAAAATTTTTCCCATTTGTTTGCCTTTCTTCTCTAGCCTTCATATCGCTCTGAACAAAGGAAATCAATGTTGTTTTCGCCTTCAAACCGAGTCGAGCTCTTAATCCCTCAAACCAGCATGTTAAATCTAGGTAACTTGGCAATGAACTATGTTAAAAACAATGAGGCTTGAGATTCATTGCCTGTTCCATTCGACTTGGTTGCCGATTCTAGTGAGGTGATAGTTGTGAAAGGTCAAAATAGGCTTGGAGAAGGAGGAGATGACACCTGAGTGGATTTGGAAAAGAAGGAGTGTGAGGACACGAAGAGGATGCTCTTATCGATCTGGGCAGTGGATTTCGTATCGATCCGAAAATGATGGGTTAAAGGAAGAAACTTGTATCGATCCAAGTTGAGGTGTGATTTCATGTCAAGGGAAAAACATGCTTCGTATCGATTGCTGGTGGAACTACGTATCGATTGAATAATACAAAATGACAATCAATACGATGGTGTTATCGTTGATCGACATGAAGCAAGGTATATGGCATCGATACAAAATGGCTTCTGATGATCGATACGAGATGATGCCTTGAAATCGATATGAGGTGATGGTTCCCTGATCGATACGAGGTGAAGATTGTGACCGATCCGAGTTGAATTTTGACGAATACAAGACTCCTTGCACACTTGTACACTTAACTCCGATGAGCTTTTGCCTTGAATAATTGGACTTAACTCCTTGCACACTAAATAGTTTATTCGTTGTATTCATGGAGCATCTTTTTTGACCCCAGACCCCGATCGAAATCATATACTTGTTTAATGTTAAGAGTCGGGGAGACAATCCTTTGTTTACATTCCTAGAAGCAGTTAGGAACTGTCAGGTGGTGACAGGGTCTTGGACCAGACTGAGCTACTTCAAAACTCAATGGTTCTACGTTCGATGCCCTTCAGGGTTTGCTAGTCGATGGTTAGTTAGACGTAAGTGCTACACTCTGTTTGGCAGTTGGCGGACTAGCCGTAACTAACACTGAAACTAATATCTTCTTTCCTTTACAGCCGTAATTCCATGACCCGACGGTGCACAGTTTAAAGGAATAGTACGGGTCCACCAAGAAGTGCCAAGTGAAATGAGAGAAATCTAGTCGGTGCTAACATATAGAAACTTGAGAAGTATTGGGTTAATATAACGAAACCAAAGTATCAGACTGGAAGGTATGCTGAGGGCAGCCCCGGTGAGGCGGATGAAACGTAAAGCACCAGGAGTTGTAATTACTGAAAAGGGTGATGAAGAAAGCACACCTATGAACGACGCATCCGTAGCCGGGCCTTCTGATAGTTTTTAGGGTTCTGAGGGAAGAAGAAAGGCAAGGTAGTAGCACACAAGCATCATAAATCTTCGAGATGGAAATCAATAATTGTGTCTCTGCCTATCTCCGGTATTAAAATTTCGAAGGCTCCTCCCTCGCAAGTGTTAGAAATGCGGATTACGGATCTTAAGCCTAGGATAAACACTAAATGAGGGTGAATAGTGTTTTAAGGAATTATTAAATCTTTTGAGTTTTTGTTAATTTGAACACAAAAGTATGCAATATTCAAACACAGATATGATCACAGAATCAAATACAGATGCAGAAATAAAATAAAAGCAGTAAAGGAAAGAACACACCGGAATTTACCATGGTTCGAAGTTACCCTACATCCAGTCCCGCACACAAGCACGGATTTCCTTTCAAAAGCAATTGTACAATTACACCTTCAATTTCAAGGCAACAAGGTACACCCTCCAGATTCCTAATCCTCTGGGTAGAGATACTTGATTTCTTGGGCAATAAGTTCACCCAATTGATTTCCAAGGCTACAATCATACCTTATCTCGCTTGATTGATTTCCAAGGCCACAATCACAACTTTTCTTGTTTAATTGATTACAAAGAAGCCTATAACTCTAAATAGCACTAAGGATCTTGTTGAGATAGTGATAGAGAATCAAAACAGAGATAATCTAGTTAGATTCAATGTTGATTTCGGCAGAGTAATGGTAGGAATGTGTATAAAGAAATGTGGAAGAAGAAGAGAAATGAAAACCAGAAAATATGATTATAAATTTGTTCAAAACAGCCCATATTTATAGACGAATAAAAGCCATGTCCATTCGTGAAAGGATATGACGAATATAGACACTACTTTTGAAATTCAAATTTTTGAAATTAATTGTCACCATGTCGACATGGGTACCTTGGATATGTCAACATGCCAAAGGAAATTTTGGTGATTCGCTTTTCTTTGAAAATAACTTCTATCTTATATTAAAACTATTTTAAACTTTATAAATATACTGAACTATAGTTAAAATACATAAGTACATATAGAGACTAATATATATATATATATATATAATTTTAATATAATTTTATATTTAAATCTAAGTATAAATATTAATATATTATTATTAAAAGATAGTTTAAAACTAAGGATAATTTGCTTTTAAAAATAAAGATTATTTTGAGGCTAAAAGTATTTAAAATCAAGATGGATGTTTTTGATCTTTTTAAAAGGAAGGTTTTGAAAACATTTTGAATAAAAGTTAGTGGATACAAAACAATGTTCCACTAGATTTTTAGTAGGTTCCATCCTACTTAGGGTTCCATCCCTTTAACGGGCTCGAAGTGGATTACATTCCATCAATAAATTGGATTTTAAGATTCCGGTGCTTTTCTAGGAGTTTTAACAAAATTTCTAATTAAATTACTTATTCTTGAAATCTTTAACTCTTGAAAATCTTGATACTCATGAGTCTTCAATCTTGATTTCTTGAATCTCTATACTATACAATCTTCATTCTTGGTACTTGCATGATTAAATCCTGCATATACAATTATATCTAAACTATAATGTTATTATTTATATTTTATAATCTTACTCTAAGGTTTTTGTCATCAAAACCATCATCTCAAGGACTAACAATCTCTCCCCTTTTGATGATGACAACCTTTGTTTATAAAATGTTATTTCTATCCTAATAACTCCCACTAAAACTAATAACTCCCCTTTAATCTATGCCTAACTACCCTATTTTATATTTCTCCCCCTTTGTCATCAACAAAAACCATCCTAAAAACATAAAACTATAAAACTCCCTCTTAAACTAATACTAGAACAAAGTATAGAAAATGGAATGTGAAAGACATTAACATAATTGTATTATACTTATTCAGTACATAAATATGTATAAGTATATTTCAACACAATCATCAAAACCAATCATGTTAGACAAGTCAAACAAATCAATTAAGTCAAACACGTCAAACAAGTCAATAAGGTCAAACAAGTCAATCATGTCAAAAAAGTCAAAAAAGTCAAAAAGTCAATCAAATTAATCAAAACATACCAAACAAATCAAAAATTAATAATCCTATATTATAAGACAATACTACAAACCCCCCCCCCCCAAAAAAAACAAAATACACTTGTTATGTATACATGTATGCAATATGTAGTTTGTAATGCAGTATGAAATGCATGACATATGCAATGTAGCATGAGAGGATATGTAAAATGAAGTGCAACTAGTGATCCAAATGATTATGATATTTCATGCATTGTAATTTAGGATGTAATATGCAATGAAATGTGATATAAAATAGGATGCATAATGATATGTAATATGAAACAAAATGATAACGAAGTAATAATAATAATATGCAGCATGATATGATGATATATGTACTATGGTAAGAGATATCCAGATTATAAGATAAAAATGAATGACAAGTAATATCTAATTGACAAGCATATATATGTATATGTATGTATGTGTATGTATGTATACATATATCAAACAATTTATTATAACTCGCTTCAACCAAACAAAGGTAATACATACTGATTACTAAACTTAGGTTAAGGAAACTAATGAATGGGACTAAAATAGTAATAAAGACAAGAGTTTAAAGGTAATAAATGATATTAAAATTATAACATATTCATGAAAAGTAGTAATCAAATTCAGTATCAAAATCAAATTGCTAAGAAATATGGATTTAAACTATATATATGATCAAATATGGTTTTTATAAAAATTAACAGCCTACTTATTTAATTTATTTAAAATAATTATTTTAACTTGGTTGTTTTTTATTTTTTTATTTACTATTCTATTTTTATTTGTAAGAATCCAAACTTCCATATTTATAAAATACTTAACTTACTAATTAAAATGTTTATATTAAATTATTATTGGTTTAAATATTTAGAAACATGTTTAAACATCTTTTAAATTTAAGAAATATCATAATGAAATATTAAATAAAATAATAAATATTGAAAAACTAAAATAAACATGTGATATATTAAGGCCTCTTACCTTAAAAAAAATTTAATTAATTATTAAAAAAACATTTAAACATGAAATTAATTTTAAAATATTCAAATATTTGTTAGACACCAACTCTAAAAAGAATAGAGAAAAATACTTAATTTAAATATCATTTTTACATAGTTTAAAGTTTCATAAAGAAAAACATCATTTAAATAATGCTATAAAAAGTTTTTGTAGTAAAATATGTTCGAAACTTTATAAGACCGAAACTGTAGCTTTTACCAAATGCTATGTAAAGTTTTTGAAACTCTACAGCATTTCAATGCACAGAAATACTATAAAAACGAATTTGCAGTACTTACAAAACATTACATAAGAAAAGAAGCATTTTAGAAATGCTATCTAAAATTCCGCTCATGTGATGTGGTGTTATCTTATTAATTGAAGAAATATATAAATAGAGCCTTATTATAACATTGTAAATTCATTTTATTAATTTCTTAAAGATATAAAATTAGTATCTTAAAAGAAATAGAGTATGAGAAGTAAAAATAACATTAGAAAAGTTGAAATCAATAATGAAGGTATGCTTTTCTACTTAGTATAGTTGTAATAAATTAATAGTATGATTTTATTCGAAATAAAACACAATTTAAAAGACGTTTTTTTAGAAAAGTTTAGAATGGTATATCAATATTTGTACTATGGTGTGTCGATATATGGACCAAAATATTAAAACTTATAAAAGAGATAAATTTCTATACCTAACTAAATGCATAAATACATATTCCTAAATGCAACAATAAAGATGAAATAATAGTAAAGCGTACCAATTTTTGCACTCCATCTTTCTAATTTTGGTGTTCTTCCATTGTCACGAAACAAACATTTATATCTCTCAGAATTTAACGACGAGATCTGTTCTATTGCGACGGGCTCGTTTTTCTGATCAGTGTAGTATATTCATTTGCTGAATTTGAAGACCGTATGAGAAAGATGCAGATGATTTAGTACATTGACTAACTTGGTGCCAAAACTTTGAATTTGAATTTTGAATGAATGGACACCTAAATCACTATAAATTAGCCCAACCGTCACCACTTTTCATAAAGTTTTTCTTCTTCTTCTTCACGTTTTTCTACTTACTATCAAACTTCTAGAAGGCATATCTCCTTCGTTTCTTAACGGAATTGGATGCAACCAGCGGCAAATCAAAGAGGAAGGAAAGGACAATGATCTAGTAATAGTTTGGTGTCGAATTTGGATGGTATTGTGATGCAACAGGCCAAACAGTAGAATAAATGTAGAAAATCACGTACACAATTTTTCAATTTTGGATAGCCAACTTCAAACATCATATCTCACTCAATTTTGATCGGAATTTGATGATCCACCCATCAAAACGACCATGAGAAAAAGAACTAAAATATAAAAAGAAGTGGAAACAGAATACTCAAATATCTGGATGCAATTTGAAGAATACCTTTGACAGTTTTGCCTTCTTTTTCTCTTTGTTCACCAAAACTTCATTTGACCACAACTTGGTCATTTCTTGACGGATTTGTATGAAACCAGTGGCATTGCGAAGTAGATGGAGAGAAGTACGGTATCAAGTCAAGTTGTAGATGAGAATCAAAAGCTTTGTATTGATCTGGTACCAATTTCATTGTCGATTTCCATTATATATCCATTAGTTCTTCTTGATCGATGTATGATTATCTGGTATCTTTTAACCAACTGTCATTAGACATAACTCTTCTCCTGCAACATAACTTTTTAAAGAATCAAGTGACTTTTCAAATTAACTAAACATAGTTTTAAACAAAAATATCATGATGATTTTGTGACATATTCATATGAAAATAATATTTTTAAAAAAATTCCATTTTCAAAATTCGGATTATGAAAACTTTGAAAAGCTTTCTCTGCTACCAAATGTTAGAAATGCGGATTACGGATCTTAAGGCTAGGATAAACACTAGAGGGGGGTGAATAGTATTTTAAGGAATTATTAAATCTTTTTGAGTTTTTGTTAATTTGAACACAAATGTATGCAATATTCAGACACAGATATGATCATAGTATCAAACGCAGATGCAGAAATAAAATAAAAGCAGCAAAGGAAAGAACACACCAGATTTTACATTGGTTCGGAGTTACTCTACATCCAGTCCCGCACACAAGTATGGATTTCCTTTCAAAAGCAATTGTACAATTACACCCTCGATTTCAAGGCAACGAGGTACACCCTTCAGATTCACAATCCTCTGGGTAGAGATACTTGATTTCCCGGGCAACAAGTTCACCCGATTGATTTCAAAGGCCACAATCACACCTTATCTCGCTTGATTGATTTCCAAAGCCATAATCACACCTTTTCTCATTCAATTGATTACATAGAAGCCTATAACTCTGAATGGCACCGAGGATCTTGCTGAGATAGTGATAGAGAATCAAACCAGAGATAATCTAGTCAGATTCAATGTTGATTTCGACAGAGTAATGGTAGGAATGTGTATAAAGAAATGTGGAAGAAGAAGAGAAATGAAAACCCGAAAATATGATTATGAATTCGTTCAAAACAGCCTATATTTATAGAAGAACCACAGGCATGTCCATTCGTGAAAGGATATGACGAATAGACACTTCTTTTGAAATTCAAAATTTTAAATTAACTGTCACCATGTCGACATGGGTACCCTGGGTATGTCGACATGCCAAAGGAAATTTTGATGATTCATTTCTCTTTGAAAATAACTTCTATCTTATACTAAAACTATTTTTATCTTTATAAATATACTTAACTATAGTTAAAACACATAAGTAAATATAGAGAATAATATATATATATAATTTTACTATGATTTTATATTTAAATCAAAGTATAAATATTAATATATTATTATTAAAAGATAGTTTAAAATTAAGGATAATTTGATTTTGAAGATTATTTTGAGGCTAAAAGTATTAAAACCAAGATAGATGTTTTTGATCTTTTTAAAAGGAAGGTTTTGAAAACATTTTGAAAACAAAATATAATTTTGTAAAAACATTTTTAATAAAATTTAGTGGATATAAAACAATGTTTCAATGGATTTTTCGTAGGTTTCATCCTACTTAGGGTTCCATCCCTTTAACGGGCTCGAAGTGGATTCCATACCGTGAACAAATTGGATTTTAAGATGCCAGTGCTTTTCTAGGAGTTTTAACAAAATTTCTAATTAAATTGCTTATTCTTGAAATCTTGAACTCTTGAAAATCTTGATACTCATGAGTCTTCAGTCTTGATTTCTTGAATCTCTATACTGTACAGTCTTCATTCTTGGTACTTGCATGGTTAAATCTTGCATATACATATATATCTAAACTATAATGTTATTATTTATATTTTATAATCTTATTCTAAGGTTGTTTTCATCAAAACCATCATCTCAAGGACTAACAATCTCCCCCTTTTGATGATGACAAACTTTATTTATAAAATATTACTTCTATTCTAATAACTCCCCCTAAAGCTAATAACCACCCCCCCTTTAATCTATGCCTAACTACCCTATTTTATATTTCTCCCCCTTTGTCATCAACAAAAACCATCCTAAAAACATAAAATTATAAAACTCCCTCTTAAACTAATACTAGAACAAAGTTTAGTAAATGGAATGTGAAAGACATTAACATAATTATATTATAATTATTCAATACATAAATATGTATAAGTATATTTCAACACAATCATCAAAACCAATCATGTTAGAGAAGTCAAACAAATCAATCAAGTCAAACACGTCAAACAAGTCAATCGAGTCAAACAAGTCAAACAAGTCAATCAAGTCAAACAAGTCAAACAAGTCAATCAAGTCAAACAAGTCAATCAAGTTAATTAAAACATACCAAAAAAATCAAAAATTAATAATCCTATATTATAAGACAATACTACAAACTCCTCCTAAAATAAAATACACTTGTTATCTATTCATGTATGCAATATGTAGTTTGTAATGCAGTATGAAATGCATGACATATTCAATGTAGCATGAGAGGATATGCAAAATGAAGTGCAACTTGTGATCCAAATGATTATGATATTTCGTGCATTGTAATTTATGATGTAATATGCAATGAAATGTGACATGAAATAGGATACATAATCATATGTAATATGAAATAAAATGATAACAAAGTAATAATAATAATATGCAGCATGATATGATGATATATATACTACGGTAAGAGATATCCAGATTATAAGATAAACATGAGTGCTAAGTAATATCTAATTGACAAGCATATGTGTGTGTGTGTGTGTGTGTGTGTATGTATGTATGTTTATATCAAACAATTTATTATAACTCGCTTCAACCAAACAAAGGTAATACATGCCAATTACTAAACTTAGGTTAAGGAAACTAATGAATGGGACTAAAATGGTAATAAAGACAAGAGTTTAAAGGTAATAAATGGTATTAAAATTATAACATATTCATGAAAAGTAGTGATCAAATTCAATATCAAAATCAAATTGCTAAGAAATATGGATTTAAACTATATATATATGATCAAATATGGTTTTTATAAAAATTAACAGCCTACTTATTTAATTTATTTAAAATAATTATTTTAACTTCTTTGTTTTATATTTTTATATTTACTATTTTATTTTTATTTGTAAGAATCCAAATTTCCATGTTTATAAAATACTTAACTTACTAACTAAAACGTTTATACTAAATTATTATTGGTTTAAATATTTAGAAACATGTTTAAACATCTTTTAAATTTAAAAAATATCATAATGAAATATTAAATAAAATAATAAAGATTGAAAAACTAAAATAAACATGTGTTATATTAAGGCCTCTTACTTTAAAAAAAATTAATTAATTATTAGAAAAAACATTTAAATATGAAATTAATTTTAAAATATTCTAATATAAGTTAGAAACTAACTCTAAAAACCATCTTCTCACGCTCCGATGTCTGAGTCTCAATTCCATGGGGCCGAAGTTACAACTCCCACTATTACTGAGCAGGCTGTTACCGAGCCTGCGGGAGAAGGGGCGATCAATATCGCCCAGCTGAAGAAAGATTTTCCCAATATTTGCTTCGATGGCTTTTTTTTCCTCACACTTGAACAAAATTCCCTGTGAGGCTGAACAGACCATGTATGACTACATTCATGATGTATATTGCCAATATAGCGAATGGATAAAGACTGCTAAATAAGGTCTCTGCGGTGGCTCTCGAACGGGCGAAGATGATTGAGAAGTTAGAAACTGATCTGGCCCAGAAAGACCGTATTATTCAAGTGCTTAATGATGAAGCTGAATCCTCTCGAAAATCTAAAATAGAGGCCACCCAAAAAGCTGATAACGCAAACCTGGCTATGGAGAGGATGCAGCAAACACATTTTGCTTTGGTGGAGGAGATGGGACATCGAAACACCCCCGTCACGGCCGAAAGGGACGCTGCTCTAAAACAACTTAATAAGCTTAAAGCCAAATTTTCCAAAATCATCAAAGAGAAGGAGGATGCAAATAAAGCAGCCCAGGGAGGCGTGTGAACAGGCACTGATGCTTCGGGGTGGACAGAATGTAGCAGTACTCAAAATTCAAGAGGTGGAGGCCAAAGTTGAGGTGGAAGTCAAAATGGCGGAGTCCAGGATAGAGACTAATATTGAAGATCTCATCCTTACTTACAATGCTAATGTCATGAAGCATCGAAACCTAGCCTAGCTCGATAATTATTCGACACATCTGCACGACGCCTGGGGCCGATTAGTTGAAGATAAAAATGCCGCGCATCAGGGTGAATCAGTTGACGAGTTCAAGCTTGAGAACCGAGTGCTGAATGAAGACGAACGAAAAATTCTCCACGATGCAATGATTTCAAATGAAAAGGAGAAATTTGTCACCCATCACAAGGAGGTTGGAGAGGGTTAAAGTGTTGAGCACCATGATATAAGTCTTGAAATTCCTGTGACAACCCAGCCTAAATCTACATCTGTTGTTGATCCTCAATCCGTTCCTTCTTATAATCCTGATTAACCGCAAATATCTCCATCTTGCGAACAAGTCTCTGAAGTTGCTCCGCCAACAAGTCAAACTGGAGAAGGTACTCCAAACATTGCTCATACTTGTGCGAAATCGGGGGCTTTGTTTGAAGTAATTACTGACAGGTTTTCCTATATTTCTATCTAATTATTGAAGCTACATCAGTCGTGCCTCCTATAACTCAAGAACAACATCAAGAGCAGGAGGCAATTATAACCAAAGCAACCAGGATGGAGGCTACCGCACCTACAGATGGGGTACAGGGGAGCACGCCGACTTTTGATGGATAGATAATGAAGGAACTCATCGGTCATCACAGGGACCCCTTTGCTGATTTACCATTTGTTATGGGTGGAGTAGCGCCTGCGACCAGCTCCTCATTCCCAACCACTAATATCCCTGGCGAGGCTCAAACAACTCATGAAGAAGAGATAATAGCCGAAATTAATGCAGAAATGGAGACAGCCACTCGAGCTGGTAGTTTTAAAGGTGGGATGGGGGACCCAGCCCAGCTCCGTTAAGAATGATATCTCCTGGTGTACAGTTTTCAACACCGGCTTGCCTGTGCCGCCTTCTATAGTCGATCCGGTCCCTCTGACTCCTCCTTCAGGAAACATTCTCATACACATGAGTTTGAAGGAGGAAGTTGATATGATGCCCTCGACTGGAGATCGATCATCGAAAGGCAAGGGCTCAAAGAGAAAACCAAGTGGAACCTCCAACGGGTCCACAACGAAGGGGAAACCGAAAAAGAAAAAAGAGTAGACACGTCTCCTCAGCACATTTTTGAGTAGATAGAAATTTCTTTAGTTTTTGTAGGTCATGTATAGATGCGGGTTCTGCCCCTGCTAGTAGGATTTTCGGGATAAACTTGTACTTAATTTTCTTCCACAAATAGTTGAAATAAAATTCCATTTTGTCTTTAATTCAATTTTCGTTTACCTGCTTAAGTATTTCAGCATTTGAACTCCAGTTCAGTACACTTGTAAAGTTTCGACTTTGGATTGGATCTCAGTTTATTTGTTAAATCTTGAAGTCGTGGCTATGGGTCACGAATGAACTTTAAGCTGGACTCTGATGCTGCAATGTCTTAGTCAGTGATTGGCATTCATGTTCTGCCCTCTGTTTCAGGGATGAATTGTGAAGATCAGTTAGCAATTATATTTTGCCTTCAACACATCAAGCTTAATGTTGTTGAATTGACGCTGAAACAAGGAAAATTCAAGTGGTCGAATCACACTTGCTCATCTGTCGAGGATTGCATCCACATATCGAGGATTTGCATTTGTATGTCGGCAGTCAATTATGCCTGTTTGATATTTATAACTGCGTCCACACTCTGGGGATTTTAGATTGATTCGTGGGTGGTCAGTCACATCCGATTTAAGTTTATACTCTGACCGCACTTTGGGGACTCAGAGTTGTGTTAAGGATATTTATGTTTAAACACTAATCCGCACTGTGGGGATGTTAGAGTCAGTCGGTGTTTATACTCCAATCCATGTTCTAGGGTAGAGTCAATTGCTATCGACACTCCAGTTTGCATTCCGAGAATCCAGAGTTAGTTGATGTTTGCACTCCAGTTCGCACTCGGGGAATCTGGAGTTGATGTTTATACTCCAATTCGCACTTTGGGAATTTGGAATTGATGTTTATACCCCAATTCGCACTCTGGGAATTTGGAGTTGATGTTTATACTCCAATTCACACTTTGGGAACTTGGAGTTGATGTTTCATGGATGGTCGGTTCACATCTACCCTAAGTTAACAAGCGAGGTCATTAGATGGATGGATCCAACCTCCTTAAACTTGGTCAAGATACGGGAAAAGTCGTTAGGTGGATGGATCCACCCTCTTCGAGACCGTATTTTTAAGTTTACACTCTAACTCGCACTCTGGGAATCTAAAGTTAGTTAAAGGATTGTCGTGTATCAATCCTTTTCTGACTTCATTGTGATGACTTGCCCCTGAGCTCGGGTTTCACTTAGCGAGTAACCAGTCGTGTCACAGTTACTCCCTATTTGAATAAACCCCACCGTCGGGTGGAATTTAGCTCTTCGTGCATAGTGATAGTTGTATGACGCATTCCGAAAAATCACAGCTCTGGCTCGAAGAGATGGCATTTTATTGCTGAAATAAGAAAATATGGCATAGTCATTTGCCTTATTACAAATTCAAATTTTAAAATGCAGAAACAAATTGCAAATGAAAATTAGACTGAAGAAATAAAGCCTGCCATGTGTAGGAGCGATGGAGACTCTCGCTGTTCCATGCTCTTGCAGAGTAAGACCGTCAACGGTCGATAATTTAAATGTGCCCTCTCCGAGCTTTTGTTCGATTACATACGGCCCTTCTCGTGTTGGTTTCATGTGCGAAGGGACCATGTAGATTCTTTTTAGGACGAGGTGCCGAGTTCAATGGTTCGACATCGGACCTTGGCATTGTACAATTTGGCGACTCGACTTCGGTATGCGGCTGCCCTCAAGTCAGCCTCTTCTCGCTTCTCATCAAATAAATCCAGGGATTCGGCAAGTAATATAGCATTTGTCTTTGGATCACAGTAAGTCACACGATGAGAAGGTACTTCCATTGCAACTCAAATAACGGCTTCTGAACTGTAAGAAAGAGAGAACGGAGTATGGCCGGATGCGGACTTGTAGGTTATTCGGTAAGCCCATAGTGCCATAGGAAGTTTATCAACCCACTTTCCCCCGGCCTTTTCCAATCATTTCTTTATAATATACTTTATAACTTTATTCATAGCTTTAACCTATCCATTCGGTTGAGGGTGTGCGACTTTGGAGAATTTCTTTCGAATGTGGAATCGTTAATAGAAATTCCTAAATTCAACATTGTCGAATTGGATTCCGTTATCAATGATGATGGTGTGTGGGAGACCAAATCAGCAGATAATGTTGCGGACTACAAAGTTGATCACCTTCTTCGTCGTGATTGTAGCAAAGGGCTCAGCTTCTGCCCACTTAGTAAAGTAATCAACTGCGACGATGGCGTACTTCGCACCACCTTTGGCTAGAGGTAGAGAGCCAATAATATCAATCCCCATATTGCAAACGGCTATGGACAGACCATTTGAGTTATCACAGTAGGAAGGGCTCTAGGAATTCGAGCATGCTTCTGACATCTGTCACATTTCCTAGCATAGTATGTTGCATAGCGATTTATAGTCGGCCAATAGTATCTATACCGGAGCACTTTTTTGGCAAGGGGTTGCCCCCCGTGTGATTGCCACATTCTCCTTCGTGCACATCATGCAGTATGCATTTGATTTCTTCATAAGCGATACATCAGAATAAAGGAACAGAGTATCCTCTTCTATACATGACTCCATTTTGAATAGTGAACCGCGAAGCTTTTCGAAGAATTTGTCTCTTTTCACTCCTACGCTCTGGTAGGGTCCCATGCTCGAGATAATTTGTGAAAGGAGCCATTAATGACTCCTTATCAGAAATAACCTCAAATAACCAACCGTTCCCATTTGATCAATGCTTGGGGAAGACAATGTTTCCACAGGAACGGGTCCCATTTGTTGTGCTTCACTTGTGCTGGCTAACTTTTCTAATGAATCGGCTTTTTGATTGCGCTCTCGGGGTATGCAGTAGAAGGAATAATAATCGAACTGATTTAATATTTCTTAAACCCGAGCAAGGTAAGAAGCTAGCATTCGGTCCTTGGCCTGGTACTCCCCTCGAACTTGACACACGACCAATTGTGAATCCAAATAAATCCCTACAACAATGATTCTCAGATCTCTGGCAAGTCTCAATCCGGCAAGTAGGCTTTCATAATCAGCTTCATTATTGGTCGCACGAAAATCAAACTTCAAAGCATAACATATAGATCGACCTTCAGGAGTTTCAAGTACAACTTAGGCACCTAAGCAACGGTCATTTGATGCACCATCAATAAGTAGCTTCCAGATATACTTGGGAGATTCGCTAGTGTCGTGCAAGTCCTCTGGGATAGTAAGCTCGACTACGAAATCTACTAGGACTTGTCCTTAAATGGCTCGCCTTGGAGTGTAAGTAATATCAAACTGACTTAGCTCGATATTCCACTTGAGTAACCTACTAGATATCTCAGGCTGCGTAAGGACCTATCGTAACGGTTGGTCAGTGTAAACGGTGATAGGATGAGCCTGGAAATATGGACGGAGCTTCCTTGAGGCAATAACAAGACAATAATCCTACTTCTCTAGCTTCAGATAATTTCTCTCAGCTCCGGTTAGTCTTTTGCTAATATAGTAGACTGGTTTTTGTATTTGGTCTTCCTCCCGAATTTGGCAGCACTGATTGTGTTTTATTATACTGCCAAGTAAATGTACAATTTCTCATGATTAATAGGCTTTGACAAAATAGGCGGTTTGGAGAGGTGTTGAATTAGTGCTCAGAATGTACCCTCACATTCCATAGTCCATTCAAAGTTTTGTTTCCCTTTTCGGATCAGATCGAAGAAGGGAATGCATTTGTCAGTGAATTTTGAAATAAACCTTCCTGGTGCTGCTACTTTCCCATTGAGGCTCTGGACTTGGTTTATAGTTCTTGGAGTCTCAAGATTTCTAATCGCTTGGATCTTTTCGGGATTGGCTTCGATTCCTCGAGTGTTAACGATAAACTCAAGGAATTTTCCGGATGTGATCCCAAAGTGGCATTTCAGTGGGTTGAGCTTCATTCTATATTTTTGGAGGATATTAAACATTGATTCCAGGTCTCTAATATGATTGGTGGAGAATCATGACTTAACCAGCATATCGTCTACATACACTTCCATGGTTTTTCCAATCTGGGAAACGAACATTCGGTTAACTAACCATTGGTAAGTTGCCTCAGCATTCATGAGTCCGAAAGGCGTAACCTTGTAGCAATAAAGTACCAGATCAGCTATGAAACTGGTATGTTCCTGGTTGGGCAAGTGCATAGGTATCTGGTTGTGGCTTGAGTATGCATCCATGGAGGATAGGAGTTCATGTCCAGCCATTGAATCTACGAGCTGATCGATTCGAGGAAGTGGAAAACTGTCTTTGGAGCAAGCTTTATTTAAGTCTGAGTAGTCAACACATGTTCTCCATTTCCCATTTGTCTTTCGGACAAGTATAAGGTTGGATACCCACTCCGGATATAATTCATCTTTGATAAATCCATCCGATTTAAGCTTATCTACCTCTTTCTTAAGGGAGGTAGATCTCTCTGGATCCATACCACGCCTATTTTGTTGGACTGAGACGTACCGTGGGTTAATGTTCAATGTGTGGCTCGCGATGTTCGGGCAGATTCCAAAATGTGTCGAGGAAAACACATCGGTTTTCCTGGAGAAATTCAACCAATTCCTTTGCATTTGTTGTCTTAACTGAGATCTTTATCATTTAGAATCATTGATATCACCGATCAGGACATCGATCGTCAGTTCGGCCGGAGAAGCTTGACAGTCTTTACTTTCATCTTCATTTTTGGTATCTCTCAGGTCAAGATCTCTTTGGAATTGGTTGGGGTGCCCAGACCTAGGCCCAGGCACTAATTGTCAATTTTCAACAAAACGAACGTAGAGAGATTCCTCTATGGCCTTTCCTTTTTCTCTTCGCTGTGCATCTCGTAGCTCGGCAACATAACAGGCTCGCCCAGCAGCCTGATCTCCTTGAATGACTCCAACCCCATGATCGGTGGGGAACTTTAGAGTCAGACACCATGGGGAAATAGCAGCCCTGAACTCAGCTATGGTCGGTCGGCCCAAGAAAGCATTATATGGCGAGTCTATATCCAACACCACAAATTATAACATCCAAACTCTCCGGCGTTCTCCAATTCCTAACTTCACTGGCAATTCCACCACTCCAGCGGGTATAGCCACAGTCCTATTGAAACCATGAATACAGGACTCACAAGGCTTCAAATCTTTAGTCTCCATTTTCATCTGGCCATAGGCTCGCTTGAACAATATTTTCACAGAACTTCCACTGTCTACCAAGATCCGCTTCATCCAAGCAGGACCTACTTGAGTTGATATGACAAGTGGATCGATGGTTGGGCTTCGACCCTGTCAGCATCTCTATCTTGAAAGATGATGTTGTCAGTCATCGTCATCTGTTGCCTGGCCGGAGCCCCGTCTTCCAAACTCCTACAACACTCGAAGCTCGCATGCCTAACTGTACTGGCATACGACTCGATTTCTTTCCAGCGCTGGTCTGCTGGATGAGGACTACCACTAACAGTATTTATCACTAACCTTCTGCCAGTACGAGCGGGTTCCTCCTTTCTTTCCTGTTTCGACACACGATTCTGATTTGATGGGCCCGCACCTCCATGTTGCGGCGCCAACACAAACTGCTCCAATTTTTTCTCACGTATCAAATTTTCAATGAGATCCTGCAAGTGACGGCAGTCATTTGTGTTATGGCCATAGCTTTCGTGGAATATACAAAACTTCCCCTATGAATCCGTTTCTCTAATGACTGTTTCAGAGCAGGCTTCTTGTGCTGAATAGTATTACAGGTTTGTAGATACACATTTTCCAGCAATGTATTCAAAGGAGTATAATTATCAAACGTAAAAGCCCTACGTCGTGGACGATGATTCTGATCTCGCTTCCTATTTTGGTTTCCATTGCCTTTTTGCTGAGTTTGTTTATTCTGTATGTTCAATTGCACTTTTTTCGAACTCTCCTCGGTTTGTTTAACAGCAACATTGCTCTGAATCCCCTCCATACTAAGCCTACCATCATTCTGTTTCCTAAACTGTTTTGTATCCTCCCTTCTCAAGAATTGGGTTGCCTTTGAATAAAAATGGTCCAATGATGCAGGAGGTTTTCCGGCCAACCAGTTGCCGAATTCAGAATCGAGATCAATCCCCTTAGACAGTGCCATCATAATAGAGTTATCATTAGGATTGCTAATCTCAGTGCATGCGACATGAAATCTCTCCAAATAACGTCTGAGTGCCTCTCCAGGAGCTTGAGTGAAACTAGACAAAGTGTTAACATCCTGTGGCCTCGTTACATGCATTCGAAACTACCCAACAAACTTTGACGCCAGTTGATCATAACACAAGATAGATCAAGGTGGAAGATGGGTAAACCACAAAGTAGCTATGCCCCCATAGAGATCGAGAAACTTCGGCATTTAACTGCGTCATCAGCTTGTGCAGCATTCATTAAACATTCATACTTCTGAATGTGTTGATTAGGATCAGAGCCCGCTTCATAAACGGGTAGAGTCGGCATCCTGAAGCGCCGAGGTGGTTCAGCATAGAGTATCTCATCAGTAAAAGGAGAATGACTCAAGGAGATTCCCTAGTCGTCATTAGTAAGATCCTGACTCTCTTGGATCATCTGATGGATCATCGTCGGGATGTTCGGCATCTGGACGTTCTGGGCTCTTTGAGCCAAGGTGTGGTTGGGTTCCATAATGCGAGGTTGGGCCGGTCGCAGTCGATGGTCCGTTTCTCACCTCCTTGGTTCTATGCCCTTTGGAACATAAGGTTCGAGAGTATATTAGCGATGGTTAGGATCTGTCCAATTTCGGGCACCAACTCCCAATTCAGTAGCAGCGGTGGCAGTGTGGTTGTTTGTAACATGATGTGGAACAGTACCTCCCTGGGAGGATGATCCAGTCTAATAGTTGGTTGACGGGCCAACTCTCAGTTGCCCAATATTCAACATATGCTGATATCCAGTAGCTTGAGTGTAACTCCCATCCAACCGTGAACGTGTGGATCTATGATGGAAACCTGAAGAGGCTGAACTCTCAATAGATGGATAGGAAGCCTGATCCCTCCTGGATCTCCTTCGTCGTTGACGGTTCAGTTGGTTGGTCAATTCCGCATTAGCGCGAAGTTGTTGAGTGAGCTGTTGGCGGCTCCGAGTTAGCTCTTGCATTAGCATTTGAAATTCTTCCCTGGTGATAGGGCTTTGGGGATATGATGATCCAGCAGCGTTTTGATCAACAAGAGGCAGCTGTATAGGATTCTGTCTGTACCGTCTTCTAGATCTGTGCAGCTGAAGTAGTCCTTGTGTTAACCATGATGGATAGCGAAGCTCTTTCCTAGATTTAATGCAAATCTAAATGGGATGGAAGAGCTTTCAAATTTGAAATCTGGATCTTCTTCTTAGATTTGTGCAATCCGATATTGATAGTAGATCCAACGAGCAGGAGAAAAACTGTGTTTTCTCGGTGCTTTCACCAAAGGGTTTGCACCAAAATTGGTCACAACACTCTTCGAAAGTGTTTGAAGAGATAAAAATGAAGAAAATAAATGTAAAAGTGGATTATCTAACAAACACTCCAAATTATAATCAGAAAAGAAATAGAGAAACACAAAGGTTTGGAGTAGTTCGGTATGTTGCCTATGTCCACTATGAAATGGTTAATCTTTATTAACTTTTGCTTGTTGGTTGCAATGAATTACGACAGTGAATTTTGAGTACAACAGTGATTTTCGAGCACAACAATGGTTTTGACAGAATATGGACATAGGAGAGACAAAAAAGTCCCTTTTCTTTAGGTCCTTGATGTGCACGTAAATGTGCATATTTTTACCACCATATTTATTCTATTTAAATTAAATAAATGATCATATTGGGTATTTTAACTTGTTTTAACCAAAATTCATATTAATTCCAAATTTTCACATATTCATCTTCATATAGGGGCAAAACGGTCATTTAAGTGCATATATTTCTTTGAGAAAAATTTATTGGAAATTTATATATATATTTGTAGGAAAATGGTCTCAAATAGGAGTGGTTTCATGAAGGAATATGCATGCACAAAGAATATAAAGGAATGAAGATGGAAATAATTCAAAGTGAAGATCATGGAGGACCCCAACTACCTTAATGTACAAATTAAAGGCTAATGCACATGCTTATGGAGTTAATGGTTTCATGTACACTTAATGTGGGATTAAGACATGTTAATGGTTACTTGGCCTCCACACTTCCTAAGGGGCATTTTGGGCATTCCCCAAAAATATGAATTAGGGTTTCATACATGTATAAATACCCATATGTTTCATGTAGCCTCCTCTCTTCTCTTAGGCTATCTCTTCTCTTAGTCCCTCTTATGCCTCCTTCCCTTTAGTTTAGTTTATATCAAATAAAAGAAAGCTCTCTTTCTCTTTTCATGGCTACTTAGCCATTTTTATTTTATGTAATTTTCTTTTATTTTATGCAATGTTAATTAGTGTTTCCTTTTACTTACATGTTCATTTCCTTTCATGCTAGTAGTATAGATTTACTTTTATGCAAGTAGAATAGTTTTCTTTTAATTTGCTTTCATTTTTCTTTCTTTTTGCTTTCATGTTGTTAGCTACATTTGTTAATAAAATGACAAATATGAGAAGCTAAACCCCTTCAATTCAGGGGTAATGAAGCTCTCTAATTAATGTAGCTTCAACATTTTGTTAATTCATGCTCTCTTTTTGTGCTTAATGCTGATGATAGATGTGGTTTTATTTGTTGTTTTTGCCTTGAATTTGATAGTCTATATTGTTGACACCAAATAGGCTATGCTTAAACAATTACTAACACAAATGCCTCTTCATCAATATATGATTATGGCATAAGAAAGTGATTTGAAATTAAAATTTGATGGTCTATGTTTCTAATCAATAGTTAATAGGCCATACTTAAAATAGATTTCATTTTCATTTTCTTTGTCAAGTTTCATGAAAGTTAGTAAGTGTTTTAAGGGGTGTGTTATAGTTTGATGACTTATGTTGGCTAATTAATAGCTCAAATATGTCATACTTATGATAAACACATCAATTAAAACACTAATGACCATAAAAGAGAGATCATGATTTCATGTGTTGAACTACATGATCTAGAGAGTGGATTTATTCTCTAAATTATCATTTAACTCTCATATTTGCATTTCTTTTCTTTTTGTTAGTTAGTTCATTTTCTCATTTTCTAGCTTAAACACACTCTCGACTTTGGTATAATTTGATTGAGTAGGAAAGTTAAATCAACAATTCCATGTGGATCGACCCGTATTCGCCACGTGCTACATTCGTACACCGTGCGCTTGCGGTTATTTTTATTTCTAAATTCGTTCGACGGTTTTCTAAACCGATAGAATTTCCGTCGACGAACAAGTTTTTGGCGCCGTTGTCGGGGAGTTGCTTTGATTTTGATTTTCTATTCTTCGGATTATTTTGTTTGATTTTGTGTGTTTTTTTTGTATGTTTTTATTTTGTGTGTGTGATTTTGATTGCATTTCGGTTTTGTGTGTGTTGTTTGCTAGTTGTTTTTGCATTTGAATTTTACATAATTGCATCTGGAAAAAAAAAGAGTTTTATTCCATTTCATTTTCGAGTACATTTTCCATTTTCAATTTACAAATTACAGTCCATTTACAATTTCCCATTAAAAAAAATCAAAAAAAATCATAGCACTGTTTACATTTTCTGTTTATACTTCACTGTGTTACAAAACTGCTCTCTGCCTGTACATTTCAAATCATCATCACTGCATTTCCAATTCATCCCCTTGACATCCACCACTTCAAACACCAAACAACCTCCTTGTCCACAGCCTTCTTTCCCATTGCCAAACTTCACCATTCATCCACCAATATCACCGACAGTCATCAATATCAACTTCAACTTACTGTTGTAACCACCACATCTCCACAAAAAAGCTACACTTCATCTGAACCTCATCTGTCTACATCCCTGCAACAAACTTCTGTCAACTTTGCCACTACAACATCACAGTCGCCCACCCACTGCCAGTTCACAACTACCACCGTGACCTCCTCCTGCAAGCACCAGAGCAGACCGCAACTTGATTCCTACAACTCCACCACCCCACAACCCAAGAATTCACCACATTTCAACACCCAGTGTTGTGCTTCACCGTATCACAACAAACTCCAAAATCACAACATACCCAATCACTGATACCAAAAAAAACTGCAATTTCACAAACCATACTTCACTGCGCATCCATACGACAGCAGCGTTCCTCGCCCACTTCACCTTCCCCAATTGCATTTCACCCGAATCGCCTCATCTCCTCTGTCGCAACTTCCCCCCGAAGCCAAATTGCCGAAGCCCGTACCTCCACCTCGTCTCTGCTGCCACCGCCTTCGAATCGAACCCACTTTATTTCCTCGACCAACATGCGCTCGCGACCCACCAAATCCAAACCACCCATTGCAACTCGACAACCAGAAAAATCAATGTTATTGACTCATCCATTCACTGCCTCTTCACCAAACTACGTCACAGCCTAACCCAATAACAGCTACCACAAAACAACTATTAATCGCGACCACCCTCTCAGCCATCAATCGCCACTCCACTGACAAAAAAAACAGCGACCTGCTTCTCCGCTTACAACCACCTCAATAACAATTCCTCCACCAGAAAACATCGACAAAGACTCCAACGCCTCGAATTTGCTGCAACCCACCAACCAAATCGATCACCGAAACCACCCCCTTCGAATCCAATCTCCCCCAATCCTGTAACCCGAAGCATTAATTGTAGTGGACGTTAAATCTGAGTGGAATACAAACGGATTTCGAGAGGAATTTGCTGTTTGGATGTTTGAATTAAGAATTTGGTTTCGAATTCATTTATGCACTGATAATATATTTTTTCACGGGTAACGTTTTTAGGAGGCGACTGGGTTTTCTTTTGCATGAGCTAGTGATAATTTGGGTTGTGAAGTTGAAATTGGGCAGGGTCTTAATTCTTTAATGATTGGCTGGGCTTGGTCTTTTTGTTTATTTATTTATTTTTGAATTAGGTGTTGTGATATTTCAGTTTTTTTTATCTCTATTTAATTGTTTTAAGTTTCATTTTTTTTTTTAAAATGTGTGTTTTGAGTTTGTTTTGTGTAAATTGTTTTTTGTCGAATAAAAAAAACTTGTATATATATACATCTCTTGTTTATACTTTCAGGTTGCCAAAGCAGATTGGAAGAGTGCTTGTTTTACTGATACTAAAAATAAATTGCCCGCTTGCTTAATAAAAAAATTTGCTGCTTCTAACCCTATCTATTGTTTTTTTTATTTTGCTTTACATTGCTAATAGTTTGCATTTGCATTTGTATATAAAAAATTTAAAAATCCACAAAAAAAAATTCAAAAACAAAAACAAACTTCATTTTATTTGCATTGTTAATTCACGTTTAATTTCTACTTTGCACTTCATCTTAGAATTTGATTGATAATAACGGTTAGACATCGATAACACTTAATTGTATATTAACAAATTGTCTTCTTTGAACAATTTAATTTCTTGGTGTCTGGGCTACGGCAGAGTAATAACCATTTATAAATATTACGGTGATTCGTAAATATTATAGTGGTTGTTCCTTTGAAGGTACTTAAACCTTCGGCTGCATTGCTACGGTGATTCGTGGTGCACCGGTAACCCCTGCCCGTTACCTGGCTGAGAACTATCTTGTTGAATTAAGACAAAGTGTGATTATACAATTTTGGGTTAACTTAGGATAAATAATTTGAAATTAACCTTGCATTCATTTAGTTGCATTAATTCATGCATATTTAAAAAAACAAAAAAAAAATCAAAAATCCAAAACTAAAAAAATCGTAAATATTCCCTTTATTTTTCTTTGAATGTTTTAAATCCTTTTACTTCAAAATTTCAAAAATCCAAAAAAGAAATATTTTCAAGAGCCAAAAAAAAATTGAAAATCCAAAAACAAAACAAAAATCAATTTTCCATTTTGAAAAATAAATTCTATTTGTAAATATATTTCTTTATTAAAAAAAAACCAAAAAAAAAAATCTTCAAAATGTCCATGTTTCCTTTTTCTTACTCACTTGAATTTAGTTGTGAAAATCAACATAATCCATATGAGTTCACTCCAAATTCGTATGGATATTTTAACAACAACTTTTGTTTAGACAATTCGAATTTTGAACCGCAAAATTTTTAAAATAATGGTCAACCCTCAACTCTTGAAAATAGCATTTCCTCGTTACTTGAACTCTCTACGCAACAAAATCAAGAGATAAATGAGTTGTGCAATTCATATTTGTACTATAACTCGAGTCAAAGTTTTCAAAATAATCAAAATTTGAATTCACTTCAAAAATCAAATGATTTCGAGTGTAACCCATGCCAATTCAATTTCGAGTTTCAAAATGAATTTCAAAATCAAGACGAAAATGTGAACCAATTTTCAAATAATTTTGGCAATGGGAATAGTTTCAATAACGATATGATTGAAAACGTTGGTTATCAACAAATTCAAAATGAAAATTTTCAAATTAATAATCATGAATTTGATTTTGTTGACCAAATGGAAAAAGATTACGGGGATTTATTACTTGAAAAATGCAAAACTTTTGTGAAAATCATAATCAAATCTCAACCCATGAAGAATCAAATAATAATCTACCGTTTATCGAAATTGACAATTCTTGTTCTCAACAGGTCCAAATCGAAAATTTTCAAATTAATAATTACAAATTTGACTTTGTTGAGCAAATGAATGAAATTTATGATGATCACACGAATTTGTTGATTAAAACATCGGAAAATTTTTGTGAGAAACAAAATCAAATTTCAATGTGTGACGAGTCAAACGATAATCCATCTTTTACCCAAATCGATGTTTTCAAATAACAACTTTTGAAATTGATAATGACGATCTTAATCAAGTTGTTGAAAATACGGTAATTAAGTTGGATTTCAATTCTTTTGAGGGTGCGAAATTCGATTTAAACTTCGATCTTCCTTTTTCTGAAAATTTGAATACGACAACTATGAATTTTAAACTCCATTTACACGATGAAGTTGTTGATAATCCAATAAAGGAAGTCGAATTTAACGAACATGAGTTTTATGGACTTTTTGAAAACGAGTTGTTAAATTCTGAAAGGGAAAAATTCGGTCACCGTTTTGATTTTGAAATCGATAATTTTGAAGAAGTTTTCAATGATAAGTTTGAACTTCAATTTGGTGAAAATAAACTTGAATTTCAATCAATTGTTTTATCAAGCCTAAAAATCATCGAAAACAAAACAACTCATTCAATTTTCAATAAAACGACATTCGTTTTCCCAAATCAACATTCAACTTCGAAATCTTTTACGGTTTGGTTTTTCGTGCTTAAGCTATGTCTCACACATTTGAAGAGACAAATGAATCGGTCTTTAGAAGACCGTTTCATTTACTTTTTGACTGTATACTTTCTCATCTCTTATATATAATAATCTTTCATGTAAATATTGGATTTTTATTTTATTTTTCTCCTTCCACTTGGGTTGACTCTGGGGACACAGTCAAAATCAAGTGTGGGGGGGACTCATCTTCATTTTTTTTTCATGGTTTATTTTTGCCTTTTTCTTTTAAAATCTAAAAAAAATCCCAAAAACAAATTTTCTTTTGATTTATTTTTAAAGAAACACTATAGGAAAAATATATGCTTTTGGTTTACTAAATTGAAATTTTTGAAAATTTATTCGTCTTAAAAAAATAAAAATGAAGTTTTATTACAAATAATAATGGTTTAGCTGGTATGTAGGAAGATTCATATGTGTTAATTATGAAGTACATCCTAATTGAAAATCTTCGTTATTAAAATGGTTGATTTAAAGTAAAGGATATAGCATTTTTTTGTCTTCTAAGTTAAATGGTGCTAAGATGATTTTGTAAACCTCTCTCTCTTAAAAAAAATATACAAAAAAATAACATCCAAAGTATTCACTCTCATTTAAAAGTCCTCACGGTTATGCATGGGTGAATTACTTAGAATCTTTGATTATGTGTTTTCATACTCATTTAAAAGTCCTCACGGTTATGCATGTATGGAGCACATGTAAAAAAAAATAGACTTAATAAAAAACCACCTACGGTCGATAGGTGTATGCACGAAAGCGTGTGCACTCTCCATGCTCTGCACTCCCCTCACATAAGCCCGAAATGCAGTGCATGGGTGGTATATCTGGCCTCAGTTTACCTGAGCTAGGTGTGTAATTTTTCTTGCAAATAATGAGAGAGCAAGCAATTGAAATCCTAACACTATTTTTACTTATTTGATTTGATTTGTTATTGAAAAGAAATGAAAATACCACTTTGACAAACTTAGATAATCAACTAAGGATCCATTTCATAGTTACATTGTGTTATCAACCAAAACAACGAGTTAAACTATAGTTTATTTATTATGATAACTTCGCTTTTATTGGAAATATTGACGAGTAAATAACTTAAATTTCAAGATAATGACCAAAACTTATATTTAACTTATTCGTGTCAATTTAAAAATAAATCCTTCATTTGCAAATATTTTCAAAAACTCGCATTCATCTCTTTGTAAATAAATCTTGCATTCTGTAAATATTTTCATCCTGCAATTGGATTTTGTGGGTAGCATCCGCTGAAAACCCTCACGAGACAACACTCGTCCTACTGGGACACACAGAGGTTTAATGGCGTGTTGCATACGCTAATGCAATCGTGCTCCCTACGAAAACGGATTTATCTTAGTTTTTCTTTATTCGAGAATGAATAAAAAGATAAGTGTGGGGGTATTTGATGTGCACGTAAATGTGCATATTTTTACCACCATATTTATTCTATTTAAATTAAATAAATGATCATATTGGGTATTTTAACTTGTTTTAACCAAAATTCATATTAATTCCAAATTTTCACATATTCATCTTCATATAGGGGCAAAACGGTCATTTAAGTACATATATTTCTTTGAGAAAAATTGATTGGAAATTTATATATATTTTTATAGGAAAATGGTCTCAAATAGGAGTGGTTTCATGAAGAAATATGCATGCACAAAGAATATAAAGGAATGAAAATGGAAATAATTCAAAGTGAAGATCATGGAGGACCCCACCTACCCACCTACCTTAATGTACAAATTAAAGGCTAATGCACATGCTTATGGAGTTAATGGTTTCATGTACACTTAATGTGGGATTAAGACATGTTAATGGTTACTTGGCCTCCACACTTCCTAAGGGGCATTTTGGGCATTCCCCAATAATATGAATTAGGGTTTCATACATGTATAAATACCCATATGTTTCATGTAGCCTCCTCTCTTCTCTTAGGCTATCTCTTCTCTTAGTCTCTCTTATGCCTTCTTCTCTTTAGTTTAGTTTATATGAAATAAAAGAAGCTCTCTTTCTCTTTTCATGGCTACTTAGCCATTTTTATTTTATGTAATTTTCTTTTATTTTTATGCAATGTTAATTAGTGTTTCCTTTTACTTACATGTTCATTTCCTTTCATGCTAGTAGTATAGATTTACTTTTATGCAAGTAGAATAGTTTTCTTCTCTTTTTGCGTTCATGTTGTTAGCTACATTTGTTAATAAAATGACAAATATGAGAAGCTAAACCCCTTCAATTTAGGGGTAATGAAGCTCTCTAATTAATGTAGCTTCAACATTTTGTTAATTCATGCTCTCTTTTTGTGCTTAATGATGATGATAGAAGTGGTTTTATTTGTTGTTTTTGCCTTGAATTTGATAGTCTATATTGTTGACACCAAATAGGCTATGCTTAAACAATCACTAACACAAATGCCTCTTCATCAATATATGATTATGGCATAAGAAAGTGATTTGAAATTAAAATTTGATGGTCTATGTTTCTAATCAATAGTTAATAGGCCATACTTAAAATAGATTTCATTTTCATTTTCTTTGTCAAGTTTCATGAAAGTTAGTAAGTGTTTTAGGGGTGTGTTATAGTTTGATGACTTATGCTGGCTAATTAATAGCTCAAATATGTCATACTTATGATAAACACATCAATTAAAACACTAATGACCATAAAAGAGAGATCATGATTTCATGTATTGAACTACATTATCTAGAGAGTGGATTTATTCTCTAAATTGTCATTTAACTCTCATATTTGCATTTCTTTTCTTTTTGTTAGTTAGTTCATTTTCTCATTTTCTAGCTTAAACACACTCTCGACTTTGGTATAATTTGATTGAGTAGGAAAGTTAAATCAACAATTCCCTGTGGATCGACCCGTATTCGCCATGTGCTACATTCGTACACCATGCGCCTGCGGTTATTTTTATTTCTAAATTCGTTCGACGGTTTTCTAAACCGATAGAATTTCCGACGACGAACAATCCTAGGGTGCTGTTTAAACGTGTAGGCTGCAAATATCTTGCCCTGATCTCAGAAGAGCTCTTCTCTCATGTGGCTGGGCCTAAAATATTAATCCTATGACATATGCACTCGGTCCATGAATGATACGAACGAATTTCGTATCGATCAAAATTTCGTCCAATCAAGTCGAGATCGATCATGAACATTCTTGAGGATGTACGTAAGCTTTTGTGAAAATTTGGTGGCATTTGGACTTGTTGATTTTGAGTTACGATCGACGCAAGTTTGGATTTATTGAAGGATGTTGAATTCGCATCGCTCCTGTTTGCATCATTCGTATCGATTTGAGCATATGCCTGCAAGTTGACATAGCGCTAAATTCTTGGATCGATCCACTTGTTATGTCGAGTGACCGAGTCAACCATTTTTACACGTTCTCTTCGTATCGATCACTTGAGGCTCTGTTCGTATCGATGCTCATAAGTTACTTCGTATCGATGGATGGGGGCCATTTCATATCGATAGCTGGTGGTTATTTCGTATCGATAGCTAAAGGTCATTTCATATCGTTCGTACGATGTTTCATTCATATTGATTGTTGATCGATCGATACAAACTATGCAATTGGAATCGATACAAAATGACTCCAATTGATGGATACGAAGTCGAGCCAATTTTATGGATATGTAATAGGACCAGGCCAAGTGGACATGAAGTTGAGTGTACGTGGTGGATACGAATGGATGGATGCTAGATGGATGCGAAACCGATCGATGCGAAATGGTGGATACGACCCGATGGATGTGAAATGATGGATGTGAGTGAGTTGATTTCCTTGGTTTGCATCGATCATATCTTGAGCATACGAACTCCGATTGACTTGAAATTTGGAACGCTGGCTTTCATAGCTTTATTGGTCCTGCCATATCAATTGTAGCTCGATCCGAGCTCGGACAAAATTTACTGGTATCCATAGTATATCTATGTATAACCATTTCTGGGGATGAACTATCTTTGATTTCTAGTCAACTTCTTGGTATCATGTCCTTGACAAAATCGGGATAACATAGGGGTTATTGTTAGGAACTGGAGATAGTGGTTTTGATGATAACAATCTTTGTAACTTATTTTATTATAACTTATATGCTAACACTATTGTCTAGATATATATGAATGTTATTATGCAGGATATATATAAGGCAGGTACTGATTATTGAAGACTGTATAGTATAAAGATCAAGAATGAAGAAATCAAGTTTGAAGACTTATGAGTATCAAGATCAAGATTTCAGGATAAGTGTCTAGCTTTGTTAAAACTTCATAATAGCATGGAAATCTTCGTTCCAAATTTCATTTGGGATGAAACCCATTTCCACCTTCTTAGTGACTTAGAAACCCATGACAAGTAGCTTACAAACCTACGACAAGTGGCTTACAAACCCACGAACATCCTGGTTTTGTACAAGTTCTCAAGTCCTGATGTGATGAGATATTATATAGGAAGAAGCTTGCAAAACTACTTCAAAATAGTTATTCAAAATGATTTTCAAAACGGCTTTTCAAAATGTTTTTGCCTTGAAAATTATCTTTTCAAATGATTTTCAAAAACATGTTTTAGCCCTAAAATATTTTTGTTTTTATTTTAAAATAACCTCTTGTTTTAAACTTCGTTTGTTTTTAAAACTATTTTCTGGTTTTTAAAAATTCTTTATAATATATATGTGTATATATATACACTTTAGATTTAAAATCAAATTTATATATACATTCTAAAAATATATTTTTCTACTCTTCTTTATTTTAAAACATAGGAAAATTAGTTTATTTTACTCCAGAATCATTTTATCTTGTTTTCCTTTCAATACCATTTTCAAAACAAATTTTACATTGTTTTTAACTAAGCGATGTCGACATCATGGGATACCCCATGTCGACATGGTGGCCGTTAAATTCAAAAGTTTCAATTTTCAAAAAGAAGTGTCAACTCGTTTAAATCTCTTCATGAATGGTTATGACTGTTACTTCTCTATAAATAGCTTTCACAAACGAATTTTTAAACTAACTATTTTCTTATTTTTTTTCACTCCTTCTCCACAAATCCATGTTCTAAAAAATTTATATTTTTAAGATCGTGCCAAAATTCTGCCGAATTCTCAAGTGAATCAAATTAGAATCTCATTCTTGTTTGATTCTCTGCCTTCTCTCAAAGATCAAAGTGCTATTCAGAGCTATAGGATCAATTTGTAATCAAAAGTTTATCGAATCTCTCTATATGGTGTGGTTGTGCCAGGAAATTAATTGGGTGATCTTTTGTCCCGTAAATCAAGTAAGTTTTCCCCAGACTCGAAGACAGGAGGGTACCTTAAGGCCTTCAGAAATTGAGGATTGTAATCCCGTCATTGGTATAATAAAAATCTGTACGAGGTGTTTGCCTTGGTGCAGGACTGGACATAGGGTAACTCCGGCATGTTATTTCCTTTTACTGCTTTTTATTTACTTTCTGCATCTATGTTTTATTCTGTGATTGTTCTTTGTTTAAGTTCTGCATTTGTTTATATCATAATTTTTAAATTAGTTCATATAAGTCTTAGAATCCGTTAAACACTATTCACCCCCCTCTAGTGTTAAATTACCCTTAAGAACCTTAATCTGCACTCCCTTTCAGTTATCTCCCCCATACCGGTGGCATGCTTTTTACTGGCAAACGAATGGGAGAGTTGATGCCATAAATGTTGATGTTGTCAAGGCTAAAGGAAGCTTTTTATTAAGAACTCTCCTAAATGAGCCATATATATTCTAGACGGAAGGACCCTCGTCTCTTCTACTATCAAAGTCGAAGGTGGCTATGAAGCTAAGCGGGATAAAATAGTCTTTAGCTTTATCCATCTAGAAATAAGTAGCACCCAATCGTCACCACCCATTTCAATAGCAAATTCATAGCCAAAATCAACATCCACATTGTTGCACAAATCTTCATTGTTGTCTTCATCATCGTTACTACCGCCTACTTCTATGGTGATGTTCAATTTTTTTCTCCCTGCGTACTCTCTTCTAGATTGACTTGGGGATCTTAAACAGGGGAAACATCTACATTTTCCTCAGCCTCATGAGTAGGCTAGGCATTTTCATGAACATTTGGTTCGACGGCAAAATGCTATTGTAGTACAAGGAGTTGAATTATCACATTCTCTCGTCTGTCAGTAGGTATCTCATCCTACATTGTCCTTCGGGGATGGCATGAAGACATCATAGGGTTCTTGCCAAGGTTGAGCCACCAGGCTGTAAAAAGGTTAACAAACTATATGGACTAGTGCCAGTGAATGGTGTATGATAGCAAAACTTACATGTAAATAACCAATTCTAGGCGCCAGAAGGACATCACATGTAGAAGTATTCCTCTTAAAAATAGCCGAGTTTGTTAAAAATGTCGAGGATAACACGGCAATATGTAGTTGGCTTCAGATAGATGAGAAAAGGACTTCCATTTCAACTCTTAAAAGCATATGAGTAGAAAATCTACTCTAGTGTTGGCACCATATCCAGGTGATATAGAAAAATCATGTGCATGTCATTTAATGAAGCATGACTATTGAGGTGAAGCTAGATAAGGACAGGTCTTGTATACTGGAGTATGAGTCGGATAAAGTGAGTGAGTGGGGGGAACACTAAAATAAGCACATGTATCAGTTACATGCTATATAAACCTTAGGCGGATTATGGGCCCGATGATAAGGCTTTGGAATAAGAACAACTTCAAAAGGAATGTCGTGTCAATCACAAATACTTATGATGGCTACTCTATTTAGCCTTGACATGGGAGAATCCAAAGGATTATCAAGGATTATTGAATCCCTAAGAGCAACATTGGGTGCAATCCTCACAAACTCTTCATCCATTGTTACAAAAGGAACAATCTCTAAAGATTGCCTTGCTTGATAGCAAGGTGGTTAAGGCAAAAAATATGACGAAGTGGATGATATATAAGATGTGAAATAGAGTCTGAATCCGACTCTGTTCTAGATTGAACTACCTTTGATGCAGATGGACCTACAACCATCACTGAGATACATGAGGAGCATTTATAATCCATAACTATTAACAACTTCGCATATGCACAAGGTCTAGTAGATCTTAACTTTGATCCACATGCTGAAATAAAACCCTGTACAGTCAATGTATAAGACCCAACGGATGTCAACATGTATTGAACAATCATATCTTATACGTTAATAAGGGGCAATAATATGCAATTTGATCTATGCACTATGTGTTTGGTGTCCAAAGCACCGTGAATGCGAACACTCTTTGTGGATACCTCGCTCATGCAGCAAAACGAGCATCGTGCATAGGATTTTACAGGTTATCATACAATTAAACCATTGTCTGGACTAACTTGGAATTCTTCTTTGGAGGTACACTAGAGTGAAGTGCCATATCAAAACAGTGGTAAAAAATCCATTAATGTGCCGAAGTGCGTTCAATGTGACTGCACTAAAAACTGTCCATTGAAGTATGACCATCAATCTCAACTCAACCAAAGTCACTAAACAACTTCATTTCTCTTTCCCATTTAAACTAAGAAAAATTTTAACTAAATAATTTTATAAAACCAACATTCACTTGAAAAATTCAGGTCTGAACTAGATACGACTTGAAGTTGACTCACAGTAGGTAGAGTAAATTGATAACTTAGACCATCCCTAGGGAATTCATACTAAAACTTTAGGTCGACGCTGGATCTCTTAATAAATAGTTCAATTTCTTAGTTTTCCAAAAGAATTCTAAGTCCAAACTTAGTCAACAATCTAGAGAGAAGAAATCGAATTTCAAACCATAGACAACTGAGATCGACGGCCAACTACTAACGTTGGCAAACACCAAGGCTGCACCACCTACCTAGGGTTAAGGGAGTAGACAATGATGATCAGAAAAAATTGTATGAATCGAACAAATAAACTAAATCTTAATTAGGTGGTCGAGTTGATGGTGTGGGTATTTTATGATAATAGGAGATATCAAGGAGGGTCGACGACACCATGTATAACTAGCGGTGGTTGTATTTGTAACGACCCTGAATTTCACTGCTTTGATTTGCGAATAGTTAATTAATTTTAAATATTCAAATAAAAAGTTTTATAAGTAAAATAAAAATCTTTTAAATGATAAATAATGATGATGAAATAGCTTTTAAAATTTGTTTAAGAAAATATTTAGTTCGATGAAAACCAGAAAATGTGACTGAAATTCGTTTTTTCGAATTTTTGACTTTTTATCGGTTAAAAGTTGTCGGAATTGTTGTAAAACTTTTGTATACACATAACACATTTATAAATTTCTTTAGACATATTTGTATGTATGTGTACATGTATGTACATTTAATTATGTATGTATTTCCAAATAAGATTAGTTCTTATTTTAAAAAGTATATAATATTATAATATAAGATACCTAATGCAACATAAAGTACAAGTCATAAATACATGTTGCCTTTGATGTGATGGGGAGGGGGACATAACGGTGGCTTGAGGTACATGGTGAGGTGGAGGTGGGGACGTGGTATAAGTGGAATGGTGGGTAGTATTGGAGGGTTAGTTAGGTAATTTTGCATATTTACTTTATATAAAACTAATTTTCACATTTTCTTTTTCATTTTTATTTTCATTTCCTAAAGCTTGAGCATTCATTTATGTCTTATCTTTAGATTTCAAAGAGAAAGAAAGAGAAAAAAAAGAGAACGGAGAAAAAAATTCTAAAATTCAAAGTGTTTAAAACTTCTCTTTTCAATTTCAAAATTCCTCCATTTTACCCCAACTTCCATCGGCCGTAACATCCTCTAACCTTACCCTAATCAAGATTTTTTTTAAGGCATGTAAAATTCCAGTGGCTATAACTTTGTAGTTTATCACTTTTTTTGATTTTGAGCTTAGATATTCCAAAAATTCATTTTTTTTTTCGAGAGTGTTTTTTTAACCTAGATTGTGAAGTCTGAAAATTCCATTCAACCTTTTGATCATAACTTCCTCAAAAATTATCCAAATTGAGTAACTCCTTTTTTAAATGATAGAGAAAAGAATTGTCTAAAACTTTTATTTTGACTAGTTTTTCAATTTTCGAGAATAAATGGTCCAAAAGTCGAGAAGAAAATGGCCTATTTTGAGTGGATTTCATGGTTTTCCAAGCTTCCGAATGCTAAAGTATTTCAAGTTTTCAAAAAATTTGGTGAGTAAACTTCTTAACTTTTTGGAAAGAATTACTTGTATATATATGTGTGTGTGTGTGTTGGTTTGTGGTTATATATATATATATATATATATATATATGATTTGGATTGTAATATTGTTTAGATATGTTGGTTATACAAAGATTGTGATTGTTGGTTATGTTTGTGATGATATAATTTGGTATATATGAACTTGGATATGTCATATGTGTTAATCTTGTCTTGAAACTAATGTAAGTTAGCATGTAAACAAGTTAGTAAAGTGAAATTATGGGTATCCATACCAATAGTCGCCATGAATGCAGTTCGCTCAAAATTTCGATTTTTGCAAAGTTTGGTTTTTACTCTTCAAATTGTTTTATGAAATATTTTATAAACTAAATAATAATGTTTTTAAAAGTTAATTAAGGATTTAATAATTAATTGTTAATTAATTTGGTTTTATTAATTAATAATTAATTAAGTGTTAACAACGTTTGTTAACTTTAATTGAATAAAGATTTGTGCTTAATAAATTATCTTTTAAAGTTAAGATTTGTTTTAAATTAATTATTAATTAGGTTAATTAATCATGAGTTAAGTATATGATTTATTTTTAATTAATTATTAATTAAGTATAAGATTAATTATTAATTTAGTGTGATTATTTTGAACTATAAATTATTTAAGGTTTAAATAATAATAAATTATTTATTTAAGGTTTAATTAATTATTTAAGTTTTAATTAGAGATTATTATTTTTATTAATTGAAATTAATTAATATTTAATTATTAATGAAGGTTTAAATTATTATTTAATAATTAATAAAGGATTGATTTGGGTTTAATTAATAGTTAATTATTGTCTAACTATTCGATTTAATTAATTTAAGATTCAATTAAAATTAATCATGATTTAAATATGGATTTAATTATAATTAATTATTTTTAAAAAGGTTTTTTAAAGTTTTAAATCCTTTGGTTTCTAAAAGTAAAATTGTTTAATGGTACTTCTTTTCAAAGATGGTTTTGAATACAAGTGATTCAAGTGTTGATACCATTAAGAAACCATATAACTATGATTGAGTTATAATGTAGATCGTTGGGTTGTTTGGACATGTGTTAGCGGAATAAATCCCCGTTCTGCTATTAATTGATTGTTTGTTTGTTTGGTTGTTTGGACATGTGTTAGCAGAATAAATCCTCGTTCTGCTATAAATTGATTATTGGTTTGTTTATGTGGACATATGTTAGAAGAATAAATCCCCATTCTTCTACGATTGGTTGATGTATTTGGACATCTCCTTAGCAGAACAAATCATCATCCTACTATTATGTTATTTGGACATGAATATGATAATTAGTTCATGAATATGATAATTAGTTCATAACGACATGTTATTCCATGTTTTGGATATGAGTTGTATTTACATATATGTTGACCTCTGTAAATAACTGTATAGTGAATTGGAATTAAAATTGAATGGTAACTTAAATTAGTACCATTGGGATTGCTAAGCGTCTTTTTAAATTACAAAAGTATGTTTTTGAATTAACTTTAATTCTTTAATCAATTTGGGTTTAAAGGTTATAAATGATTTTCAAATATTATTATTATTATATAAATTTATTTTTAAATAATATCTTGTTTTTTTCTAAAAGGGGTTTATTAAATAAAAGGTTTTACCTAAAGTGATTTGCAAATGATATCTTAAAAATGATATGTTATAAAGGAGATTCTATAAAGGAATAATGAAGGAAGACTTTTAAATAGTTTTAAAAATAGAAAGAGATTTTATAAATCAACTTAGATATTTTAGAAAGAAGTTTAAACCTAGTTTGAAAACTTTTAAGTGGTTTGAAATGTGAAGTGAACTTATAAAAAAAGAATTTTTTTAAGGGATCGTAAATGTGTTTTATAGGAGGTGATATTTTTGAAAGGGAATTGTTTGGCCATTTAATATGGAATTTTGAGGAAAAGGAATTTCCAAAATGTTTTGGTAAATGCTTATATTTTTTTTCCAAGTATAAAGGAATGTTAAGGGTTTGGGGAAGTGTTTTGAAAGGATCATTTGATCAAGTTTATAAGTGATTTTATTAATTAAAGATTAATTAATAAAGGTTTATAGGATTCTATATGGCATTGAATCAATGTTAAATGATTGTTATTTGATATTTAAATAACCGACTATCAAATCTGGGCCAAAACGTAACTTTGGAACTATCTAGGATTAACATGAGAATTATATGTTACAGTTACCGTTGAAAATGCTATATTATACATATAAACTAGTATCGTTCTTCTAGGATGAATGATAAGGAAATTCATCCACAGACAGTTAGGAGGTGAACTCCGCTCTTATCTTTTGTTTGTTTATTTCCTAAGAACCGGGGTTGAGTTTACCGAAAATATCGAATGTTGTTTCGAAGAGACGGGGATCTGATATGTTATCTGAAAACCACTTCGACCCAACTCAAGCGTTTCGAAATGAAGGCATCTTGAAGCATAGGATCGATGATGGAGCTATTGAAGTGCAAGGCCTGCTTGCTACTAATCTTGAGGGTGATTTCAAAATGAATATAGTAGAAGTAGTGCCTTCGGTTTCATTCAGACCTAGAACGAACTTGTATGGATGAATACTACCATTGCATTGATGCTTGGAGGGCAGTGTTAGCATTCTAAGTGGGATTGTTATTCAAAAGGTAAAACATAGCCTTAAGCCTCGTCAACCAGGAATGAATGAAAACCAAGGGAGATGTAGCAAGGCCATCTGGGTCGCACTCATAAGGGTATGTTGTCACCCTTCTCGATACATCTACATATTTATGGATTGGTTGTACTTGAGATCTCAGTTAAAAGGGTTGCAAAGCAACCGGGGTGATGGCATATTCGGTACTATCCGGTAAGGGGTAGGCTGGTCTTGTGTTAGCAGGGGATCCAGGCGAGGTCCTAAGTACATTTTCTAGACGTTTATTATGATAGTTGGTAACCCAGTGCCTAGTCGTTATATAGAATTCATTCTCCAATACATGCCGTTTTGGTTTTGATTTTAGGGCCTAGTATTCTGGTAATTAATGTAATAATTTTGGTTGTTTTAATAAGTATTTGTACTTAGACACTATTATAATATCACATGATATTTATATAAAAGTGGTTTTGGTTATCGAAAGTAAACCCTGTCTGTGTTTATGTGCGGCGTGGTCTTATAAGATACTTTTGATTTAAAAAGAGTTTTGAAAAGTAATAATTCAGTTGCTTTGAGTTTATTTACACTAGACTCATGTCTGACCTGGAGTTTTATTTCTTTCCCTAAACCTCTTGGGTGCTCAAATTTTTATGAGTAGACAAGCGTCCAGGTTTTCTGTGGATGAAATTAGAGGAGCTTGGAGCAGGAGGCTTCATCAATATATAGTTATTACTAGATTCTGTTGTATATTATGTACTATATATCTGATGTATAAGGACAGGATTTTATAACTGTCCCAGGTTAGAATTGTATTAGTGTAACTCTAATGCATCAGTTTTGTGATAACTTTGTAAAACATTATGTGATTAATATATGTTATTCCATTGTGTTATGAGATTCTATGTTCTCTTTTTGTTTCTACTATCTTCTATCTTCTTTCTTTCCCCTAACAATTCGTCTTTCCGACGTTTAGGTGTTCGACAAGTGAATACCGTGGATGTATTAGTGCCGACTTCTGGGGTTCAAAAAGGCAAGTCGCTACGGTATTAAGGGTTCATTCCAAAGATTCGGCAGTGGTAAACATTCAGTTCAAGGGAAACTTAGGAAAATTAAGGACAAATGAGGAATATAAGAGCCAACATACCTTAAGTATAGGATCAACTAGAAAAGTACGCCAAAAATAAAGCACCAATCCATGGAGCTCAGATTGGTGCCAAACTATAAAAAAAATGAAAAATGAAAAAGAAACAGAGAAAAAGAAGAAGAGAAAGGAGTACATGATGCAAAACAAAGGGAAGCTATGAATATCGAAGTTCTACTTGACCAATTTAAAAGAAAAGACTTTCAACATCTTTCCAAAATCCAAATATCGAACTCAAATAACATACTTTAGCTCATATATTACCCACGGGATATGAATTCAAAAACTGTTTAAACTAACATAACGATGAGAGAAGACACACTGCTTTGTGAAATTAGCTAAGAGAATGGGAGTATCTATTCTAAGTAGAGTTTGAAGTTGATGGTTTGTTTTAATCTAAAGCATACCTTGTTCGCAACAAAGTGCACTTTGAGAAGCAATTGTTATCCTACTTTTGAACCAAGCCATATCTAGAGGAGTCAGAACCATCGAATGGTCAGATAGTAAATCAGAAATCACCAACTATAACTCCAAAAGACAAAATTCAACCAAAGCACCAAGGTTGACGTATAGTCATACTTATAATTTGGAAGCTAACTATTTTCCAAAAAAATCAAGTGGAAGAGAGAAATGCCACCAAAAACTAAATCAAGTGCCAATTCAGTACTTCGTTGAGCCCCATGACTTGGTACCGATCCATGAAGACTATTTAAAATGTACACTTTAGGAAGATATAAGGCAAAGTTGCAAGGAATGCACGAAGATAACAGAAGTGGGACAAGAATATTTCAACCAAGGTGATGAATTATTAAGCCAAATAAATGGAATATTGCATAACTCACAACTGGCACCGAGTTGTGAAGCGCAACTAAGTACTGAGTTGACTATCAACATAAGAATATGGCCATGCTCTTCTTACCAAACCTCCTTTTGAATGTGGAGGACGTGACTACCAAATATTGGAGTATATTTCACTCATCTACATTTATAAAAAGGAGGAGAAAGGCATCAAATTGAGATCCTTTTTTTGCTTCCTAATTTTTTTGATTTTTCGTTATCACTCCATTGAATTCTCATCGAGTTGTGACATAAGCTGTAAAAACATAGTTTGTAAAATCTCTGAAAATCATTAACAAAGTTGAAGTAGATGTAGGGCAAAGGTTTGCTGAACCACTATAAATTTTATGTATTATTTACTTTCTTTTCTATTTAATTTCTTAATATATTCTCTACTTATATCTGATAGGGTGTTTGTCCAACTTTTAGCACAAAAAAGATGGGACTCTATTGTCTAGAATGGCGTTGTTACCCCTAGTGATATAGATGTCTGACATCCATAGTGTGCCTACGTGAGAATAAGCCGAGTCAGCATCCGCATGCAACATGTCGCCTAGGTGAACTTTCAAGCCTCTCAATGCTTTTGTTTGAACTGGGACCGCCTACCATCGTAGCAATACACACACACACACACACACACACACACACACACATATATATATATATAAACCTTGTGAATAATGGCACCAGCTGCCCATCTCACCATTATCACTTCATCATATGGACTGCTTGAGCCAGCCGTGCACTCTGGTCGAGCCAGGACCTACAGTCCCCAAAGCAACATGCAACGTATTACTCAAGAGAACCCCCAAAGCAACATGCAATGTATTACACAATGAGGCTCAGTTTCCGCACACTAGACTCAGAACCTAATAGGCACCCGAGAGGCACGATTAACGCTTGTTTTCGAGCCCCTCAACCAGCTCGGGCAGGCAATTGAAGAAATTTGGTCAAACCAGCACAAAAGACTACTAGCCTTTCGAAATATGCAACCCAACAATTTGAAAGAAATAACAGCCTGCTATAGCTAGTTTCTCAAACTACGAGTATGCAATAAAGCGGTTTAGTTCAATGGTGCATGGAGGCATAATGCCTACCCTGTTAGGCTTAATACAGTTTTCAATCGCTAACTGGTTGAAAAGAAGAAAAGAAGAAAAAGAAGAAGAAGCACAACGACAATTCTCTTCCCTGGCCAGCCAGCCCGCACTCTTGTCACCGCCTTGAAATTTCCTGGTAGGGTAAACGATCAAGGACTTTCTAAAGAAAACTAAGCAAATTCCCATCGTCAAATCATTTCAAATGCCCCAACCGATCCAAATAATGTTGAAGAAGGAGTGTGACACCAGCACTAATGCCTTTAACATTGATCCGCACTGGAGATCACAAAGAGCTTCTAGGCAACCTCATCAAGGATTAGAGAAAGACCTCAATGGTAGGATCCATCTGAATTAGAGGTGCCAACTCCTACTCCTTCCAAAGGGGTGTAGAAGCTTCCAAACCGACTTGAGGTTGGGAAAATAGAAGCATCAAAACAAGGAAGCATCCTAGCACCACCCAGATCCATAGCATGTGATTGATGTTTGATCAATGTTAGAACTTTGGTAAGGGACCCAAATCCCGGCTAAAGGCAAGGCCTATCTCAAGCAACCAAAATCCAAGAGCACCAGCTTAAATCGCCATCGGCAAGCATAGTTCAACACCTTAGAAGGTTACCTTGTTTATAAACCTCATTAAATCCAAGAAAATCCCAAACAAGTTTGAAAAAGGCCAAATGCTCAAGAGGAATGGGAAAGGAAGAGGAAGACGAAGCCATTTGTTTTTACAAAGAGAAAATCGTGTAGAGTTCAAATCTGCAGAAGGAATTACATGACCAAAGCTCAATGGGTTTGAAGTGGAAAGGGATACTTATATGCTTCTCCCTTCAATCCCATCTGATGTAATTGAAAAGGCAAAATGTAACATCCACTATCTAGAGGCCCAAAGCTAAGCACCGTAGATGCTGTAGTCATCCATAGTATTAACTTCCGACGACTAAATACGGCTATGTTAATGGTATCCATAATATCAGAAGCATTTGAATATGAAACAATATCATATATTTCAAAAACATCATTTCACATTACATTTTCAAAACACATGTTTCACGTTCATATTACATGATCCCATAATCATTTCCCAAGTTCAGATAAAATATAATTATTACATAAATACGCCAAGAGGGACATATGATGATGCCCCCTTGGTTGACTAGAGTACTATATAGACAGAACTGTCTTGAATACGACACAGTAGAATAAAACAAAGCAAAACAGCAACTCCTGAATAGCAATCCATCAGCCACCTGCTCATCTCCAGAAGCTTTATTCATCAACCAACTAAAACATGTAAAACCTCAACCCTCAGCCTACTCAAATCAATTTTGAGCACTTGGGAGTTCAAGGGGAAAACCATAAACTTCGAGTCGGACATAATACCCTTTTAAAACATATCTTTTGCAAATCATAATCCTGTAATCAAAACTGGTTAAAACTTTAAAGCATTATTATGTAAACATACATATCAGGTGACTAATATACTATCTGTCCGAACAATATAGTTTTGTTTGGCTTACTACTAACATTTGGTTGACTCGTGTCTACTAGACAATATAACCAAAATAATCTAAAATCTGTTAGACATACCTCTTTTGGACAGTCTGTCTTTGACTATTTATTAAATACTTCTCTTTTGGACTATCTGCCCCTAAGTTAAAATCCCTCAAGGTCACCTAATGGTTTCACAGACTCACCAATAACCTATATGTATACAAATATATATTCCTTTCATCATAATGTTAGTCTTAGCTGTGACAAAGCCCTACATACTGGAATTTGGACTAAATTAGCTGGGGCTAATAGCTAATATATAAGGCGCGACCCTATACCAATCCCATTGGTATTCTAATATCTGAGTCATTTTACTTAGGGAAACCTTCCCAAAATTTTCCTTGTAAACCTTTTCAAACTGATTAAAAACCATTAAATCTAACTCACACAAGGAAAATACATATGCTCTATGCTTTACTCGAAATCACCTTGTCATGTTATATATATATACTTTACTCAAACCATAGTTGATAAAAAAATTTAAACCTTTGAAAGTACCCCTTTCGAATCTATTGAAAGTACCTCTTTCGAAACCAAGTAAAACCATTTATTTCACCTAGGCCGAAAAGCCAAAACCTTCCTTTTGGAACCATTCTCAAAACCTTTTGAAAGCACTTGAAAAACCTTTCTTTCGAAAGCTATAAAACCTTAGACGTCTTATCTCAAATGACTTTAAAATTGCTTTTCGAAGCCATTGGAAAAACATTCTTTTAGCCCTTTCGAAACAGTTAGAAAAATAACCTTTCGAACCTTTCGAAACCACTAGGAACCACCCCTTAGAAACCTTTCTTTAAAACATTTCGAAAGCATCAAAACCTTCATAAATAACAACATTTCGAAAGCACTTGGGTTTAATTTAAAACATGTGGAAAAACTCCTTTCGAAACCCTTTAAACAATCTCCTTCGAAACCATTTGGGTTATACTTCAACAGAGCAAAAGGGTCATTAAAGCCATTTAAGTCGAAAGCTTATCTTTCAAAAGCATTCCTAAGCAAAGAAGAGACGGTATCGAAACCACCCTTTCGAAAGCATTGGAGAAGTGGCCAAGTTTGAAAACAAAGTATACCTTCCGAAACCATTGACTTCAAAAGGTAGGAAAAGCGTCAATTAAAGGGATTCGAACTAGTCTAAGGCATGTATTTAAAACCAATATCACATCTACTAAGCGCATCTGCAACCTTGTTGCCTTTCCCTGGTGTGTGCTCAATTCCAAAATCATAAGTGGCTAAAACTCTGACCACCTTTGCAATCTCATAATCAGTTTCTTTTGGAAGAACAAATACTTCAACGACTTATGATCCGTATAAAGCTTAAACCTCTCTCCTAAAAGGTAATGTCTCCGCACCTTTAAAGAAAAAATAACCGGAGCTAACTCCAAGTCATAGGTCGGGTATCTAACCTCATGCAGTCTAAGCTGTCTTAGATCATAGGCAACCATTTTACCTCTCTGCATTAGTACGGCTCCTAATCCAGTACCACTTGCATCTGTATAAACTACCAAATCTTCCCCTCCAAAACAACCAATATAGGTGCATGGGTGAATAAGTGTTTCAACTTCGGAATGCTTCTTCACACTTATCAGCCCACACAAACTTCACATCCTTTCGCGTTAGCTTAGTCATCGGCGCTGCTATCCGTGAAAAATCTTTAATGAACCTCCGATAATATCCAGCCAATCCAAGAAAATTTCTAATCTCGTTTAACTTCTCCGGTCTCTTCCAATTATTAACAACTTCGATCATATCTGAATCAATAGATAACCACTTCTCTAAGACCATATGACCAAGAAATCACTTCCTTTTTCCAGAAATGACACTTCGAAAACACTTCCTTCAATTAATTCTACCTCAACTTCTCAAGCAAAAGTTTAAGATGGCTTTATGCTCTTTCTCATACTTAGAGTATATCAAAATATCACCTATGAACGCCAACACAAATCTATCTAAATTCTCTCTAAAAATTCCACTCATCAAGTCTATAAAGAATGACGCCGCATTATTTAGTCCGAACGGCATAACTAACCATTCGTACGACCCATATCTGGTCCTAAACGCCGTCAGAGGTATATTATCTTCCGCTACTCTAAGATGATGGAAACCTGTAGCCAAATCCATCTGAGAAAATATGTTGGCTCCACTATACTGACCGAACAAATCGTCATTTATAGGCAATGGATATCAATTCATTATCGTCTTCTCATTCAATTTACAATAGTCGATACATAACCTTAACGATCCATCCGTCTTCTTAGCAAATACTATGGCTGCTCCCTAAGGTGAACTACTAGGTATGATAAAATTCTTCACTTCCAAATCCACTAACTGCACCTTCAACTCCCTCATCTATGTATGTGTCATCCTGCTTGGTGGCCTACTAACCGATTCTGCTCCAAGCAATTGAAACTCAATGGCTCGTTTTGGTGGCAATCCTACCACCGGCTCGAAGATATCCGTGACTTCTCTGACCACGAAAACTCGATTCAACTCATCTTCTAACTCCATTGCTCCCAACAAAGCATTCAACTCACAACTAGGGCTTTCTAAGGTATATACGATCCGATCACTACAATCAAGGTGTCTAAGTGATATTTTCCTATTGTGGCAAAATATCCTAGCATCGTACTTACTTAACCAGTCTATGTCAAATATGATTCTGAACTCTACAAAGTCAAATATATGCAAGCTTCAAATAAAGGAGTAACCTAGCAAGTCAAACTCTAAGTGGTCACACTTCATCCTAAGTATCGCATACCGTCCTATCTGATTTGCAACCCTTAAGAAGGTAACTAAATATATGGGTTCTAGGTTAAACTTATCTACTAAACATAGAGATATAAAATAATGTGATACACCAGTATCAAAAAAATCGCTAACAGACATATCGTGGATCTAAAGCGTATCTCCTAATACTGATTTCCCTTTCTCCTGTGTCGTTGGTCTCTAGTTAGAAGGTCCAAGGCATACACCTTGACTTTCCCATCCTTAGTGGGCTCTTTGCATTGATTCTTATAGTAGCCAATTTGATCACAATTAAATCACTTGATATTCTTCTTCCGAATCACTTCCTTAGCCTTTCCAATACGACACTCATTAGAAAATTGCCCCTTCTTGTCGCACTTAAAACATACCACTTCAGACTTCTCTTTCTTTGAAGATCCACCTTTCTGAGAACCCTTCTTATGATAGAACTTCCTCTTCTGACCTTGCCCAACGTGGTCCTCCTTCTCCTTCTTCTTCTCCGAACAAGCACCCCTTCATGTCTTAATGCCATCTCCACTACCACATCACAAGGATCTCTAATATGCGGTAAGGTAGCCTTAGCCAACTCAAGCTTCAATATCCTGATGAACTTTTCATTCCTTTTCATCACTGTATCAAATGTGGCATAACCATACCTAGCCAATTCTTCAAACCTACTAGCATGTTCCAAAACAGTCATCTCCCCTGCTCTAGCTCAACAAACTTTCGGATCAAAACAGACTGCGCCATCACCGACATGAACCTCTCTTGGAACCTCCTCTTAAACTATGCCTATGTTATTGTCTCCTCATCCACACCAGCTGTTACTATTCCACCAAAATAAAGCAGCTCCTTGAAGTTGCCAAGAAGCAAGCCTCCTCTTCTGCTCATCATTAAGCCTCAAGTCATCAAAAATCCTTTCACAGTGTAGCAACCAGTTCTCCACCTCGATAGCATCCTCGGTTCCAATAAACGGCTTCCCTCTAAGTTTAGCATAATCTCCACTCAACTTAGCATAATCATTGACAACTGGAGCTTCCTAAACCCCTACTCCTGCATTCCATCCAACAACTCCAGCAGTAATCCCAGCTTGCATCATGTTCACGCAAAACTGATACATGGCTCCCATATCCACTCATGGGACTCCAGCACCAACATTCTCAGATTGAGCCTGATCTTGAGTCCTCCTCGTATTGGGTCGGGCATTTCCATTGGTGGTGGTGTTGTCCCCTCCTAGAGTTCTCTGTCTCTTCTTGTGTCCATATCTGTATTCAAGGCTCGTGAGGTACAGAAGGAAAGCCTAAGAGAAATAGGAGAATAGAGATATAGCGTATACCTATATATATGCAAATATAAGCATGTTACTATAGCGTTATCCCATATCCCGATCTTACTCTAATTTCTATGGATTACATTTTCAAAAATCATTTTTAGTTAAAAAATTCATAAACCTATGCTCTGATACTAAGTTGTAACATCCCATATCTAGAGGCTCAAAGCTAAGCACTATAGGTGCGGAAGTCATCCATAGTATTAACTTCCAGCGACTAAATACGACTATGTTAATGGTATCCATAATATCGTAAGCATTTGAATATGAAAAAAATCACAGATTTAAAAAACATCTTTTCATATTTCATTTTCAAAACACATGTTTCACATCCAAATAACATAATCCCATAATTGTTTCTCAATTTCAGATAAACTATAATTATTACATAAATATGCCAAGAGCGACATATGATGATATCCCTTTGGTGGACCAGAGTACTATATAGACATAACCGTCTTAAACACAACACAATGAAATAAAAAAAACAAAATAGCAACTCCTAAATAGTTATCCGTCAGCCACCTGCTCATCTCCGAAAGCTTTATTCGTCAACCGACTAAAACCTGTAAAACCTCAACCCTCGGCCTACTTAAATCAATTTTGAACACGCGAGAGTTTAAGGGGGAAAATAGAAACCTTGAGTCAGACATAAAGCCTAGTGTGAATAATACTATACATCTCGGATGTACGATACTAAGTGAGACCACGCCACTTAGAGGAAATAGTTTCCCCTCACTAATATCCTTTCAAAACATATCTTTTACAAATCATAATCCTATAACCAAAAATGATTAAAATTGTAAAGCATTATTATGTAAACATATATATCAGGTAACAAATAGACTATCTGTCCGAACACTATAGTTTTGTTTGGCTTACTACTAACCTTTGGCTGACTTTGGGCTTACCAGACAATATAACCAAAATAATCTAACATCTGTTAGATACACCTCTTCTAGACGGTCTGTCTTTAACTTTCTGTTAAATAGTTCTCTTCTCGATGGTCTGTGCATAACTAAACATCTCCCAGGGTCACGTTATCCTAATGATTTTGCGGACTCACCAAAAACCTATCTACATACAAATATATATTTCTTTTTGTGTGTATTCATAATTTTTGTCCTACATGTGACAAAACCCTACACGCTGGAATTTTGGACTAAATTAGCTGGTGCTAATAGCTACTATATAGGGCGTGATCCTATACTAGTCTGATCTGGTGTTCTAATATCCAAGTCATTTTACTTAGGGAAACCTTTCCAAAATTTTCCTTGTAAACCTTTAAATCTAACTCACATAAGGAAAATACTTATACTATATGCTTTACTCAAAATCACCTTGTCATGTTATATATAAACTTTACTCAAACATTAGTTGATGAAAACATTTAAACTTTGAAAGTACCCCTTCTGAATCCATTGAAGTACGTCTTTCGAAAAAAAGTAAAATCTTTTATTTCACCTAGGGCGAAAGGCCAAAACCTTCCTTTCGGAACCATTATCAAAACCTTTTGAAAGCACTTGAAAAAACTTTCCATTAAAAGCTATAAAACCTTAGACATCTTATCTCAAATCACTTTAAAACTGCCTTTCGGAACCATTAGACAAACCTTCCTTTAAGCCCTTTCAAAACAATTAGAAAAATACCCTTTCGAACCTTTCTTAACCGGTGGGAAACCACCCCTTAGAAACCTTTCTTTAAAACTTTTCAAAAGAGTCCAAATCTTCATAAACAACAACCTTTCGAAAGCAATTGGATTCAGTTTAAAACATATGGAAAAACTCCTTTCGAAAACACTTGGTTTCTACTTAAAATATGTGCACAAACTCCTTTCAAAACCCTTTAAACCATCTCTTTCGAATCCATTTGGGTTATACTTCAATAGAGCAAAAGGGTCATTAAAACCATTTAAGTCGAAATCCTATCTTTCGAAAGCACTCCTAAGCAAAGAAGTGATGGTGTCGAAACCACCCTTCTGAAAGCATTGGAGAAGTGGCCAAGTTTAAATACAAAATATACCTTCTGAAACCATTGACTTTGAAAGGTAGGAAAAGCGGCAACTAAACGGCTTCGACCTAGTCGAATGCATATATTTAAAAAAAGGCGCAACCTCTCTGAAACCATTTCTTTAAACCATTTGACCCAGCCAGAAGTCAATCATGTCGAAAGAAATATAGTCCAAAGCAAAGCCGGCTCATTTTCAATTCAAAACTAAGCAGCATTTCGACCCCATCGGAACCCCTGGTTTCGGCCTCCTAACTTCCGCTTTCTTTCCAATTCGCTGTGCACTAAGACTTTGATGCCATGCGCATTGGTTTCAATAGTGTTGGATGCAGATGAACTAAGTCGACAGCCATCTAAGTTAGAAATAGGGTGTTGAAAGTGGCAAAGCATATGTTTTACATGTAAAACGGATTTTTAGCATTTTTAAGTAATCTTTTTGACTAACCTTCCTTGTTTTTCTAGATCTTATTGGTTGAAAATTTTATTTTCTAAAAGAACTGCCAAAATTTTAGAAATAAAAACTTTAATTTATTTACAAAATACCCCTTCTCCTTTTATAAATATATAAAACATTTAACTCCCATACCTAAATAATTTTATATATTCATCAAAATACTTAGGAAAATTCTACAAAAATTCCAGAAAATCCTTTTTAATATGTTTTCTAACATATATAAATTTCAAACCCAAACTATTTATAATTTAAATTTAAATTATTTATAACCTAATAAATCATTTTCTTCAGTAGAAAATTAATTTAAATCCCGTTAATTCTAAAAATTATGAAAATTGAAATTCATCTCTAAAATATCATTTCTGATCTAAATCTAAAATCACAAGGCATTTGGATGTCATTTAATAGGGTTTTCATATCAAAACATATCATAAAATCTATTTGAACAAGCATAAATCATCAAGCATACATACACTTAATCCATCAAAACATGGCATAATCTATGTAAGATAAATTCAAATTTCCTTAAAACTGAAAACATTTAAGAAATAAGAGATGTAGCCATTATTCACCTTAGCTTTTGAGATTAAGGATTTGAGATCTGAGTGAATTTGATTTTGATTTAGCTTCTTCCTTTAGCTTTCTTCCTCTTTTTCTTTAAAATGGTGGTCGACCTCTACTTGATAAAAAAATTTAAATGAAATGAACCTATGTTTTGATTCCCTAAGGGTTTAGGGTATAAGAATGTTTTTATTCCAACATTGCCCTTATTTATTTCCTTTGTTTAATTTATTTCATGTTTTCTCATTTTGATTTACACATTAACATGGCAGGGCTACCCCTATTAAATCACAAATCTCAATCCTATATTCATCATATTACATTATTTTATTTTATTTAGCTAATTAAATTTCCTAAATAATGTTACTAAAAATATGGAGTGTTACACGAAATAAATCTTTACCATTCAAAGGTGATAAGTGATGTATCACACCACGTACATAGGCAGAGACACATCTTTCTACTTCATCTCAAGAAGCATAACCGTCAAGACTACTGGTACAAGGCCATATGGATATTGCATTAATTGCACAGCAAAATCGTCATTTGATGCAAGTCTTCTAGATTTTACAAGCCCGCACCCACCCATGGGCTTAAGGGGCAGAATGTTAGTAAAAAAATTCATAAATAAGAAGATAGGCTAATCATGGTTATTTAGCTCAATCCATTTTGGTTTGGTCTGGCTTGGGCTCAGGCCAACCTACAGTAAAATAATCGAGAATTAGAAATAGACCAGCATGTCTCCCTCGGATATCGTCCAGGTTGAACCTCTTTTAACCTGTCTTCTCCATGGCACATCGGGTTGGCCCTTTGCCAATGCACCCAAAGTATCAACAGTAGCCAACTTGTTAAGAAAAGTAAAGTATCTACACTACTCATCCCAGTCCCCATCATTTGGCTCCCTCATAAGATCAATAGACTCCAAAACAGCCCATCTACTCGAGTGCCTCCTTTGGGTCGTCCTTAGATCAATGCGTCTTTATATTTATTTAAGGACAGCCTGCCTTCTCGACCTTGATGCAACCCCCATAAGAAATCCTACAGTCGGTCCTCCATATTATTCTGAGTAGTGCAACCAAATCTACCCAGCTCGGTCTGCCCCTTCAGCATTACCCTGAGCAGTTTCCCACCTGAATCCAAATCCTTAGGAAAGGGCTGGTTTGCATGGTTTGCCTGGCCAAATCAGCATACGAGCAAGGCCGACGAAGAAGTACAACCATGTGTGTCATTTACTGACATAGTGCATGTTGTGCAACATGCCATCACTATTCATGAACATTATCTAAATAGTAAGGGCACATAATGCTTTTCTATTATTGTTAACGTCCGTCACCGATTCCCTTCCCTTCATCGGTTGTCCCTCATTAATCAGATCTACGGTGCAATGCCTTTCCAGCAAATTTTATGGCATCATTCAGCCATCACAGCATCAGTTTCAACCACTATAAATACCTTATTCATGGAAACTTCTAAGGGGTTATTGGTCGCCACCTTCTAAGGGTCGAGTGGTCCCCAACCGTCAAGGTGTTATTGGTCGCCAACCGCCACGGGTTGACTATTCGATTTTTGATTGCCACCTGCTAAGGGGCAATTATTTGAAGGTTCTGTTTGTCATGCATTATCTCGCATCCTCGGCTTAGTATCAAGTAGAAGATTCTCAGAATAGCTAATGTCTACAATTCTAAGCTTGATGATCACTCAAGATTAGCAGCAGCCTTACTCTTGAGCCACCTATTTTTATCTTGTTATGTATCCTGTAATTCCCTATAATTGTAAGAGAGTAATATAATTAGAGGAATTCACAATGGATGTAGGTAGCTCTACCGAATCACTCTATACTTTATATCATGTACCCATTGAATGCTTATTTTAGCTCTTTGAATGGACGATTAGAAAGTAATCTTTATTTTTCGTGGTGCAACTCTGAAATTTATGAAAAATACAATTAACATTAATATTTGTAGCATGATCCAACCGAATGGATAGACTTCCCTAGACATCCTCTACACGACTATACACTTCGATCGTTCCATAGTCATCAATTCATCGTTGATCAAAAAAGTCCAGAATGGACTGCTTAAACTTCTTCACCAATTTTGGCCACCATGGGAGCGATCTCCAAAATTGTACACTTGATGCCTCTTCTACTCATTAGATGCTTCAAAATCATGTATTATAAGGTAGGGTTCAAGCAATTTGAATTTTGAACGATTTTTAACTAATTGTTCAATCTGCCATTAGAGAGGGTTTTTTAATTGGAGTCCAGAAATGAGGATAAAGGTGATGGCTAGGGTCCATAGCATTGTTTATACAGTTGTAAAACTGGGTCATGAGTTGTGTACCCTGTTTGGCACCAAACAGCTGCATATATTGCTTTTAACTTGTAAAAATCCCATCTCCTAAACTGTAAATCCAAATTTTACAAACTTATTATTGCAAAAAATTAGCTTGGAGAGGCATATAAAAAATTTATATATACGATGAAAAATCACCCTTTATTATCCAGCTTTTTGACCAATCCTCTAGTTGGACGAGTCAAAACAATCAACTCAAAAATTACTAAGCAAGAATCCAGAGCGATAACTGTCAAACTCAAATATCAAGTAGGACCAACAGATGAAGCTATAAACATGTCAAAGGCTCCCCAAAATAACCAATATATTAAATCACTAAAGTACCAAAGTCCAAGGTCCAAGATCTATGCTAAGTTATGGATCTGTACCGATCCATAACCAAGGGTGGGTACCAATCCTTGCTTCCTATTCAAGACATTTTCAAACTCCATGACACGTGATGCTAAAGCTTTCATCAACTCAGAAAAAGCAACTAGTTATGGTTCGCTAACAACTTTGACTCAAATTTGCATAACTTCACAACATCCACATGTTTCTCACCGAACCAAGAAGCTCACCCTGAAGCAAGCCTATACGGAGATGTTGCAACCATAAAAGGGTAAGGACAATAGAATTAAGAAAACTTATAAGGGTTAGAGAAGGCATGATTTCCTATTTGATGGATCGATACTGGTCCTTAAGGCATGGATCGGTACCAATCCCTAAAGTTTGCTTAGGTGGCCACGATCTTTTCAACGTAACTTATGCGAGACGTGTGAAATGTGAGCATGAATGTGATGGAGAGAATTCCAATAACCTGCTGTTAGAAGGGACATTGTTTAAAGGACCTTTTTTTCTCTTCCAACAAATTTCTACATTATCACTAGGGGTCATCACCACCCGTAAGAGCGACAAAAACTTAACAGAAATCGAATAACAAAATTTAAGTGGACGTAGGCCAGAGTATTCACCGAACCATTATAAAAATCATGCGTTCTTCTTTCTTTTTCTTGTCTTTTCTTGAAATTTTCGTATTTACTATTTCATTGGGTATTTATGCCAACGTTTTGCGTAAACACCCTTAAATTAAAATACCATTGTTTAATTAATTTAATTTAACAGTTTTAAATTTTCTAGTCACTACATTCCCTCCCCTGAAAGAATTGCATATGCACAACTATCCAAATACAACCCTAAACCAAGTAAATAAAGCATTATTATGGGTTTAATCACAAGATTATTGGAAATATACGATCATATACTCAAAATCTTTAGTGTAGTACATGACAACTGGACAACATAACCAATCATGACATAACATAATTCATTCACAACAATGAATGCACACATACTGTAGTAACACATGCATTCCTTTAATCATGCAACCCAACTTATAGCATATAATAATAACACTCTGTTACTATGTGCCTTGACCCAGCTACATAGGGCGGATTACGAGGGCCAGACTCGACTACTGATGGGAAAGATGATTACGAAACAACAGCCACATGAACAAAATGTAATGTCTGAGCAGTTGTATCAAGCCTAGGATGAATAGAGTTAATAGGTAGACGATGCAGGATGTCGGATGATGGAGTTTAGTTTGGCTGGAACGGGATGGGCATGAATATTGGTCAAATTGGATGAAATATGAATGGAATAGTATATGTGTATTATGGTATTGGGTCGGCATAATATGTGCGGAGGATATGGTTCCGCATAACAGGAAGAAGAGATATGAATCGGCATAGTTATTTGGCAAGACAGTTGGTTTGGGTGAGAACGTAGAGGGATCGGCATAGCATATGAAGCTAAAGGGATTGGTGAGACGCGCTCGTCAAAATGGATCGGCATGACGACCCGATGAGGTATGGGTCGGCATATTGCACTCCAGAGATAGGGGTTGCATGAACCCTAGTCAAATTGGATGAGATTTGGGCGGATCGGTATACCTTAATATGGTGACGGGTCGGCATAATGTGTTTGTAGGATATGGGTCGGCATATTATGTTCAGGAGACATGGATCGGTATTGTTTGCCCATAATCTATAGGTCGGCATGATGAGTCTAGAGCAATACGGATTGACATGGTTCACTTCCACGATACGGATCAGCATGGAATGGATTGTGAGACATGGATCGGAACACATAGGAGGGCCAAGAGAGATCGACATAACCTAGACAAAGTTGAGATTAGAACCGAAGTACTACGAGAATAAGATATCCAGGCATCTATTCGCTTGATATTTTAAACACCATCATTATAGACCTTAAGAGAGCCACCATAGGGGTCACTAGCCTAAACTCGACTCATGGAGAGGTTGGTACCAATCCCTATCCACTGAGAGTTGGGTCTAGTCCTTCCTGTGGTGGACCTATATGGTGGGGGAAGTCCTATTGCCGAAGTTTGAGTTAGATTGGAGGTAGCCTTCATTTATAACGAGAGGCATAGGGGAGCATTCTAGGGACTCTTACGCTGTTAGTTCAACTCTTCCATTATTGTAACTAACTTTCTCTATTCTTTTCTAATCTCTTGTAATTCTTTACTATTTTTAATTGTAATTAAGTCAATCGAGAAGTAATAAAGAGAATATTCAAAGTGGACGTAGGCAATTAACGCCGAACCACTATAAATCTTGTTGTTTTTGCTTTTTGCTGTATTTTCTTTGATATCTTGTTATTCTCCTCTGATTTCAATTAATTTCTTCATTTATTCTGCTACTCAAATATGTTCTTGGGTATTTATGGCCAATTTGGCTATAGACATTTTGGTGCTTTCAATGAGAGTGACAATTCTCGGGCTATTAGGATCACCTTTATTGCTACTGGATTGAAGAAATCCCCCAAAAGAGATCCAGATTTATCCTCAGAGGCTTGCAGATACTATTCAGATTTTCCAAGATTTAAGCAAAGGAATCTAGGATGGTAAGGCACACCAGATCTACTTCCTACAATGTTGACGCTAACAAAACTTCCAATGTCCAACAAGGGGGCCCAAGCAACCAATCTGCTAATGTGAATATGGAACCTGCTGTAGTTCAGAACTCGGCTGATTCCATTACCCGAGCTGAATTTAATGACTTGATCAAAGAGTTGATAGAAAGCCGTAAGCACTTTAACGAGAAAATTCAAAATAATGCCAACTTAATGAACCAAATTGCTTAACAACAACGCCAAAGCACCAGAAGAGATCTCGCTTCTTACTCAACGTCGGATAGTTTAACTTCATCAGACAAGCACCATAGGCATAGGCATCGCAGAGTTGAAGCAGCATGAAATGGAGTGATGGAGCAACGCTCAGTAGACCAACGCAGTCTGTCGAGACGATTCGGTGTCAATCCCTTCATAAGCGTTGGTCTGATCCCTCGACCAAGGGGATAGCTCACCAAGTACAAGTGAAGAACCGTGCTTACGCTGGATTCAGGGACTTGAACACTGGAGTATGTTTGAATGTTGATCAACTGCCTCCTTAGGATGATAATGAAGTGAATGCTCATTATACACATCAAGAGGATGATAGGCCAAGGAGGTATGAAATGGCCTGGAGGCACCGGTCAGTACATTCAAGCGTGGTGGAGCATGACCACCACTTGGCACCACCTGTCCAGACACCAAATTTATCCGCAATGGTCAGACAGCTAATGAGGAAAAACTAGGGCTTGACAAACGATGATAGGGAATTTCTAGGAGCCACGCCCCATTTATCGATAGTATTTTATATGGGAGTCTCCTAGAAGGTTTAACATGCCTACGATGCCTGCTTATGAACGGAAAACTGACCCCAGGAAGCACATCATGAGGTATGAATGGTTGATGAACTCAGCAAGAGCGAATGATGCTACAAATGCAGATGCTTCACCAAAACTTTTTTTGGAATCGCTATGATGTGGTTCACAAGATTACCCCCATGATCGATGTTGAGATTTGACTAGCTGGCAACAAGATTTGTGAAGCAGTTCCAGATTTATGCTACTCGCCCTAAAGATGTGATGCCGTTGTCCAATGTAATCCAGGCTCTGGGGGAATCGCTGAAGGACTACTTGCAAAGATTTCATCTTGTTATCAGTGAAGTTAGTAACCCTAATGACAATGCAATATTTATGGCTATGATAAAGGGGGTTGACCCCGAATCCGAGTTCGGTGAATGGCTAGCTAGAAAACCTCCGGCCATGCTGGAGCGCTTAAACTCAAAGTCGGCCCAATTCATGAGAAAGGAAGAGGCCAGATTGTCTAGAAAATGCAATGCCATAGGGCCAAAGCGGAGAAGTGGTACATAGAAACATCGCAGTAAAGCAATCTAGCGAGAGCTCCAAGAAGGTTCGGGTCAATGTTCAAAACAAGCCAGATTCACAGAAAGGAGTGGAGAAGGGAATAATGACTGGAAGAGGGAGCCTGAAAAGTGGAGGTCCATGTTTCCTATGTATGACGACTATACACCCTTGAATGCATATGTGTAGAACATTTATCTATCCACCTGTAATACTTTCCAATATAAGAAGCCACTTCCAAAAGAATCGACTGAGGCACAAAAGCAATTTGGGAAGTACTATCGGTTTCACGAATGTTCGGGCATAATACAGATGAGTGTAGGCATCTCCATGATGCTATTGAGAAATTGATTTGAGAGAAAAAGTTGCAGCAATTTGTGAAAAATCCACAGAATGGTGGACAAGGGACGTCTGACCCTAATTGAGGGCTAGCTCTGCGCAAGGCTGAGGAGCTTGATGGACTGGTAGGTGGTTGGTAATAAACATCATAGTTGGTGGACCGCATCCTGTAGATAGAAGTTGGCAAGAAATGGAGCACTATGCTAGCTCAGCGAGACATGTGGATTTTGGATGTTGCTCAAATATGGAGGACGGAACTCTGGCCAAGAAATAGCATACTATGACGAAAGATATAGTATTCAGAAGTAGATATGCCGATAAGGTAGATATTCCTACTATTAATCCGATGGTTATCTCCGCCATGATTGGCTCTGCTCTGGTGAGAAGAATTTTGATTGATTTCAGAAGCTCTATAAACATTATCTTTAAGAAGGAATATGATTAAATGAGGATGGAGGCTAAGGATTTGAAATCATCTAAAGCTTGTATATATGGTTTCAATGGTGTGGCTACCTAGGCAGTTGGTTATGTAGAATTGCCGGACGAATTGGGAGAAGGTGAAAGCAGGAGGGTGTGGATCTTATCGTTCATTGTTTTGGATGCCGATTCACGATACAATGTTTCTAGGGCACCCGGCCTTGGTCGAATTTCGGCCAACTCTTGCCCCATGGTGTTTAACATTGAAATTCCTGACTGATAATGGAGTAGGTGTTGTGCATTATGATCAGGCGACTGGGCATGCCTGCTATGTAGCTGAGTTGAGAGAAGCTCGGTGGAAAGAGAAGGGAAAGAGTGTAGACAAGCCTGTCTGCATCCAGGTCACTAAAGATTGAAAATGGCATCCAAACCTTGACTTGGGCGTCATAGTCGGATCTGTAGAGATATATATCTAAGGGACAATGAGGAGGAACCCAATGAGGCCAAGGCAATGCAGGCTAAGCTGACGACTGATATCACAGTCAGCCATGATGACCCGTCATGGGTATTGAATATTTGATCGCAACTCAACGCATCGATGATCAGAGAACTTACTTATTTCCTCTGAATTAATCTGGATTTATTCGCTTGGACTCATTCTGGAATGTGTGAGATCTCACCTGCCATTACGAGCCATGCATTAAACGTTGATCTGAAGTATGTTCCGATGAAACAGAAAAGACGAGGCATGGATCCGGAGAGATCCATTGCTCTTAAAGAGGAGGTGGATAAACTTAAAGCCAATGGGTTTATTCGTGACGCCCTCTATCCCGAATGGATATCTAACCCCTTGCTGGTGAAGAAGGCAAATGGAAAATGGAGAATATGTATTGACTATTCGGACCTGAACAAGGCGTCCCCAAGGATAGTTTTCCCCTACCTAGAATTGATCGCCTAGTTGATTCAACTGTAGGGCACGAATTCTTATTATTTATGGATGCGTACTCAAGGTATAACCAAATCCCAATGCACGTCTCAGATCAAGAGCACACTAGTTTTTTCATGGATGTTGGGTTATATTGTTATGTAGTAACGCCGTTCGGATTAAAGAACGTGGGAGCGACCTATCAATGTTTGGTTAACCGAATGCTTAAGGATCAGAATGGGAGGACGATGGAAGTCTATGTGAATTATGTGCTCGTGATGTCACGACGATCAAACGACCACATTCGAGACTTAGCGGAGATGTTCGTTATCCTTCGATTTTATAGCATGAAAATCAACCCTTTGAAGCGCTCATTCGGTGTTGTGTCAAGGAAGTTCCTGGGCTTTATTTTCAATGCACGAGGAATTAAAGTAAATCCAGAAAAGATTTAAGCCATTCGGGATAATCAAGCACCCAGAACTGTTAAGCAAGTGCAGAGTCTGAATGGGAAGGTAGCTTCTTTGAGTAGGTTCATCTCTAGGGTGACCGAAAAATGCATTCCTTTCTTCAATTTGATAAGGAAAGGGAAGAGGAATTTCGAGTGGATGCAAGATTGCAAAGGCGTATTCCAAGCTTTAGTGAATCATTCAGAAAGACCCCATATTTTGTAAAAGTCGATAGATCATGAGGAGTTGTACATTTACTTAGCTGTATCGCCACATGCCATAAGTGCCACTTTGATTCGTAAGGAGAACCGGATTCAAAGACTGGTGTACTACGTCAGTAAACGGTTAACGGGTGCAGAAAGAAACTAGCCATTGGCATACTACTTGGTGATCGTGTCGTGCAAGCTTCGCCCGTACTTCCAGGCACATCTAATCAACATCTACACCGACCAACCTTTACGACAAGTCCTACAACGACTTGAGATGTTTGGAAGGCTGCTTAAGTGGAACATCGAGCTCAGCTAGTTAAACATTACATATATGCCTCGAAGAGCTATCCAAGGACAAGCATTGGCAGACTTCATAGTAGATTTTACCATGTTGGACGATACCCCAGAGAGTGGTGCAATCCTGTTGTACGATGGAAGCTATATACCGATGGAGCATCCAATGATCATTGTTTCGAAGCGGGCATCGTTCTTGTAACCCCCGAGAATCGGTCGATTTGCTATGCTTTAAAGCTTGATTTTCCTGCTACGAACAACGAAGCCGAGTATGAGGCGTTAATTGCTGGACTTAAACTTGCTAGAGAGCTCGGGGTGAAACCTATCGAAATCTTTTGCGACTCGCAACTAGTGGTGTATCAGGTTAGAGAGGATTACCAAACAAAGGGACAACGACTTGGCCCATATCTTAACCGAGTTCAGGAGTTTTTGGCAGATATCGAATACTATGAAATTTCACATATCTCGCGCGAGCAGAATGGGGAAGCCGATTCATTGGCAAAGTTCACAAGTACTATTAATGCACAACAGATGGGCTTGGTTCCAGTTGAGATACTACATACCCTAAGTACAAATGTAATGGAAGTTAATCAAGTACTAGATATGGAGCCCGAAAGGGAATCATGGATGACTCCATTTAAAGAATACCCATTGCATGGAATCTTGCCTCGGAAGAGGAACGAAAAGAGATAACCTTCATAAAGCTCCATGGTATATTATGCAAGAAGGAACTATGTGTAGGATGGGTTCTCCATTCCCTTTCTCCGGTGAATCGCTCATGATGAGATAAAGCATGTCCTAAAAGAACTCCATGAGGGAGAATGTAGCGATCGCACTAGGGGGCAAATGCTAGCAAAATAGATACTCTGTTACGGGTACTACTAGGCGAATGTTAACCTGGATGTCGTTGATTATGTGAGATGATGCGACAAATGCCAGATATATGCAAAGTCCCAAGAGCTTCGTCGACATAGATCACACAAACGGTTAGTCATGGCCATTCGCTATATGGGGAATCGATGTCATCGGCTCTTTGCCAATTTCCAAAGGTGGCATGAAACATGCAATTGTCGCAGTTGACTACTTCACTAAATGGGCCGAAGCAGAGCCGTTAGCCACGATCACAACCAAGAAAGTTATCAACTTCGTTGATCGGAACATAATGTGTCATTTCGGAACATAATGTGTCATTTCGTAACTATCGTGACTAATAACAGGACTCAATTTGATAGTGCTGATTTCAAGGAGTTTTGCCGGAGATATCACATTGAAGAGAGATTTGCGATGGTCATTCACCCTCAGGCGAACGGACAAGTTAAAATTGTGAACAAGATTATAAAGCCTATCGTGAAAAGGCGTTTGGGAAAGGCTAAAGGCAAGTGGATGGATAGCAATTGGTATATCTACCCTGGCATTGCCTATTTGTGCCGTGTCACCTACCATACCGAGCCTTTACTACGAGTTTCTATTTGTGTCGTACCTATGGAGTATCCTCTGGTAGCTTCCCGATCAGGAGGTATTACGGTACTGTATAGACTATTGGCATTATTTGTGTTAAGGGCTATATGGGTAACCCCTTAACGCTATTAAAAAGTAAGTTTACTTTACAAATAGATACTATTATAATAGCGCAATATACTACATAGTAAATAGTTTAACGGATCCTTAGGAGATGTAAATCCCGAGCATCTCTTGAGTTACTGCACTCATATTTATTTCTGTTAATTTAACTCACATAAGATCTTTTAGTTCTGACTCGAGTGTTTTTGTCTTTTCAAATTCGCTCGGGTCAGTCCGAGCGTTTCAGGATCGAAGACTTTAGCTTTGAAGGACGAAGACGAAGGAGTCGTATTATTATTATCTATAGTATTGCACCACACTCATACTGTTCCGCTGCATTGATTGTATTGGTATGTGTAACTCTGATATTTATTGTATAAAGCAAATCAAGTGTTTGTAAACTGTTTTGAACTGTATATTTATTATTATATTTTATCCTTCCGCTGTGAGATTCTGTTTTGTTTTTACTTCTTCTCTATTTTTCTTATTTACCCCCATAACAATCCGCCCTTGCGTATGCTTTGAATTGGCACGTGTGTCGGTTTAAAGTGTGCGAAAAGGCGGGATGTTACAAGACTTGTATCATTGAAGGATAATAATGGAACAGTAATCAATCAGGAAGTTGGATAGACTTGTTCCCAGGAACCTGGGTTTTTTCTAATTCAAAGCATATCATGTTATTCACAAGACGTACTTTAGGGGGCAATTGTTACCCGGTGCCTTGACCCGGCTACATAGGGCTGATTACGAGGGTCAGACTCGAGTATTGATGGGAAAAATGATCACGAGATAACAACCACATGACCAAAATATAATGTCCGGGAAGTTGTATCAAGCCTAGGATGAATAGAGTTAATAGGTAGACGATGCAGGATGTCGGATGATGAGGTTAAGTTTGGTTGGAATAGGGATCGACATGAATGTTGGTCAAAATGGATGAAATATGAATGGATCGGTATATGTGTAATATGGTAATGGGCCGGCATAATAAGTGCGGAGGATATGGTTCGGCATAACAGGAGGAAGAGATATGGATCGACATAGTTATTTAGGAAGACAGTTGGTTTGGGCGAGAACGTAGAGGGATCGGCATGGCATATGAAGCTAAAGGGACCGGTGAGACGCACTTGTCAAAATGGATCGGGATGATGACCTGGTGAGGTATGGGTCGGCATATTACACTCCAGAGATAGGGGTCGGCATGAACCCTAGTCAAATTGGATGAGATGTGGATGGATTGGTATACACTTAATACGGTGATGGGTCGGCACAATGTGTTTGGAGGATATGGATCGGCATATTGTGTTTAAGAGACACAAATCCGCATGGCTTACGCGTAGGCTACAGGTCTGCATGATGAGTCTAAAGCGATACGGATCGGCATGGAATGGACTGTGAGACATGGATCGACACACGTAGGGGGACCAAGAGGGATCGGCATAACGTAGACAAAGTTGAGATTAGAACCGAAGTACTACGAGAACAAAAGCTACATGCATCCAATCACCTTGATATTTCAAGCACATCATTATAGACCATAAGAGAGCCACCATAGGGGTCGCTAACCCAAACTCAAACTCATGGAGTACCGATCCCTATCCATTGAGAGTTGGGTCTAGCCCTTCCTGTGGTGGGCCTATATGGTAAGGGAAGTCCTATCGCCGAAGTTTGAGTTAGATTGGAGGCAGCCTTCATATATAAATAGAGGCACAGGGCGTTATTCTAGGGACTCTTACGCTGTTAATTCAACCCTGCCACATTGTAACTAACTTCCTCTATTCTTTTCTGATCTCTTGTAATTCCTTGATGTTTGTAATTATAATCAAGTCAGTCGAAAAGTAACAAAGAGAATATTCAAAATGAACGTAGGCAATCAACGCCGAACCATTATAAATCTTATTGTTTTTGTTTTTTGTTGTGTTTTCTTTGATATGTGATTCTCCTCTGTTTTTATTTAATTTCTTCATTTATTCCGCTACTCAAACATGTTCTTGGATGTTTGTGGCCAATTTGGTTGCAAACACACTCCATTAACAAAGGGTGAAACAATCTTAATATTAGATCAAATCTGTCCAGAAGTCATATCATGCATCTTAACAATCTAATTATAACTACCCATAACAAAAATACACAATAAACTCAGGTTGGTTCAAACATGCATGAACAAATAAATAAATATATAAATCAACAATTAGCATAATTCATCAAAATAAACACACATAATCAAAATAACATACTATTATCACCTCACTATCCTACAAAATAACACGTGTTAATCCCTATGCTGACTACAAATACACACACATACACATATCCTCAGAACTATTGATGAACTTCCTCAAAGTCACATCCTAAAAAATTGGCGTACGATTGAACACATGCACCCTCCAAAACAATATATGTACCTACTCATGGCTACATCTTCAAAATAGTATGTGCCCAGTCATGGCTACATCTGTCATGGTGACATCCTTAAAATAATATGCTCATCTACTGATGCTGCTACTACCTCAATTCTCGGTTCTAAGACCCACAACATAAGGTCTCTAGAAATGACCACCATCATAAGGTCAATAAATACTCAACATGATTGTTGTACTTTTGGATATATGATGATACAAATGACCACCATCATAACGTCAACAAATTTGTAACAGATATACCTGTTGGTACACAGTGTGTGGCAAAATTTTGTCACAAAATTTGTAACGGTTATTACCGTCTTAGAATAAAAATTTGTAAGGGTTATTAGCAGTACAAAATTAAAAATTACCGCAGTAATAACTTTTACGAAACTATAACTTTATTCATCTTCCCCATGGTTTGGTCCCTTGTTATTCTTATTTTTCAGTTGTATGTCAAAATAATAATACAATGACCGGCAGTACATAGGCAGTCATCTTAGACAGAACACGGTGCATCTTTTAATGTGAAAACAATAATAAACTAGAAAATCCATCATTGCTCAAGACAAGCGTATACACGTACAGAACTAGCAACATGTTTTAGTACACACAAACCAACTGAAAACAGAAGAAAAATACGAATGTTACCCAACCAGTAGTATAAACTCCCACATCACAAGTACGCACTCATTAAATTACATCCCCTAAAATTTAATAATACAATCTGGTGACTTAGCAGTAAAACAACCAAAACCCAGCTTCTCATAATCAAGAAGCAGCGCACACACTTGAAATACCAAAAGTAAGCTCAAGCTCATCAAATTCTCGTTTCAATTCAGATATCTTTTGATTGTTAAATGATTCACATCTCTATCCATTGCGGTGACAGCAAATTAAACCAATAACGGAGTGTTTACACATAATACACTATCAAATATTATCGATTTGGTATTAAAACTCATGGTCAATGCTAATTATCCTAAATTATCACCTCGGTTATTCAGAACTAGACTTTTACAAATCTTTTCAGCACCTGAATTCAAAAATAAAAATAAAACACGAACTACTAAATCAAAAAAGAGTAGAAGTAGAAACATACCAGATCTATGCATCCGTATCTCGCATCGTCAATGCAGAAATATCTCCAAGAAAACATCACTGCCATCGTTACTCTAATTCAATAATCCTTCAAAACTATTATATAATACAACTTAACATAGGAAGAAGAAATATTATGAAAGTGCAGTTATAAAATAGTTTGATGAACAATATCTCAGGAAGCACATAACATATAACAAATTATTCACATGACAATAGTGACAGTTATTAGCAAACCCTTAACAAACTTCAACTCATGACTTATACTTAAATAGTTGTAAATTAGCACGCAAAGCATGCTTTGGGGCTCGCAGTGCTAGTGGTGGAATGTTTATTTCGCTACAGGTAACTCTAGCATAGTTTGCCTTATATGAATGCCCAATAATATTCAGTATTGCAATACTTACTGATATTTGCTTTCTACTTTCATTGAGAACTTGGAAAACATTCCAGTCATGCATTGACCATGCTCTATGATGAGCCGATTGCCCAGTTGTATATCATCTTTTGAACTTGTGTCTATAACTTTAGAGTACTAATATTATCTTATACTAGAATTGTCCCGTGCTTCGCACACGGGCTGTTTATATTATTGTCAATGGAAAGCAAGGGCATTTTCGGAATTTCAAAAAAACGCCGAGTAAATTAATTCAACAAATTTTCTTTATTAGTAGTAGAGATAGAGATGTTGGTATAATATATGCTGATAAGAAAGTAACAGGTTTTTCATTACAGTGACACACTGATACATGTGCCGTTAGAAACTAAAATTAGTTTTTTGGTTAAGAATTACTCAAGAGATGATGTTGCTTTACCTTCATCTTGTCTTTCACGTCATAACTTTCAAACCAAAACTGAGGCAGTGTTTAGTTTGTTGTTTTTGAATGGAGCAATAAACCATACAAATCAATTTCACTAATTTGTGTCAGTTTGTATTGAAACCCATGATTTTGAATGGAGCAAAATTGAATAAGAAATAAATTACAGTAACGTACCTTAATTTTGAGAACTAAATTACAGAAACATTCCGTACCAAAAAGAAATAAATGTTTTCCATTATAGTAACGTACCTTAATTTGAGAACTTACAGATGACAACTATCTTTCCATTAAATAATAAAAAATTACATATCAACCATCATAGCAACATACCTTAATTTAAGAACCCATAAATGACTCAATTGTTTTTCAATATTCATAGAATTAAAGGAGAAATGGAAAATACCCTATTAGTTGAAGCAATTTTGTATGGTCTGAGAATGATCAAAACGTATTGTGCGCATGTATCTGTTATTAATGGTGTGAAATTCATATAGTCAAGGATAAATTCAAATTTTATTTTAAATTATTTCCTTGTTAAATAATAACCTGGTGTATTAATTTATTCATAACAAAAATATGGAGGAAGATCTGATCATGGACTAAATATACAACATGATTTCTTCTGAGCAAAACATATAGAGCAAGTTTTGTAATGTAGGTTGTATTTGTTAAATTTTGTTTCATCAATTCCAGGAATCGTAGACTACATAACAAATATAGCAAATTTTAAAAAAAATGCTACTTGTAACCCATTTCTTTTGGTAGAACACTTCCACTACGCCTTACTGAATATTATGCAAACCATTATATTATCTTGCTATTGATTTTTCTTCTAGCATCCAAACATTTAAAGTAGAAAAGAGATGATGTCAAATATTTAATTGAAACAGTGGATTCACAGGATGATAACTAAATAAGTTTGCTTTATATTTTGAAATGGTATACATAGATTACAAACATTTGATCAAAATTTCAAGAATTTTATGAGAAATACTTTTAATAATCATATATATTGGGACTATATCCTTAAGTCATAAAATGAAGAATTAGTCACTTCTCTTTAACATGTGGCCTATCAGTTTCAATGCTAAAAAGAAACTCATTTAACTACCGTTTTTTTTAAAAAAAAAAGTAACTTACGTGTGTGTTTTATATGTTTTACATGCACGATTGGCAAGTTCGTCAAATAAAAACTATGGTTGCAATTTTATTAACTCCATTTTTAGATGTTTAATGACATTTTAACGGTGTTAAATATTTTATAATTTTGTCAACAATAAACAAGCACTTTTAATTGCTCAGACCCCATTTTGCATAATTAAAGCATGTTCATGCTTCATGCATCATTTTATTTGCTGATTTATTTCCTTTGCTTGGTCATATATTTCTGAATGCAATATTTTGGAGAAATCTTCTCCAATTTCAGTTTTCTTTGTCAAAATAATTTAAAAGGCATAAATTATGTAATAATAAAATTACAATGTGAACCGAGTTAGAAAATGCTTACTACACCTTGCTTCTTATAATTTTTAAAAATATTTAAATTATTAGATGTTGATAATATTTGAAAAAAAAAGGGGCCTATTGTGCCTTTGAATGGTCCGCTGAAAGTACATATCTAAAATGGAGGAAGCCTACAAATGTAAAAATTAGAAGAAAATCATAGTATGACTGCATAATATCAGATATATATATATATATATATATATATATATATATATATATATAAAGGAAAAATTAGAAGAAGAAACCAAAAGACTAACATCAAAAGCCAACAGTTGTTGGTATTCTCACAAGAAAACAAGCAATAAACTGTTTAACTGAGCATTAATTAGGTATTATTCATTAATTAATGATATACTGTGGTATGTTCTTTTTAATATATGGTTAACTTTTTAAGCCACATACCTAACACGATCATTAATACATTGAGCAACACAAAGAATGTAAGAATTAAAGTTTCTTTGCTATATCAAAATCAATTGATAATATAAAATTGATATTTTGATATTTCTATAGATTTTATTATATAATTTGCTCAATTATTCTAAAGTTGAATGGTATGAAATGAAATTACCCGATGCAGAGTTTTCTCCACTTCAAAACTTGTTAAAAGTAGCTGTTAGTAGTTTTCATTCTTGGGCTACCCTTATAACAGTACGAATTATTCCTCACTTACTACCAAAAAAGTGAATTAAATTTTTGTTGTTTCAACCTAAAAAGCTACTAAAACTGAAATCCTTCATTTTATTAACCCTTCTCTTTGTTCAGGGTTTTTTTAGAACAATATTGATGATATCTTGTGTAGGAACAATTCTCCAAGTTGGTATAATGTTGCATATTTTTGTCAATATGCTTATCATTATAGGATGAGGCTTCATTTCTTCAGCAATTTTTAGATAAATATGAAAGCAACGGTAAGGTCACCCGACTGGTGATCTGGGCGTCAAGGGTTCGAATCCGGAAACAGCCTTTTCGCAAAGCGAGGGAAAGGCTGCGTACAATCGACCTCCCCAGAGCCTGCTATCGTGCGGGAGCCTCATGCACTGGGTTCCATAGAATAGAATAGAAATGAAAGCAACAGATTTATTATGTAATTATATTATTTTTTATGTAAAATACTAAGCATTAAAATATAAACACGATATGAATAAAAAATCAAAATTACCTTGCACAATGGAGCTACCAAAATGGCATCATTCCGATATTTCGCTTGCTTCTTATGTAGCAAGAGAACTGTGGCTGATTCTCCTAATAGAAATCTTTTCTTCTTCTTGTTCTCTTTTCTATTTGTAGATGGTGTATTTTCTGCATTATCTGATTGTTCTTTAAAAAAGGTATTAATATATAGTAATGTAGAAACAGGGAAAAAAATCAATAAAAAGTAGTCCTCAAGAGAGGTGCCGTAAATACTCATAGAATACTAGGAACAATCATCAACAACTTCATCAAAGAATGAAGATCATGATGTCTAATTGATATACATACTAGTCATATTGATTTTATATTCATTTTGGATGTAAAATAAGGATATACATAACAAAACCATTTAAAAAGTTCATAAACACAATGTTATTCCCTTGACAAAACCCTCAGATACTAATTTTATCAAAGTAAAGAAAAAACTTACTTGTCTTACTGTCTTTGTAAAAAAAAATTGTATTAATAACAGCAACATTGCAATATTTCAATTCTCATGGGATCTGTATATAGTATATTAGTCTGTTCACTTCATTGATACACACAACACTAAGAGCAGCAAACCTTTAGAGTTGACAACAACTTTGCAACTAATTTCTATGTAATTTTACGGCTTTAGAGGCATATCTCTATGTAATTTTACGGCTTTAGAGGCATAAATTATACATAGTGGTTATACGAAACATGTATTTGAGTATAATAAATATACAACAACAACAACAGAGCCATTATTCCCAAACAAGTTGGGGTCGGCTGGAGATGGAACCTGAAACTAAATGACAAAAGTAATTTAAAGGTTATAACAATAACAATAACAATAGCAATATAAAAATTAAGTCAAATATGTAAATTAATAATAATAGTAACTAAGTAAAATAAAAATAAAAATACATTTGTATGTTAAAAAAATAAATAAAATAAAATATATAAATAATAACTAATAAATAAAATAAAAAATAAAAAAATAATGATAACAGTACAAATAGTAATAACGGTGCTAACATTGATCAAAGACCAAACGCTGTGTCTTAGGCTCTTTTTCCCTAATTCTATAATTTAAAACTATTAAGACTCATAGCTCATGTTTCTGGTACGTGAATCGCTAACTTTCACGCACTTTTATCCTTACCAGCTCTTCGGTTATATTCCAACCCTTCAAGTCCCTTTTAACAACTTCCTTCCATGTCAACTTTGTTCGACTTCTACCTCTCTTTGAGCAAACGACACGGCCTATAATTCCAACGCGTACAGGTGCCTCGGCAGCCTTCGTTGGAGATGTCCAAACCATTTTAAGCAATGTTGAATTAGTTTCTCCTCAATTGGTGCTACTCCAAGTTTTTCACATATATCATCATTTCTAATTCGGTCTCTTTTTGTATGACCGCAACTCCGTCGCAGCATACGCATCTCTGCTACGCTTATCTTCTGAACGTATTGGTTTTAAATTGTTGACATGCAAAAATGAAAGATAAGCAGGGACAGTTATCAACAAGGAAAGCAGATAGCCTGCTCAGTTAATTACCAGAACAAAGATTCACAAACAAATTACACACCATTTGTTTTCAGGCTGAATGTGCTACATTAGTAGGTATCATAAAAACTATAAGCAGTCTTATTTAAATTGGTAGTAAGTTCAACGTGTATGTGTTAATAAACTTATAAAGCAGATGGTCAAGATTCACAGACGTGCATACTTAGCACCAATAATAATTATACTATATATGCATATTTGCAGAAGAAATCTAAAAATCAACAATCTAATTAATTAGGATGTAAGTTTCATCAACTTCAAAATACCACCAAGACTTTATGATTTAATAATTGAGTTTCAAACAGGAATAGGGTTGTCATCTTCACAACCGAGCATATACATATGACAAACATCGCAGAATCCAGAAAATTAGACATAAACTTTCCTAATCGGACGTATACAAATGATCTCAGAATCATGTGAGTAGTTCCAGAAATTCAGATATCTCAAATGACGATTGCATTGATAAACAGCGTAGTCCTCAGAACTAAAAAAACCAACTGAACGACGGGATTAAAAAATAATGATGATAAAAATCTGGGCTTACAAGAGAAGACGAGAGCGGCGACGGCGTCAGAAATCCGAAGAACGGGCTGCTTCATTTCCACTAAAACCCACCAAGACAGAAATCCGAAACCTGGTGCCTGAATTAGAGAATAGGCAGAGAGGCGAAAACCTTAAAACGATTAGGACAAAATACGAAATATGATAAAACGATGAAAGCCTGACAGAAAAGCTGCTAAAAGCACACAAATGTTTTGCTTATGCCATGACGTGGAATCACGAAGCGCATATCTGGATATCTTTGGCACCACACCACGCGTGGAACTAAATACATCCAGCTTTACATTTTTGAACTATTGTGTAACCTATACATTGCATTGCAGACGTTATATTGTTGAAAATAATATTATATATTTGAAGAATATAATTTATTATACAATATCTAATAATTTTTGTTAGATTAATGAGTTATAAATTGAAATTACTATATTTATAACCGTGTATTTTTGTTATGAGATTCGTTTATTTTTATATTTGAAAAAAAAATTATCATTTTTGTTGATAAAAATGAGTTACATTTTAATTTATTATTTCTTAGGATTCATTATTTGACATTAAATAAATGAAAGTAAACATTCTTAATAAATTTTGAGTTTAATATTTTTTATAGAATTTCATGATTCAATTCATATGCATATATTTTGAAATTGATATTTAGATTTTGATACATTTGACTAAAAGATAAATGATGTATACATTAAATTTCAAATATTACTTGAGACGATGAATACCTAAAAATAAAAGTGTAATACCAAAGATTAAATTTATTTGTATACATTTATAGTTCTCACAGGACATATTTATCAAAATAATTATATGATATTATCACATTGATAAAAAGTATTTATTTAACTACTAAAAGAAATATGAAGTGAAAATAAGACATGTAACGTTACAAATCATATTCTAATTTTAATTATGTAAAAAAAAGATTTTTAATCCACTGTTTCATACCTTACTATTTTTATTTTATAATAAAATTGTAAAAAATTACTTAACATTTATGTAAAAAATATAATAAAGTATGAAAGAAAAATATTTCTAAACAAGATATGGTAAATTTTTTGTCAATTTGGTTAACTCAGATTACAAATATAACTAATTAAAATGTAACATTTTGTGCAAAAATGTACTAATTGAGAATATTTATTCTTTATTCAATATCATAGAATACAAACGTTCATCACTTATCATTAAATGTAATATTATTCTTCACAAAATATAATCTAATAATGATAAAGAGTCCATTTGACGTACCAATTTTATAAAGAAAAAACTTTATTTATGTTTGTAATGATGTACCAATTTTGAAAACAAATTTTTTGTACATGCTTGTTTGTAATGAAGTACCACTTTTAGAAAGAAAAAAAATATGTACATATTTCTTTGTATTAAATAAATAATTTTATAAAGAGAAATTTTATGAACTTAAACGTAGAAAAATGTAATAGTATCAAAGATAATGTTGTATATAATTGTGAAAATATTAAAATATATGAACTTGAGTGAAAATATAGTTTTACCATTTATGTCAATACAATTACGTACACATTGAATTATCATTTTTTCTAATTTATTAGATCAATTAATGCATATTTATTAATTAAATTTAGTTAAAAATTAAATTCAAGATCAATTAATAAATTCAAATATATGGACTTGCATGTAAAATAATATAAGAAAACTTAGGAGAATTCCGTAAATAATTGTAAAATTTATTGAATGTTGACATTTAAATGCAAAATGATAAGAGAGAATATTAGTATGACATTGTAATAGTTTGCACATAATTGTGGAAATTTAAAACTATCTGGACTTGAATGAAAAATTAATTTTACTATTTTTATCAATATGAATGCGGTACACATATTGAATTGTTATTTTTTAAAATTTGTTAGATCAATTAATGGCTACTCATTTATTGTATTTATTTAAAAAACTTAAATTTAAGATCACCTAGCTAAATTTGATATATATGGACTTAAATGCAAAATACCAGAGAAAAATTGAAAGAAACCTATAAATAATTGTTAAAATTAGTTTTAAATTTTAATGATAGAAGAGAGAACCAGTAGAAACATTATAATAATAAGAAATTATAAGGATGTAAAAATAAAATATCTTAAGAGAATTAAGGAGAGGGGAGAAAATTTCTAGATTTAATAACAGAGCTTTAAATTCTTCTGCTTTACTATTATTTAATAGATACCACATCCTCAGCTTAGAAAATTATGCTATTCCACTATGACTACATCAAATATGTCCCTTGACAACTCGTTAGTTTCTCCGATGTACCCACCAAAAGCCAACATTGGATAATTATCTTGTCATAAACTTAACTTACATAGCAACCAATACAACATAGCGTGCAGGACGGACGATTGCAACAAGGCAAACAATGAGCGACAAAACAAGAAAACAAATAAAAAATTAACACAAATTATAGCAATATAAGCAATCAAAAACAACATAATATGAGCAAAAGAAATTAATCCAAACAAACATGACATGAATTAATAAGTGAACATAATCAAATGGCATAACTTTTTTCCTAATCATAAAGAATAATTTAACAAGAAATAGATCAATACAAATAATTCAACCAAGGTAAACAAGTAAAGAGAAAGCTCATTATCCCCATACATCAAAATTAGTAGTCTCTGCATCATATCCTAACTCTCCACATCAAGGAAATAACAAATATCTCTACAATACATTACGTAAAGTCAAACATAATAATCATAAAGTTACATTGTTATAATGGATGTTGGGAAAACTCAAAACTCATCTCCTATGGTCATCTCACACCCTATGTCACATTTAGCTCATCGTCCTAAAATAAATTTCCCAAGTAAATTATCTTTCCCATAAAATTACTTTTTAACAATCACCATAAAAGTTTATTATTCAAATAGTATACTTTACTTTTTCTAATATTACTTCTGTTATCCCATTTTTGGTCAAAACTGGAATATCAATGTTGTGTGCATTTCCACCACGACCGAACCAAGAAGAAGCAGCCAGCAAGCGTATATAAGTCTAGGATTTCACTCAAGGTTCAAATATAAAAGTTCATTCGGTGAAACAATGCGAGAGTCCATTCGGCACTCCAACACTCAAGCCCATTCGGTAGTATGAAACGAGATCTCATTCGGCATTCGAAATACCATGGCTCATCCGGCATTCCCAATGCCGAGATTCATCCAGCATTCCCAATGCCGAAGTACACTCGGCATTCCCAACTCCATTGCCGAACCAAGTACACCCCTTCAATACCGAACCACAACTCCACTTCCCTTCCTAGCCGAACCAACCATCCATGTACTACCGAACGAGCTCCACCATACTCCTACCACCGGACCAAAGCCCTACCGGTCCAACACCACTCCCTGCATAGCCGAACCAAGCTCCATCCACTCACCACCGAATACACCTTCACCGAACCAACGTCCCACCGGACCAACTCCACCTCCATGAACTACCGAACCAAGCCCTTGCCGAACCAAAGTTGCCAGTCCAGATTGCTTCAGCCCAGGCCCACCAGCAGCTATAAACATCCAAGACCCCTGCCCCCAACCTCACTCTATAAATAGAGGGGCAGGGGTACAACAATGGCAGACAAGTTTGAGAGCTCAAGCACGGAAGGAACTCACCAAACAACTTTCATATACTTGTATACAAAGCTTTGTACTTGTAATCTGAAGAGAAAAGGAGAATAACATATAAAGTGGACGTAGGCACGTTCTGGCCGAACCACTATAAATCTGTGTGTCTTTTACAGTTTAGTCCCTGCTTTTTACATATTTGCATAAATCACCCAAATCGCTAAGAACAACATATAATCAACTAAATCGTACGACTTTAGGGTGTTTGCCCATTTTTTGCGCAAACATTTTGGTGCTTTCACTGAGAATTGAACACAAGGACCTACCGCTTGGAAGTTGAATTTGAGAGTTTAGAGATTCAGATTGGAAGAGTCATGGCGAGACAATCAAGCAGAAGGCCAAGGCCAGAGCAGAGTCAACAGGAAGGGAGTCAAGAGGCTTCCTTAGGAGCAAACCAAGCTTCAGCCTTCATCACCAGGGATGAGATGGAGGCTATGATGAGAAGACAAGAAAAGATGATCCAGAACTTGCTTCAGCAAATTGGACAACTTGGAGCACAAAACCAAGGAGCAACTGGAGTTCAGAACGGAGCAGGACCATCTGGCATAGCACCAGAGCTAGGGGCACTCACGCAGAGCATGTTGATCCGACCCCGGGAAGAGAGATAGGGGCATCCGAGCCACCTGGTAGCAATAGAGGAATGAACGTTCAGCCAGGGAGGCATACACATGTAAACTCCCACGGACTCGGGGGGCAGGTCGAAGGCAGTGAACGAAGACTACAGCTTGGAGACGATGACAGATTGGCGGAGATGGTTAGAAGAGCTATGAGAGGCGGTTTGGTAAACAAAGACTTGGAAGATGTAAACAGGAGTCCTTTTTCTTCTGCAATTAGGATGGCTAGGAACCCACCAGAATTCAAGCTACCATCAGTAGAGATGTACGATGGGAGGACAGACCTTGCGGTCCATCTTACTAAGTATATGAGGCACATGGAAGTGCTGGGGGCATCACAGGAGATCATGGCCCGGTGCTTTCCACTGTATTTGACGGACATTGCAGCGTTATGGTTTAGACAACTGGAGAGCGGCTCCATAGGAACGTGGGCAGATTTAACTGAGAGATTCATGAGGCAATTCAGGGTTCATATTGCGAGACCCAAGAATGTGATGACTTTGGCAACCTTGAAGCAGAAAACAGGAGAGACTTTGAGGAGCTTTCTAACGTGGTTTAATGCGGCGGCGGCATCAGTGGATCGACCAGATCCATCTATGGTCATGATGGCGGCTGTATCTAGAATAGCTGATAGCACAGAGTTCAAGAATTCATTAACCAAGGACCCGCCTATGAATCTGGGAGAGTTCTGTCATGAGGCTAAAAAGTTTCTGCGTTTGGAAGATGCTAGTGCAGAAAGAGAGGAAGAAGATGACGTTTACGCAATCAAGAGCGGAAACCCACCTGGAAAGGGTGCGGAGACTAGCAAAGGAAAGAGAAAGGCTGAGGATAATGATGACAGGTCAAAGCGGCAAAGGAGGGAGCCGCGATTCATCACTCACACTGAGCTGAATGAGAGTCTAGAACGAATTTATCAGGATACCAAGGGGCAGTTCCGTATCGTAGACCAATGCGAAGGGACCCAACCTCCGACGAAAGAAAATCAGATAAGTATTGTGTATTCCATGAATTTAACGGTCATAACACTAATGATTGTAGGCATTTGAAGGACGAGGTGGAAGGGCATATCAGGAACGGTATGCTCCTTCAGTACGTGAGGAGGCGAACTCCAGCAGTGGAGCCAGAGCGACCACCGTCTATATCGGCTAGAGGTGACCCTGGATCGGGGCACCATTTGATTATCCATTGATTGCTTGATTAAAATAACGATGAACAAGTTGTAAACCTCTCGCTAACACGGTTAAATCATTTACACATATGAGCGATCGCGCACGATCTGTAGGCATGCTCTGAATGACTACCAGCCGCGTTATAGTAAGAGTTTACGCTTTGACATCTTCATTCTGCTTTTTGCTTTGATTTTGATTTGAACATTTAAATTCTTCCTGTTTGGACATTTCTGCTGTAAGATTCATATGATTATTGCTTTAACATTTACAATTCTATGGAAAAATTACTTGTATGCCCGTGGATCGCGAACGGTCCACGAGCACCTCTTGCATGGTAGCGAACTGCCGAAGTCTTTGATTTGGAAACTCCCCCAAACAATAACTCCGGCACTGATATTATTAAGTCCCCCCCGGACACACTCATTCGCCTCGAACGGCACCCGACCTCGAACGGTCACAACTCGCCTCGAACGGCACCCGACCTCGAACGGTCACAATTCGCCTCGAACGGCACCCGACATCAAACAGTCACAATTCGCCTCGAACGGCACCCGACTTCGAACAGTCACAATTCGCCTCGAACAGCACCCGACTTCGAACGGTCACAATTCGCCTCGAACGGCACCCGACCTCGAACGGTCACAATTCGCCTCGAACAGCACCCGACTTCGAACAGTCACAAACTCGCCTCGAACGGCACAACTCATATCGCCACAAATGGCTCGATCGCGAAAGGTCGCCATTTGAGGTCCACCCCCTGACCGCCAACAGTCGCACCTTACCACGAATGGCTCGATCTCGAACGATCGTCATCCGAAGTAAGGCGCTTGACCGCGAACGGTCCCATTTCATCTTTTGTCGCGAACGGCACCGGCCATGAACGGTCACATTTCACCCCAAGTGGCTTGATCGCGAACGGTCGCCATTTGAGGTCCGCCCTCTGACCGGGCTCGGTCGCAGTTTACCTCGAATGGCTCGATCCCGAATGGTCGTCATTTGAAGTAAAGCGCTTGACCGTGAACGATCACATTCCACCGCAAATGACTCGGTCTCGAACGATCGTCGCATGGATTTAGACGCTTGACCGCGAACGGTCGCACTTCACCTCAAATGACTCGATCGCGAACGGTCGTCATTTGAAGTTAGGTGCTTGACCATGAACGGCCGCGCTTCATCCCAAATAGCTCGATCCCGAACGGTCGTCATTTGGGGCCATATAAAATATCAAGCTCTTTACAGGTTGTCAACAGGATATGAACATCCAGCTCATGGCATTACAAAACACGGCTTCCTATAGCAAGGACATCAACAGGATATGAACATCCAGCTCATGGCATTACAAAACACGCCTTCCTATCGCAAGGCATGTTTTGGGGGGCAAAGTGTTATCCCATTTTTGGTCAAAACTGGAATATCAATGTTGTGTGCATTTCCACCACGACCGAACCAAGAAGAAGCAGCCAGCAAGCGTATATAAGTATAGGATTTCACTCAAGGTTCAAATATAAAAGTTCATTCGGTGAAACAATGCGAGAGTCCATTCGGCACTCCAACACTCAAGCCCATTCGGTAGTATGAAACGAGATCTCATTCGGCATTCGAAATACCATGGCTCATCCGGCACTCCCAACGCCGAGATTCATCCGGCATTCCCAATGCCGAAGTACACTCGGCATTCCCAACTCCACTGCCGAACCAAGTACACCCCTTCAATACCGAACCACAACTCCATTTCCCTTCCTAGCCGAACCAACCATCCATGTACTACCGAACGAGCTCCACCATACTCCTACCACCGGACCAAAGCCCTACCGGTCCAACACCACTCCCTGCATAGCCGAACCAAGCTCCATCCACTCACCACCGGATACACCTTCACCGAACCAACGTCCCACCGGACCAACTCCACCTCCATGAACTACTGAACCAAGCCCTTACCGAACCAAAGTTGCCAGTCCAGATTGCTTCAGCCCAGGCCCACCAGCAGCTATAAACATCCAAGACCCCTGCCCCCAACCTCACTCTATAAATAGAGGGGCAGGGGTACAACAATGGCAGACAAGTTTGAGAGCTCAAGCACGGAAGGAACTCACCAAACAACTTTCATATACTTGTATACAAAGCTTTGTACTTGTAATCTGAAGAGAAAAGGAGAATAACATATAAAGTGGACGTAGGCACGTTCTGGCCGAACCACTATAAATCTGTGTGTCTTTTACAGTTTAGTCCCTGCTTTTTACATATTTGCATAAATCACCCAAATCGCTAAGAACAACATATAATCAACTAAATCGTACGACTTTAGGGTGTTTGCCCATTTTTTGCGCAAACAACTTCCAAATCAAATCATCTTCATCTTTATAAAATATCTTCTCAAAATATATTAAAATTAGATATTTTACTATACACCGTTTCTTAATAATACATTATCAAATATATTCTCAATAAAACATTTTTTTTCAAATTATTTTTTTTCAAACGAAATGTTTTATCTAAAAAATTTTTCTTTCTAAAACATTATTTATCAAATATTACCCTTTAAATAAAAGTCCTTACAACCAAATCAACTTGTAAAGAATTTTTTTTCCAAAATCAAAGATGCTCTCTAGATAAAACACTTTTCTCAGGTAAAAATTTTCGTTGATGCTTTGCTTTAAAAAAATATTTCAGAGATAAATATATTTCCACCAATAAAATAATTCCTTAATATATTCTTCTTGAACCAATTATCTTTTTGCAAAAATAGCTTTTATAAAGGATATTCAAAATAAATCTTTCTAATATCATATAATACTTATTTTAAAGAATAATTCATAGTTTTTTTTTTCTTTCCAATAAAGGGCTCTAACTAAATATTCACATTATGGTATGTTTAATAGACATTTTTAAATCATGATACTTATTCAAAAATAGTCTTTTCATGAAACACCTTTTAAATAAATACTCCACAAATCCTGTAGTGTTTATTTTAAAATATTCTTCAACAACAACATTTATTTCAAAAACACCGTTAACATCTCGAAAATTTCAAAAATAACTTAGAAAACCAATCAGGATAAAAGTATAATTTTACATAAAAGAACATAATAGTAAATTTTCATAAAAATTGTAACTAGACCTTGAAACTTATTCCATTGCGTCTGGAACGTCAGTTACAATTAGAAAACATTTATAACTTGTTCCATTTGATAAAACATGTCGAAAGTAGTAGAAACCATAAATATTAATTTCGAAATTTAACCTAACAACACTAGTTTTCGACTATAAATAAAGCCGCAACCCTCAATTTTTTTCATTCTATACACTAATCAGTGCTTCTCTCATTCTATCATTCTTTCTTCTTCTTGCTCCTCAAAACATCTCGAATCCAAACATTGTTTTTTATTCTCTTCTCTAAAATTCTAAACAAAAAATAAAAGAAGATAAATCAAATTAAAAGAGAGAGGGAGGGGGAAGAGAATCAAATCAAAAGACAAAGAGAAGGAGAAGCATAGACAAATCAAGGAATAGAGGAAGAGAGACACCATTTCAAATCGGGTTAGCAAAAATGGATTACTTCAAACAACCTTTCATGACGAATGCATGCATCTACGAAATGTCTACAATATAGACTAGTAGTTAATTTTCATTTATATGCCTCTTATAACTAAAAATATGATTTTTAAACTTGAATCAATGTTTTTATTCAAAATACATATGAATCGAAATGATTGAAAAACCCTACGTAGTGAACTAATAAAATAGTCATTGTATTTTGAGAGGAAAGGGTAAGTTGGATTAAATATGTCCCTAACTCTATAGTTTTGATATTTTATAACAAGTTTGGATAAATTTTGATAAATAAAAGTAAATAGATATATTCTTTTGAATTTACCTAAAGTTAATTTTATAATCTTGAATATACATAGAGAATTGACTGAAATATACGAAGATAACCAATTAGAAGATATATAGATAATTATTGGGAAAAACTACTTGAATTGTGTATAAACAAAATGAAAACTATAGCCAAACACTGGTTTAAAAATGAATCTAATACGTATATTTGAATCCATGAAGAAGATGAGAAAAAGAGTTATAGACCTAAAAATATTTTTTCATACGTCTAAACCAAAAATCAGACGTATGAGTTTCAAAAGTTCCGAAACAAAGAATAAACGGTTCAAAATCTAACCTGATTTAGGCATCTATATCCTTATTCGGACATATGGAATCAAAGTTAGATCTCTGATTAAGAAACCAGATGTTTAAATGCTTATAATAAAAATTTGGTATAAGGGATCAGACGTCTAAATTACTACATCAAGCCCAGGATGAACCTGGACCTGGTATAGGCTAAATAGGATGGATCATGGAAACTTTTTCTCACTTCCTTATCTTTCGAGAGTTCATATGACTAAATGGAGTTGATTAGCAAACTGGAAAAGTATCACACTTAGTGATGCCCTAGGCTCTCACTTCATGAAGTTATTAAACGTGACACTCAATGTGACGAGCGATTACATCAAAATTAAAGCTCTTATCATTTGCAGTTGGTCCTAGTTGCCTATTAGTAGAAGCCGAAAAGAGTAGGCGAAACAATTCATCATGGTAGGATCTGTTAATCTTTCAGAGGAGTTGGATCAGTTAATCAACGCTTGATTAATGTGTGTATAATGGTATAGAGCATAGGATATGAGCACTATGGAGAAGGTTATTTGATGGTTACTACTTGGAGTTAACCCAAAAGGTATTATGGGATTGTTAACCTAAAAAAATTTACCGGGATTAATAGTCTGAATGTGTAGGCTTAGTATGGTGAGTTATACTATATTAGGCGCAACTCCAATAATTACCATTGAGAATGTAAACTCTATCATAGGTAGATGGTCATGTACTAAAGATGTTTCTTGGAATTATTCAGTTGGCATGTTCCACCCGTGAGTGAAAACTTTTATCACCAAAAATTAGATATAGTCACAGTAGGAGTAGATACGTTATATTATGAGATCAATTAATCACTTATATATAGAACATGCATACTAAAAAAGCCCTTAGGTGTAGGTTATAATTGAATTTTAATTACTTTGTTTATACCATATTACCAGTGACATAATTCACTCACCAGACTTTTTCCGACCGCTTTAGTTTTCCCTCTTTTAAAATATATCGTAGGTGATCAGAGTAGTAAGTGAAATATGTAAGGAAGGTGCGTAGAGGAGGAAAAATAGCGCTCTAAAGATATATTTGTTTATAGTTACTCCCCATGTACTCTATATAATGTTATTTCTATCATTCAACTTTTATTTTCTGCCATTGAGGGACATTTTTGTAGGGACCATATTTATGTTAAGACTACTATATAATATGGTTATTTTCGGTACTTATATTTCCATTATGAGATATCGAAGTGTGGAATGTTATAAATTCATAATAGTCCCTATATTATGTAAACTAAAAAACCCCAATGACTCATACATTTTGGCAGGACATGTGTTCAAATGCCATTTTGGGCTTTGAATTGATGTATCTAGAGGTGTGGGTTATCACATGTGGTATATGAGCTTCGGTGATGACGACCACCCTATGTATGAATATGCGCTTATATGTTTTTGTTTGATGATAATAAACATATATATTCATTTAAATGTATTTGGTAATGTACTATTTTGTTTTTCATAGATTAAATAAATATTTGTTGAATAAAATAAATTACACAGAATTTGAATTCAAACAGAAATTTTATTCAAACAAATATTTATTACAATCTTGAATAGTACAAATTCAAGCTCTCACTATACATATACATTTTTGATTACATCACAATTCAGTTTACATTAATAACCTCACTACATATCACTCACACTTGTATTTTGTCTTCAACTGCATTCCAGTTTGAATCCAGCATCTGAGCAATCTGCAAAAATATTCACTAACGCAGTAAAATTGAAAAAGAAATATTTTTGCAATATAAAATAAAATATGATTTTTGAAAATATGATTTGCCTCAGTTATTTGGGTTGTTCGTCATCATTCACATTTGAATTCATCACACACGAACAGTGTGACATGCACAGTGTATCACTGTACATGCTACAAGGCCGTGCACATCGATATACACTTGATAATGCTATAGGGACAGGTGAGCACAGGTCAAACCCAAATGAACAACGGGTTCAACTCACGTGCAATATATTCAAAATCACGACACGAGCACAAGGTCAAACCCGAGTTTTGAAACTTGGTCCAACACAAGGCAACATGACATGAATGCAACGAAGACCAACAGCAAAATGGACTGCAACAATCATGTATGCAGACCAGACCAGACCAAACACTGCAGAAGTTCAAGTGACATCACAGCAAAGATGACACAGTCTCAAACAAATGCAGTGACACAGTGAAGCTCAAGTATAACATTACAAGAAAGTTGTCCAGACAATCAAACAAGACCAACCAGAGGTACAAGTGCAGGCAAGTGCACAACTTCACAACATGTCCAGTTACAACTACAAGTCCAAGTTCGAAATCCAAAATTGCAGATCAACCATGCATGAAGAACCAGAAGTATAAATATGGCAGTGAAACTCAGTGAAGTGCACAAGCAACATGACAGCAGACCAGTGTAACAATCAAGTTCAAGTCCAGGGAACAACAACATAAATACTGCACCAACCAGAATGGATGTAGTGACACAAGTCAGTGGCAAGCTACAAGGCATAGCAACTGCATAGCAACAGCCTCAAACCAGCATCAAAGCAAGTACAACTACAAGTGTCGACCAAGTGACAATGCAAGCAAGATCAACACAGCAACCAACATATTCAACAATGGATCAGAGAATATTATGACACAAATGCACAATAGGCCGAGCATCAAGACACAAAGCACCAGACTTCAAGCCATGCACAGCAGCGACCAAAGTCAAAGCAAAGTCAGATCAAACAGAGACTACAAAGCAGTGAACACTTGAATACATATTACAGTGAATTAAACAGACTTAACTACAAGTGTACAACCATTCCAGAGAGTAGTTCAAATACAAATGAACTCGACCAGTAACCAAGGCTACAAAGTGCCCAGTGACTATAATAAGTACAGTGAATAACATAGTTGTAGCATGAACAAAAGATCAAAGAAATGCACAAAGGTGCTCAGGGATAAACACATAGATGGTCAGAGCCGTAGTATACAGAGGTCACAAAATCAAAACCGTGGTCATGCCGAAGTCAACAAGAAAGGCAAGGCAAAAATCAGAGCAATGGTCAGATATTATCAAACAAAGTCAAGGCCGGAGTAAAATGAAACCAAGTCAGAAATTAAACAAGCCGTGGTGGCCACGAAACAAATTCGAAGCCGAATAATTCAAACCGTATCAATCAAGAAAAATTAAACGCGTGATAATCAAAGCCGTGCGTAACAAGTCGAAAGTAAATCAGGAAAGCCGTGCGCATCAAGGAAAGAAGAAATTTGGAAAGTATCGAATTGATACAAACAAAATCAAGTGTCACGAATTCATATAAATACTAAACCCCAATTGTCATCATCGGCATCGAATTCAAGCAAGCATAAAATCAGTAAAAGGAAAAGCATATAATTACATACCGAAGCAAGGAAGGAATTCGATCAACGAAGCAGCCGCGGTGAGCAACGAGGTCTCAAATCGATCAAGGAAGCACGTTAATCATTATTCGATCGAGGAATTCAAGCGGCGCCTTTAAATTTGTACAAGCCCTAATTTCGCCAAAGAGGAACGAACGAAGATACAAAAGAGGCCGCCATATTTTTCACAAGCCAAAAGAAAGAAGGATCGGGTTCAAGAATTAGTGGGCCGGCCTTTATTATAAAGGGGATTGGTTTTTACTTAGGGTTTTAATTAAAGGGGTTTTTTATTTTTATTTTGAGCAAAAATTACGGATTCACGTTTGCATTTTAATTTTTTCTCCTGTTTTATTTTTGAACTTGTTTTTTCTTTTCGAGTCAAAGAATTTGTAAATCACCACCCAGGTTGTAGGTAGTGTCAGATTGTTTAGTTAGAATTAGTTCAGTGAGCAGGGTGTGCGAGTTTGCAAAACTCTATAGGCGGAGCAGAGTTTGCGAGTAAGCAAAGCTCTATAGGCGGAGCAGGGTGTGCGAGTCTATGAGAGTGTTTGTGAGCGGGAGCAAAAGGGTTTGCGAGTCTAGTAGAGTGTTTGTAAGCGGGATGCTGTTTAATTCTAATAGAAATCTGGGAATGCAGCAGTAGGCAGGGTTTGCCGAAGCTGGGTAAATTTTGTGTGTGATTTACTTTTCAGCATATTTGTTTCTTCAGTTTGTTTCTGTGTTTAATTCGAGAAAATTTGCTATAACCCTATTCACCCCCCCTCTAGGGTTAATCTAGATCCTACAAGTGGTATCAGAGCACGGTATTTTTCTTTAACTCCAGAGTCATGAATTCATCAAATAATGCTTTTTCTGAGGGACAATCTATTGCTAGGCCACCCATGTTTAACGGGAATGATTATGCTTATTGGAAAGTTAGGATGAGTATTTATTTTAGTTCAGTTGATTATGATGTTTGGGATATTATTGAAACTGGCTATAAATCTCCCACTATAACTGTTGGTGATACCGAGATTCCTAAACCTAAGGATAGGTGGGATGCTAACGATAAGAAATTAAAAACTATAAATGCCAAAGCATTGAACGCTTTGATCTGTGCTCTTGATAAAAATGAATTTAATAGAATTTCTCATTGTACAACAGCACAGGAAATTTGGCACACTTTGGAGGTGACACACGAAGGAACGTCTCAAGTCAAGCAGTCTCGTCTAGCCCTATTCAGCAATGAATACGAAAACTTTGTGATGGACAAAGGCGAGAGCATAAAGGATATGTTTGGACGTTTTTCAACTTTGGTGTACAATGCTAGAGCGCTTGGGAAGGTCTTCACTGAGGTAGAGCTTGTGCGGAAGATACTACGAGTCTTACCAATGAACTTTGAGGCAAAAGTCACGGCAATACAAGAATCGAAAGATCTGAGTAAACTAAGCATGGAGGAGTTGATTGGCAACTTGATGACATATGAGCTTGAGCTAAAAGCAAAGGAAGAACGCAACAACTCCGAATCAAAGAAGAAAATGATTGCCTTAAAGAGAAAAGAAGAGAGCGATGAAGATGAAGAAGATCCGATTGAAGAGCTTGCAATGGCTTTCAATAATCTTAGAAAATGGTCAAGATTCAAACCATGCAAGAAGAAAACATCTAATAATAGGCCAAGAGAGTCTAACAATTCCGATAATGAATTGACGTGCTATAACTACAACAAGCCTGGCCACTTCAAACAACAATGCCCACTTCTCAAAAACAACAAAGAAAAGAAAAAGAAGACGGCGTTTGCAGCGACTTGGGATGATGAAGAAGGAGAGGAAGTTTCAAATAATAGCTCAGAGGAGGCTAACTTGTGTCTTATGGCAAAATCAGATTCAGAAGCAAGCTCAGAGGAATCTAGTGAGGTAGGTGACTATTCTTATAAAGATCTTGTTTATATGTGTCTTGATCTTACTAAAGAAGTTGATACTCTTGAATCTAAAATTGAAAAACTGAAATCTGATAGGAGAGAACTTGCTCGTGAAAATTTTAGGTTAGAAACTGAACTTGAAAATATTCAAAACCTAGAATGTAAAAAATGTAAAATTTTAGATTCAGAATTATCAAGACTTAAGAATAGCTTTGAGAATCTTGAAAAAGAAAACTTGAGTCTTAAGGAAATCATTGACACTAGGAAAAATGATTTTATAAATAGATGCACCTCACTCGTCACTGAAAACACAACACTAAAAACCAAAGTCCAAAATCTTGAGAAATCTCTGAATAACTTTTCAAGAGGCGAAAAATCTTTCAACATGCTATTGGGAAATCAAATTTTTGCTAACAACAGAAAGGGACTAGGTTTTGGGAAAACACAAGTTGAGGATAACGCAAAAGGTAAGAGTATCTTTGATAGATCTGAAATAATTGGACATCGTATTGAAAATTGTAGTCACAGGAACAAGAACACAAAATTTATACAAGTTTGGGTTCCTAAGAACTCTACAGACAAATTTCATGTCTATTGGAACAAGAATAAAAGGACAAAACAAGTTTGGGTTCCAAAGGGACTATTTATTCACAATGCTTCAGTAACTAATATCATTGGACCTAAGAGTTTCTCTAGGTCATTCTCCTCTCTCTCTATGTAGGTCTGTTGGCGAGCTAAGGAACAACAAGAATGGTTTCTAGATTCAGGTTGTTCCAGATATATGATAGGTGACAAATCGAAGTTCCTTAGCCTAGAGAATTTTAAAGGAGTAAATGTGATCATGGGGGACAATAACAAGTGTAAGATTATTGGTAAAGGTGAAGTAGGTAATGGTATTTTTTCCTTGACTATTTTTTTATACGTTGATAATTTGCGACACAATCTCATTTCTATTAGCCAGCTATGTGACAAAGGTATGAATGTGGTTTTTGATAGTGATACTTGCAAAATCATTGATAAAATCTCCAATAACATTGTTTTTATGGGCAAAAGAATAGGAAATGTTTACTCACTTTCGTTTGATAATCTAAATCTTTCTAGATGTTTGGTAGCCACTGACGAAGAGGCATTTTTATGGCATAGAAGACTTGGACATGCTAGCATGAGCCTCTTAGAAAAACTTGAAACGAAAGAATTAGTCAGAGGGTTACCACATCAGAAATTTAAAAATAATAAAGTGTGTAAAGCATGTTCCTTGGGCAAGCTTAGTCGATCATCATTTCGCCCTAAAAACATTGTTAGTACATCAAGGGTCCTTGAATTAATTCACATGGACTTATTTGGACCAAATGAAATTGCAAGCTTGAATGGAAAATGTTATTGTTATGTATTGGTTGATGATTACTCTAGATTTACATGGGTTTATTTCTTAGCCAAAAAGTCTGAATCTTTTGAGTATTTTTCAAAATTTGCAAAACTTGTTCAAAATGAAAAAGGAGTTTCTATTAAAATCTTGAGAAGTGATCATGGAGGCGAATTTGAAAACTTGGAATTTGAAAGCTTTTGTGAAGAAAATGGCTTAAAACATGAATTTTCTTCTCCACGAACACCTCAACAAAATGGGGTGGTTGAAAGGAAAAATCGTACATTACAGGAGTTGGCTAGATCCTTGTTGAGTGAATATAAACTGCCACTAACCTTTTGGGCAGAGGCAGTGAATACTTCATGCTATGTAATAAATAGAGTAATGATCAGGCCAATACTTGGCAAAACGTCTTATGAATTGTGGCATGAAAGGAAACCTAACATTTCTTATTTTCGTGTATTTGGATGTCCTTGTTTCATTCTTAACACAGGTGATTAACTTTGAAAATTTGAATCAAAAGCCGATGAGGGAATTCTCATGGGCTATTCAACAAGGAGCAAGGCTTACAGAATATACAACAAACGAACAAAGACAATTGTTGAATCAATCAATGTGAAATTTGATGAATCTGACCTAGAAAAGACGATTGATGATGGGGTGGATCATGAAGTCATTGAAGAAGGGACATCTAGTAAGAAAACTAAAAATAGGGCTGTTGATGCTGATAGATTGAAGTTCAAATCCAATCACCCTCCTAAATTGGTTATAGGTGATCCTACGGAAGGTATACGCACTCGCTCTTCGTTTGATAAAAATTTGTGTGCATTTTGTCGTCACAGTGGTTTTATTTCTAAAATTGAACCTGATTCTGTTGAAGTGGCTCTTAGTGATGAAAGTTGGAATTTAGCAATGCAGGATGAACTTAATCAATTTGAAAGAAATAAAGTTTGGAAATTAGTTCCTAGGCCTAATGACTATCCAATTGTTGGAACTAAATGGGTGTTCAAAAACAAACTTGATGAATCAAGAAATGTAATTAGAAACAAAGCTAGGTTGGTCGCTAAAGGATATAACCAAATAAAAGGCATAGATTTTGATGAAACATTCGCTCCAGTAGCTAGGTTAGAAGCCATTAGGATTTTGCTAAGTTTTGCATGTTATAAGGGTTTCAAACTTAAACAAATGGATGTAAAAAGTGCCTTTCTAAATGGTGTTTTGAAAGAAGAAGTTTTTGTGGAACAACCCCCCGGTTTTGAAAATCATGATTTTCCAAATCATGTGTATAAACTAGAAAAAGCATTATATGGTCTTAAGCAAGCTCCTAGAGCTTGGTATGACTGCCTTTGTACATATCTTTTGGAAAATGGTTTTAAAAAGGGGAGTGCTGACACAATACTGTTTCTATTACATAATGGAAGTGAATTTTTGATTGTTCAGATTTATGTGGATGATATTATTTATGGTGCTACTAATGAACTCTTGTGCGAGAAATTTGAACAAGTCATGCAGGCTAAATTCGAGATGAGCTTGGTTGGAGAATTGAAATATTTTCTTGGATTCCAAATCAAGCAAAGCAGAGATGGTATTTTTATCTCACAATCCAAGTATGTATTGGAACTGTTGAAGAAATTTGAAGTTGAGAACTCCAAACCATTGAGAACTCCTATGAGTCCATCAACGAAGTTGGACAAAGACGAGAAAGGAATTGCTGTTGATCAGAAAAAATATCGAGGGATAATTGGTTCACTTCTCTATCTTACTGCTTCTAGACCTGATATTATGTTTTCTGTGTGTTTGTGTGCACGTTTTCAATCTAATCCTAAAGAATCTCATTTGAAAGCCACTAAACGAATTTTGAGATATCTTTCACACACACACAAATTTGGATTATGGTACCCTTCTTGTGAAAATTTTGATTTAGTTGGTTATTCTGATGCTGATTATGCTGGTTCATTGGCTGACAGGAAAAGCACTAGTGGGACATGTTTCATGCTAGGACATTCATTAGTTTCATGGTCAAGTCGAAAACAGAATTGTGTTGCATTATCCACCACTGAAGCAGAATATATTGCTTTAGGAAGCTGTTGTGCTCAAATTTTATGGATGATGCAAACTCTTTCTGATTTTGGCTTAGTTTATAAACAAGTTCCATTAAAATATGATAGTAAAAGTGCAATAGACTTGTCAAATAATCCTGTTCATCATTCACGCATAAAACACATTGATGTGAGACACCACTTTCTTAGAGATCACATTGCTAAGGAAGACATTTGCATTGAATATATTTCAACTGAGGCTCAGCTTGCTGATATTTTCACAAAACCCCTCCCCGAAGACAGATTTTCCAGATTACGTTTGGATTTGAGGATTATAGAAATTGACTGATAATTTTCAATTTTTAGTTGAAATATTCTTGGATATATATACTTTCAACTTCAATTTCAATCTGGGAATTACTTCATACATACTTGTTTGAATTAAACATTGTGTTTTGTTGGATACATTTGGTCATAATTCGGCTAACTCTATATTCTCAGTTTCTGACTATTTACATGGCTTCAATTCAAATTCAAAGAATGTCATTTAAATTGTTGCTAAAATTGGGTTTGAAATTTTTGATGCACACTTCATTGTCTGGATTATCAATTTTAGTTAGTGATATTTCGGATTGAAAGAGAAACTCAGATGCAGATTACACTGGTAATCTAGTTGATAGAAAAATTACTAGTTGAACGTGATTTTTGAGACATTTTGTAACTGCATCGTTTTTCATAAGAAAATATCTGCATATTGTTCATTTTAAATAATTTTTTCATTTAGCAGAATTTTTTCTCTCATATAACCCCTTCGAGAAAATAATTGTTTGACCATATTTTTAGAGTAGTCATCTTATTTGATTTTAAATGACAAATTTTGACTAATCCGACTCCCTACTAATTATCAAAAAGATAAATAGTGATTGAAAAGGTGATAAGTGTTGATATTTAACATACATTACTCAAGAGAGTATATTTGGAAAATTTCTTTAGGGATTCAAACAAGAATTATAAAACTTTTTGTTGGGTAAAGATTCCATGACCATTTCTATATCTATCATTATTTCTATCGACCATGGTTTATCAAATATTCAATATAGTTTGTCGATATGTGGTACTATAATCAGGAATCATTTGTTTTTTATGTCACATTTTAAAAAATAAATAAATAAATATCCAAAGTATTCACTCTCATTTAAAAGTCCTCACGATTATGCATGGGTGAATTACTTGGATTTTTGATTATGTGCTTCCATGCTCATTTAAAAGTCCTTACGGTTATGCATGTATGGAACGCATATCAAAACTAATTGCTTAAATAGACAAGTTGATTCTAATCCCATTTAAAAGTCCTCACGGTCATGCGTGATTAGAAGATACTTGATTTCATTTTTTAAAATTAAATTGGAATACTACTAATCTCATTTAAAAGTCCTAACGGTTATGCATGATTAGTAGATATTCAAATTCCTGATATAAATGTACCACAAGTTGATACAATTGTAGGATTTTATATTAGAACATCATTTCCATTATTTCTAAAAGTGGAATATGCGCATAACAGGGGTAGTTATGATTTTTGTTTGATTCTTATTGGAGTTTAATATTTATATTCAATTTGAGTTTAATGTTGGATTAATATTGATCAATTAATCTCTATTTTTCTCTAACACTATTATTCTTTTACTGATAACAAAAGGGGGAGAGAAAAGTTAAGATTTTGTCAAATAGAATCAAGCAAAGGTCAAATAATTTTCCATTTGCATCTAGGCTTATTTGAATATTTCTATTTGTATGCATATATGTAGGGGGAGCATCATGTAGAGAGGAAGCATTTAAATAGGGGGAGTAATTAGAGTATATCATTGATCAAATACATTTAACACGGTCAAAATCTTAAATATATGTTTGTTATCATCAAAAGGGGGAGATTGTATGAATATGCGCTTATATGTTTTTGTTTGATGATAATAAACATATATATTCATTTAAATGTATTTGGTAATGTACTATTTTGTTTTTCATAGATTAAATAAATATCTGTTGAATAAAATAAATTACACAGAATTTGAATTCAAACAGAAATTTTATTCAAACAAATATTTATTACAATCTTGAATAGTACAAATTCAAGCTCTCACTATACATATACATTTTTGATTACATCACAATTCAGTTTACATTAATAACCTCACTACATATCACTCACACTCGTATTTTGTCTTCAACTGCATTCCAGTTTGAATCCAGCATCTGGGCATTCTGCAAAAATATTCACTAACGCAGTAAAATTGAAAAAGAAATATTTTTGCAATATAAAATAAAATACGATTTTTGAAAATATGATTTGCCTCTGTTATTTGGGTTGTTCGTCATCATTCACATTTGAATTCATCACACACGAACAGTGTGACATGCACAGTGTATCACTGTACATGCCTCAAGGCCGTGCACATCGATATACACTTGATAATGCTTCAGGGACAGGTGAGCACAGGTCAAACCCAAATGAACAGCGGGTTCAACTCACGTGCAATATATTCAAAATCACGACACGAGCACAAGGTCAAACCCGAGTTTTGAAACTTGGTCCAACACAAGGCAACATCACATGAATGCAATGAAGACCAACAGTAAAATGGACTGCAACAATCATGTATGCAGACCAGACCAAACCAGACCAAACACTGTAGAAGTTCAAGTGACATCACAGCAAAGATGACACAGTCTCAAACAAATGCAGTGACACAGTGAAGCTCAAGTATATAACATTACAAGAAAGTTGTCCAGACAATCAAACAAGACCAACCAGAGGTACAAGTGCAGGCAAGTGCACAACTTCACAACATGTCCAGTTACAACTACAAGTCCAAGTTCGAAATCCAAAATTGCAGATCAACCATGCATGAAGAACCAGAAGTATAAATATGGCAGTGAAACTCAGTGAAGTGCACAAGCAACATGACAGCAGACCAGTGTAACAATCAAGTTCAAGTCCAGGGAAAAACAACATAAATACTGCACCAACCAGAATGGATGTAGTGACACAAGTCAGTGGCAAGCTACAAGGCATAGCAACTGCATAGCAACAGCCTCAAACCAGCATCAAAGAACTACAAGTGTCGACCAAGTGACAATGCAAGCAAGATCAACACAGCAACCAACATATTCAATAATGAATCAGAGAATACAAATTATGACACAAATGCACAATAGGCCGAGCATCAAGACACAAAGCACCAGACTTCAAGCCATGCACAGCAGCGACCAAAGTCAAAGCAAAGTCAGATCAAACAGAGACTACAAAGCAGTGAACACTTGAATACATATTACAGTGAATTAAACAGACTCAACTACAAGTGTACAACCACTCCAGAGAGTAGTTCAAATACAAATGAACTCGACCAGTAACCAAGGCTACAAAGTGCCCAGTGACTATAATAAGTACAGTGAATAACATAGTTGCAGCATGAACAAAAGACCAAAGAAATGCACAACTCTATAGGCGGAGCAGAGTTTGCAAGTAAGCAAAGCTCTATAGGCGGAGCAGGGTGTGTGAGTCTATGAGAGTGTTTGTGAGCGGGAGCAAAAGGGTTTGCGAGTCTAGTAGAGTGTTTGTAAGCGGGATACTGTTTAATTCTAATAGAAATCTGGGAATGCAGCAGTAGGCAGGGGTTGCCGAAGCTGGGTAAATTTTGTGTGTGATTTACTTTTCAGCATATTTGTTTCTGCAGTTTGTTTCTGTGTTTAATTCGAGAAAATTTGCTATAACCCTATTCACCCCCCCTCTAGGGTTAATCTAGATCCTACACCCTACACCACCAGCACTTAATATAACTAAATATTTTACTGCTGACATGCCTGGCAGATATTGGATGATTGTCATGGAGTAAGAATAAATAAAACATCATAGAACTTGTCGTATATCTTATATCGTAAAGAATAAAATATAGTTTATATCATAGATATAAAAAAGGAGAGAAAGTAATAACTGAGTGGACCCAATATCAACGCATAAATCCACAAAGTTACACAACATTGTAATATAGATTATACAAAGAGGAAATAAACTCAAATAAACCATCTCATAGTAGAAAAGAAAACATTGCCTAGGCTTCATAGTGTTGCATAGTGGAATAAGCATAATATCCATATATAATTTGAGATAGCTTAGCTCTATCATGTTTGTCTTCTGCATGGCCACTACGTACACCTAGGCCTGCTTTCTAGTCTACTCATTTAAGAATGCCCGAAATAATAAGAAAAAAATGCATAAAACCTTGAGTTAGACAATGGTCTGGTGTGAGTCATAAATGAACCTCAAAATTCTATACAAGTCGATATAATAATAAACAATGTATAAGATTCATGCCTAACCTATCCCTACATCTAAAGAGTTAGCACATAACATCTATAATATGACACTCTACCATCAACATCAAAATGTATTGCAGTATTAAGTGTCTAGGTATCCACGTCCTAAATACCAACATCCAATAAAATCCCTAGAGTGATAGACTATAGAGAAACAATCAAGGTAAGCATAGCATCCATTAAACAATCCTCACTATCACTCAAGTGCTTTGGATATATGAAAACTCGTATGACCGATTAATGCCACATATCAATGGAAAAGTCTTAATTCCTTAGTGCTTGAAATCCATGCCCCTCAGTGGACTAGGAAACTGAACTGCACATCCTTACAGTCCAGGGTATATGGATTACGTCCTAGATCCAAGAATATATGTCCTAATACCCAATGAGTTCCTCACCTACCCCTTCTTATGAGCACATTGGGACACTTCGAATATCAACGATCTTTCGCATATGTCTTTAAACCCATCCTAGTCTGATTCATTCCATCATCGTAGAACCCTTCCACCTCCTACCTATTTCCATTTCCATAATAGAGCATGTCCTAACTCCACTTCACTGGCTCACATCCTAGAAACTATCTCATCGCATCTTCCCATAATAGAGCATATCCTAGCTTTACTTTACAAGTTCACGTCCTAGAACTTGTCCTTATAGGCCACCATCACAATTCCCGTCTTAAAGACATCATCATTAGAACACTTCTAGACCTCTATATCAGTCATAGAATAAGTATCTCAAAGTCTTGAAACCAACATGTTGAAGCATTCCAATATTGCTTTGTTTCTTAACCATCAGTCTTCGTCGCACTGTCACATCTTCATCAAACGACGAATGAACGAACACCACCAGCATGACCTACAAAACACATATTTTTTAACTCCAAAAATTCCTCCCCAATGTGAGTAAATTCTTCATGTCAATACTGACTGCATCTACTCGATGTACAAATGAATACTTCTCCAATTTTGGGTCACTCTACTTCCATCAAGCCTCTTTCCTTCAATGCTTCAACTTCCAAGTCAACAAACTCACCTCATCGCTTAGGCAAGAGCTCAGTACCGACTTTAGTGATTGGTACTGAGTCCCATACTTAGTCAAATTTTGGATTTTGGCTCTTGGAACTTCTCTCCTTTGCTTATCTAAGGCTTGACTCGAAGCATCCCTGTGTTTTCCCCAAACAAGCCTAAAGCATATTTTAAGTAATCCTACCGAGCAAATTTCCACCGACCAGAATCAGGCCATCGCAACCACTTTCCGTCGAACTAATTTTAATGCAGCTTTTGTAACGACCCAGAATTTCTGTCAATTAAAATTTGTATATTTAATTGATTTTAAATATTAATAAGTGAAATTTATAAGTCGAATAATTTATTTTTTGAATATCTGGATTTAATTGGATAATTAAATCGATAATTTAATATTTGAAATTCCAGAAATAATTGGAAATTGGGTTAAATATGATTAAAATTGATTTGTAAAATTTTATTATATCATATTGGAGTTAAAATGATATTTTAGAACTTTTAAAATTGAATTAAAAGTTAATTTGTGAAAATTGAATATTTTAATATTTAATTGACGAGTAAAAATAGTCATTTTTCAAAAAGTTTCGGATTTCAATGAAACCAGCTTCATCATATCTGTAATGTGATATTATTGTATGGTTTTAAATTTCGTGTCAATCGGATTTACCGTTTGTCCGGGGCAAGCTAAAACGCATAGAAATTCGTTTAATCGGTTTAATTTAAATTTGATCGTCTATTTCCGTAACTCGCACATATGATCGAATTAGCCTCCGAAACACGTTCCATTGTGTTCGGAACGCGGGGTAAACCCTAGAAACGCCAGCCGGCACGCTTCGTTTGGAGTTCGGAAAATTTCGAGTGAATAGTAATTTGGAAAATTTCTATGTAAGCACCTCATATTCACAATTTGCAAAACCCTTATCAGAACTAACCCTAGCCGCCACTAATATCATTTAATGGCCGAAAATCTCCCGAGTTCTTCCCTTAATTTCTTCAAATCCACAAGTTAATTTGATAAAATTCCAACTAAGAAATCGTAGAGGGCAACGAGTACTACGAATTCAACGGCTATGATCGAATATAGTGGGGTGGATCGCTGGGAATTTGGCTGCGAACGTGCATGGTTCGAGCATGCTTTTCGAGGGAAGCACATGACCGAGCTCGCGTGCGTTCTGGGGGATGGTGCAGCAAGGCGTGGGCTTTGAAACCGTGGGTTCTGATCGTCGTCAAACGGAGTATGGTGGTTGCGTTAATTCGAATTAAGATGGTGACTTCATGGGTTTTTGTCGTGAATGAGATACTGGAGATGGATGAAAGGGGGGACGGCCTGGATACTTGGGCTTGTGATCCAACGACTCCGGTTTGCTTAGGTTTATAAAATTATAAAAGAAATTGTAATTTAATTAAGTTATAATTCGTATGAACTTTAAAAATCAATATCTTTTTCATACGAGGTAGAAAAATTACAAAACAAATTGCGACGGGTTCGTATTGACGAGCACTACGCAATGGAGCTGGATTTGAGTTGATTGGAGCTAGTGAAATTTTTGGGTAAAATTAAACGCTCGTTTAATTTTATTCGAAATAAAACACTGAAACTGAATTGGAATCAAGGTGAGAACTTCTCACTCAATCGAATAGTTTCGATTTAAATTTTAAATAGTTTGATTTAAAATTGTTGATTGTATGCTTGGATGATAAATTATTATCTGTTATTGATTGAAATAGACATTATACGCCGTATATTAAGCGGATGTTATTTATTAAAAACATATACCGCGATAATTCCAACTTGTATGGAATTGGTATTATATATGTACTTGGAGTTGAATTTCCCGCATTATATAGCGGATGAGGCCCTATTGCGCCGCATAATAGCGGATAATATTTTATAAATCTCATATACCGCGATATTCCGTATTGGAACGGAATTGGTATTGTGCTAACATCTGTGTATGCAGGGAAACAGGTTGGAGGGATCCAACTGGATTCCTCAACTGTATTGATTTATTTACAGATATTGTGATATTTGTTGATTATCATATTGATATATGATGTTTTGATTGTCGTGATTGTTTATTTGGTGCTGTTACATCATTGTGCATATTTTGAAGTTTTAAAAGTATTAAAGTGATGATTTTCAAAATTTAAAAGGATTTTAAAGTGATTTTTGAAAATATACGTTTTATTAAATTTTGGAATTGATTCATTTTAAATAAATTAACGTTATAAAATTTAATATTATAAAAAATTATGATTTTTGTGAAATATAGTTAAAATGTGATTTTTGAAATATGGAGTTAATTGAATTTTGTAAAATAGTTTAAATTGAGATTTTTTGAATTATTATAAACGGTTTGTACAAAAGACTTATAAAATTGATATTTATAAATTAAAATATTGGAATTATAAAACGAGTTTTTATAAGTGTTAGAATGAAATATAAAAAAATGGATTTCATAAGTGAATAAAATTTATAGATTTATAAATTGTGAAATTTTAAAATAAATAGATTTTCGTAAAATAAAAGATTATAAGTAATTAACTTATAAATTAGATTTTTGGTATAAAATTGAGTTATAAATTGAATTGGTAAATAAAATTGATTTTATAAGTTGAAGTTTTTATAATATATATGTGTGTGTGTGTGTGTGTGTGTGAATTTATAAACGTTGTTTATAAATCCGAAATCAATTGAATTTGGTGAATTAAACATAGAAGTTTATTAAAGGGGATATATTCACGATTTTGGATGGCGAATTATCTTTTGTATAATATGTGTAATAATAAAGAGTTTGGATCGGAAGTAATATTCACGATTTTGGACAGTGAATATATTATTAAATAAAATGGATATGTTTTTGGGGAAGTGATATTATAAAATGAAGTTAATTGTTTTAAAGATGTTTTAAAATGCATTAAGTATCGAAACCATAGATTTCAACATTCATTGTTGAAATAGACGTTATCGAGAAATAGAAGGAAATGATGGACTATAACACTGTTGTTATAGTAAATGATTTCCGAAAGGAAATGTTTTATATAGTATTGGAATTTATATATCTATTTTAATTTAGAATCCCTATACTAGTGATTTTGGGTCGTCGTAATGATGTTTTACGCAACATTCGTTTTGACTCAAATAAATGTGTTTAAGCGCACGTTTTCTTTAAAGAATGAAATATATACTTAATTTCGATTTAAGTATATTAAATATTTTTCAAATGTTGAAAATAAACAGATTTGTGAATTGCTTATTATTACTAAGTATGGAAATGTTTTTCCAATATGAAGTGAATATTTTGAGATTTTATCTTTTAAAGATAAATTGAAAATGAATATTAGAAATCGATTTGGAAATCGTATATTCATAGATATTTTGGAATTGTAAATTCACTATGGAATTTGTAAAAGAAAGGGAAATTTGTTTAAAAATAAATGTTGATTTATTTTTGAAGTGTAGGAATAAATTTACGGATTTAGAACGTAAATATAAAGTAAATCGGTAAGGATTTTTTTAATTGGTTTAAATGAACCATTTTGAAATGAAAGTATTTCCGCGTAAGGAAACTGATTGAAATTTGTTTTCAAAAGTGGTAAAGGTGAAAAGTGATCTGAAAATTTGTTTTCAAATGGTTGAAGTGTGGAAATTATATACCTAGTAAAGATATTTTTGGAAAATAAATAATTTGGGAAATTATTTGGAATCTGGTGATGTTGTGCATGCCTATTGATAGTTAAATAACCGACTATCAATATTTACCTTTAAATAGGTATTTGTTGTGATTTGTTTGAATTTGAATGCTACACTTATTCTTAAAATAAGCGCTCACTATTCGGGTTAGCCGGGAAAGGACCTTTGGGTCGTATAACCCATTCCGAATATGTGATACGTCGTTATGGATTGCATTTGAAGACCGGTGTTGAAGACCGGATATTTATGAAAACGGAAGGATTATTGTCGAATGTTTCTGCATCGGCTGATCCCCGATATAGAAATTTATTACCCTTTGCGATGGGAAGTCCGGTCATGATTAGTAAATATCCGGATTGTAAGGACTTCTTTGTAAGTGCCTTTGGTTCCGTTCGATCCTAGAACGGACTTGTATGGATGTGTGTCTGACGTTACAATTTGAGATGTAAAGCTGGTTTCTATCAAATATGTTTTCGTTGGTGGCGGAGAATTTATTCTCTTAGCTTAACACACTTAGAGGTTATGTAGTTGATGGTTACTAGTGATACATTCCCAAATTGGTAATATGGCATACGAAGTGCTGTTGAGAATTTGATGATCAAAGCACAGCTTTTGTATAAAGCGTGGCTTTGTGGATGAGACTTCGTCGGACCTCACACCCTGAAAATGGTCAAAACAGGAAGGATGCGGCAAGGTTATTGGGGGTAGCGCCCCTTTAGTGTATGTCATTCCTTCTGGATAGAGGTGGTATCATGGTATGGAGCCCAGATACTTAACCTATGTTGTTGCTGCAAATTTATTACTTTGTGGTTGTTAGAATCGAGGATCTTCGGATATAGATCGGTTACGATCGGGGAATGACATATTCGTGTCAGTAGTTACCTAGTTTGAAGGGTAACCCGGCCTTGTGTTGGCAGAGATCCAGTTGGGTTCTCGGGTCGTCTTTCCAGAGGCATACCCATGTGGCAATGGGAAGTTCCTTGGCCTGACCATTTGTTGGAAATCCAAAGAAATAATACAAACCTTGTACGGTTTTAGTTGTATAACCTGCCATGGAATGTGGCGGTAACCTGCTATTGAACATGGTAGCTATAGTAGGCATACGATAATGGTCGTATGTTGGCTAAGATTTATATCTTTACTTTCGAAATGTTTTCTGCACTATGCATTAGTAATAATATCAAATGTTTCTTTTTAATGCGTATCAAGCATCTTTGACTATCATAAGGAGAAATCTCCTCTGATTCTGCGTTTGCATTGTGTGTGTGGGGGGGGGGGCCTTATGGTAGTCTTATTTTCCAAAAAACATTGCGAATTTATTTTAAAAATATTCCTGTTGTTTGTTTTAAAGATAAACTATTTTAAGTTCTCACACCAGTCCCTGACTGACCTGGAGTTTATTGTTTCCTTCCTAAACTCTGCGTGCCCACCAATTTCCACACGGGCAGTTAAGAGTCAGGTTTATCAGGATATTCTGGAATTCAGGAGTTGCTGGAGGCAAGCTAGATGGCATGGCGTATTCACTAGTATATAGTATTTCTTTTTCGATGTTTGTTGTTGTACACTCTGATGTAATGTAATGTAACATGATGTAATGTAATAACTGATATAATTCTTTGTTTAAAGATTATTCATTTATCTATTATATGTTGTTTCGCTGTGATTGTGAGATTCTGTCACTGTTTCTGTTGTTTTCTTTTTCTTTCTTTCTTCTTCTACCCTTTCCTTCTTCTTTAACCCTAAAGACTCGTAAGTTTGATCCTCATTGGATGGATTGTTGTGGAATGTTGCCAGTCAAAGGAGTACGGATTTTCGGTCCTTTACATTTGGTATCAAAGCATATGGTTAAGCGACAACCATGGCTCTGTTTGGTATTACTCATTGGAGATAGAGTTAGTAGTACTCTAGAATGAGTTTGAGTGTAATAATAGCTACGAGTGCGTATTTGTTAGTGAATATAAATTGTTTTAAAATAGGGTAAATGAAATAATTTTACCTTGATTATATTTTATATATAAAGGAATAATTTTTCAGAATTATTAAAGTGCATATGAATTGATTGTTTGGTTGTTGAATAAATTAAATAAAAACAACAGCTGTAAAAGAATGAATTGCATAAGCAAATGAATTATAAGTATGAAGTTATAATTAAAATGATTTACACTTGTGAAATAATCTTATATATAAGAAGTGAAATTATATAAGTAAAAGATTTGTAAATGTGATTTGTAATTTGATGTAAAATTCCAGAGGAATATTTGAAAATGTTTTGAAAGTGTTTGCAATTTGGAAAATATTAAATTCCTTTTTGAGTTTGAAAATGGTTTTCAAAGGTTTGAAAAAAATTGTTTTAGAGAAATTAAAGCTCTAAACTCTTTTCGGTCGCTGGAAAATAATTCCGATGATGATTGCAACATCATCGGTGTTCATTTTCGGATTTCCGAAAGAGGGATTGCTGCCAAATTGTTTTAAATGAAAGTTGTTTGGAAAATTGGGTTTAGGTTTTGAAATTCAAAGGATAATTGAATTGGTTTCAAAAAAATGGTTTTGAAAGGTTGAAAAGACTCTGGAATGTTATATAAAATGATTGGAATACAATTATTAAGTTGGAAAATAAATCGTGAATGGATAAATAAAATTTGCAAGTGCAAGAAAATGAAATTAAAATCCAAGTTGAAATAAATTTGAGTTGTCATCAAAGACATGTGATTTGAAATTTAACTAAAGGAGAGTTAAATAAATTGATTTGGATTTGATAAACTATTGAAATTGATGAATATAAGTGAAATAAGTTTTGAACTTATAATATGAGTTAATAAATTTAGCTTTGGTAAAAGTTAAATCGAATTGACTTTAGAATTGGAACCTGAATCGGATTTATAAGTGAAAATTTAAGTTAAGTAAAAAAATGATGTTTAAATGGAATATAACTTAAATAATGTTGAATAAAGTTGATTTTGGTGTCGAAGTAAATTAATCAAGAGAAGTGATGAATATGAACTTGAGTTATATAAATGAAATTCAACTTGAAATGTTGAATGAATTAACGGTTGAATTAATAAATGGATTGAATGTTAATCAATCGAATGTAAAAAGAATTGATAAGGGATAATGAATGTAAGTGTAAATTCATTAGAAGCTAATGAAGTTGAGAAGTTGAATAATTGAATGGAAATCAATTTAATATAAACCAATTGGAATTAAAAGTGTTGGACCAAATTGAATGTAAATTAAATAATTTGGTTATGTTGAATATACATTGGTTGTTATTTGATTGATAATTGATTGTGTATATTTCATTAAGTGTTAATGAAGTTGAATTAATGAAATGAAAAGCTATAAATCATTGAAATCAAATTGGAAGTTAAGTGACTCTTAAATAGAATCGAATTTGATTTGGAAATGAACCAACTTGAATATGAATAAATGAATGTTAGTAAAAACATCCAATGTTAACAAATCAAATGTGATTAAAATGAAAAAACCAATCCAATGAATATTAATGAAAAGTGAATGTATATTGATTTGGTTATGAATTGATTTGGATAGACATTGATTGTTGGATGTTTATTGGTTGGATAGTTGTTTGGTGGTTGCATTTGTTGTTTTGTTGCAATTGCTATGTGGCACATGTAGTTGTTATGTTGCTATATATTGTATATTGATATTATTTTCATATATGCATGTTTTTCATTGTTTGTTGAGTGTTTAGTAGGTGCGGATTGTGCATTGCTTCGCATTTGGAGCTCGCTTTCGCGCTATATTAACTGTATATGCTCGCTAATAAAATATAAGGTACATATCTCGGAATAAATATCGTACTTTTACACTTTTTCCCTGCGGGATGCCTCATCACTTGATGAGATGTATATTTGTGATATATATACTGTCATTTTTTTTCAGATCGATCCGCGCAAAGGAGATTCTGGCGAATTTTTCCGAAAATTTAAGGCATTAGAATATTTTTGAGAAAATTGGGAAATTTTTGAAAACTAAGTTTGGATTTGGAAAACTTAGTAAAGATTTTGTAAAAAGTTTAACTATGAATTTTGGGAAAGTTAAACACTTAAGAGATTTGAAAAAACCAATTTGAATGGTTTGTTTTGAAAAGTTAATGGATGGATTCTGTAACTTTTTCTTACTTGGTAATTTCGAGGACGAAATTCTTTTAAGGGGGAAGTTTGTAACGACCCAGAATTTCTGTCAATTAAAATTTGTATATTTAATCGATTTTAAATATTAATAAGTGAAATTTATAAGTCGAATAATTTATTTTTCGAATATCTGGATTTAATTGGATAATTAAATCGATAATTTAATATTTGAAATTCCAGAAATAATTGGAAATTGGGTTAAATATGATTAAAATTGATTTGTAAAATTTTATTATATCATATTGGAGTTAGAATGATATTTTAGAACTTTTAAAATTGAATTAAAAGTTAATTTGTGAAAATTGAATATTTTAATATTTAATTGACGAGTAAAAATAGCCATTTTTCAGACAGTTTCGGATTTCGACAAAACTAGTTTCATCGGATACATAATGTGATATTATTGTATGGTTTCAAATTTCGTGTCAATCGGATTTACCGTTTGTCTGGGGCAAGCTAAAACGCATAGAAATTCGTTTAATCGGTTTAATTTAAATCTGATCGTTTATTTCCGTAACTCGCACATATGATCGAATTGGCCTCCGAAACACATTCAATTGTGTTCGGAACGCGGGGTAAACCCTAGAAACGCCAGCCGGCACGCTTCGATTGGAGTTCGAAAAATTTCGAGTGAATAGTAATTTGGAAAATTTCTATATAAGCACCTCATATTCACAATTTGCAAAACCCTAATTAGAACTAACCCTAGCCGCCACAAATATCTTTCAATGGCCGAAAATCTCCCGAGTTCTTCCCTTAATTTCTTCAAATCCACAAGTTAATTCGATAAACTTCCAACTAAGAAATCGTAGAGGGCAACGAGTACTACGAATTCAACGGCTATGATCGAATATAGTGGGGTGGATCGCCGGGAATTTGGCCGCGAACGTGCATGGTTCGAGCGTGCTTTTCGAGGCAAGCACATGACCGAGCTCGCGCGCGTTCTGGGGAATGGTGCGGCAAGGCGTGGGCTTCGAAACCGTGGGTTCTGATCGTCGTCAAACGGAGTATGGTGGTTGCGTTAATTCGAATTAAGATGGCGGCTTCATGGGTTTTTGTCGTGAACGAGATACTGGAGACGGAAGAAAGGGGGGGATGGCCTGGATACTAGGGCTTGTGATCCAACGGCTCTGGATTGCTTAGGTTTATAAAATTATAAAGAAATTGTAATTTAATTAAGTTATAATTCGTATGAACTTTAAAAATCAATATCTTTTTCATACGAGGTCGAAAAATTACCCAACAAATTGTAAGGGGTTCGTATTGACGAGCACTACACAATGGAGCTGGATTGGAGTTGATTGGAGCCAGTCAAATTTTTAGGTAAAATTAAACGCTTGTTTAATTTTATTCGAAATAAAACGCTGAATCTGAATTGGAATCAAGGTGAGAACTTCTCACTCAATCGAATAGTTTCGATTTAAATTTTAAATATTTAGGTTTAAAATTGTTGATTGTATGCCTGGATGATAAATTATTATCTGTTGTTGATTGAAATAGACATTATACGCCGTATATTAAGCGGATGTTATTTATTAAAAACATATACCGCGATAATTCCAACTTGTATGGAATTGGTATTATATATGTACTTGGAGTTGATTTTCCCGCATTATATAGCGGATGAGACCCTATTGCGCCGCATAATAGCGGATGATATTTTATAAATCCCATATACCGCGATATTCCGTATTGGAACGGAATTGGTACCGTGCTAACATCTATGGATGCAGGGAAATAGGTTGAAGGGATCCAACTGGATTCCTCAACTGTATTGATTTATTTAAAAATATTGTGATATTTGTTGATTATCATATTGATATATGATGTTTTGATTGTCGTGATTGTTTATTTGGTGCTGTTGCATCATTGTGCATATTTTGAAGTTTTAAAAGTATTAAAGTGATGATTTTCAAAATTTAAAAGGATTTTAAAGTGATTTTTGAAAATATACGTTTTATTAAATTTTGGAATTGATTCATTTTAAATAAATTAACGTTATAAAATTTAATATTATAAAAAATTATGATTTTTGTGAAATATAGTTAAAATGTGATTTTTGAAATATGGAGTTAATTGAATTTTGTAAAATAGTTAAATTGAGATTTTTTGAATTATTATAAACGGTTTGTACAAAAGATTTATAAAATTGATATTTATAAATTAAAATATTGGAATTATAAAACGAATTTTTATAAGTGTTAGAATGAAATAAAAAATGGATTTCATAAGTGAATGAAATTTATAGATTTATAAATTATGAAATTTTAAAATAAATAGATTTTCGTAAAATAAAAGATTATAAGTAATTAACGTATAAATTAGATTTTTGGTATAAAATTGAGTTATAAATTGAATTGGTAAATAAAAGTGATTTTATAAGTTGAAGTTTTTATAAAATAAATATATATATATGTGTGTGTGTGTGTGTGTGTGTGAATTTTTAAACGTTGTTTATAAATCCGAAATCAATTGAATTTGGTGAATTAAACATAGAAGCTTATAAAAGGGGATATATTCGCGATTTCGGATAGCGAATTAGCTTTTGTATAATATGTGTAATAATAAAGAGTTTGGATCGGAAGTAATATTCACAATTTTGGACAGTGAATATATTATTAAATAAAATGGATATGTTTTTGGGGAAGTGATATTATAAAATGAAGTTAATTGTTTTAAAGATTTTTTTAAAATGCATTAAGTGTCGAAACCATAGATTTCAACATTCGTTGTTGAAATAGACGTTTTCGAGAAATAGAAGGAAATGATGGACTATAACACTGTTGTTATAGTAAATGATTTCCGAAAGGAAATTTTTTATATAGTATTGGGATTTATATATCTATTTTCATTTCGAATCCCTATACTAGTGATTTGGGTCGTCGTAACGATGTTTTACGCGACATTCGTTTTGACTCAAATAAATGCGTTTAAGCGCACGTTTTCTTTAAAGAATGAAATATATACTTAATTTCGATTTAAGCATATTGAATATTTTCCAAATGTTGAAAATAAACAGATTTGTGAATTACTTATTATTAATAAATATGGAAATGTTTTTCCAATATGAAGTGAATATTTTGAGATTTTATCTTTTAAAGATAAATTGAAAATGAATATTAGAAATCGATTTGGAAATCATATATTCATAGATATTTTGGAATTGTAAATTCACTATGGAATTTATAAAAGAAAGGGAAATTTATTTAAAAATAAACGTTGATTTATTTTTGAAGTGTGGGAATAAATTTTCGGATTTGGAACTTAAGTATAAAGTAAATCGGTAAGGATTTGTTTAATCGGTTAAATGAACCATTTTGAAATAAAAGTATTTCCGCGTAAGGAAAATGATTGAAATTTGTTTTCAAAAGTGGTAAAGGTGAAAAGTGATTTGAAAATTTGTTTTCAAATGGTTGAATTGTGGAAATTATATATCTAGTAAAGATATTTTTGGAAAATAAATAATTTAGGAAATTATTTGGAATCTGGTGATGTTTTGCACGCCTATTGATAGTTAAATAACCGACTATCAATATTTACCTTTAAATAGGCATTCGTTGTGATTTGTTTGAATTTGAATGCTACACTTATTTTTAAAATAAGTGCTCACTATTCGGGTTAGCCGGGAAAGGACCTTTGGGTCGTATAACCCATTCCGAATATGTGATACGTCGTTATGGATTGCATTTGAAGACCGGTGTTGAAGACCAGATATTTATGAAAACGGAAGGATTACCGTCGAATGTTTCTGCATCGGCTGATCCCTGATATAGAAATTTATTACCCTTTGTGATGGGAAGTCCGTTCGTGATTAGTGAATATCCGGATTGCAAGGACTTCTTTGTAAGTGCCTTCGGTTCCGTCCGATCCCGGAATGGACTTGTATGGACGTGTGTTTGACGTTACAATTTGAGATGTAAAGCTGGTTTCTATCAAATATGTTCCCGTTGGTGGTGGAGAATTTATTCTCTTAGCTTAACACACTTAGAGGTTATGTAGTTGATGGTTACTAGTGATACATTCCCAAATTGGTAATGTGGCATATGAAGTGCTGTTGAGCATTTGATGATCAAAGCACAACTTTTGTATAAAGCGTGGCTTTGTGGACGAGACTTTGTCGGACCTCACAACCCGGAAATGGTCAAAATAGGAAGGATGCGGCATGGTTATTAGGGGGTAGCGCCCCTTTAGTGTATGTCATTCCTTCTGGATAGAGGTGGTATCATGGTATGGAGCCCAGATACTTAACCTATGTTGTTGTTGCAAATTTATTACTTTGTGGTTGTTGGAATCGAGGATCCTCAGATATAGATCGGTTACGATCGAAGAATGACATATTCGTGTCAGTAGTTACCCAGTTTGAAGGGTAACCCGGCCTTGTGTTGGCAGAGATCCGGTTAGGTTCTCGGGTCGTCTTTCCAGAGGCGTACCCATGTGGTAATGGGAAGTTCCTTGGCCTGACCGTTTGTTGGAAATCCAAAGAAACAATACGAACCTTGTACGGTTTTAGTTGTATAACCTGCCATGGAATGTGGCGGTAACCTGCTATTGAACATGGTAGCTATAGTAGGCATACGATAATGGTCGTATGTTGGCTATGATTTATATCTTTACTTTCGAAATATTTTTTGCACTATGCACTAGTAATAATATCAAATGTTTCTTTTTAATGCGTATCAAGCATTTTTGACTATCATAAGGAGAAATCTCCCCCGATTCTGCATTTGCATTGTGTGTCTGTGCGGGAGGCCTTATGGTAGTCTTATTTTCCAAAAAGCATTGCGAATTTGTTTTAAAAACATTCCTGTTGTTTGTTTTAAAGATAAACCATTTTATGTTCTCACACTAGTCACATGACTGACCTGGAGTTTATTGTTTCCTTCCTAAACTTTGGGTGACCACCAATTTCCACACGGGCAGTTAAGAGTCAGGTTTATCAAGATATTCTAGAATTCAGGAGTTGCTGGAGGCAAGCTGGATGGCATGGCGTATTCACTAGTATATAGTATTTCTTTTCCGCGGTTTGTTGTTGTACACTCTGATGTAATGTGATGTAATATGATGTAATGTAATAACTGATATAGTTCTTTGTTTAAAGATTATTCATTTATCTATTATATGTTGTTCCACTGCGATTGTGAGATTCTATCATTGTTTTTGTTGTTTTCTTTTTCTTTCTTTCTTCTTCTACCCTTTTCTTCTTCTTTAACCCTAAAGACTCATAAGTTTGTTCCTCTTTAGCTGGATTGTTGTGGAATGTTGCCGGTTCAAAGGAGTACGGATTTTCGGGCCTTTACAACTTTAACCTTAGGCTCCATCCTTACTCGAGATTCCTTCATCGTTTCATCCAATTTTGAGCAAATTTGATTTCGTTTTGCCTGTTTAATCGACTAATGCCTAACTATCCTAGAATCACTTAACTAACAAGATCAAAATAATTCATTCAAAGATACAAGGCATTTACATGCATTCATACATCATGATCATGCAAATCAAAAATGTTTAATACATAAAAATTAGCCTAGCTTTAGCATTTATACAAGAATGACTATATGATCAAAAAGGTTATTAAATCACCAAAATCTATTTTTAATATTTTTAATTCATTCATAAGCATATATAAACATATAATTAAAGTTAAAAATCATCTAATTATGTTTATTATATCAAAAACATGAAATTTAACTACATAAACAAGTATATAATAGTGAAATATCAATAATCACTCACCTCGTAACCAAATCATCACTTAATAATCCAAATCTAAAAATGGAAAGTGATATCAAATCAATGAAAAATGATAATCTCCGATCCCTTTATACAAATTACCCTTGTAATAATGGGTTAGGCTAAGAATAGTATGAAAAAAGGATGGATTTTGAAGAAATTTGGGTCAATGGAAGCTTAGAACTATGTTAGGGAAGATTGAAATGATTTGAAGTAGTCTCATCATTCCTCCATAGGCTCCAATCCTGAAATAGGTTAGTAGGCCTAAGTATGGGTTAGCTTAATTACCCATTAAGCTTGGCCAACAACAGCCGAAACTTAAAATAGCTATACATTCAAATGGTGAGTTCATTTTACTATTATGACCCTTCCACGGAACGGAAAACCATCATCCTAAAGCAATGGAAATGCTTTTAGACCCTTATTCGACTCTAATCAAAAGTTATAGCTCATACAAGATTTACAGGGTCAAAATGATAACGTAGAAATTCGATAAAAATCATAGATGTGGAAAATGTCCCTAGGAGTCACTTTTCAAAATTTTATATTAATAAGACCTCGTATGAATTAAATAATAATATTTACAATCCTCTAATACGTAAAATATGGATTGTTACACTCTCCCCATTTAGCAATTTCACCTTGGAAATCCCTGTACAAATCAATGAATAGTCAACCATAGTTACCCAGCATGCCTAATAATCATATGCACCAATCAAACATATTAGACAGGCAACCAAGCAATCAATAGTGTAAACAAATCTATCCTAGCATAAGTGATAGTAAACTATACTATATGATATCAAACGTGAAAGTAAATATGATAAACAATAGGACTTACCATGCAAAGAGCTTTGGATATGCAATCCTCATGTTCTCCTTAGTTTCCCATATGCAATCTTCTTCACTTTCATCCTATTGAACCTTTACTAACTTCACTGTCTTCCTCCTAAGCTATTTCTTATCACGTACGACGATACAAATCTGTCTACGAGGTCTTGAAGCTTTTGATTCAATCTTGATATCATCAAGCTGATCTAGTGCAATCATTGTGCCTGAATCATGCACAAACTTCCACAAATGAGAGAAGTGCAAGACATTATGCATGTCCGCCATCTTCTGAGGTAGGTTAACCATATATGCTAGCTTCTCGATCTTCTCTACTATTGAAAAAGGACCTATAAATCTCGGAACCAACTTTCCTTTACTAACAAATCGAATAACAATTCTTCAATAGAGAATCTTCACAAACACCATATCATCGACATAGAACTCCAAACTCTACGTCTCCTATTAGCATAGCTCTTCTACCTATCTTGAGCAGCTTTCATTCATCATCGAATGTTGTCAATCTTCTCCGAGATTTCTCTAATCATATTTGGCCTAAGTATTAGTTTAACTCCCGCTTCCTGCCAACATAAAGGGGAATTACACGGTCGGCTATACAATGCTTCATATGGTGCCATATAGATACTAGACTGATAACTATTATTTTATGCAATTTCTACCAAATGTAGAAGATCGTCTTACAAACCTCTGAAACAAAGAATGCAAGCTCGTAAGAGATCTTCCAATACACGATTCTTAATTTGCCCACCATTTTGTGGGAGATACACTATACTGAGATGTTGCTTGGTCCTCACTATCTCTTATAAGCTCTTCAAAACTCATTAGTAAATAAGGAGTCTTAGTCATACACACAATGATCTTTGGCACACTATAGAATCATACAACCCATTTCACATACAACTCAGCCAACTTAGATGCCATTCTACTAGACGTAATGTGTATGAATTAGGCACTTTCCACCAATTTATCGACTATAACCCAGATGTTATTGTACTTTACTCTGGTTTTCGGCAATCCATCTATAAAGTCCATCGATATATTTTCCCATTTCCATTTAGGAACTTCAAGTAGTTGTAGCAATCCACTTGGGTTCTTCTGCTCTACTTTCACTAACTGGTAATTCATACACCTTGAGATAAATGCCTCGACGTCCTTCTTCATCCCTTCCCATTAATAGGTCTGCTTCGTATCATGGTACATCTAATTACTATCAGGATGTATAATCAATCTCACATGATGGCATCCTCATTTTACCTCATTCCTCAACCCATCAACGTCAAGTACACATGATCTCCCATCCTTACAAAGCCAACCATCTCGGTTAAGTCTGTATTACTTTGGATCTTCAGACAATACTCCTCCTAATTTCACCCTGATTGTAACATCCCTAATTTTTGAATAACATTATTCAGGATATTTAATTAGATAAATTAAATAGAATAATGTAAATGTTAAGTGATAAGGGGATTGAGATTTAATAAATTTAGGTGGTCGTGCTTATTAATAAAAATGGGCTTAAAGAATGGTTTATAGACTAGATAAATTATATAAGGGCATAATAGATATTGGCCTCCCATGACTTTTACCCTTATATATATATTTGTGTGTGTCCCCTAAGCCATTCACATTCATTATCACTTTTCATAAATAATAAACATAAGCAAAAGAAAGAAGGTCGGCCATTAATTGGACGAAAAGAAGAAGATACTCAAGGAAAAGTTAAAGAATTAAAGAAGGGAATCAAACTCATCTCAATCCATTTTACTTATCAAAGATTACGGTGAATAATAATTTCCATCTCGATTTGCTAAATAAATGATGCTTGATGATGATATGCTTGAATTATGATTTGTTTAAACTTAACCAAGACTGTTTAAATGATGGTTCATACGGTTTTAGACCAAAAACCGTGTGATATTGATGTTTAAATGCCATGGAAAAATTATATGTTATGCAAAACATATTTTTAGAGTTGGGTTTTAAGTTTGATAATTTTCCAAGCTTTGGAAAGATTATTATGAATTTTTGAATAAAAACATAGCACGTTGGATTTATAAATTTATTTCAAAAAATATATTGAGAATTTGGGTTTGAAATTTAGATATGTTACATAACACGATCAAAGTAAATTTCTACAATTTTTGGGGATTTTTCTTAAGTGATTTGATATAAAATTAAATTATTTTTAGAAGAGGATCTAAATGTTTTAATTGTATTTGCAATGGAAAGTTTTATCATTAAAATTCTAAGCTTGATATTTATCCAAATAAAGTGGTTAGTTTTGAAAAGAATGGGGAAAGTTAAGGCAACAAATAAGAAGTTTACAAATAGGCAGGTTAGTTGATATAAGTTGCTTAATTTGACATTTAACCCAGAAAAAACTGGTTCCGCCTCTATTAAGGGACCTTTCACCCCTTACCTTTCGCTTTTGTCATAGTCAAAACCCCATTAAGCCCAAACCAACACATAGGGTATCATCTAGGTGGTACGTAGTGGATTGGAGAAAGGTGGAAGGTATGGTATTGAAAGCATGCTTCTGACGGAGTCGATATCTTGGTTTGTTTTAAAAGTTAAGCGCCCACTTTGTTTTATTAAGCTTTTGACTTAATCGATACATATGTTTATAGAAGAAGTTTTATAATGGATTTTGAAGGGGTTGCCATGTTGTTTTAAAGAAAAAGGGCTTTCGAAGGAGTTCCTTTAATTGTAAATCAATGCTTTCAAAAGAAGGGGTTCCAACATAGTCAAAGCCCTACTGCCGATTCTTTTGCCTTTCGAATGTATTGAAGTCACCAGCGCTGTGGAAAGGTAGTGTTGTTTTAAAGATGTATTAAGATGCTTCGTAAATTCTTTTGAAAGGGTTATAGGTTTCGAAGGCAATGGCTTCAGAAGGGGTTTTGAAGTTATCCTTTAGTATTTTTAATATATGCTTTTGACTCAGTCGAAAGGGATGGTTCCGAGACCATCATAAATTCCCCAACATTTTTATATCGTAAAGAATAGTTTCGAAATAGACACTTTCGTTATATTTACTTTGACCCAAATGATATTTTTAAAGGTAAACCCAATGATGTCGAAAGGGGAACTTTCAACACTTTAGGAAGAGATACTTCCAATGGTTTCGAAGCTATGATTCTAATAATTAATAAGTAACACTTTATTATATTCGAAAGGTTTTGAAAGAAGGATTTTGAAGTATTTTAAAAGGCAGAAGTCTAATGTTTTGAAAAGAGATATATGCTTTCGAAGGAGGCTATCTAGTAAGGTCAAAAGCAAGGTTTCGAAGATTTCGAATGTATAGTTTTCAAAACAAATAACCCAATCTCATTTGAAAGAAAAACCATGGCATATTAATGAAAAAAGTATTTTAAAGTGGAATTTTTGACGAAGTCTTAATGGGTAAAAAGAATTAACCAAGTTATATAATTTGCGACCCTATATATGTATATATTCACTTTTTGTAACAACCCGGAAATTTTAATGATTTAACTAACGTAATTATCTAAATTTTTCATGAAGCTAAACAATAATATTTGGCATTGAAAATTTAATATTTGGAATACGTCTATTTAAACGTAGCAAGTGTCATATTTTCATCGGAAAATATGTAAGTTTGTTCAGTTGTGAAATTTTTTAAAATTGAAAACTGGTTATATTTGCTGGAAAGAAAATAGTTTTGAAATCTGAATATTTTTACATAATAAAAATATAAATCATTTTCTGAGTGAGACATCATATTTCGTTTCGTCAAATTTGGACTGTTCTAACCCCGTTCATCTTATTTTTGGTGTTTTAATAGCATTTTTGGCAATGAATATCAAGTTTTGGTAGGAGGGTCGTGTCACTCATATCTGTTACCATATTGCTCGTCTCATCACGCTGATCTCTGTAGTGTATTCATTTGTGCATTTCGGCGTCCGGTACACGATAAAATCTACGAAACGATTTACCGTATCGTTTCCGCATTTGGGCCTTTTGGGTTGTGTATTCTTTCGTTTGTTCCCTAAGATAATCAATAGCCACTAGCCATAAATATTTCCGAAATTCAACAGTTGGCTTTTTCTCTTCCCGCAGGTTGCTTTTATTAGCTGTTTTGTTCGTTTCCATTTCTCCTCCCCTTTTTATCTTTTGTTTTGTGCCTTGTTGCTTTCGAGAATAATATAATATAAAAGTTTATATATTTTACTGAAGCTTGTTCATCTTCTTTCCATTTCCAACCCTTTATTGCCGAAAATCTCCACCCTTGTTTCCACTTCAATACCCTCCGCTTGAACCAATCATGTGCACCATCCAACACCTTCCGGTCAGCCAAGTTTGTCCGCCCTCCACAACATCCGAAGCCACACGTCGGCACACCTACCCACTTCGTCTACCACCTGACCCTAAGCACAGCAAACCATCACGCAGCCTCACCCTCTCCCTCCCCCCTTCCCAGCCGACTGCCTTCCTCGACCCCCTTGCTCCACTGTCAGCCGCCATACACCAAACTCAATCCTCCACCTCCACCGAGTCTATTGTCAATGCACTACCCTACCTTTTTGGGCTTCCCTCCTCTACCGAACGTCTTCCACCCTCGGCCTCGCCACCCAGCATCCTTGAACCGCCTTTTCCCTGGAGCGTCACCCCTCCATCATTTGTCAACAACCATTTCCCACTCCATGCGAAACAACCACCTCAACCGAGGAGCCTCCACCACCCTTGCTACCTCAACACGCCATCCAAAATCCACCAGCAGTCAGCCCTCTTCCAATAGCCGAGACCTGAGCATCTCTAGCTCTTACTTCCACCACTGAACCCAATCCGCCTCTACCACACTCTTCGAACTCTCACTATCTCCTTGATGTGAGGCAACACCTAGCACAAACCGAAGCAGGCGACTTCCCTTCCCATCACCACAACAGCTTCCTAGCTTTATCACTTGAACCAATAGCCCGCAACAGCCTTGCTTCCCCGCCAACAAACTCGTGCATCCTCCTCTTCTTATAAAAAAGAGAAAAAGGTATATACATATATATATATATATGATGGATTCCATCGAGTTCGAATTCAAGTTATCTAATTTGTCACAGCATCTTCTAGCTTGTCGCTGCCCCGCTAGCTTGTGTCTGTATCCGTGTGTGTGTCAGTATCTCTTTCTTCTTTCTTGTTGTTTATCTGGCTTCGAAAGGTGAGCGATCACTCATGATTATTATTCTTATGTTTAGTAAATTGATTTCACATGAAACGACGATTGAAATATGTTGTTGAATTTGAATTGGTCGGTGAATATGATATGTTAACATTTAAAATTGTTTACCTATGACGTATGACACCATAACATGTTGTATATATTGTTTTTAAATTGTTAATTATGATACATGCTTGTCACTAATATGTTATGCTATTTTATATTATTATTATATGGTTCTCACATAGTAAATTTCCCTGTTAGTTTAGGAAATCCCTATGGGTTGAAATGATATATACCCGCACGATGTTATAGATTAAGAGAAATCGTTATGGATTGAAATGATAAATCCAAGCGATTTTATTGATTTTGAAATTTTAGGACTTTGGGTTAAAATGATATACCCCTGTAAATTTAAACTATTGTGGATTGAAATGATAAATATCTGTATCGCTTGACCATAGGATAGAAAATTATATAGGACAATGTTGGTCCATTTTGAAAATGATTTCCAGATTTTTTAGAAAATAAAAATATATGTGTTTTGATTTTTAAATACAATATAAATATTTTATTTTATTTTAATATGTGTGTAAAATTTAGATCTTTAAAGTTTATATTTGGAAATTTTAAATTTTTGAGTTAAGTTTTGAAAATGTAAATTCTTAGTTTTTACCTATAATTTTACCATTTTAATTATATAAAATAAGATTTAGTATAAAATAAATTTAATAATAAGATTTAATTTAATAAAATATAATACAGTAAAATTTAATAAAATTTAATTTAATTAGTATATACATAATATGTTTAAGTATTTATTTAAAATTTATATTAATATTTTGAAAATAGATTTTGTAATAACTTTAATAAATAAAGGTTGGAAAGATAAATTTAAATTGATTTGAAATTTAATTTGTTTAAGAATTGTATTTAAAAAGGAATTGATTTGAACTGATTAAATTTGAGATTTTAAAGATATGACTTTTTTTAACTCGATAAATGGATTCTGATTAAAGGTGATTAAATATTTTCAAATTTAAATATAATTGAAATTGAATATTGAATATGGATTTATATTTGTAATTGAAATTTTATTTAAACGTTATTAAAAATGATTAAGTGAATATTTTCAAATTTCAATAAAATTAAAGTTGAATTTTGAAATATAAATGAAATTTATCAAATTGAGTTATTGTATATTGTTTGAATATTTAAACTTTGAAATCTATTAAATTGGAAGTGGTTTAAATTTGTAGCTCAAATCTGGATTTGCAATCGATATAGATTAAAAACAGTTTTAATGAGAATTTGAATTGAACCTTTAGCCTTTTCTGAAATTGTTGAACTGAGATTGATTTAAATTGAATTTTGAAACTAAAGTTGATTTGAATTGATTTGTGAAATTGGAAGAAATAATTCTAATTTGAAACTATTTTTGATATAAACTCTTTTTAATATATAAACTATTTTTAATATTAAACTATTTTAATCTATAACCTATTTTTAAATAAAAACTATTTTTAATGTATAACTATTCCAATATATAACTTACTTTTAATATTCAAACTATTTAAGCCGGAACTGTTATGATTTAGATTTAATGGATTTAAATGCGAATACTTTGATATGATGGTTTAACCTATTTTGTGGTTATGGTTTTGGAAATGAATATGATTTAAAGTGAATAATGATTTCGAAATTGAATATAATTTCGAAAGTGATATGATTTCCAATGTCAATATGATTTCAAAGTGATACGATTTTAAAATGAATATGATATTTTGGTATGAAGTATGAACTATTTGAAATGAAAAATGACCACCTGAAATAAGCGTTTGATTGTTAAAGAGATTGGGAGCAGATATTGTCATGCTCTCTGCCAATATCGAAAATCACTTTAACAATTGTGCATGTGGTGGAGAACCCAAAATGAAGTAGGATGGTTTGGCGAACGTCTGTATGAGGTATGAACGCAGCCCTGACCCTCTTTGGTCAGCTTGATATGGTTGAAATAGGAGGTATACCAGGCGAACTTAGGCCGCTCCTCCGATGGGGACATTTCTTCGATACCATATGTTGGCGCCAAAATTGGTCACTAACACCCAAACGCCATTGAAAGCACCAACAAGCAGTCACAGATAACAGATTGAATATATGTAGAGATTATAAATATGAAGAACAGTAAAAATTAAGAAGAAAACAGTAATAAAAGAGGGTTTATAGTGGTTCTGCTGACTCCGGCCTCCGTTCACTCCTAGTAATTTCCTATCTATTGATATGAGAATCAATTACAGTTAAAAACTAGAGTTTTTAAAGCAATAATGGCAAAGTAGCGTTAATGGGGAAGTAGGAGGAGAACAGAATGAAGAAGCAGAGTCCAGATCCTCTTTTTTGAAGCCTCACATGCTGTATTTGTAGGCAAAACCTAGGTTACTGGGCTTCCTGAGTAGTTTAGGCCCATCGGTATCATAAGCGAACCTACGCCCTTCATCATGACTGACCTCGAGCTCTGTACATGCTGACCTGAAAATCCTAGGTATTAACCAGAAGTAGACTTATCCATAACTCGAAGAAAACGAGCGGCCGACCCAAAGCAGCTATAACATGCCGACCCTGTGATACGCCGATCTCCACTTCTTCTGCCGATCCAACCCTCTTTAGCTTACCCCAAGGAAGATAAGCACTGACCTCAGACTTGCCGAACCACCACAGGCTGACCCACATGAACTGATCCCTCCTAGGCTGATCCCATCCAAACCGAACCACCACAGCCTCCTACTTTTTCCAACCCACTTATTGCCGATCCACTTGCTGCCGATCCCTCCATTCATGCCGAACCAGGGATGCCTACCCGATCCATTCCCTTCCATGCCGATCTGGTCTAACTCGGCCAATCCAGAAATGCCGATCCAGATCACCACAGAGCCACATCTACTGACGCACTCAGGCCGAACCACTCATGCCAAACCACCAATGCCGAACCATATCTGGCCGACCTGCCTTAACTTTCACACCATGACCAAACCATACATGACCTCCTCTCCTCGATCTAGCCATGTACGACCGAGCCACCTTGATCGAGCGATCAACACCGAACCATCAATAACTGATCGTTTGTCCATCCAACTGGCTCGAACCCATCGTATTCCAATCTCAACAAATGGGTAGTCGATTTAGTTAAATCCTCATATCCATGGCCTTACCAAAAGGCGGGTTAACATTTTCCCCCCAAAACATGCCTTGCTACTGGAAGGTGTGTTTTGAATAGTCTCAAATCCGATACCCGAAGTCCATGTTACATTCATTACCAAGCAATTCCATCTAAATCCGATTATCTACTCCGTGACAGTTCTAAGTCTATATCTGATTCCGAATCCATCCCAAATCCACTAATCGAATCCACGATCTCTCCAAATCATTTTATCCGAGTGCGGGACCTCTTTGGGTCCTATAGTCCAAATCGAATACCTTGTCGGCTCCAAATCCTAAACCAAAATCCAAATTCGATAGCCGAGCTCTAATCCATCCATATCCAATAACCAATGACCAAATCCATGACCTCTCTGGATCGATATCCAAATTCGAGACTGCTCCGGGACCATGCCAGGATCCTTAGCTATTCAAAGCTAATAATAACCTTTTCAGGTTCTTGCCAAGCGTAATCCACACTCAACGATCTATGTGAAGTAATATCATGGTGTCCCTTGCTCAGTGTCGCTAAATGTTGAGTAGTATCGTGGCTTAAGTCCTAAGTTAAATCCTAGTCGCTATGGACCCTTGCCAAGCATAGTCCGTACTCGACGACCTGAAACTGATAGATATTATGGGGCCTAAGTCCTAGGCCGAATCCTGGTCTCTTCAGACCCTTGCCAAGCATAGTCCATGGTCGACGACCTTTTAGCCAAAAACCAGAGGAAAATCCAATCAAAATCCAATCCGAAATCCAAATCAAACCAGAAAAACAAATATTCATATCAAAAGTCCAAACCAAAATCCAAACCAAAAATCAAGCATTCAGACAAAAATCCAAATCAAAAAACCAACAGAACAGGGAGTTCAAACCGAACTCCAAAGTCAAGCAGAAAAAGCAAGTGTCTAAGCCAAAAAGATAAAACTGATTTCACAAACCAAAGCATCATGGTTTATCATCATCTCAGAGCATGCCTAGGGGTTGTCTCCATCCCCGTACATGAGTAAGTGACGTAGTCGTCTAACCAGAGTTTGCTACTTATTTCAAACCATCATGATTAGTTGATGACCAACCGACCACCATTCCTGGGCCTTGCATCATTGTCATTCAAGGTAGGCGGTGGCTTCTCCTATTCCATCGCTGCATTATGAGTTTTGACATATTGTCTCAACTGACCATTCCTTACATGTTCCTCGATTATATCCTTTAGATGTCGACAGCTTTTAGTATCATGCCCGTCCAGGTCATGAAATAAATGATGCCTTCCTGATGCCCTTTCGCATTCTGAGGGTTCCCTCCTTACCAGCCTTCGATAAGGTAGGAGATCCCGAGTATCTAGGAATATCCGCTCCAATGTTGCATTCAATCCTATATGAATGGAGAATTTTGGTTCTCCCCAGCGCTTCCTCTTCCCTTTATCCTTGTCTTTACCCGAGCTTTCACCGGGCGGTCATCCATCCTTAACCACGTTTACTTCCTTTGACTTCATATCTAAACATGCATCCTCTTGTCGGAGAAATCTCTTAGCTTCATGAAAGAATTCCCCGAGATCCATTGGTGGGTCCCGTATCAACGATACTCTGAAATTCGAATTATACCCGACTCCTGATACTACAGCCATCAAAACCATTGATGGATCCAACCAATCTACTGAAGCGATTGCTGCATTAAACCGAGTTAAAAATGTCCTAAGCGATTCTCCCATCTTCTGCTTCACCGACGTCAGTGTCATTACATTCTTCGGCCTCTTGATGTGAACTGAAACTATCTCAAAAACTTGTCCAACAATTCTGTCTATGTTCCAATAGATCCATCTTCCAGTTGTCTGAACCACATAGCAGCTATATCGGTCAAGTACAGGGGGAAACACTAGGCCATAACCTCGTCTGATGCCCCTAGCACTTCCATATACCTTGTGTACCTCATCAAGTGGTCAATGGGACCAATCTTACCGTTGTATACTTCCAGTGTGGATAGCTTGAAATCGGGTGGATTCCTAGCTATCATAATATTACGGGTAAATGGACTTTTGTTTACTCCCTCTAAATCCTAGTTTGTCAGACCTCCGCGAATAGTTAGCCTGATGATGTCAGCCAATCCGGTGTTTCCTACCAAGGGTTGCCTCCCATCTACATTTCCTAACTGCCCTCCAAGTCTACGAGGGAATTCTGGCACGTACTCCTCCTCACGTACACCTGTATTCCTGTTTCCGTCGGTCTGCACAACGCCATCTGGTATCACTCCATGGATTGGTCCAAACATTACCTGGTGGTGTGCCCTCGAGTCTAGGTCCATCCAAATTGGTAGCTGTTTGTTGATTGGGGGCTGCCCCGTGTTGAACCTCTCCATCTACTTGCCGATCGAGTCCTTCTGATCCAACTCCACGGATCTGAGCTCCTATTGTTCCTACTTGTGCAAATTGTTTGAAAATTGTCTACATCATTTCCACTTGCCTTTTCATCAACTGCTCCTGCATGGAATTCATCATGACCTGCATCTCATCCCTAGTGATATAGATCAACATTTGATTAGCTCTAGAGAAAGCCTCCTGACTTCCCTCTTGCTGACTCTTTTCCGTCCTTGGTCTCCTAGTTGATTGCCATGCCATAGTCTCCAGAATCCATGTTCCTAGGCCTTTAAATCAAAATTCAAGCTTCTAAATCGCTGAGTGCTAGATCTCTCAATGGAAGTACCAAAATGTTCATGCCAAAATTGGTCATTAACACCTAAACGCCATTGAAAGCGCCAATTCAACAGTCACATATAGCAGATGGAATATATATAGATGGTATAAATATGAAGAACAGTAAAAAATAAAAAGAAAGCAATAATAATAGAGGATTTATAGTGTTTCGGCTGACTCCGGCCTACGTACACTCCTAGAAATTTCCTTTCAATTGATATGAGAATCAGTTACAGTTACAATCCAAAGTTTATAAAGCAATAATGACAGAGTAGCCTTGATGGGGAAGTAAGAGAAGAACATAATGAAGAAGCAGAGTCATATCCTCTTTTTTAAAGCCTCACATGCTGTATTTATATGCAAAACCTAAGTTACTGGGCTTCCTGAGTGGTCCGTGCCCATTAGTACCATAGCCAAACTTATGCCCTTCATCATGACCAACCTTGAGCTTTGTACATGCTGACCTGAAACATCCTGGGTATTGACCCAAAGTAGGGCTATCCATAACTTGAAGCAAACGAGCGGCCAACCCAAAGCAGCTATAACATGCCGACCCTGTGATACGTCGACCTCCACTTCTTCAACCAATCCGACCCTTTTTAGACGGCTCAAAGGAAGATAAGCATCGACCCTATACTTGGCGAACCACCACAGGCCAACCCACATGGACCGATCCCTTTGAGGCCGATCCCATCCAAACCGAACCACCACAGCCTCCCACTTTTTTCGACCAACTTATCGTCGATCCACTTGCTACTGATCCCTCCACTCACGCCGACCCAAGGATGCCAACCCGATCCATTCCCTTCCATGCCAATCGACTCTAACTCGACCTATCCAGAAATGCCGACCTAGTTCACCATCGAGCCACATCTGCCGACCCACTCATGCAGAGTCACTCATGCCAAACCACCAATGTTGAACCATATCTAGTCGACCTGCCTTAATTTTCACATCATGACCGAACCATGCATGACCTCCTCTCCTCAATCGAGCCATGTACGACCGAGCCAGCTTGAACGAGCGATCCATACCAAACCATCCATGACTGATCGTCTGTTCATCCAACTGGCTCAAACCCATCATTTTCCAATCTTGACAAACGGGTGGTCGATTAATTTAAATCCGCCTGTCCATGGCCTTGCAAAAAGGTGGGTTAACACCGTATTTATTACTTTGTGATTGATTTGGTGGCCACCCCTCGATTAGATTATAAGAGTGTGTTCCGATGTGAGCGGTAGTAGCTGCTATGCATTACCAGCAGTACGAAAGTGCAAAAAGGTAGTATACTACCTTAGGCATTGCCTCGCACGCCTTTTCATATGCCTTATCACGCCCATTATGAATTTGGTTTGTGTCGTACATATGGATTTCTCACTTAGTATCCTTCCGGTTTAGTGGAGCTTACGGTATCTGTATAGACTGCGATATTTATATAAAATGTGTTAAGGGGGATATGGGTACACCTTAATGCTATTTTAATACCTTACTTTCCAGTAGACATTATCTATGTAGCGTATTGTATTATGTATTAGATATTTCCATTGATCCTCAAAGGATGGCATCCCAAACATCCTTTAAGTTATATTGCATTTCACTTGGACATTTCACTTGAGTTGATTTACTTGCATTAGAATGTTAATCCTGACTCGAGTATTTTGTGTTTTGCTTTATACTCGGTTCAGACTGAGTGTCACAGCATTTGAGACATACCTTTAGAGCTTGGAGCATTGCTTGGGAGATTTATCTTTTATCTTTTTAGCTTTTAATTATTCCAGTTATTTATGTTCAGACTTGTCGTATGCTTATGTATTAGAGATTCCTTTGTATTTGGATTTTTGTTGTATTTTGGTTTAGACTTTGATGTTCTGTAGTAGCTTCATGAACTACTATTTATCTATTTCACTGCTTATTTCTACTGCTTATGTTATATTACTCTATCTCTATGATTCTGTGATTGATTTATTTACTGTAAATGCTAAGTTTTGCCAAATATAAATTAACAATATGTTGTTTTGAACAATTCACGTCTGACATGTGTGGATTACTGTCGATTTGAATGGGTCGAAATAGTGGGTCATTACAAGTTGTATCGAAGCTCAGATTTAGGCAAAACTTAGCATATGAAGTAAAAAACTCATTAGAGATAGGGTAGTAATACCTTAGAATGAGTAAAATTAATTACAGAATCATTCGCGTTCGAGCTTGAAATCTTTGTTAGGATTCCATATGATTTGGATTTCTTTTGAATTTTGAAACTTTATCTTTGTTCTAAAATCCTGTCTTTTCTTTTCCTGTTCGTGTTCTTTTTGATATCAGAGCATCCCATACCTTTATTTCTGTTGATCTCCATAATAAATTTGAGTACATCATGCAACCTCAATTGGCAACTTCATCCTTATGTATGACCAATCCAATTGGCGGTCCCGCCAACCTAAGTATGATTTATAAAGTAGTGAAACTCCTTTACAACAAGTGTTGATTCACCAGAGATTTCTATGCCTTCGGTTTCGATGCATTCGATATTTTACTAGGGGTTATTGGTTAAAGCGCCATGATGCTGTTATCTTTTGCAAAGCCTGAATCGTTTCTTTAGTAGACGATTAGGGTAATTCTCTTGTGACCGAATGTTGATTGCCTTAGGATTATGCAGGCAGTTTTACCTTTTCGTTGATTCTTAGCCTAATGATCTTGACTCCACCTCGATTATTTGGGATTATCTTGATGTTTTTGGTGATGTCACTTCTCTACCTCCCAAGTGGGAAATTGAATTCCACATCGATCTTATTCTGGGAGCTGGATCTTGCTATTGGTTTTCACCAGCTTCGTGTAGCTGATGAGAGCTTTCTCAAGACAGCTTTCCAAATGGAGAATATTTTCTATAAATGGTTATTCATTTCCTTTTGTATTAACCAATGCTTTTGACTTCTTCATCGATCTCGTGAATCGCGTTTTCCGCGATGTTTTCAATATGTTTATCCTGGTTTTCGTCGATGATATTCCTGTCTTTTCTAAGTCAGAGAAGGAGCATGGATCTCATTTGGGCTATGTTCTGGAAACTCTTAGGAGTCATAAGTTGAAAGCCAAATTTTCTACATGCCATTTATAGAAAGATGAAGTCCGATTCCTTGGGCACATTGTTTTTGAAATGGAGTCTCGATTGACCTGGTTAAGGTCATCACGATTAATATAAGTTTATCCATCTTTCCGCTTTTGTAATTTTATTATCTTACCTTCCTTTTGTGCCTATCTTTCTAGTTAGTATCCTCTTTGATTAGGGTCCCTCTAAATTTGAATCTCTATCCTTATTCTAAAATCCAATCTTGAATCATCTTATCAGAGAGCGTATTTGTAATTGATATAAAAATGTTTTATATTGTGTTGTTTGAGTTGTTAAGTTTGAATTTTTAGTTTCGATCGATTCGTCTAACTAACGCCATCGATAGGAATTCCAAAACACCTAACAGAGCAAACTAACGCAATATTGTTTCCAAAATTTGTAAATGAAATAATTTTATGTATGACCATGTTTTATATATAAAGGCATAATTTTCTAAAATTAGATAGTTAAATGAATTGGTTGTTAGAAATAATAGTATAGATTATCATTTATTGTTTTGCCAATATTCCTATACCATTAACTATTGTTATATGTTATAAGGAGATGAAATTTTTAAAACCATGGTTTATAAATCTGATTTGCAAATGAAATGAATTTAAATTAAGGATTTGAGAATTAAATTTTAGTGCTTTTTAGAATTTGGTTTCCAAAATTTTTGAAAATATATATTATTTGAAAGTATTTTCGAATGGAAATTGTTTCCAAATAATTTTAATAGATGTAAGTCAGTACTCTCCTCTTATGTCGCTGGAAAACAAATTCGATGATGACTGTAGCATCATCGACATTCATTTTCGAGTCTCAAAATGGAGAGACCACTTAGTAGCTTTGCTATGCTTTTGTTCTAGAAAATGGATGTGATTTGAATTTCTTGAGTATGATTTGATGTATTATATGGGTGTGTGTGTGTATGTGTAATTTTATTCCGTACTATTCCATAACTGAATTAATAATATCTTACCCTATAATAGCGGCTGCATCTTCATCATCGAACCCTAGCCCTACGAACTTGACCTGCTCATCGGATCTCCTTCTCAGGAAAGAGAAGATGAAGATTATTGGCAAGAGACTAGATGAAAAGGTAAGCAGAAGGTGGTGGCTAACCCTAACTCAACCCACGTCCGTTTGACCTATGCTGATGCATTGAGATCTCAGGTATTCTCGAAGGAAAAGATTAAAAGTTGGACAAAAGCCATAGATTGGAAGGAGAGCATAGATAACAATGTCCGATTTTATGAAAAAAATATAGATGATATTACGAAGATTAATGAGGATGACTTTGCAGAGGCTGTTATTATGTGGAAAAACTCCGTATACTTATATATGGCAGGGAAAATACCATATTATATTCATTTTAATGCATATATCAAAAGGGAATGGAAACTATAAGGGGAATGGGACATATTTGTAAGAGAAAATGGTTACTATTTGTTAAATTTGATCTGGAATCAAACTATCAAAAATTATTAAAAATGGACCATGGTTAATGGACAGTAAGTTACTTTTTATTAAAAGATGGGAAGAAAATTTAAGACTGGAGCGTGATATGCTAGATTCGCATCCTATATGGATCGGCTTAATGAATCTTAATTTACCATTATGGAGCAGCAGAGGAATAAGCCAACTTGCTAGTCTTATAGGCAAGCCAATAAAGATGGATGAGGATACAAAACACCTGAGAAAACTTAGATTTTCAAGGGTCCTTGTAGAAATTACAGCAGATTCAAAATTACCTAATAAGCTACGTGCTAAGGATAATAATGGAAAAGAATATACAAGATGTGGAATATGAATTTGTTCCTCTAAAATGTACACAATGTCTATGTTTTGGACACACACAAATGCAATGTTCAAGAAGTAACACACAATAATGGAGGGTTAAGGAGAAGAATGTGGAAGATCAAAGTGCAAGTGATCAGAGAAGCGATCTAGTTGAAGTGGGAAGAACAAGCAACATACACACAAGTCAAAACGAAACATCAGATCAACCAAATATATTATAAGGCCCACAAAAACCTACAGCTGTTAATATAAACATGGAACTAGCTGACAAACAGAATACACATAACACAAACAACACTTTCACTAATTCAGTATATCATAGTACTATTGATAGTCAAATACACTTTGATTGTTCCCCAAGCTCTGAAATGAATTACACTGAGATTGATCAAACAAACCAGCAACAAGAGAATTTGAAAAATTCGCTCCAAGATAAGGCATAGAAATAGGTGCTTGATGAGATAGACCATAATGAAAAGGAACCTGAATCATTGGAAGATATTAATAAAATGAACATAAACATGGCTTCCAGTGATGAGGAGTTGAATGTTGATCCAAAAACAAGTACTTACACTAAACCAAATCAGGCATATATAGAACAGTTCAATAAGAAAGCAAGTAAGCATGATCCAAAGAACTTTGCTCCTAGAACCTTGAGGAATAATAAGGCATCACCCTCCCAATGACAATTATTTGCTGGAATTTTAGAGGTCTTAATAGTGACGAAAGACAATAAGACCTCTTTAATTTAAGAAATAAATATAAACCATCATTATTTGGTTTACTTGAAAATAAAATAAATGACGATAATATTGATAGGTTTTATTTTACTTTTGGGGCAAATTGGACTATATATCATAATAACTCTTCTACTTGCAAAGGAAGAATCCTAGTAGCTTGGTGTTGTGAATTCTTGTCGTGTAAACTGCTAGGCATGGATGATCAGCAAATAATAGTAAAAGCTACAAATACTAGAGGTTTGACGGTTCACATTACATTCATAAATGCTAGTAACTTTGCATCAATTCATTCAGGACTCTGGAAATATCTTATAAATATATCAAATCAAATAGATGGCCTTTGGTTCACCATGGGAGATTATAATAAAATGCTAAAGGCTGAAGATAAAGTTGGTGGTTTCACATTGAAGGCATCCCAACTGGAGGAATTTAATGGTTGTGTCGTTACTGTTGGATTGACTGAGGTTGCCCACATTGGACTGAAATATACATGGAGAAGTTAAAAAGATTGCTTGTAAACTGGACAGGGTGCTTGTGAATGTTGAGGCTATTAACTTGTTCCCTAACATGAAAGTAACTATTTTGCCTTGTTCTACTAGTGATCATTCTCCTCTCCTTATTGAACTCATTCAAGTCAACATAGAGAAGGTTTAGCCGTTCATGTACGCCAATTTTTGGCCTTTATGTAAAGATTATTACATGGCAGCTGATTTTTCTACTTTAGATATCTTTGAAGGTAGAAACTCATTTATCTTGATTATGATTCATAAAAACATTAAAATGAGACTCAAAGAATGGAACAAATGTAGAATAAAGCAAATAAACAAAATTACTCAACTTTAGGAAATCCTGGAAAAAACTCAATCTGCGCTGGATAAAGACCCTACCAAAATGAGTTAAGCAAAGAATTCTTTGAAGTACAACATGAACTAAAGAATGCTTTACAAATTCAAGCTATGGATTTGAAGCAAAAAGCCAAGGAAAAATGGTTGACTGAGGGAGTGAATGCTCAAAAAATTTCTGTATTAAAACGTCTCTTAGATAAATTTATAATAATCTCTATGATGTTATTGATGAAAAAGGAGAACATGCTAGAAATCTTAGTAAGTTGGAGGAGGAAGCAATAACTTATTTCCTTGACCTATTCAATGGAGATTATCCAGTGGACTTACCTGTTGTTAAAACTAGAAGTTTGGTTACTGAAGGGGGAAGCCATATGCTGACCAGGGATATTGAAGCAGGAAAATTAAGGAAGCTATTAAATCCATTCATCATGACTCCAGCCCAGGGCCAGATGGGTTGGGCTCTCATTTCTATGTAACCCACTGGAAAGACCTGAAAGAAAAATTAAGATTAGCTTATCGTAAGCTCTCGACACTGGTAGAACAATAAAAGAAATGAACCACACATTCATTTGTCTTATACCAAAGAAAGATAAACCAGCACAAATCCAGGACTACAGGCCAATTTCATGCTGTAATATCACCTATAAAATTCTAAGTAAAATTATCTGCAATAGGATTAAACTCATTCTATCTGAATGCATAGGAGAATGCCAAATTTATTAAAGGGAGAAGTATATCTGAAAACTCTTTGTTAGCACATGAACTGGTCAGGAACTTTAAGAAGAAGGAAGCTGATAAAATATGTTTAAAGGTTGATCTTCAAAAGGCTTATGAAAGAATAAATAGAAGATTTATCATTCATATGTTGAGGTGTATGGGTTTTCCTGGCAAAATATTGAATCTTATCAGAGAATGTATAAGTTAACCCACCTATTCAATATTAATCAATGGTGCAACTAAAGGGTTTATAAAGAGTAATAGAGGTTTGAGATAAGGTGACCCCCTATCCCCTTACCTATTTATTGTTTCAATGGAATTCTTTACTCTCCAGATGGAAATTTACACCCACAATAGCATAATACAGCCAGTATATAAAATTCAACCTCAAATTATACATCTTATGTATGCTGATGATCTTATTATTTGTTATAAAGCTAATCATACTGCTATTATGGGTTTGAAAGAAATATTTCACAAACTTGAACAGTTTTTTGGACTGAAGGTTAATGAGCAGAAGACAAAATTTTACTTTAATGATCAATGTAGAAACAAAGGGACCTTTTGTTCCTTAATTTTGAAGAGGGAGCTTCCTGTTAAATATCTTGGTGTGCCATTATCAACTAATATAATAACTGACAGGGAATGTGGAGTTCTAGTTACAAAAATAAGAAACAAGCTACAAAGCTAGAGCTCAAAATTATTATCTTTTGCTGGTAGAATTGAATTGTTCCACACTATTATTACATCTATGGTAAGATTTTGGCTACAAACATTTCAACTCCCTACTGCATCCATTGGAAAAATTGAGAGTGCTTGTGCTAATTTTATATGGAGAGGGAGAATCCACAAAGTCTTGTATCACACTCTATGCAAACCAAAAATTGAAGGAGGAGTTGAACTCAAAAATCTCAAGGATCTGAAAAAAGCTTATACACCTAAACTGGCTTGGAAAATTCTAAGTGGAAAGGGTCTTTGGGATGAATGGATGAGAAGTAGATATCTAAAAGATAATTTATGGATCAAAAAGTAGGATATAAATGCATCAGGTACATGGAACGCAATTCTCAGGGATAGAAGTGACCTTCAGAACCTGGTGTACAAAAAAATTACAACTGAAAAGAGCACAAGTTTCTGGCTTGATCCCTGGTTGAATAATGAAAGTGTTATAAATAAACTAGGATGGGATTGCTTTACTGCTTATGGAGGAAGAGACTTTATGTTGGAAAAATTATCCGTGATAACTCATGGGTATTCCCTTCTGTTTCTTCCTCTAATCAGATAAAACAAGAAATAATGAACATTCCTCTAAGTTCTATTATTGCAGTGGCTGACTCTTGGATATGGAAACCAAATAAAAAAAAGACTTCATTCTGAAATCTGCTTGGGGAAAAAGTTATGGAAGTGGAAACGAAATTGTACGGGCTCAATAGTGTGGAATAGAGCTAGTACTCCTAAAATGTCTCGAACTACTTACAAAGCTCTCATCCATAGACTCCCTACTATGGATAGACTAAGAAAATGGGAGATAATACAGAATTCGACTTGCGTTTTTTGTAATGTCAAAGATCATAAACATCTTTTCTTTTCTCGTGCATTTACTAGAGAAATTTGGGACAAAAAAAAGATAATTCCTAATTGTAATCTACAAGATGAATTTCTAAGTGAAATCCCGATCTACCTGATTAGATGCTGGAAATCCAAAAGCTTGATGGGAAAAGCTGCTTCCATTTTGCTAACCACTATAGTTTGGCATGTGTGAAAAGAGAGGAATAGACAAAATTTTCAAACTAACCACAAAAAAGAGCATGCAATAAGTGAAATGATCAGAAAAGATGTTCAAATAATCATGAAAAAAGTGCAAAGACGTGCTCTTATAGATTTATCAGTTGCTGAATAAGAGACATTGCAGAGGATGGGACTAAAAGTAGTAAATATTGAGATTCATTTGGAGAAGACATGGGAACCTCCGTGGTAGCTTGAAGGAAGATAAAGCAGTTTCTTTTACTTTTGTTTATTTTGCGATGCATGTTGAACTAACGAACTGATAGCTAAATGTAATGGGTCGAGCCAACCTTATTTAGAATTATTAATAAAGCTTTTACCCATTTTCAAAAAAAATATGTATCTACGTATGCATATGTATATTTATTTATTTCAAAATGGTTTGAGATAAATTGGAAATTTAACTCTTAAGTTTTCTGTTTAGTTATGGTTTTCAACTATTGAAATGAAGCAAAAATTTGAATAATTGGAGTGTCTAAAATGAGAATGGAATTGAAAGAACTTGAAACAATTGAACTTGGATAAATTTTATTTATATGATATTCAATTGCATTCTAAAATATATATAACTTACTTGAAATATTCAAAAAGTTAAAATGTAATGTGAATATGTAATTGAAGGTTATACAAGAGAAAACTTAGGTAATAAAATGTTCAAACTAAAGTTTGCTTAATGGATGTTGTAAATAAAAGGTAAAATTGTATAGTGGTCAATTACATTCGCAAACATTAATAAAACTTACTTGGAAAAAAGTTTGAATGTAATGAGACATGTAATTGAACAATATACAATATAAAATGTAAGTAATAAGATGTCCAAAATGAAAATTATATAGTTTTGAATTAATTGTTATATCTGGTACTATGTATTCCAAACCTATTTTTCCTTTCTGTTGCTTTTGTTCTCCTATCTTATTCATTTTCGGGGATGAAAAGTTGAGTGGGGGAGAGTGTACCGACTCAGAAATTTTAACGATGTAAATAACGTAATTAACTAAATTTTTCATGAAGTTAAACAATAAAATTTTGCATTAAAAATTTGATATTTGGAATACATCTATTTAAACGTAGCAAGTGTTAGATTTTCGTCAGAAAGTACGTAAGTTTGTTCAGCTGTGAAATTTTAGTTTAAAATTTAAAATTAGTCGAATTTGCTGGAAATAAAATATTTTTGAAATCCAAATATTTTTACATAATAAAGATGTAAATCATTTTCTAAGTAAGACGTCATATTTCGTTTCGCTAAATTTGGACTGCAGTAACCCCATTTATCGTATTTTCGACGTTTTAGCAGCATTTTTGGCAGTGAATATCGAGTTTTGATAGATGGTCATGTCACTCATATTTGTGTACCATCTTGTTCATCTCATCATGTTGATCTCTGCATTATATTCATTTGTGCATTTCGACGTCCGATACATGGCAAAATCTTTGAAATGATTAGCCGTATCAGTTCCGCATCTGGGCCTTTTTGGTTCTGTGTCCTTTCGTTTGTTCCTCGAGATAACCAATAGCCACTAGCCATAAATATTTCCTAAATTCAACAGTTGTCTTTTTCTATTCCCACCATTTTCTTTTATTTGTTATTCATTCTTTTCCATTTCTCTTCCCCTTTTTATCCGTTGATTCGTTCCTTGTTGCTTTCGAGAATAATATAATATAAAAGTATATATATTTTACCAAAGCTTGTTCATATTCTTTCCATCGCCAACCCTTTATTGCCAAAACTCTCCACCTTCGTTTCCACTTCACTACCCTCTACCTGAACCATTCCTGTCCACCATCCAACACCCTTCGGTCAGCCACATTCATCCGCCCTCCATAACACTCGAATCCACACTTTGGCTCACCTGCCCACTACAGCTACCACCTGACCCCAAGAACAACAAACCATTATGCAGCCTCACCCCTCCCTCCTCCCTTCCTAGCCGACCGCCTTCCTCGACCCCCTTGCTGTGCTGTCAGCCGCCGTACGCCAAACCCAATCTTTTACCTCCACTGAATCTATTTCCGACCACTACCCTACCTTTCAGGCCGTCCCTCCTCCTGCCGAACGCCTTTCACCCTCGGCCTCACCACCTAGCATCCTTGAACCGCCCTTTCCCTGAAGCGTCACCCCTCTACCACTTGTCAGCAGTCATTTCCTACTCCACTCTACACAGCCACCTCAACTGAGCAGCCTCCACCACCCTCGCTACTTCAGCGTGCTATCCAAAATCGACTAGCAGTCAGCCCTCCTCCAATAGCCGAGACCCGAGCATCTCCAGCCCTTACTTCCACCACTGAACCCAATCCACCTCTCCCACCCTCTTCGAACCCTCACCATCTCCTTGCTCTGAGGCAGCACTTAGCACAAATCGAAGCAACCAACAACCTTTCCCATCACCACAGCAGCTTCCTGGCTTTCCCGCTTGAACCAATAGCCCGCAATAGCCTTGCTTCCTTGCCAACAAACTCGTGCAGCCTCCTCTTCTTATAAAAAAGAGAGAGAAAGGCGTATATATATATATATATATATATATATATATATATATATATATATTACAAACACACACGCACACGCACACACACACATATATGGTTTTCATTGAATTCGAATTCAAGTTATCTAATTTGTCGCAACAGCTTCTAGCTTGTCACTGTCCCGCTAGCTCATGTCTGTATCTCTTTCTTCATTCTCGTTGTTCATCTAGCCTCGAAAGGTGAGCGATCACTCATGATTAACACTCTTATGTTTAGTAATTGATTTCATATGAAACGACGATTGAAATATGTTGTTAAATTTGAGTTGGTTAGTGAAAATGATATGTTAACATTTAGAATTATTTACCTATGACATATGACACCATAATATGTTATATATATTGTTTTTAAATTGTTAATTGTGATATATGCTTGTAACCGATATGTTATGCCATTTTATATTATTATTATATGGTTCTCACACTGCAAGTTCCATGTTAGTTTATGAAATCCCTATGGGTTGAAATGATACATACCCGAACGATCTTATCGATTAAGGGAAATCGTTATGGATTGAAATGACAAACAAAAGCGATTTTATTGATTTTGAAATTTTGGGATTTCAGGTTAAAAAGTTATAAACCCGTAAATTTAAATTATTGTAGATTAAAATGATAAATATCTGTATCACTTGACCATATGATAGAAATTATATACGGACGCCATTGATCTATTCTTGAAAATGATTTCCAAATTTTTTAGAAAAGAAAAATATACGTGTTTTGATTTTTTTTTAATATAATATAAAGATTTTATTTTATTTAATATGTGTATAAAATTTAGATTTTTAAAGTGTATAATTGGAAATTTTAAATTTATAAGTTAAATTTTGAAAATTTAAAAATTTACTTATAATTTTATCATTTTAAATTTATAAAATAAGATTTAATATAAAATAAATTTAATAATAAGATTTAATTTAATAAAATTTAATATAGTAAAGTTTAATAAAATTTAATTTAATTAGTATATATATAATATGTTTAAGTATTTATTTAAAATTTATATTAATATTTTGAAAATAGATTTTGTAATAACTTTAATAAATAAAGGTTGCAAAGATAAATTGAAATTGATTTGAAATTTAATTTGTTTAAGAATTGTATTTAAAAAGGAATTGATTTGAACTTGTTAATTTTAAGATTTTAAAGATATGACTTTTTTAACTTGATAACTGGATTCTAATTAAAGGTTATTAAAAGAATATTTTCAAATTTAAATATAACTGAAATTGAATATCTACTATTGATTTAAATTTGTAATTTGATATTTTATTTAAATGTTATTAAAAAATGATTAAGTGAATGTTTTCAAATTTTAATAAAATTAAAGTTGAATTTTGAAATAAAAATCAAATTTATCAAATCAAGTTACTGTAAATTGTTATAATATTTAAAATTTGAAACCTATTGAATTAGAAGTGGTATAAATTTGTAGGTCGGACCTGGATTTGAAATCGATATAAATTAAAAATGGTTTTAGCGAGAATTTGAATTGAACCTTTAACCTTTTTTTGAAATTGTTGAACTGAGATTGATTTGAATTGACTTTTGGAAGTAAAGTTGATTTGAGGTGATTTGTGAAATTGGAAGAAACAATTGTAATTTGAAACTATTTTTGATATAAACTCTTTTTAATATATAAACTCTTTTAATATATAAACTATTTTAATCTATAACCTATTTTTAATTATAAACTATTTTTAATGTATAACTATTCCAATATATAACCTACTTTCAATATTCAGACTGTTTAAGCTCGAACTGTTATGATTAATTAATGGATTTAAATGCAAATACTTTGATATAATAGTTCAACCTACTTTATGGTTATGATTTTGGAAATGAATATGATTTAAAGTGAATAATGGTTCCGAAAGTGAATATGATTTCGAGTGTGATATGATTTTGAAAGTGATTATGATTTCAAAGTGATACGATTTTGAAATGAATATTATATTTTGATATGAAGTATGAACTGTTTGAAATGAAAAATGACCACGATGTGAAACAAGCGTTTGGTTGTTAAAGAGACCGGGATCAAATATTGCCATACTCTCTTTCAATACCGAAAACCACTTTAACATTGTGCACGTGGTGGAGAATACAGAACGAATTAGGATGGTTTAGCGAACGTCTGTATAAGGTATGAACGCAGCCCTGACCCCCTTGGGTCAGCTTGATATGAGTAAAACAGGAGCTATTCCGGGCCAAGTGAGGTCGCACCTCCAATCGGGAACATTTATTCGAAACCATATTTATTACTTTGTAATTGATTTGGTGCCCACCCCTCGATTTGATTATGGGAATGTGTTCCGAGATGGGTGGTAGTAGCTGCAATGCAATACCACCAGTCCGGTAGTGCAAAATGGTAGTATTCTACCTTGAGCATTGCCTTGCGTGTCTTGTCATATGCCTTATCGCACCCATTACGAGATTGGTTTGTATCGTACCTATGGAGTGCTCACCGAGTATCCCACCGGTTTGGTGGATCTTATTGTATCTGTATAGACTATGATATTTATAAAAATGTGTTAAGGGAGATATGTGTCATGCCTTAACGCTATTTTAATACTTTACTTTATTGTAGAAATTCTCTATGTAGCGTATTGTAGTATGTATGTAGATAGTTCCACGGATCCTTAAGGGATGGAATCCCAAACATCCTTTAAGTTATATTGCATTTCACTTGGATATTTCACTTGAGTTCATCTACTAGCATAAGAATATTAATCCTGATTTGAGTGTTTTGTGTTTGCTTTATGCTCAGGTCAGACTGAGTGTCACAACATTTGATTTCACCTTTGGTGCTTGGAGCTTTGCTTGGGAGATCTATCTTTTATTTATTCAACTTTCAATTATTCTAGTTATTTCCAGTTATTTTGAGCAATTCAAGACTGATATGTGTGGATTATTGTCGATTTGAATGGTTCAAAATAGAGGGTCATTACACTTTGTGATGAACTCAAAACGGTACTTTGGGAAAAAGTAGAATAACCAATTAGATTGACCCAGTAGTGAATATATATTAAAGATATTTGCAGGGGCCAATAGGATCACAGTAAGCCGATGAAAACCGCGTAAGGGAAAGGATATTTGCAAGGGCCAACATGTTCATAGTTAGCCCATAAAAACTATATATAGTTGAAGAAGACAGTTAGATAGGTTTATAGTTAGCCTATGAAAAACTATATCTGGATAAGAAAATGGAATATTGGCAGATAGTCAATAGGTTCCTAGTTAGCCCATGAAAACTAAAGTAAAAGAAAGATATTGAAAGTTAGTCGATAGGTATAGTCAGCCCATGAAAACTAGGATAAAAGAAATGATATTGGAGTTACCAATAGATTCATGGTGATCCCATGAAAACTATATAGGTGGATAGGGATTCCATGAATGTTTAACTGGTTATTAGTCAGCCCATGAAAACTTTTAGGTTAATAGTAATCCTAGAAACTATAACTATGACAGATAGTCCAAATGAATGAGGATGGGTAATCCGGAATTGATTCAATTGTTTTGCATATCATCACATAATAATGTTTTGAATTGATTTAACCATTGTGGATGCAAGAGCACATAAAATGGTTTATAAAGGTTTTTAAGATACTAGTGAGGGGAAACCCGTCCCGCTAAGCGGCATGGTCTCACTCGATAACTAAATGATTTGAGATGGTAGATTATTATTCATACCAATCTTTATGTCTGACTCGATGTTTATTTTTTCCTCTTAAACTCTCGGGTATTCAATTGATTTTGAGTAGCTTGAGATTTGAGGTTTTCAAGTACCTCTTAAGACGAATAAGCTTCCGAAGTCATGCAGGAGGCATGTAGTTATTTGAGTTCTCTCTTATATGATTCCATTGTGTTGTTTTGTTAAGGCAAAGTTGTTTATTGCCTATTACATACTCTGATCACCAAGGGGCATCTTCATATGTTGCTCTTGAAGTATATTGTAAAAATTATATTTTTCTAAACATGGTTAACATTGTGGGATTACATAAAGAGTGTTGAAATGGGTTTTTGGAATGGAATATGAAAGTTGTTTTGAAAATTTTAAACTTTTTCTATAACCATGTGTTTCTGGTATGTCAATTTATCTAACATTACCGTATTTATCGCCAAGGATTAATAACTATGGATGACGCATCATCCATAACCGTTAGTTATGGTCCTCCAAATGGGGGATGTTACACTGATCTCTGCTAGTCTAGCATCTCACCTCTGGCTAGTACAGACCCGCTCAATCAAACTAGGTCTAATATTCAAATTTTCCAACATCTATAGCTCCAACTTACAATGAGGTCTAAAGTCATAACCAGCATTATACTCTAAGTACTTCCACTCTAGGAACATCACTCCTAAACTGGAATGTCTTCTACTCAATGCATTAGCAAGTGCATTCCCCTTACTGAGCATGTAAGAAATGTCAAATTCGTAGGAAGCCAAGAATTCTTACCATTCAATTGGCAGAGTTTAAGATCTTTCTAAGAGAAAATGTACTTCATGGACTTATGTTCAGTGAATAAACCTAACTACAAAGCAAACATTATTTCCGTTAACTCCAAATCATGAGTTGGATACTTAATTCTTGAGCGGTTTCAGCTGTCTCTAGCATAGGCGACAACTTTTCCCCTTTGCATCAACGCCGCACCTAGTATAATACCACTGATGTTTGTCTATATTGTAAGCTCCTCATTCCCACTCGAAATAGTCAGTGCTGGAGCACTCGTCAACCTTTCCTTAGGATTTAAATACGCATGCTCACACAAAGGTCTAATTCTTCTTTGTTAAATTGTTCAATGGTGTTGCTACCTTTGGGCAGACCTTGATGAAACATCTATAATATCCTACCAATCCTAGGAAAATCCTTACATCCGTAGCATTCTCTGGATGATCAATGGAGATACCCTTCTCAAAGACAACCTAACATAAGAATCTAACTTCCATCCTCCAGAAAAGACACTTTGAAAACTTCGCTCTCAGCTCGTGCTTCCTCGGCACTTCAAGCACAACCCTCAAGTGTGTCTTGTATTCTTCCTCCATCCTAGAGTAGACCACAATATCATCTATGAATACAAGCATAAACTTGTTTAGTTGATCCCTAAAGACGTAGTTCATGAGATCAAGAAAGTATGCCAGAGCATTGGTTAACCCAAAATACATGACCAATCACTCATAAAAACCAAAAGTCATATGAAATGCAATGATCAGCACACTCTCCTTCACTACTCTAAACTGGTGAAATCCCGATGTCAAATCTAATTAAGAGAACACATTCGTACCGTAGAGCTAGTCAATAAGTCATCAATACATAGAAGTGGATATTTATTCTTCTTCATTACTTTATTCAGTTCACGGTAGTCAATACATAACCTTAGACCGTCCACCTTAGTGGCGAATACTATGGGTGTGTCCTACTCAGATATACTCCTATGAATGATCCCTCATCCTAATAGGTCATTCACTTGCACCTCCAATTCCTTTCGCACTCTGAGTGTTAATACCTTAAAGGCATAACTATCAGTCTGACATCCTTTACTAAGTCCATGCAAAACTTAATCACTTGGTGCGGCGGTAATCCGGTCAACTCCTCAAACACATCCGGATACTATCTCATGATAGGCACAACCCAACTCATCCCGTGAAACCTCGAGCAGATATATAAAGTTGACCATAATCTTTTCCTTTGATAGGCAGCCAATCATTACCGTCTACCCTCTCCACAGCTCCAATCATCACAAATAGCTTCTCGCAATCCACAACTACCACATTCTTCCTTAGCTGTCCGTCCCCAAGATAATCCAAAACCCAACAAGGCTCAAAAAAGAAATCATAAACAAAAGAGCATCCATGATTTGATAAGACCAAACCACGACAAACAAAACATAGGCTTGTAAAGCCTTCAACTTGGGGTCATTGTTACCAAAGGTCGGTCAGCTATTTTGGATTTCGGTTCCAATTTGTCTTCTAAATCACTAGATATGAAGGAATATGAAACCCCAGTATCGAACAAAACAAATATATGAACATCATAAATGAAAAGCATACCTTGAATAACTATGCTCTTCCCCTTCTCTTTCACTAAGGGATCACTGGACAAATTTGGATCAGCATTCAAATCATATGCCTTCACTACCTTTTTCTACATTATCAGTTCTGGACAATTTCTCTATATATGCCCTACCTTTTTACTGTTGAAGCACCTCTTGCCCTTAATTTTACAATTCTTACTCATGTAGTATCTTTCTCCGTAGTAGTAACACCCTAGAAATTTATTAGAAATTTAATAAGAAAATTAAATTTGGATAAAAAATGAGCTAAAATGAAATTTTCACAAACATCTAAAATTCGGCTACGAAACTTACAACATTGTGTTCATAGTGATTTTTTGGATAAATTTTACATATAACACTTTGAAATCAGAGTTAGTATGGAGAAGTAACATACGTTTGAAAATTTAAAAATAGAATAAATTAAATTACAAAACGTACCAAAATTAAACACAGTCAGCAGCTGACCACTAAGGTCTACCAGTCGACTAGTAAAGGTCGATCAGTCCCTATAAACAATCAATCGTTGAAGTAAAATTTTGGAGATCTGGAGTGTGTGATTGGGCAGAAAGATTGACTGAAATATTTTCTTTTCTTGCCAAGTAACTAATGAGCATTTAGGATGAAACTAAAGATTTCCTAGGGTAAATAAAACAATCAAAATCAATCTCTAACCCCTATAACTTAACACCTAAGCTAACCCTAATTTCGTTAGAAAATTCACTACAAACTAAAACTATGCCAAAATTCCTTCTCTCCACTTTCAAAATTTATGTCAAAAATAAATTTAAAAAAAGTAAAGAGAGCACTATAAGTCAAATCAAGGAGGGACAAGCTAACGGGTGATGGTTCTTCGATGAAGGAATAGATTTAGAGCTCGGATCCGAGATGAGCGGGAACAAGTTTAGTAAGCTGATTGTTATAATTTATTTTAACTTATTTTGTCTAATCTAAAATGTTAGTAGTTAAACTATAAACTATAAACCCTAATTATTTAACCTGAGATTTGAATTAGAAATTGAAATTGGTATAAATTGGCTAATATTGGTTTTACCGAAGTTAAACCCTTTTCTATTATTGAATTGAAATCCTAAATAATTGGTTAACCCTGAATTAAAAAAGTGTAATTAATCTGGCATAAATTTATGAAATTGAAATGTAAAATTTGTAAAATTTGTTTAGTGTAAATTGATGCCTAGGGTTCACTGTGTAAGTCGAATGGATAACATTAACAAATAACTAAAAATCGAATCATTAAAATCAGAAAACTCTTAAATCTACACCGTGAAGGTTGACTGTTCACCCTAAGCGGTTGACCATAAGAAGTTGACTGATAGGGTGTTGTAATCGATCAGTTAAAGACTGAGAAGCATAATCTGAACCTTGGCTCGAGGCCCGGGTTAAAATATAAACTATTAATTTAATATATAAGTATATTATATACAGATGTGTGGATGTTAGGGATAGTAGAGAAGATAGTCCTCTATAAGATGACGCTAGGACACTGCAAGGCTGGGTAAATGTACTTTACTCAATGAGGGTGAATCTATCACAAATGGCATTCATAGGAGATTCTACAGTGGACGCACGATACAGACTTATGGCTGATGAAGTGTGTAGGCCTGACATAATGCGACTCTTGGTATTCATTATTCTAACTTACCGTGATACTGTGTTGTTGTTGATGGATCCTAGCACGTGCAATAAGATGCATATTCTACAATCAAGATTTGGACACAAATGGAGAAGATGAGACATATTGGCAAGGCAGTATTGCGGGCTCCCCTTTGGTGCATAGTTGGGTTATGTGTAGCCATAGTTATGGGAAATTTATTTCTTTGTAGCTCTAGTACTGATGTTCCTATATTGAGTAGCTCTAGTAGTAATGTTCCCATATTGAGTAGCTCTAGATGTGGTATTCCCATATTGATTAACTCTAGTAGTGAGGTTTTCATATCGAGTAGTTCTAGTAGCGGGGTTTTCATATCAAGTAGCTATAGATGTGATGTTTCGGTATTGAGTAGCTTTAGTAATTACATTTCCATATCGAGTAGCACTAGACGCGGTATTTCCATATTGAGTAGCCCTAGATGTGGTGTTTGTACATTGAGTAGCTCTATAAGATATATTTCCTTATTGAGTTGCTCTAGGAGCAGTGATCAATCATTAGTTATTAAGGTTTGATCTATTTGATCCTTGTAGTAGCCTATACAAATTGTAGTGTAGGTGTGTGTTGAATAAAAACACTTAAGTAATGGACCTTAGGAATGCATGAACACTTGAAGGACACCATAGGTCACTTAAGGTGGAATTAAAGTTAACTATATATGATCTCCATACATTAAAAACATGCTCATTCACCATACTTTTGTCTGGTCCACCCTTTTTCCTTTCTTTCCCCACCACAAGAGGATAGGGCAGTAGGTGATTTGGCCCAATTTCGATATGTAGAGAGGCGAGCTCATCACAAGATTTTCTTATCCTTTATTTACTCTTCACTATCTATTTATTGATTAGTCTTTGTATTTCTTTTATCAGACTTTGAGTGATATTTCTATATACTATGTATTTGACTACTTAATGTTTTTCTAAGACTGTATTTTGAGATATTTTCTAAGATGGATATTTTTTATATTTTTATTTGTTTCATTCCGTTGTGAGTTCTAAAAGTGTACTATATCTTAGATCATATATGTTAATTTTTTTAATCTCCATTATGTTATAAAAACTTGATAGCTCATACTTCTTGGCACCAACGCGAGTCTGAAAGTCACCCTAGACTTTGGATCCATGTGTCAAGGGTTCGGTTTGTCACATTTGGTATTAAAGTGAAATTCAAACTAAGATTGTTTGGAGAGAACATACTTGAATTTTTTTTTGAAATGAAGTTTTATTCGAAAAAGGTTTTCAAAATGTTTTCTAGAAAGTTTTTAAAAAGTTTTCCAAATTTTTTATATATTGTAATTTCACTCTCTCTTATTCATGTCTATACTATCTTTTTTCTTGCCTACTCTATCTGTAGAAAGTTGTTAATAAAATTCTTAAAATTCACAAATAGAAGATGAATTATCCTGCAGGGTTATGGTTAGGTGACACAACCGAGATTCTGGACATGAATGTCCCGATTTGGCTTTGACGGTATCTTAAAGCAAGGGGAAAAGCCAAGCTTAATCCCACTAGAGGATCCACAAAGAGAGCGACAGGTGTAGTTCCTATCCATCCACCTACCTCATATTTAGCTAACTTATGTAGGGATTTCTCTAGCCTTAAAATGAATTTGTATATGGGGACTAAGTCATATGTAGATTGAAGCACATTGATTCGTTCTTGTGATAGGATCTTTGGGTTGATGGTTCTTGCTGATGAGATGAGGAGACGTTTGGCTACTTAATAGTTACATGGTAAGGATCTTAGTTGGTGGGAGGTAGTTGAGGCAGAGACTGAGGGAAGAGGGATCACTTGGGGAAAGTTTCGAAGATGCTTTGAGATCAAGTTTCTTTATAGAGTAGAGGAAGGAGTGCACTTAAATAATTTTATTCAATTGAAGCAAGGAGACAAGTCAGTAAAGGAGTATGTTAACCAGTTCAATGAACTGGCTTGATTTGGAATGGAAACGATCGATACCCCACATAAAAGGCTTTGAAATTTGTTAACGGGCTAAAAAAACCTCTTCAATGTTTAGTTTTGATTCATATTCCCATAGATGCTACATATGAGGGTTTAATGGAGATGGCTTTGCTAAATACCATCTCCAAGGAGGATGCGAAGGAAAAACCCAAAAGACTAAAGGGAAAGCGCATCCACAAAATTAGTGCAAGAGAGGATTTGAACCTAAGGGAAAGATCAAGAAGCAGGGCATGCATGCAGGACTTATGGCAAGAAGGGTCATTTCGTAAAGGAATGTAGGTCAAAGGGTTTAAACATGAGTTTATAATTGCAATCAATTTGGGCACATAAAGCGGGAATGTCCAGCATCTCAAAAGACCTCCACCCAGGTGGTCCCAGCTTATGCAATGAATGCAGCACCTAGCTTGAGTACGCCACCAGTTGTAGATAAGGTAAAGTAGGCTGCGATCGAAGATGTGTTGACTTTATTTGTTTTATCCATTTGCTCTTTATTTGACACGGGTGCATCACACTCTTTTATATCTAGTGGACTTATGGACGAGTCACACCTAGACATTAGGATAGTTACAAACCCTGCAATTGTTTCAGACTCTATAGGAGGATCGGTCTATTTCTAAATAGTACATAGAGGTTTGAAATTATTTATTTTGGAGGTCGAGTTTGATTGCGATGCTTTTGTTTTAGGATTTTCTAGGTTTGAGTTGATACTGGGCATGGATTGATTGATGATGTATAAGGCTATATTAGATTGTGATAGGAAGGTTGTTAGATTGAGTACGCGTAGTGGACGTAGCTCGAAGGTTTATTTCAATCCTTGTGGATCGGTTATATTGAGCTGCTTATATTCTTTAGAACCTATCAATGATAAGCTAGATTCAATGCCTGTAGTTAGAGATTACCCAAATTTATTTTTCGAGGTTACCAGTCTCCTACCACAATGAGAGTTTGAGTTTCAAATTTACCTTGTAGAGAACGCCAGACCTATTAACTTACCCTTAGGGCATGTCTCCTAAGGAGAGATGCTAGTTGAATAAATAAGTAAATAAGTTATTGCTAAAGGGCTTTATTAGGAGGAGTATTTCAAAGTGAGGAGCACCAGTCATCTTTACCACCAAGATGGATGGTTATTTGAGACTTTGCGCTGAATATAGCGAGCTGAATAAACTGACAAAGAAGAATTGGTATCCACTACTCCATGTAGACGATCTCTTTAATCAATCGGTTGGAGCGGGAGTGTTCTCACAGCTTGATTTGGCTATCAGATTTCACTAATTGCATATAGCTGAGGATAATATCAAGGAGATTGTCTTTTGTACACTTGATGAACATTATGGGTGGTTAGTCATGCCTTTAGGACTGATCAATGCACCGCCTACTTTGTTGATATGACGAGCCGAGTTTTCTAAGGGTTTCTTGACAAGTTCATCGTGGTATTTGTGAATGTTATTTTGGTCTGTTCAAAAAGGGAGGAGCAACACACATTGCATTTAGAAGAAGTACTTAATACACTCCATGATCATAAGTTAAAGGCAAAGTCTTTGAAATGCCACTTTTAGCGAGAGGAGGTATGCCTTTGGGACCTGCAGTCTTCAAAAGTGGGCCAACAGTTGATCCCAGTTGCAACAGTTCAGGATTGGCATGTGCCGAAGAATACCATAGAAGTGAGGAGTTTCTTTGGCTTGGCAAGCTACTATCGGAAGCTCATTAAGGACTTCGCAAATCTTTGCCCCACTAACCCGCCTCACTAAGAAAAATTTAGTTTTCTTATAGGACATAAAGTGTGAGGATGCTTTTCTTAAGTTGATGGAGGCATTGCCTAAAGCACTTGTTTTTTCCTGATGGTGCAAAGACATTCACTGTATATACCAATGCATATGGCATGAGGTTGGGCACAGTTTTGATGCAAGTAGGAAGAGTATTGAGATAGGCTAGTCGATAGTGGAAGGACCATGAGGCAAACTACCCTACCCATGATCTTGAGTGAGCAACCATTGTCTTTGCATTCAAGTCATGGAGGCATTACCTTTTAGGGGAGTGTTTTGAGCTATATATGGATCATGTCTTTAAAGTATTTATTCTCCAAGAAGGACTTGAATTTAAAGCGGTAAAGATGGATGGAGTTTTTGTCATCATATGATTTCAATATCTCATATACCCTAGGAAAGGGCAATGTAGTGGCCGATGCCTTGAGTAGACAACATACAGTATTGAGTCCTTTATTCTTGGACTGGACGCATTTATAGTTTATTTCTACATTTGATTTATGACTATCATCAGATATTACCTTAGGATTGCTAGTAGCTTTAGATGTGCAACCTATACTTATACAATGTATTGGATCCATTCAGATGTAAGACAAGGAGTTAGTAGATATTTTTTGAGAAGCTTGATAGAGGAGAGCATTTGAGTCATTTAAGGTGTTATGCCACTGACTTGAAGGGATCTTTATAGAGAGATGGTAGACTATGTGTTCCTCCCATTATGGAGTTGATTGATATGTACGAAAGGTGTCTCATCATTCAAGGATGACCGTTCCTTCCGGTGGAGACAAAATGTGCCATAACAAGACGAGAGTCTTTTATTGACTACGTATGTAAAAGCATGTAGCGGAGTATGTAGCTTGATGTATGATTTGTCCGAGGTTAAAGGTGAAGTAGAAGAAACTGGAGATTTGTTTCAGCCATTGGATATTATTTAGTGGAAGTGTGAGAATATTTCTATGGATTTTGTCGATGGTTAACTGATGAGTTAGAGAGGGAATGAGAGTATTTGGGTCATAGTCGATCGGCTGATTGAGTGGGCTCATTTTATTCTGGTTATGAGTATGAGGACAATGATATCTTTGGCAGCTCTATATTTAAGGGAGGCCATTAGGTTACATGGAGTTCTTACTTGCATGGTTAGCAGCCGAGATTCTCATTTCACCTGCGAGTTTTGGAGGAGTCTATAGGAGGCTTTAGGCACCGAGTTGAGGTTGAGTACTGCTTATCTTCCACAAATGGATGTAGATACAAAGAGAGCGAATCCAGTTTTGGAGGACTTTCTTTGGATTTGTATCTTAGATTTTGGAGGTTTTGGAAGAATCCTTTTCCATTAGTTGAGTTTACGTATAATAGCCACTATTAAGAAAGCATTGAGATGATATCATTTGAGGCCCTATACAATAGACCTTATAGATCACTATCATGCTGGTGGAACACTATGGTAGGAATATTCTTGGGTTGAATATTGTAAGCAAGACATCAGAAGTAGACTGATTGGTAGAAGAATGAAAATACACAAGATAGACGAAAATCTCATTATGACAGGAGATCTATAGAGTTAGAATTCGCAGTGGGCAACATGATGTTTAAGAAGGTCTCACCGCTTAGGCATGTCATATGGTTTGGTAGTTTGGAAAATCTAGCACCAAGATTATTAGGACCTTTTCCTATTATGGAGAGGAAAGAGAAGTTAGCATATAGAGTAAAGCTTCCTGAGATGTTGGTGGGAGCATGATGTTTTCCATGTGTCGCATGTGAAAGTGTTTGCATGACTCAGCTACCGTAGTCGAGGCTAGTCAGCTAGAAAGGGGTGAAGGTAGAGAGGGATTAACTTGTTCATTGTGCATCTACATGTCTTCTTGAGCATGGAAGAAAGCGACATCGCAGAAAAGAAATCAAACTTGTTAAGATCCAGTGGAGGGATGATCCAACGGAGTGTACATGGGAGCCCAAGGAGAAGATCTGACCTACCCACCCACAACTCTTTTCTCGTACGTTTCCAATTTAAGTTTAATAAGTATAAATTACTTAGGCATTAGGACTTTGCTTGGTATACCATTAGTTAGAGACCACTGGATGATATGGATGGTTATAAATATGTCACTAGGACATATTATGGATGATCGATGCTAGTGGATGTATTGGTTGGATTATTTCTTTTACACTTCCAGGACGGTATATCCACTAGATAGCGCACACACCAACACACACTCATATTATCACTTTTTTAATCTTATTGATCATTATGCATATGAATTTAATGGTTGTCCATACATGTAGAATTGCAAGTATACTAACTTAGGATGTTGCATATATTTTGGATGCATGTCATGAGCACTTGCATGACAGGAGGTTGACCAAATCAGCAGACCGCCTACTCTTTACATTATTATAGGTTCACATGCATTTCACACTTGCGTATGTACATATACCATGTTAGAAATTTATGAAAGACAATAGTGGATGATGGATGAGTAGATGGTTATAGCTATTGGTTGTTATGTATGCAAGTAACATTTTTCCGTCCATTGAAATTTCAGGGATGAAATCCTTTTAAGGGAGGGGAATGTAACTGTTACCCACAATTTTGGGTAAATAAAAACTTCCTGGAGAAGCTCCTAAAGTCGGTTGAGGGTCTTCGAAATTTTACGAGTGAGGAGAGGGGCTTCATTCTCTCAATTGACAAACCAAAAAGATGTGACCCTCGCTCAACCAACTAGTTACCTTTGTTAGCGGGCCACCAATCCATCGTCTTCAGCGGTCAATCCCGCCTACTCCGCATCTGTAGACACTACGAATGGAAGCTTAATCCTTAGGCATCACCATTTCCTTTTGAATTCCAAAAGAATGGCAGGCCCCAAAGCACATCTGGTCGATTCAATATGGCCTTCTACCGCATCCTCTCTAGAAGTTCCTATGCGCGGCTCCTCCTGTTTTGTTCTTGTATACCAGAATGACCGCCTCCTAAGACATCTCCACCTCTTCCACGTACCTTTTCCACACAGAATGACTGGACGAATCCCTCAAGCGACCTGTCTTCCTCAACAAGGCACCGAGCGCTCCCAATATTTTGATGATCCTCTGAAGCCAGTTAGAAAATCTCTCTTAGAGGCATGAACCAAGGTTGTGCCACCGAGCCTTCCTTGGTATGCTTTCCTAAAGTAGCCAGAGCTACCCTGACCTCTTCGGCACTTGCTCATCTAGTTCTTCATCCTAATCCATGCATCAAGTACCACACCTTCTATGCAATTCCATTCCGTAGTGGCCTTCCTCCCTCTCTAAGGCTTGAATCCATTGTCTACATGATCCTAGTATAATAAGTTGCTCCACTCTCACGTGACTGTCCGTCGACTTCGCCCTCTACACGGCTGCAATCAGGCCCTACATGTTTGCCTTCCGTCGGACGCCTGGGTCATTCAGAGCCAACACTGAACTGGCTATCTCGTGTGGCCAAACTACTCCTACATAGGGATCTACCTGATCACGGTGGACCAACAGCCTTATGTCCTTAGAAATTCTAAACCTACCAACTAGGACTGCCCGCTTAACCTGAAACAACTTTTTGCGAAGTACCCTAACCATTTCCAATCGAATTGCTTTAAAGTACACACCATTAGAGAAAACTACCTTTCCTCTGCCAATGGTACTCTACGCACAACACTTCCCTCACCCCCACCTTTCCAATCGCCAAGTAGAACACATGCACTACAACTTACTAAAGCTTACCGCTTTTCCTAGGTCTGCTAGAGACCCTTCTTACCCACCAGTAAGCAATCCGAGCCTTGGGCTCGAATCTACTTTCCAACAGGCTCTCATTCTGTGTTCTAGAGCCATGGCCTAGAGCCTCTCCTGCACTGTTGTTCTAGATCTCGACCATCCGTTCAGACCCTACATCCTCTATATATACTCAACGCCATTCTGTATGGCAAAGGAACGGATATAACGACAACCCATTTCCCTTGCCAACTCTCTCTCCCTCCAAAGACTCTCTAATGGTGGCTTCCCTGACTTCCATTAGAGAGAGGCTTCATCAAGCTCTACTACGCAACGCACCATGCTCCATCCACCAAGCTCTACCACTATTATTGCCTCCAACAGCAAGCTCATCACTCCTGCTAGCGACACCTCCTTCTAGCACCTACCTTCTGACCACTGCTAGCAACCCTCCTGTAAGAGGTCTTTCGTCGTCGAGACTCCTTCTCAAGAGACGACCCATCTTGTGGGTCATCCCTTAGGTCTCCTCCCTGTGAGACCCTTAGATTAGGATATTATACTCTTGTAATATTTACTCTAGTCTCCTTTATTATTCTCTTATAGCAGTCTATAGATTGTAAGAGGTCGATATAGTAAGGGAGAATTACAATAGATGTAGGTCGCACAGGGCCGAACAACTATATATCATTGTGTGTTTACTTTCTGTACTTAGTTCTCCCTAGGATCATTCTCTGCTGTCTCCCGCTATAAGCAAGTCTCCCTATCCTCTCCAGCCCACCATACTCCCTACCATCGGCAAGCACCTCCATCCGCTCTCCCCATCTGAATCCATATTCCCCTCATGCAACGGCCCAACAGCAAAGGGCCATCCGACCGCCCTCCGCCTAAGGGTGATTGGCTACAACCAACCTTGTGGCTTAAGCAGGTTTGCGTTCTCCTCCAATGGCGAGCCTTCCTTTCAGGACCGACTTGTCCAAAAAGTAAGCCTAGTGTCGGCACGACGTATCCTCATCGGCGAGATCGTATTATAAGGTTTGGTCAAGTTTTCCATACTCGTGAAAAAAAATCGGGTCAACATTCTGGCGCTCGAAGCAGTGCTCGAGCCACCGACCTTGTGGTTAATAGCCATATTCTAGCACCCACCATAAGGCCCGACCCTACAGCTACAAGGTTGAAAGCCTCACAGCAACGACCTTGTCCTGCATCAGCTGACATCCCAACTTCTGCCGCAAAAGTCTCTAGATCCACTTACTCCAACTAAGAAAAAGGAAGACTGGCCAGAAGAGAAAGGAATTCAAATTCCTGTTCCATATTCCGGTGTTCCCCTGAGAGATGGGGCCTCAATCTCGTATTCCCTTGAGATGTGGTGTCATTCACGCCTTCAGTCCTTCTGCATCCTCACAGTGCACTCCATGACTTCTGGGTACTGTGGTGGTCGGTAGAGCACCCCCGCTCTCCTTCGTTCTCCCTTGCAGTATTGGCAGGCGACCCAAGGGTGGTACCTATCAACCTAAAGGACATGACATGGAGTCCGAAGCTTAGAGGCATCTTCCCTACACCCCTAGCAGCGGCCACGAATCCATACCCTTGGCCTCCTCCCGAGACCATTGGTAGCTGATTCGAGAATCGAAGGGAAACCCCGAAAAATCACCCAGATTTGCAAGCATCTCTTCCTCGGTCTCACGCGGCATCCCCAAGTGCGGTGTCACACCCCCTATCTTGGGGTCCAAAGCTAAGTGCAACATATGCTATAGTTATCTATAGTATTTAACTATCTATGAAAAAATACGGTAGTGTTAATGGTATCCATAATATCAGAAGCACATGAATATGAAATAAAATCACAGATATCAAAATGACTTTTGTAGTTACATTTCAAATCAATATTTCATATTTAGTTACATAATCCCAAAACGATCCCTAGGTTTTGATTAAATATAATAATTAAAAATTACGCCAAGAGCAACATATGAAGATGCCTCCTTGGATGATCAGAGTACTAAATAGATAGACATATCCGTCTTAATTACATCACAGCGGAAATAACACTAAATAGCTCCTACATAGCTAGCTTTGTCTCCTGCACATCTTCGGAAGCTTTTTCGTCCAACATACTAAACCTGAAAACACTTTAACTCTCAATCAACTCAAATTAAATTTTGAGCTCCTAAGAAATTAAGGGGAAAATATAACTTTGAGTCAAACAAAGCCTGGTGTAAATAATTTTATTCCATCCCGATATACTGATATTAAGTGAGACCACACCGCTCAACGAAATGGGTTTCCCCTCACTAATATCCTTTTAAAAGCATATCGTTTACAAATCAAAATCCCGTAATCAAACTGATTATAACAGCAAGAGAAATGATATATATGCATATAAATTAGGTAATTAATGGTCTATCTATCCACACTATAGTTTTATCTGGCTTGCTACTAACCATTGGCTGACTCGGGCCTACTAGACATAATCAATAATATAACTTCTGTTAGATACAATACCGAGTCATCTACCCTTAACTATCTTCTTTTAGGGTCAATTGATCCTAATGGTTTTGCGAACTCACCAATAACCTATCTTTACTCTGTATATTCCCTTCTATGTGTAACATCATTTTAGTCCCATCTGTTACAAAGCCTCATACACTGGAATTTTGGAATTATTTTAGCTAGGGCTACTAGCTAAAGCATGAGGCGCGTCCCCATACCAGTCCCATCTGCTTTTTTAATATCTAAGTCATAAACTTAGGGTTAGCTACCCTATTCAATTTTCCTTGAAAACATTTCTTTCAAAACGATTTAACCCATTTTAAATCATACTTAAATAAGAAAAATATGCTCTTTGCTTAACTCAAAATTCTTATGTTATGACATATGCTTTACACAAAACATTGTTGATGAAATCTAAATCAATGAGATTTTATATCCCTTCAAATTAAGTTAAAACCCATTTTACTTAGAAAACTTTAGGCCATGAAGCCAAAGCAATACATTTGAAACCCTTGTTTAAAACCGTAAATAATACCTTTTGAAATCATTTAAAAGTACACTTTCAATAACATTACTTAAAACCTTGGACACCCACTGTCAAAACCATTTGACCTTATCTTTCGAAAGCATTAGAACCTTTTTCGAAATATTTAAAACATATCTTTTAAAATATTCATTATATACCTTTCGAAAGCATTGGGCTCAAATAAAGTACCATGGAAACATTATTTTGAAACCATTTAAAATTATTCCTTTCGAAACCATTGGGTCTAACATTTAATATAACCATTGGGTCAAAGAAAACATAAGTGAAAGTATCCCTTTCAAAAGTTTTAATCTAAGTAAAAGATTTGGGGAAGAGGATGGATTCAAACCCCACCCTTTTGAAACCATTCCCCCGAAACCGTTTCCCCCGAAACCATTTAAAAGCGGCTACCTGACCCTTTCAAAAGCATTGAGAAAGTGGCTTCAAAGTAAAAAGGCGAAAGCATCCCTTTCGAATACGTTATGATTCGAAAGGTATGAATGTGGCAGTAGGTACCAAATAGGTTCAAAGGTGGCCATCCTTTCGAAAGCTTCTTTTAAAACAAAAACAAACGGCAACTCTTTTGAAAGCTTCTTTCGAAAAACAAAGGCAGGTTAATTGATTCGAAAGTAATTTAAAAGTGGCTTTAACCCTTCGAAAACATGCCTTTGACACCATTATTCATTCCACCTTTCTCTAATACACAACATACCAATTGCTTGATATCATGTGCATTAGTTTCGAATAGGTATGAAAGGTCCAAATGGGATGGTGACAGAAGTAAGGAAAGGAAAAGTTGTAATTTGAAACAAAACTGATTTTATGCCTTTCAAAGTAATTTATTTTCACCTAACTTGTCTAATTTGTCAAAATATGATTGTTTTCCATTGCTTTACCAAAATCCTTTTCTAAACAGGCCGCCGAATTCACAATTAACAATTTAAAACATTTTAAGCAAATAAGCCCTTCTCCTCGATAAAATATATAAAACCTTTACGTCCCTTAACTTAAATAATTTTATAACCATAGTAAAACAATTAGGAAATTAGAAAAAAAATCATACTAATTCACTTTTAACACGCTTTTTGACATACATAAATCTCAAACCCGAGATCATTATATAATTGCCTTAAATAATTTAAACCCAATATTAATTATTTTCAAAATTCGTAATAAATCTACAAATACTTAGAAAATTATGAAACTTAAAAACCACTTCTAAAATAATGTTTTTGATCATGTATCGAGAACGCAAATCATATGGATGTCATTTAATAGGTTTCCCAATCTAAACATATCATAAATCTATATGAAACAATATAAAGCATCAACAAGCATATATATATATATATATATGTATATATATATATATATATATATATATATATATGCATCTAAACAAATACAACATGGCACGTAACTTGCAAAATTAATTCGGATCCAACTTGAAACCAAAATCAATACAGAAAATGATATTTAAGTTAATTATTCACCTTGGCTTGTGTTAAGAAGGTTGAGGTTTGCCTTTTGATTAATTTCTTCAAAATTGCTGCTTGATTCCTAGCTTATCTTCTTTTCGATTTCTCTTAATGGTGGTTGGCCAAGCTCTTAGAGTTTTGATTTTATTTGTGAATGTTAAAATGATTAAGGAATGTAGAATGGATGGGTTTGGAGTATTAAGATGAAGGACATTCCCATTTTACCCTTATCATATTCCTCGTACTACTTATTTTCAATTCTCTTTTGCTTATATATTCATTAAAGCATATCCTCTTATTAATTAACAAATCTCGATCCCTTAATTATTAACATTATTTATTTAATTTATCCAATTAAATATTGTAAATAATGATACTCAAAATTAAGGTCATTATAAGCTCCCCTCCTTAAAGAATTTCATCCTCGAAATTACGAAACAAGTCAGGATAAGTATCTTTAATCTTGCTCTCAGTTTTCCAAGTATAGTCTCTCTCGTTGTCACTTCACTGGACTTTGACTAATCGGACTATCTTGTTCCTTAGTCTTTTCTCATCTCTGGCAAATGTACGAACTGGTTTTCTAACTATAATCATATTCGGTTCCACTACTAAATCCTCTAGTACAGTGGTGTAATAGTAGTCTCTCGATCTCGAATACACTTCCTTGGATGAGAAATATGGAAAAAATTATGGACTCCTGCCAAACTACTTGGTAACTCTACTCTATATGCGAGTTTCCCGACCCTTTCTATAATAGGAAATAGTCCAATGAATCTTGATGCCCATTTTCCTGATTTTCCAGATCTGATTGCACCTTTCATCGGTGACGCCTTGATGAAAACACGATCTCCAATTGAGAACTCTAAGTCTTTTCGACTTTTATTAGCATAACTCTCCTACCTAGATTGAGTTTCCTTCATCCTAGCTCGAATTAACTCAATCTTTTCTACAGCTTCTTTAACCAAATCCAGTCCAAGAATTAGCCTATCCCGGTTACTAACCAAAAAACAGAGATTTGCATAGCCTTCCATACAATGCTTCAAACGGTGCCATCTCTATACTAGTCTGATAAGTATTGTTGTATGAAACCTCGACTATGTGTAAATGGTCTTCCCACGATTCTCCAAAATCTAGCACACAAGCTCTTAACAAATCCTCTAAGACTTTGTTAACTCTCTCCGTTTTTCCATCGATCTGCGGATGGTAAGCGGTGCTCATCTTGATCTTGGTACCTAAATTCTCTTATAGACTCTTCCAAAACTCATTAGTGAATAAGGAATTTCTATCACTTACTATGCTACTAGGAATTTCATGCGGTCTAAATATCTTCCTCATGAATAATTAGTTAAATCTGGTGCTTTCTTGGTCGATTTAGTGGGTATAAAGTGTGATCTATCCATTATAACCCATATACTCTCATTTCCTCTCTACCATAGCAACCCGTCTATAAAATTCACTAAGATATAATCCCATTTCCAGACTAGAATATTTAAAGGCTGAAGAAACCCACTCGGTTTCCGATGTTCGGCTTTTTCATGTTGAAAGTTCAAACACTACTTCACCCATAAGCCCACATCTCTCTTCATACCTTCCAAGAAGAAACACCTTTTCATATCCTGATACATCTTAGTTTCTTCCGGATCAAAGGTGAATTTTGAAAAATGTCATTCTCTAAGAACTTCCTCCCGAATGTTTCCCACATTCGAAACACATAATCGCCCTTTCTTTCTTAACCATCCATTTTGGTTAAGACTGAAATCTTTCAAGTCATCACTCTCTATTCAATTCCTTAACTTTATGATATCAACTAATAATGGATCCCCTCATTGTTTAGAAGCAATCTTTCCATCATCACTGGTCGAAGTTCTAAACACGACAATATGGTAGTTTATCGACTAGAACAAGCCTTAGATCTCCATCGTATTCTACATGTAGTCAATGCTTCTAAATGTTTGCTTTCGCTATCATTGCCAATACTGCATTCTGATTTTTTCTCCTAAGTGCGTTTGCAACCTTATTGCCTTTTCCCAGTGTGTACTCAATAAAAAAAGTCATAAGTGGCCAAAAACTCCAGCGACCTCTGATGTCTCATATTTAACTCCTTTTGGCAGGATAAATACCCCAGTGACTTATGATTCGCATAAAACTCGAATCTTTTTCCCAAAAGGTAATGTCTCCACACCTTAATGCGAAAATCACCGCAGCTAAATCCAAATCATGAGTTGGGTACCTAACTTCATGCGGTTTGAGCTATCGATAAGCATAGGCAATCACTTACCTCTTTGCATTAACACGGCTCCTAACCCTGTTCCACATGCATCCGTGTACACCACCAAGTCCTGATTCTCCTCTGGAACAACTAACACAGGTGCGTTAGCTAATAAATGTTTCAGTTTCTGGAATATCTCCTCACACTTATCAGTTTAGATAAACTTCACATCTTTCCGAGTTAGCATGGTCATCGATGCGCTATCCGCGAGAAATCCTTAATGAATCTCCAATAATAACCAGCTAATCCAAGAAAACTCTTTATCTCAACCATTGTCCTAGTTCTCTTCCAATTATTAACTGCCTCGATTTTAGCCGAATCTACTGATGTCCTTTCCTTTGAGATTGCATGACCAAGAAACTTCAAGTCCTTCTTCTAGAAATGACACTTTGAATATTTTGCTTTAAGTTGATACTGCCTCACCGTCTCAAGCACTACTCAAAGATGAATTTCAAGCTCTCTTTCATCCTTAGAATATGTCAATATGTCATCTATGAACACTAGCCCAAATCTGTTTAGATGTTCTCAAAAGATTCTGTTCATCAAGTCCACGAAAAATGATGGCACATTAGTTAGTCGAGTGGAATCACTAACCATTCTTATGATCCATATTTTGCCCTAAACGCCATCAAAGGAATACTATCCTTTGCTACTCTAAGATGATGGAACCTTGTTGCCAAATCCAACTAAGAAAATACTTTCGCTCCACTCAACTAGTCAAAAAATTGTCAATTCTTATAATATACATCGATTCTTTATCGTCTTCTCATTCAACTTACGATATTCGATATATCGCCTAAATAATTCATTCGGTTTTCTCGCAAACACCGCGCTGCTCCCCAAGGAAAACTGCGTGGTCTGATAATGTTCTTACCTTATAAATCCACAAGCTACACCTTTAGCTCCATCTCGGTAGGTGTCATTCTACTTAGTGGCCTACTCACCGGTTTAGTCCCTGGTACTAAATCTATTCAAAACTCAATGGCTCATTTCAGCGGTAGTCCTACTACGGGCTCAAACACGTCTGTAAATTCTCTAATAACAAGAACTTGTTTTAACTCGTCTTCTACCTCCACAACACCCAACAAAGAAGGTTTTTCTATGGAGTATATAATCTGATCACTGCAATTATGGTGTCTAAGTGATATTTTCCTATTATGGCAAAATATCCTAGCATCATACTCACTTAACCAATCAATACCCAAAATTATTCCGAACCTTATGAAGTCAAATACATGCAAAATGCAAGCAATTATGTGACCTAACAATTCAAACTCTAACTGGTCGCATCTCATCCCAAATGTCGCTTATCCTCTAATTGGATATGCAACCCTAAAGGATGTAACTAGGCATGAAGGTTCTAGGTTAAGATTAGCTACCAAACAAAGAAATGTAAAAGAGTATTATGCACAAGTATCAAATAGAACTCTAACTGATATACCGTGAATCAAAAGCATACCTCCCAACACAACTTTTCCTTTCTCCTTGGCTGTGGGTCTTGTGGTAGTTGGTTCTGATGCAAACACTTTGCCTTTCCATTCTCGGTCGGTTCCTTGCATTGGTTCTTATAATGTCCAATCTGATCACAGCCGAAGCATCCCACTCCTCTCTTGTCAGCTGCCTTCTTCCCTTTGCCTATTCGGTACTCATGAGAAAAATGTCCCTTCTTGTTGCACTTACATCAAACTACTTCGGCCTTCCATTTCTTTCCTGCCCCTCTTTTCTGAGTGCCTTACTTATGGAAAAACTTTCTCTTCTGGTTCTGCCCACTTTGAGTCTCCCGTGCTTTGTTACTATCAAGGAAAGCAAGCGCCTGCTCCTGCCTCAAAGCCATCTCAACAACTACATCTCACGGATCTCCAACATATGGCAAAGCTGCTTTAGCGAGCTTGGATTTTAATCCGTGGATGAACTTCTCATTCCTTTTGATAACAATATCTACCATAGTATACCCATATCTCGGTAACTTCTCAAATCCGATAGCATACTCAAGCACTGTCATGTCTTCCTGTACTAACTCAATTAACTTCTTGAGCATATTTGACTTAGCGATCTCTATCATGAATCTTCCTCAAATCTCCTTCTGAATTTCGCCCAAGTCATGGTCTCCTCATTTACCACAGTAGCACTATTTTACTAGTATAGTGCTGCTCCTTGTAACTATCTGGATGCCAATCTTGTTTTCTGCTCATCGTTAAGTCCCAAATCAGCAAAAATCCTTTTCTAATGAAGCAACTAATTATCCACTTCAATTGCATCCTCTGTGCCAATAAATGGCTTCCCTCTAAGCCTAGCATAATCTCTACTTAGTATTGCATAGTTATTGACCACCGGAGCTCCCTGATTTTGTTCTCTAGAATTTCCTCTAACTAATCCCACAACAACTCCAGCTTGCATCATGTTGACAAAGAACTGATACAGAGCTCCCATATCAACTTGCGGTGCTCCAACCCCAAATTAACATCTTATTCTTGACCAGGATTCCTTCTAGTGTTTGGTCTGGTGTTTCCATTAGTTGTAGTATTTCCTCCACCAAGGTTAACTGTTCCATTTCTAGCATCCATATCTTACTTCCTTAAAATATGCATTCTAGCCTTTGTAAGATATAGGAGAATAGCCTAAGAGAGATAGGAGAATATAGACAAAGCGTACACTTATGTATAACAAATACAAGCACGTTACTATAGTGTTATCTTATATCCCAATCTTTTCTCTAATTATTTAGGATTATGTTTTTCAAAATCATTTTTAATTTTAAAATTTCTTTTTATTTTCAATAAACCTATGCTCTGATACCAAGTTGTCACACCTCTTATCTTGAGGCCTAAAGCTAAGTGCTATAAATGTTGTGTTCATCTATAGTATTGAACTTTCGTTGACAAAATATGGTGGTGTTAATGGTATCTATAATATCAAAAGCACATGAATATGAAATAAAATCACAGATTTCAAAAATGACTTTTCTGATTACATTTCAAATCAATATTTCATATTTAGTTACATAATTAGAAAATGATTCCTAGATTTGATCTAATATAATTATTACAAATTATGCCAAGAGTGACATATGAAGATGCCCCCTTGGATGATCAGATTACTAAATTGATAGAAATATCAGTCTTAATTACATCACAGCAGAAATAACACTAAATAGCTCATACATAACAAGTTTTGCCTCCTGCACGTCTTTGGAAGCTTATCATCTAAACAACTAAACGTTAAAAGACCTTAACTCTCAATCTACTCAAATTAAATTCTGAGACCCCAAGAGTTCAAGAGGAAAACAAAAACTTCAAGTCAGACATAAAGCCTGGTGTAAATATTTCTATTACATACTGTTTATCGATATTAAGCGAGACCAAGTTGCTTAGCGGAATAGGTTTCCCCTCACTAATATCCTTTGAAAAGCATATCTTCTGCAAATCAAAATCCTACAATCAAACTGATTATAATAGCAAGAGCAATAATATATATGCACATAAATCTGGTAATCGGTGGACTATCAGTCTAAACTATAGTTTTATCTGGCTAACTATTAACCATTAGCCGATTCAAGCTACCAGATATAATCAATAATCTAACTTCTATTAGACACAATGTTGGACCATCCGCCCTTAACTATCTTCTTCTAAGGTCAACCGATCCTAATGGTTTTGTGGGCTCACCAATAACCTATCTTTACTCTGTATATTCCCTTCTTTGTGCAACGTCATTTTATTCCATCTGTGACAAAGCCCTACACATTGAAAATTTTGGACTTATTTTAGCTAGGGGCTATTAGCTAAAGTATAGGGAGCGACACTATACCAGTTCCATCTGTTTTTCTAATATCTAAATTATTAACTTAGGGTTAGCTACCCAATCCAATTTTCCTTGAAATTATTTCTTTCTAATGAATTAACCAATTTTAAAACATACTTATACAAGGAAAATATACTCTTTACTTTACTCAAAATTTTTATGCCATGATATTTGCTTTATACAAAACAATGTTGATGAAATCTAAATCAATGAGATTTTTTATCCCTTCAAAATAAGTTAAAACTCTTTTTAACTTAAAAAACTTTCGGCTATGAAGCCAAAGCAATATCTTCAAAACCCTTGTTTAAAACCTTAAACAATACCTTTTGAAATCATGAAAACAACCCTTTCGAAAGCATTACTTAAAACCTTGGACACCCTCTTTCAAAACCATTTAAACTTATCTTTTGAAAGCATTAGAAGCTTCCTTTCAAAATACTTAAAACATATCTTTTGAAACATTCATAATATACCTTTCGAAAGCATTGGGATCAAGTAAAGGATTATGGAAACATTGCTTTGAAACCATTCAAAATTATTCCTTTTGAAACCATTTGTTTAACATTTAATATAACTATTGGGTCAAAGAAAACAGAAGCGAAAGTATCCCTTTCAAAAGTTTTAATCCAACTAAAAGAGTTGGGGAAGGGGAAGGCTTCGAAACCCACCCTTTCAAAATTGTTGCCCCCAAACCATTTAAAAGCGGCTACCTGACCCTTTCGAAAGCATTGAGAAGGTGGCTTCAAAGTAAAAAGGCGAAAGCACCCCTTTTGAATACATTGTGATTCGAAAGGTGTGAATGTGCAAAAGGTATTGAATAGGTTCAAATGTGGCTATCCTTTCGAAAGCTTCTTTTAAAAAAAAACAAGCGGCAACTCTTTCGAAAGCTTCTTTCTAAAAACAAAGGCAAGTTGATTGAATCGAAAGTAATTTAAAAGTGGCTTCAACTCCTTTGAAAGCATGCCTTCGACACCATCATTACTTCCATCTTTCTCGAATGCACTACATATCAATTGCTTGATATCATGTGCATTGGTTTTGAATAGGTGCGAATGGTCCAACTAGAATGGTGACGAAAGCAAGCAAAGGAAGTGACAAAGTTGTAATTTGAAACAATACTGATTTTGTGCTTTTCAAAGTAATTTATTTTCACCTAACTTGTCTAATCTGTCAAAATATGATTGGTTGTCATTTCTTTATCAAAATCATTTTCTAAAAAGGACGTCGAATTCACAATTAACAATTAAAATATTTTAAGCAAATAAGTCCTTCTCCTTGATAAAACATATAAAACATTTAATTCTCTTAACTTAAATAATTTTATAACCATAGTAAAACACTTAGAAAAATTCCCAAAAATCATACTAATTCTCTTTTATTATCCTTTCTAACATATATAAAGTTCAGATTCGAAATAATTATATAATTACCTTAAATAATTTAAACCCAATATTAACTATTTTCTCTCATAGAAAATCATAATAAATCCATAATTACTTAGAAAATTATGAAATTTGAAACCTACTTCTACAATAATATTTTTGATAATGTATCGAAAACGTAAATCATATGGATGTCATTTAATATGTTTTCTAATCTAAACATATCATAAATCAGTATGAAACAATATAAATCATTAACAAGCATATATATCCATTTAAACAAACACAACATGGTATTTAACTTGCAAAATTAATTTGTATCCAACTTGAAACCGAAATCTGTATCAAAAATGAGATGTAAGTTAAATATTCACCTTGGCTTATGCAAAGCAGGTTGAGATTTGCCTTCTGGTTAATTTCTTCAAGGTTTCTATTTGGTTTCTAGCTTATCTTCCTTTTGATTCCTCTTAATGGTGGTCGTTTGAGCTCTTAGGGTTTTGATTTTATTTGTGAATGTTAAAATAAATAAGGAATGGAGGATGGAAGGGTTTATGGTATTAGAACGAAGGATGTTCACATTTTACCGTTATCATATTACTCATACTTGCCTATTTTCAATTCTCTTTTACTTATACATTCGTTAAGGCACGACCCCTTATTAATTAAAAATTTTCAATCCCTTAACTATAAAAATTATTTTGTTTAATTTATTCAATTAAATGTTCTAAATATCTTACTTAAAATTAGGATCATTACAAGCGACATGGTAAGCAACAGCTTCTTCGCCTCCTTTGACGGGCCGTCATAGCCTTTCTCCAAAGCTGGCCTACATGCCCTAAGCCACATGCAACATTCTAGCATCTACATCTGCATATCCTACTTCAACAGAGCTAGAGTCCTAAAGCAGAGTCACTTCTGCCATTTCATCCAAGCAACTTGGGCATCACCTACATTCTTGCACCCCCGTCAACATCCTCCTTCAGACCCAGGGGAATCCACTACTGTAACACCTCTAATTTTTAATAACATTATTTCAAAGATTTGATTAGATAAATTAAATAGAATAATGTAAATCTTAAAGTGATAAGGGGATTGAGTTTTGAAAATAAACTCGAAGCCGAGCTTAATTAGACAAATGGGCTTATAAATGGTTTTATATGTTAATTAATTAACGTAAGGGCTTATTAGGAAATAACTACACCATAATATCATACCCTTAATATTCTCGTTTCCTATCCATTCACGGTCATTTTGCTAAAAACATAAAATGCAAATAAAAGAAAGAGAAGTCAGCCATTACTTAGGAGAAAGGGGGGGGGGGGGAAATCAAATTAAAGCTAAGGATTTAAGCAAGGGGAATTAATCTCAATCAAATCTCAAAGTCCATACACTAATCAAGGTGAATAATAATCAAAACCATCTCTGTTTTTGTTTTTATGATCATTTAATTTGCGGATTTAAGATCAAATCCATTATGATGATTTTTTATGATGATATGTTTGAATTTTATAACATATTTGATTCAAACTAGATTGTTTGATAATTATTTATATGCGGTCTAGGGGAAAAATCATTTAAATTGAATTTTGAATGCCATGAGGAATTTATATATTAGGTAAAACATGAATTTGTTGATTGGTTTCAATTTTTAAAATTTTTCAAGCTATGGAAAATTTATTATGAAATTTCAAATGAAAATATGAATAATTGGGTTTAGAAATTAATTTTGGTTATTTTACGCAGAATTTTGGGTCTGAAATTTTTATACGCTAGATAACATATTGAAAGTGAATTTTTATGATTTTTTGTGGGATCTTCCTAAGTAATTTGCTATGGAAATAAAATTATTTTAGATGAAAGAATTAATAGTTTTATTAATTTTACTTAATGGAAGGGCTTACTTATGAAATTAAACCTTATTTAGATCTTAAATTATGCGACAGTTATTTTTGTAAATATTTTGATAAGTTATGGAAACCAATCAAATATTTATAAATAGGCAGGTTAGTTAAAAGTATTAACTTTAAATAGCATTAAATCAGACTTTATTCAAAAAATATGTTCTGCATCTTTTAGAAGCCACCATTCGACCCTATGCTTCTACCTTTGATCAAGTCAAAACAAACCAAGTCGAATTCTACCAAGCCAAAACCAATACACAATGTATCAATATATTGTTACATAATGAATTGGAGAAAGGCGGAAGGCATGGTGTCGAAACCCTTGCTATCGATGGGGTCGAAACCTTTGTTTTATTTTCCAAAGAAATTTGCTTGCCTGTTTTACAAAATGCTTTCGAAGGAGTCGAAACATATGCTTTCAAAGGGGTCTTTTTATAGTTCTTTCGAAAGGGGTTGCTACTTTTTGTTTAAACTATTGCTTCTGAATGAGTTACTTAGCTTTAAAATCGATGCTTTCGAAAACGGTAGTTTCGACCAAGTCAAAACCTATCTACCATCCCTATGCCTTTCGAATGGATTGAAATCATCAACCAATTTGAAAGGTAGCTTTTGTTTTAATCCTGTACTAAGCCACTTTCTAAAGCCTTTGAAAGGATTCAAGGGTTTCGAAGGCAATGCTTCAAATGGGGTTTCGAAGCTATCCTTTAAATGTTTTAAGCAAATGTTTTGAGCTTTCGAAAGGATAGTTCCAAAGCCATATGTTTTTTTCCAAACTCTTTTTAACGGTTTCTAAGGGGGTACTTTCTCTTATATTCACTCAGACCCAATAAGATATGTTTTAAATTAAACCCAGTGGTTTTAAAAGGGGTACTTTCAAATGGTTTCGAAGCTATGCTTCTATAATTGAATGGTAATACTTTAATAAATTCGAAAGGTTTTGAAAGTAAGGTTTTAAAGTGTTCCGAAAGGCAGGTGCCTAGTGTTTTGAAAAGAAGATTTGAATGCTTTCGAAAGGAAGTTTTCCAATGGTTTTGAAATTAAATATTAAAGGTTTTGAAAGCATTAGTTTTCAAAACAAAGAAAAGATTATAGGTTTTTAAAGAATTAGTTTTCAAAACAAAGAACCCAATATCGGTTTTTAAAGGTAAAACCCATGTCATTATAAATGAGCTTTTAAATTCTTTTAAATTGGAGTTTTTGGAAGAAGTTTGCTTAATATAAATAATGGGTTAAAATGGGTTAACTTAATTCCCGGGGTGAAATGATTTCGAATATATAAAACCAAAGGGGTTGGCATTATTTTTGTATATGCTTCTTCTATAAATATATTCACTAATCAATGGACACATAACTGAATTTTAGGGAGTAAGGGCAGAAGAACCAGTTAGGTTGACCCAGTAGTGAATATAAACTAAGTAACTCCTGATTAAATAGAGTTGCATCCAATAGGTCAGGTAGACCAGAATATAGGATGCCTAAATACTGATTAAAGAAGTTGTCAAATAGACAAGTTCATAGTAAACCCATGAAAACTATGTTTGGGAAAGTTATTGGCAGATGTCAATAGGTTCATAGTAAACCCATGAAAACGATGGTTAGAAAGAGTTATTGGTGGGGACCAATAGTGTTATAGTGAACCCATGAAAACTATATCCGGATTAAGTTACTGACAGAATTCAATAGGTTCCTAGTCAAACCATGAAAACTAGGATAAGAGGAACTTTATTGGAGATACCAATAGGTTCCGGGAGAACCAATGAATAATGAAGTGATTGGTAGGGGACAATAGGTTCATAGTGATCCCATGAAAACATTGAAACCAAACAGGGAGTCCATAAGTATTAAACAGGTTATTAGTCAAGCCCATGAAAACTAATAGGTTAATTGTGACCCTAAAAACTATAACTGAGACAAATAGTCAAAATGAATGGGGATGGGTAACCCAGAATTGATTTACTTGTTTGCATATCATCATAATATTTTAAATTGCGATGTTTTAACCATTGTGGATGCAGGAGCACAGTATATGGTTTTATAAAGTTTTGGATAAGATACTAGTGAGGGGAAACCCATTCCGATAAGCGGCATGGTCTCACTCGATATCTAAATGGTTTAAGATGGTAGATTATTATTCATACCAGGCTTTTTGTATGACTCTAAGTTTATATTTTCCCCTTAAAATTTCGGGTGCTCAATTAATTTTGAATAGTTTGAGAGTTGAGGGTTTTAGGTACCTCTTTAGACGAATAAGCTTCCGGAGACGTGCAGAGGCATGATAGCTATTTAGAATTCTTTTCTATTTTCGAATTCTGCTTTGTTGTTGTAATGGAAATGTTGTTTAATTGCATATACATACATACGTACATACTTACATACATATATATACACACACACTCTGATCATCCAAGGTGCATCTTCATATGTCTCTTTTGGCTTATGCTGTAATAATTATATTTTCTCTGAACGTGGTTCTCGTAATAGAATTATGTAATGAATTTGAAATTTTTTAAATGGAATGAGAAAGTTGTTTTTTGATTTTAATTTTTTTCATATCCATGTGTTTCTATTATATCAATGTATCTAACATTGCCGTATTTGGTCATCGAGGTTTAATAACTATGGATGACAGCAACATCCGTAGTTGTTAGTTTTGGGCATCCAAGTGGGGATGTTACAACCACTGCCTAGGAGAGTCTGATAAAAGCAGGCTTCGACACATCCGGGGTCTTATGGGGACCGTTCGAGATTATGGAATGCATCCAATCATGCCCAACCCGTTCGTCTTGAATGGTAAGCAGGCCACAACGCTTCGGTTCGGCATGGGTTCAACTCAGGCTCAGGATCATGTCTCCATTCAATCGGCAGTGCATCCCCATCGCAGACCCTAAAGGCAACATACTTCAACTCATACCAAGAAGCTCCGAACCAGCGAGGCGCCCACAACGCGCTTTCTGATTGCTACCCGATGTTCGCTTGGAGCCAGCATGACATGGATCCAGACAAGTCCTCCTCCAGCACTCCTACAACTGTCTCCATCTATGGCCATCCTCCATCAGCTCTCCAAATGTCGCAGCACCAGGACACCCGAACCCACCTAGAGCAACCAGAGACTTTAATGGACTGCATTGTTTACTCCTGTCGAATCGAGCAATGCCCCAACCGCTCCAAGCCGGGCAAGGGATGTTCTCTAGTTGTCTGCCCCTAATCTACGATTATCAAGAAGGTAGACACACCAACTAGCCTCTCAATCAGCATGCCCATGCCCCCAAGGACATCCCATCTTCAAAATTCAGAAAACTGCTAAGAAAGCCCCCGCTGTCTACCCTAAAGTTCTCAGTCGCTCAGTTTGTCAACAGGCCATGGTCATTCTTCCTCATCGTCCCAAGATCTTGCCAAAAGCAGCCAGCGTTGCCTCCAATGACCATCTCCTAATTGCGGTCGGATAGCGCCGTCTTTAGCACGAGCTCTCATTAAAGCCTCTTCAAGGGATGGCCCTCTCGATGGATCTTCCCACAGATCTGGATCAGCACAAATCAATCAAGTCCACCCTTCAACCAAGGATAGACTTCGGGGGCAAAATGTTACTCGAAATTTTAGGTAAACAAAAACTTCATGAAGAAGTTCCCTAACTCGGTCCGTCCGTCGAATCCACACTCAAGCAGTTGGTCACCCCTGTCAGCAAGCGACCAGTCCGTCATCTTCAACAGCCAAAAATCCTAGACCACATTCAAAGACACCGCGGATGGAAGCTCGGCTCTCAATCATCACCATTTCCTTCAAGATCCTAAAAGAATGGCGAGCCTTGAAACACGTTTGCTCGATTCAGCATGGCCTCCTTCCGCATCTTCTCCAGAGGTTTCCATGTGCAACTCCTCTATTGTTTTTGCAGCTCCTCTGTTGTTGTTCCCGCATACCAGAACGACCGCCTCTTCAGGCATCTCCTCCAATTGCATGTGGAATGGCTAGATGAATCCCTCAGGTGATTCGCCTTTCTTAACAAGGCATCGAGCGCTCCTAACATTCTAACAATCCTTTGAAGTCGACCAACAAATCTCTCCTAGACGTATAAGCCCAAGGTTATACACCTCGGCCTTCCTTAACTTCTTTTCCATTAGTAGCCAGAGCCACCCTCGGCCTCTTCAGCACCCACCCGATCCGGCCCTTCACCCCAATCCACGCGCCAAGTACCACACCTTTCGTGCAATGCCATTCCTTAGCGGCCTTCCTCCTCCTCTAAGGCTAGAGTTTTATTTTGGCACGATCCTAGTATTAGAAGTAGCTCCGCTCTCACGTGATCATCTACCGACTTCGCTCTCCACATAGCTGAAATTGGCCCTTGCATGTCCTTCCTCAACCCTCTACAGGATGCCCTGGTCGTTTAGAGAAGACACCAAACTGGCTATCTCGTGTAGCCCAACTACTCCTACACAACGATCCACCCAACCATGGAGGAACGACCGCCTTATGTCCTTTGCAATCATAATTCTACCAGCTAGGACTACCCGCTTAACCCGAACAGCTTACCGTAAAGTACCCTAACCATTCCCAGTCCAACTGCTCGTATGTACATGCCATCAGATAAAAGTACCGTTTCTCTGCCAACAGTACTCCATGCACAGCCCTTTCCTCTCCCCACCTTTCCAATAGCCGATCAGAATGCCTGCACTCCTACTTACTAAAGCTTGCCGCCTTTCCTAGGCCCACCATAGACCATTCTTTCTAACTAGTAAGCAATCTGAGTCGTGGGCTTGAATCTACTTTCCAGCTGGTTCCCATCCTACGTCCCCTCCAATCCACGACCCACAACCTCCCTACACTATTGTTCTAATATCCCAACCATCCGTTCATACCCCACATCCTCTATATATGCATGATGCCATACTATATGGCAAAGTGACGGATAGAACAATTTCTCCAACCTATCTCCCTTGCCTACTCTCTCCTCCTCTAAAGCCACTCTTATGGTGGCTTTGCTCGACCTTCGTTAGAAAGAGCCTCTACCAAGCTCTACCACTCAACCTTCCGTGATACACCCACCAAGCTCTACCACCTTCATCGCCTCCAATAGTAAGCTCATCACTCTAGCTAGCGACACCTACTTCTTGCCCCTACATTCCAACCACTGCCAGCAACCTCTCCTTCAAGAGCTCTTTTGTCTTCAGGACTCCTAAAGAGACGACCCTCCCAGTGGGACTTTCCTTATGTCACCTCACCGCGGACTCTAAGACTAGGATGTTATACTCTTGTAGTATTTATTATAGTCTCCTTTATTATTCTCTTGTAATAGCCTTTAAATTGTAAGAGGTCAATATATTAAAGGAACATCACAGTGGACATAGACCGCACTAGGCCCAACCACTGTATATCGTTGTGTGTTTACTTTCTATAATTAGTTCTCCCTAGGATCATTTTCTACCATCTCCCACCATGGACAAGTTTCCCTGCCCGCTCCAGCCTACCATACCCCTTACCATGGACAAGAGATCCTCCATCCGGTCCTACCCATCTAATTCCACATACCCCTCAAGCAACGACCCAACAACAAAGGGCTCATCCGACCGCCCTTCGTTTGAGGATGGTCGACCACAACCAATCTTGTGGCTCAAACGAGTTCATTCCCTCCACCAACAGTGAGCCTTCTCTCAGGGTCGACTTATCTAAAAAGTAAGCATAGCATTGGCGCAGTGGTATCCTCATCAACGCGATCGCATTCCTAGGTTCGGCCGGGTTTTTCGTACTCGTCATGAAAAATCGGGTCAATAGTAACACATGGAAAATTAGAGAAAACTTAATAAGAAAATTAAATTTTGAATAAAATAAGGGCTAAAATGTAGAATTTGGCTACGAAACTTTCACCATTATGTTCGTAGTGATTTTCTGGACATTTTTCATATATAACACTTTGGAATTGTGGTTTGTACGGAGAAGTTACAAATGTTTAAAAATTTGAAAACATAATAAATTAAATTACAAAACTTACCTAAATTAAACACGGTTAGTAGCCGACCACTGTGGTCCGCTAGTTAACTGGTAGTAGTAGATTGATCCGTATAAACATTCCACCATTGGTGTAAGATTTTGGCAATCTGGAGCGTGTGATCGAACAGAGACGATTGAATGAAATATTTTTCTTTGTTGCCAATAACTAATGCGTGTCTAAGATGAAACTAAAGATTTTCTAGGATAAATCTAGTGCTCCAAATCAATCTCTAAACCCTATAAATTAATGCTTAAGAAAACCCTAATTTCAATAGAAAATTCAGTGCAGATTGAAACTTCGCCAAAATTCCTTCTCTGCACTTACTAAATTTCTTTCAAAAATACATTGAAAACAAAATAAAGTGAACACTATAAATCTGATCAAGGAGGGATCAAGCTAACGGGTGATGATTCTCCAAGGGAGAATAGAGTAAGAGCTTGGATCTAAGGTGGGTGGGAACAAGTTTAATAAGTTTATTAGTTATAGTTAATTAACGTATTATGTCTGATCTAGGATTCTAGTTGTTAAACCGTAAACCCTAATTGTTAAACCTGAGATTTGAACTAGAAATTGAAATTGGTACAAATTAGCTAATACTATTTTCACTCAAGTTAAACTCTTTTCTATTATTGAATTAAAATCCTAAAAAGTTAGTTAACCTTAAATTAGACAAGTATAATTAATCTGGCATAAATATATGAAATTGAAATGTAAAATTTGCAAAGATTGGTTAATGTAAATCAATGCCTTTGGGTTCACTATATAAGTCTAATAGATAAAATTAACAAATAATTAAAACCGAATCATTAAAATCATAAAAAAAACTAAAATGTACACTATGACCAGTCGATCATTCACCCTAAATGATCGATCGAAAAGGTGTAGCGTCAACCGACAAAAGGCTAAAATTGGTAATCTAAACCTCGGCCTGAGGACCAAGTTAAAAGATAAACTATTAGTTACATGTATAAGTATATTGTATACAATTGTGTATATATTAGGGATGGTAAGGAAGCTAGTTGCCTCTGAGATAATGCTAGGGCGCTACGGAGTTGGGTAAATGTACTTTATATATCGCAAATTGCACTCATACGAGGTTCTATGGTGGACGCGCGATACCTACTGATGCCTGATAAAGTATGTGGTCCTAGAGTAATGGGACTTCTTGGTATTCACGATTTTGACACGGCATGATAATGTGTTGCTAAAGGATCCCAATACATGCAATAAGAATCATATACTACGATCGAGAGGTGGACATGGATGCAGACGATAAGGCATACTGGCATGTCAACATTGCGGGCTCCCTCTCATTATGTACTTAGGTTACGTGCAGTCGTAGTTATGGAAAATTTATTCCCATATGGCTCTAGTAGCGGTGTTCCTATATTGAGTAGTTTTTGTAGTGGTGTTTCCATATCGAGTAGCTCTAGGTTTTCATATTGAATTGTTCCAGCGGCGCTGTTTCCATATCTAGTAGCTCTAGACATGGTTTTCCCATATTGAGTAACTCTAGTAGCATTGTTTCCATATCAACTAGCTTTAGATGTGGTCTTTCCATATTGTGTAGCTCTAGTTATAGTGTTTCCATATCGAGTAGCTCTAGAAGAAGTGTTTCCATATTGAGTAGCTCTAGGAGTAGTGGCCAACCATTAGTTATTGAGGTTCTATCTATTGTTTGATCCATGTAGTAGCATGCACAAGTTGTAGTATAGGTGTGTGTTGGATTAAAACCCTTAATTAATGGAACCTAGGAATGCATGAACGCTTGTAGGACGCCCAGGGTCACATAGGGCAGAATTAACGTTAAATGCATGTGATCACCATATATTAAACTTATACTCATTCATCAAACTTTTGTCTACCTTTCTTTCCCCACCTTTGGAGGATAGGGTAGTAGGTGATTTGATCCAATTTCAGTACATGGAGAGGCGAGCTCGTTACAAGAGTTTCTTATCCTTTATTAACTCTTTGTGTAACTGTTTATCTTTTCAGTATTTAGTATTTCCTTTATTGGACTTTGAGGGGTAATTATATATACTCTGTGCTTAATTATGTACTATTATTGGAGACTAGTTTAAACATATTTTTTAAGATGTATATTTCTATATTTATACTTTGTTTCATTCCATTGTGAATTGTAAAGTGTAGTATGTCTTAGATCAAATCTATGTATTTTTTAGTCTCTACAACGTTATAAAAACTAGATAGCTCGTACTTCTTAGCGCCGACGCGAGTCCGAAAGTCACCCTGGATTTTGGATTAGTATGTCAAGAACCATATGATGTCACAATAGTTAAAAACAAGTAGGTTCCCACTTTCTCCTCTTCTTATCATCTTTATTCTAGAACTACTTTATCTTCCTGTTCCATTCCTTCTTACCTAAGTGACTTATTGTGGTCTTTTCTCTTCCTTAACCGAAATAGCTGATTTGGACTGGTATAAACTCTTCTAGAGAAATGATTCTTGTTAATCGACGGAAATTCTATGGAAATAGATAACCGTCGAAAATTTTCAAAATTAAAATAACTGCAAGCACACGGTGTACTATTGAAGTACGTGGCGAGTACGGGTCGATCCGTAGGGAATTGTTGATTTTAGAAATTCAATTCAATCAAATTAAACCAAAGTCGAGTGAAAAGTTAAGCTAGAGAATTAGAAAATTAGCTAACTAACTAAAAGAAAAGAGATGCACATATAAGAGTTAAATAATAATTTTGAGATTAAATCCACTCTCTAGATCACATTGTTCAACATATATGAAATCATGACCTCTCTTTTTTGGTCATTAGTGCTTTAATTGATCTGCTTATCATAAGTATGGCATATTTGTGCTATTAATTAGCCAATATAAGCCATCAAACTATAACACATCCATTAAAGAACTTACTAACTTTCATGAAACTTGACAAAGAACATGAAAATGAAATCTATTTTAAGCATGGTCTATTAACTATTAATTAGAAATATTGACCATCAAATTTTAATTTCAAATCACTTTCTTTTGCTATAATCATATTTTGATGAAGAGGCAATTGGTGTTAGTGATTGTTTAAACATAGCCTATTTAGTGTCAACAATATAAGCTATCAAATTCAAAACAAGAATAACAAATAAAACACTTCATTGATAATCATTAAGCACAAAAAGAGAGCATGAATTAAAAAATAGTAGAAGCTACATAATTAGAGAGTTTATTACCCCTAAATTGAAGGGGTTTAGCCTCTCATATTTGTCATTTGATTAACAAATGTAGCTAGCAACATGAAAGCAAAAAAAGAGCAAAAAGAAAGAAAAACTATTCTACTTGCATAAAATAAAAGAGATCTACACTATTACATAAGAGGAAATAAACAAGAAGAGGAAAAGAACATGTATTAAATTGCATAATAAAATTACATAAAAAGAAGAAATATCTAAGTAGCCATGGAAAAAGAAAAGAGAGGCTTTCTGTAACAACCCGCATATTATACGATTGAGTATTTAAATATTTTATTTAAATATTTCATCGTTAGTCGGATTTTTGTCCGAAAAGCTACTTTTTTGCAAACGGTCGATTTAGGACTCGAGTCCATCCCCATTGAGTTCAAAATGACGTTTGCGACCTTTTTGAGTATAAACTTTGATATGTTTGGAGTTAGTGGAATTTTGCTACTTTTTCACTTAGGGCTTTGGTTGTGTTTCAGCCCATTAGACCCAAGCTTCACCCCTCTTCTCCTCATTACTTCATTTCTATTTCCTAATACTCAAGCTTTAGCAATAATGGAGAGTGGAATGGGAAATTAAAACTCGAAGCCCTAGTTTCCATTTACAAATCAAGTTCTAGCTCCAAATCCAAAGAGAAGCTATTGGTAAGCATCATCTTCTCCTTCTCCAACTCATTCTCCTTTCAATTTTAGAAATTCCTAAACCTAACTTTGGGAATGTTCTTCTTTTGAGCTTAGATTCAAGCTCATTTGGGTTGTGTTGAAGTGTGGTTGATTCTTCCTTTGCTTTCAAGCTTCTCCTTCCTTATTTTTTTGAAAAGGTGAGATTTTTATCTCACATCTAAGTCTGTGATTATCTTTGATGGTTAGGTATGAATTCCAAACTCTTATTCATGTGCATTTTCTTTGATTTGGATTGGTTTTGTGAATATTCCAATTTTTGGTGTTTTGAAGTCAAACCTTTAAAAATCATAGCTTTGGTGTTTGACCATGCTTTTGGCGATGCATCGAGGAGCCTATGGGGCTAGGAAACTAATTTGTGTAAACTCCTAGTGCCGTTCCTCGACTGATTGCAATTTGAAAGGGATTGGCCTTCATTTAGATAGGCTTGGAAGTGCAAGAAACAGGTTCCAGTCGACTGGAATTCCAGTCCAGTCGACTGACCTGCTACCAGAACACTTCTCTGGTTCTGGCGCAGTCGACTAGCATACTGAGTCCAGTCGACTGACCTGCATCCCGCGGGTTTTCCGGGACTGTGTTCAGTCGACTGAACTCGGTGAGCCAGTCGACTGACCTGCTCCTATTTGCTATTATGCCTATTTTTGCCTACCTTGGCTTGGTTTCCAAATTTAATCGATTCATGTTGATTCCCCGATTTGTTGTTATCATTCATTGTCCACTTTGATGACATTTTCTTCGGGATTTTTGTGAACATACATTTTGATGGATTCGGTATCGATTTCTTTGGATTCTATTCACGTCTTCGAACGTGAAATTTTGGTGATTGATTATTTCTACAATCATTTTTGTGCTTTGTCACTTTAAAACGCGAAGGTTTCAATACTAGTAGTAAATATCAAAACTCTTTTATCAAAACGATTTCAACACTATTTTATTACAAAGCTCGTTTCTTAAACCGTTTTCCAATCTACTAGTATATACAAACTTTTACCTCACTCGTATGAGAAATCTAATTAAACGGCTTGGTAAAACAAGTGGTATGAAACGCTTGTGGTTACTTCGCCAGTTAATTCTTGACTTGTTCGATCGAATCTATTATGACAATTTTATAGTGGAGATCTACAATTTGTTCGTAAATATTTAAGTTAAGCTAGTGGTTATGGGACATGAAGCTAAGCTCATATATTTACTAGCTTAGTGTAATTGACACTTCTTGATGATCGATGATGATCATTTTGTGATTTAGACTAGCAATGTGGGATGTCTCTTTGTCTGCGAGGGAGACTAAACCCCGCTTTTGTAGAGTTTTGGCTCAAATTGGTTGGGTAGCGACCCATGGTCTTCGGGCCGTTTTGTGGAGCCTCGGCTCAGAATAAATGGTTAGCAACCATGGAATAGCGTTCCGTTTTGTGATACACGTGTTGGTGAGTTTTCATACTCCCATTCTGTGACAGGCCTCCACCTTTTCGTGATTTCTGGATTTCCACTGATGATTTCTATAATTTGTGTTTTCACCAATTTTTGTGATATACATTGATAAATTTTATCAACATTTGTGCATTGGTGAATTTGTGTGTCATTAACTTTTGTGATTGGCATTGGTATAATTGTCAATATTTATGGTTTGATAAATGAAAAAAGAGTATGACAATCCTTTTTATCTTTGAGAAGATTCTTGTGATATTGATTAATCTCTTGTTGATTTTCAAATACATACTTATCATAGTATGGCTTTATGCTTATCTTACGTTTTTGTCATATCTCTTATTCTATATCATATTATCTGATATTTATAGTTAGACCGATCCGTTTATTATTTTCTTATTAAATAATACTCGGGTCAGACCGAGATGTTACAGGTGCTTCTGCTTGACTCCTCGTCTGGGATTATTATTATCCTGACTTTTGGCTAACTACTTAGATTAGTAGTTTTTGGTTGTATACATTTGAGATATAGACTCATTGATATATACTTATTCTTTTGTGTAGCAATTGTAACCATTCTTTTGTGATATTGTGGATCTTGTTTGACCGCGGCTCGGATATACACTTTCATGTGTAATATTCATGTCTGTTTCCGCCTTTGTGATATGAACTTCTGTGACTGATTTATGTTATGCTTATTTCTATAATTGTTTCCGAAGATATTATAGCCAATGTGTAGTAGCCTTGAGTTTGCATTAGTATGTCAGATTCCCTCTTGTAATGCAAGTTATATTTTTATCTGGCATATCGATACTCACACAAAGTAATTACACAGAGGGTCGCTCCTCAACAGCCTTATTCTCTGTGCTAGTTGACGGCATTACCCCGTAGTGTCCTTGTCTAGCGTGGGTATAGAGGTGGGGCGTCACAACTTGGTATCAGAGCCAAAATTCGGAACAATGTAGAATAATTTAACAAGGATCATCGTCCTAAGTCCATCTTAGGAGTCGTGCCTTAGGATTTTATTCGGGTCTTCGAACCGTCCTATCCTATTTTCTTTTGTGATTCCTTGTTTTATCAATCACTATTGCTTGATATTAATTTTGTGAATAACCTTTTTCTTATTCTTCTTTCTTTCTTAATGAAGAGAAATGGTTAGACCTGGTCGTCCCAGCGTCGGTCAATCTAGTGCTACTCCCCAGGATAGAGTATTTATGTCTGCCCAGCAGCTTCTTGATCTAGTAAAGAATGCTCAAGCAGCCGGTTCTAATCCGGAATCTACTCATACTAAGTCAGGATTTGCACGTTTGTGCAACTATTATACCCATTTGGATGGGAAGCCATTCAAAGGTTCTGAAACCATTATTGGAGTCCAGGCTAGGCTACGATCATGCGATCAAATCTTTTCTCGCATGAATCTTATTGATCTTCACCGAGTTCAGGTGGCCTCTAGTATGCTCCAAGAAAGAGCATTAGACTAGTACGAGCTTCTGATTTTTGAAATAAATGAAGCGGATCTTACTTGGGAGAAATATCGGGAAAGATTTGAATTAAATTTTGTGCCAGAAGATGAGAAGGTCACATTGGCTCGTCATTTCGTAGACCTTGTTCACGGTGAATCCTCTGTGGAAGATTATGTCGCATCATTCGAGTCACTTTCTAAATACGGGGTCGAATACATAAACACCTCATTGAAGAAGAACCAAAGATTTGTCTATGGCTTGAACAAAAATCTCAAGAAGCCGTTACTTATAAAATTAGAAGTTTCTTTTGATCAACTCATTGATATCGCTCTTCGACTTGAAGAGGCTGATATAGTAAGTGATGTTGAGGTTGGGAGTGCTAAACCGAACTTCACCAACAAGAAAAGGCCTAATAAGTTCAAAGGTCCTTATCCCAACAATAAGAAAGGGAACCAAGCCTTTCCGGGAACTAAGACTTCTACCTCAAGTGGTGGGCAATGCTACAACTATGGTTCTAAGGACCATTATGCGAACAAGTGTTCCAACCCCGTGCTTGTCGCTATTGCAAAAGCCCAGACCATTATATATCTTCGTGTCCCAAACTTCAAGGCATGAAGGAGGGAAAGCTTAATGTGGTGCAAACTCCTAGTAACACTTCTCGTGGTCAAGGTATTTCTCATCCTATCCCTGATGGCATTATTTTATTTCGTGATCATCCTATTCGAGTTCTTTTTGATACGGGTGCGTCCCACTCTTTTATTTCAAAAGAAATTGTTGATACTTTTTCTTTGGATGTTATGTGTTCAATGACTTCTTTGAGAATTGCGAATCCGGTTGGTGGATCCGCAACACTCAGTTTTCTTTGTAAAGATGTCGAGATTATTTTGTGTAATTTTTCTTTCCAAGCCGATTTGCATGTTATGCGCTACTTAGGCTTTGGAATGATTTTGGGAATGGATTGGCTTAACCGCTATGAGGCTCAAATCCTATGTCCTGAGCGGACTATTCATCTTCGACATCCTCAATCTGTTAAGCAGATTTCTATTTATCTTAAATATTCGGATTCCAGCTTGGCAGCATCTTTATATTCTTTAAATCCTCATGACGACGACGATGATGATGATGAGGAAGATGTCATTTCTCTTATTCACGCTGTTCGTGAATTTTCTGACATATTTGAGCCCGTTTTAGGATTACCACCTAAGCGAGCAATTGAGTTCAGAATTAATCTAATCCCTAGAGCTCTACCTATTACTCGTCCTCCTTATCGTATGTCCAATAAAGAAAATGAAGAGATGCGCAAACAATTATCCGAATTGGAGACGAAGCAATTTATTCGCTCTAGTTCCTCTCCTTCGGGAGCTTCGGCTATTTTTGTGAAGAAATCCGATGGTACAATTAGGCTTTGCGTTGACTACCGAAAGCTTAACGATCTCACCATCAAGAATAAATATCCGTTACCTCGGATTGATGATTTATTTGATCAACTTAGTAGTGCTAGAGTCTTTTCACAATTAGACTTAGCAACCGGTTTTCATCAGCTTCGTATTGCAGAGGATAGTATTCCTTTGACATCATTCCGTACTCGTTATGGATCTTATGAATGGCTTGTTATGCCATTTGGTTTAACGAATGCTCCGGCTTATTTTGTTGACCTTATGAATAGAGTTTTCAAAGACTTCCTCGATCGATTTGTTCTCATCTTTATTGATGATATTCTTGTGTATTCTAAAACCGAGGAGGAGCATGAAAAGCATCTTCAGATTGTGTTAGAAACTCTTAGGAGAAATCAATTGAAAGAAATTTTTTCTAAATGCCACTTTTGGCAATCTCGTGTGAAGTTTCTTGATCATGTTATTTCTGAATCCGGATTTCCATGGATCCTTCAAAGATCGAAGCGATTCAAAACTGGAAGAGACCGGAGAGTGTGACGGAAATCCATAGCTTTCTTGGATTGGCGGGTTATTACCGTCGTTTTATTAAAGACTTTTCTAAAATTGTCGTGCCTCTTACTAGCTTAACAAAGAAAGGTGTTAAATACATTTGGACGGACAAATGTGAAGCTTCTTTTCAAAAATTAGAAAACTCCTTTCCGATGCTCCTATTCTTGTTATTCCCGAAGTGAATCAAGATTTTATTGTTTATACCGATGCTAGTCGCATTGGTTTTGGTTCCGTTCTTATGCAAAGAGAACGTGTTATTGCTTATGCATCTAGGAAATTTAAGCCAGCCGAGACTAGATATGCCACTCATGATTTAGAGCTCGCGGCTATTGTTTTCGCTCTTAAAATTTGGCGCCAATATCTTTTGGGAGAGAAATTTGTTCTCTATACCGATCATAAATCTTTGAAGTATTTATTTTTCCATAAGGAACTTAATTTGCGTCAACAACATTGGCTTGAATTCCTTGCATCTTATGATCTTGACATTCTTTATACTCTCGGAAAGGGAAATCGTGTTGCCGATGCACTTAGTCGCAAGCAACAAGCGGTTATTTTATGATGATATCCGAATGGAATGATCTCGGGGTTTTATCCACTTGTGAGGTTCGAGATCGTGTTTTCGATTTATGTTCATCTTTTGTTTTATGTAGCCTTGAGGCTCATCCTTCTCTTTTAGACCGCATTATTGAAGCTCAAAAGCTAGATCCCGGATTGGCTCTTCTTGGCCAAAATTTTAGGGATAAAATTGATATTGAAGGTTTGAAAGACTTTGATATTAATTCTCGTGGCGGTATTCGAAAATTTGGTAGACTTATCATGCCAAATATTAGTGATCTTCGTAAGACATTTTAGAAGATTCTCATCGTTCTAAATTTACCATTCATCCCGGTAGTAGTAAAATGTACGTGGATATGAAGCGACTTTATTATTGGGAGGGAATGAAATCTGATATTGCTAACTTTGTTAAGTGTTGCATGACTTGCCAGCTTGTCAAGGTCGAGCATCAAAGGCCCTGTGGGTTATTGCAACCTTTAGAAATTCCAATTTGGAAGTGGGATCAAATTTCCATGGATTTTATTGATGGCCTTCCCCGTTCTCGTTCGGGTCATGATGGCTTGTGGGTGATAGTTGATAGACTTACTAAATCTGCCCATTTTATTCCCGTTTGGTCCAATCGAACCGTTCCTCTCTTGGCCAAACTCTTTATTAAACAAATTGTAAAATTGCATGGAGTTCCTTCTTCTATTGTTAGTGATCGTGATCCATTGTTTACTAGTGGATTTTGGAAGAGTATTCAAAAATCTTTGGGAACGAAGCTTAATTTTAGCACCGCTTATCACCCTCAGTCCATGGACAAACCGAGCGCGTGAATCAAACTCTTGAAGATCTTCTTCGTTCATGTGTTCTTGATTTTGGTGGAAGTTGGGAAGATCATATTTCTCTTGTTGAGTTTTCCTATAGTAATAGCTTCTAATCTAGTATTGGTATGGCACCTTTTGAGGCACTCTACGGAAGACCATGCCGATCTCCTTCTTGTTGGCTTGAGGCCGATGAGAGACTGGTTTTAGGTCTAGATTTTATTCGTGATTCCACAGAAAAGATTGATCTTATTCATCGTAGGATGAAAGAAGCCCAAAGTAGACAGAAATCCTATGCCGATAACCGAAGAAGGAAATTAGAATTTTCTGTGGAAGATTTTGTGTTTGTTCGTGTTTCACCTATGAAGGGTGTTGTGCGTTTCAGTCGATCAGGAAAGTTAGCACCTCGATATATTGGTCCATTTCCCATCACTGAACCTGTTGGTTCCGTGGCTTATCGCCTCTTATTACCGGCTCAATTTTCTGCTATTCATGACGTGTTTCACGTTTCTTAATTACGGAAATGCCTTCGAGATTCCGATTCTATTCTTGAACCCGGTTGTGGAAGAAATTGAAGTTTCGCCTAATTTGACTTATGAGCAACATCGTATTCGTATTATTGCTTCGGAGATTAAACGTCTTCGAAATAAAGATGTTCCTCTTGTAAAAGTTCAATGGTCCTCAAATCCTAAGGATTGCTCTTGGGAATCTAGAGAATTCATCGAGCGAACACATCCGGACTTAATTTCTCGTGCTCTTTGAAGTGAACTTTTTATTTCAAATTTCTTTTGTGATTGAATATGCTTTCATGGTTGTTACTTTATATTTTCTTCTTAAATATTACGAGGACGCAATTTCTTTAAGGAGGGGAGTCTGTAACAACCCGCATATTTTATGATTGAGTATTTAAATATTTTATTTAAATATTTCATCGTTAGTCGGATCTTTGTCCGAAAAGCTACTTTTTTGCAAACTATCGAATTAGGACTCGAGACCACCCCCATTGAGTTCAAAATGACGTTTGCGACCTTTTTGAGTAAAAACTTTGATGGAGTTAGTGGAATTTTGCTACTTTTTCACTTAGGGCTTTGGTTGTGTTTCAGCCCATTAGACCCAAGCTTCACCCCACTTCTCCTCATTACTTCATTTCTATTTCCTAATACTCAAGCTTTAGCAACAATGGAGAGAGGAATGGGAAATTAAAACTCCAAGCCCTAGTTTCCATTTACAAATCAAGTTCTAGCTCCAAATCCAAAGAGAAGCTACTGGTAAGCATCATCTTCTCCTTCTCCAACTCATTCTCCTTTCAGTTTCAGAAATTCCTAAACCTAACTTTGGGAATGTTCTTCTTTTGAGCTTAGATTCAAGTTCATTTGGATTGTGTTGAAGTGTGGTTGATTCTTCCTTTGCTTTCAAGCTTCTCCTTCCTTATTTTTGTGAAAATGTGAGATTTTTATCTCACATCTAAGTCTATGATTATCTTTGATGGTTAGGTATGAATTCCTAACTCTTATTCATGTGCATTTGCTTTTATTTGGATTGGTTTTGTGAATATTCCAATTTTTGGTGTTTTGAAGTCAAACCTTTAAAAATCATAGCTTTGGTGTTTGACCATGCTTTTGGCGATGCATCGAGGAGCCTATAGGGCTAGGAAACTAATTTGTGTAAACTCCTAGTGCCGTTCCTCGACCGATTGCAATTTGGAAGGGATTGGCCTTCATTTAGATAGGCTTGGAAGTGTAGGAAACAGGTTCCAGTCGACTGGAATTCCAATCCAATTGACTGGAATTCCAATCCAGTCGACTGACCTGCTACCAGAACACTTCTCTGGTTCTGGCCTAGTCGACTGGCATACTGAGTCTGGTCGACTGACCTGCATCCCACGGGTTTTTCGGGACTGTGTTCAGTCGACTAAACTCGGTGAGCCAGTCGACGGACCTGCTCCTATTTGCCTATTATGCCTATTTTTTCCTACCTTGGCTTGGTTTCCAAATTTAATCAATTCATGTTGATTCCCCAGTTTTTTGTTATCATTTATTATCCACTTTGATGACATTTTCATCGGGATTTTTGTGAAAATACATTTTGATGGATTCGGTATCGATTTCTTTGGATTCTATTCACGTCTTCGAACGTGAAATTTTGGTGATTGATTGTTTCTACAATCATTTTTGTGCTTTGTCACTTTAAAACGCGAAGGTTTCAATACTAGTAGTAAATATCGAAACTCTTTTATCAAAACGATTTCAACACTATTTTATTACAAAGCTCGTTTCTTAAACCGTTTTCCAATCTACTAGTATATACAAACCTTTACCTCGCTCGTATGAGAAATCTAATTAAACGGCTTAGTAAAACAAGTGGTATGAAACGCTTGCGGTTACTTCGCCGGTTAATTCTTGGACTTGTTCGATTGAATCTCTTGTGACAATTTTATAGTGGAGATCTACAATTTGTTCGTAAATATTTAAGTTAAGCTAGTGGTTATGGGACATGAAGCTAAGCTCGTATATTTACTAGCTTAGTGTAAATGACACTTCTTGATGATCGATGATGATCATTTTGTGATTTAGACTAGCAATGTGCGATGCCTCTTTGTCCGCGAGGGAGACTAAACCACGCTTTTGTGGAGTTTCGGCTCAAATTGGTGGGGTAGCCACCCATGGCCTTCGGGCCATTTTGTGGAGCCTCGACTCAGAATAAATAGTTAGCAACCATGGAATAGCGTTCCGTTTTATGATACACGTGTTGGTGATTTTTCATACTCCCGTTTTGTGATAGGCCTCCCCTTTTTCGTGATTTCTGGATTTCCATTGATGATTTCTAGAATTTCTGTTTTCACCAATTTTCATGATTTACATTAATAAGTTTTATCAACATTTGTGCATTGGTGAATTTATGTGTCATTAACTTTTGTGATTGGCATTGGTATAATTGTCCATATTTATGGTTTGATAAATGAAATAAAGAGTATGACTATCCTTTTTATCTTTGAGAAGATTCTTGTGATATTGATTAATTTCTTGTTGATTTTCAATTACATACTTATCATAGTATGGCTTTATGCTTATCTTACATTTTTGTCATAACTCTTATTCTATATCATTTTATCTGATATTTATAGTTAGACTGATTCGTTTATTATTTTCTTATTAAATAATACTCGGGTCAGACCAAGATGTTACAGGTGCTTCTGCTTGACTCTTCATCTGGGCTTATTATTATCCTGACTTTTGGCTAACTACTTAGATTAGTAGTTTTTGGTTGTATACATTTGAGATATAGACTCATTGATGTATACTTATTCTTTTGTGTAGCAATTATAACCATTCTTTTGTGATATTGTGGATCTTGTTTGACCGCTACTCTGATATACACTTTCATGTGTAATATTCATGTCTGTTTCCGCCTTTGTGATATGAACTTCTGTGACTGATTTATGTTATGCTTATTTCTATATTTGTTTCCGAAGATATTATAGCCACTGTGTAGTAGCCTTGTGTTTGCATCGGTATGTCGGATTCCCTCTTGTAATGCAAGTTATATTTTTATCTGGCATATCGATACTCACACAAAGCAATGACACGGAGGGTCGCTCCTCAACGGCCTTATTCTCTGTGCTAGTTGACGGCATTACCCCGTAGTATCCTTGTCTAGCGTGGGTATAGAGGTGGGGCATCACACTTTCTTTTTATTTGATATGAACTAAACTAAGAGGAAGAAGGCCTAAGAGAGACTAAAGAAGAGATTAAGGAAGATGAGGGTTACATAAAACATAAGGGGTATATATACATGTGTTAAACCCTAATTCATATTTTTGAGGAATGCCCAAAATGCCCTTGAGAAAGTATGGATGACAAGTAATCATTAGCTTCTACTAATCATTATTTTAGTGTACATGAAGCCATTAATTTCATAAGCATGTGCATTAGCCTCTAATTTGTACATTAAGGTAAGTGGGTGGTGTCCTCCATGTTCTTCACTTTGAATTATTTTTATCTTCATTCTTTTATATCTTCTTTGTGCATGCATATTTCATCATAAAACCACTCTTATTTGAGATCAAATTCCTACACAAATATATATAAATTTTCAATTAATTTTTCTCAAAGAAATATATGCACACAAATGGCCATTTTGCCCCTATATGAAGATGTATATGTGACAATTTGAAAATAATTTGAATTTTGGTTTAAATAAGTTAAAATACCCAATATGATCATTTATTCAATTTAAATAGATCAAATATGGTGGTAAAAATGTGCACATTTACATGTACATCAAATACCCCCACACTTATCTTTTTATTTGTCCTCGAATAAAGAGAAACTAGATAAATCCGTTTTCATAGGGAGCACGATTACATTGAGCATATGCAACAAGTTGTTAAACCTCTCAGTGTCCCCAGTAGGACGAGTGTTGTCTCATGAGGTTTTCAGCGTGCTATCCAAAAAATCCAAATGCACGATGAAAATATTTACAAAATGCAAGATTTATTTACAAAGAGATGAATGCGACTTTTTGAAATATTTTCAAATTAAGGATATATTTTTAAATCGACACTAATAAGTTAAATATAGGTTTTGATAATTAACTTGAAAATTTAAGTCATTTAGTCGTCAAAATTTCCAACAAAAATCAAGTTATCATAACAAATAGACAATAGTTTAACTCTTTATTTAGGTTGATAACAAAGTATAATTATGAAATGGATCCTTAGTTGATTGGCAAAATTTACCAAAGTGGTATTTTCATTTCTGTTCAATAATAAGTCAAATCAAATAACTTAAAATAGTGCTTAGATTTCATTTGCCTACTCTCTCTTATTTTTTTGGAAAATTTTGTTAATATTTACATATCCCTAACTCAGATAATCTAAGGCCAAATATATTACCCATGCACTGCCTTGCAGACTTATGTGAGGGGAATACAGAGTGTGGCGAGTGAACACACGAATGTGAACACCTATTGACTGTAGGCGTTATTAAAAATAATTTTTATATATACACCTAGCTCAGATAAACTGAGGCCAGATATACCGAGCATGCACTGCCTTTCGGGCTTACGTGAGAAAGGTACAGAGCACGGCGAGTGTACACACAAGTGTACACCTATCGACCGTAGGTGTTAATAGAAAATATTTACATATATACAAATGTTTCGTTTTTTATATGTTTTTTTTTCAAATTTTTTTGAAAGAGAGAGTTTTGCAAAATAATCTTAGCACCATTTAACTTAGAAGGCGAAAAAATTGTTATATCCTTTACTTTAAATCAACCACTTTTAAAAAAAAAGATTTTCATTTAGAATATATTTCATAATTATCACATATGAAACTTCCAATATATTAGTTATATTATCGTTATTTGTAATCAAACTTCATTTTTTATTTTTGTTAAGACAAATAAATTTTCAATAATTTCGATTTAATAACCAAAGTCATATATTCATCTTATAGTGTTTCTTTAAAAATAAATCAAAAATGCTTAAATTTTTTGTTTTTCTTTGTTTTTGATTTTTTTTTTAATTTTGCAAAGAAAAAGTAAAAATAAATCATAAAAAATAGAAAATGAAGATGAGTCTCCCTCCACACATGATTTTTGTTGAGTCATAAGTTTTGATTTATGACAAAGAGCTTAAACAAATCAGTGAATGAGACTATATGGGCAAGCGACAAAAAGAGAAAGAAATGTGCTGTTAACACTACAAAGGAGACAAGACTACAAAGCTGAGTATAGTATGTTTATTTTTCAAAGTTTTTAGTCTCAAAATTGTTAAAATCTATCCTCAAGTAGTCCACACAAATCACATTTGTTTTAAGTTTAAAATTCCTTAACATATATGAGAATTGTGCACTGACAGTCAGGTCAGTCGACTGACCATATATGGCCAGTCGACAGAATCTGCGCAGTTGCATAGATACTTTCTGTTTTTTTACCGACTTTGAACATTCAGTTGACTAGTCGTTTTGGGTCAGTCGACTGAATTTTTCCAACAGCTATTATTCTGAACACTTCCATTTGCCAAGAGATACGATCTAAATTGAAGAGTTATGGATGCATCTCTTGGTCACAACTCTTTGTGAATGTTTCAGCTGTTTATCTACTATATAAACACATAAGATTCACTTCACAAATCACCGAATTTTATTTTTCTTTCAGATCATACTTTCTACTATCTTTTCATTCTAAAATGCAATCATAATTTACATATATTACTTGAATCTCTGAATCAATTAACTTATTCTTCGATTCCAAGCAATATTTTCCTTTCTAAATCTTTACATACACAATAACTTGAGGAAAAGATTATTGGAAGGTTGTACTATCATGGACAAATCAGTGTTAATAAGAACACAAAGTGTTAAAGCAATTTATTGAAACTGTTGAAGTCCTGTTCGGTTGTTCAAGAGGATAAAGTCCTCTTTGGGTTGTTAGAGGCAGAAAAATCCTGATCGGTTTCTCAGGTGTGGTGTACCTATTCCTCCGGGTTAAGTGAGGGGTTATTGTGAGAAAGTCCAAAGGGAAGTCTGGGACTGGACGTAGAACGGGAAGTTCGAACCAGTATAAAAACTCTTGGTATGCTTATTCTTATTTACTTTACTATTATTATCTGTTTCCGCATTTAGATTATAATACATTCCATATTACACGCTCCTAAGTGATAACTAGCCACACAGTAGTCACTTTCATTTGGTATCAGAGCTAGACATCCTATAACCGTAACATAAGTATTTGATAATCTTTTTTCTAATATGGAAAATAACACCAGCACTAGCACCGTCACTAACACTAGATTTATTGAAGTCAATCTACTGCACGATCTCCTCTATTCAATGGCATGAATTATAATTACCGGTCAACTAGAATGAGAACATATATGCAATCCAATGGTTTTGAAACTTATAACATTACTCAAAACGAATATACTATTCCAATAGAAGATTTTTCAACTTGGATTGCTGCGAAGAAAACTGATGCTACTTCAATTGCTATAGCTATGAACATGTTATTTTGTGCATTAGATAGAAATGAGTTTAATAGAGTTAATATGTTTACAAGTGCTTATGAGATATGGTGAACTCTAAAAGTAACCCATAAAGGAACTAATAAAGTTAAACAAAGCAAAATTTCTATGTTGAAAAATCAGTTTCAAAATTTCAAAATGAAATAAAATGAAAATATGAATGACATGTACTCTAGATTTCAAGATATATATATATATATATATATATATATATATATATCATTCACTATTGGCACTAGGAGAAAATTTTTCTGACTTTGATATAGTATCGAAAATCCTAAACTCTTTAATGGATAAATGGGAAAGAAAGGTTCTAGCTATTGAAAAAGCAAACGATCTTTCTACTATGAAACCAGAAGAGTTAATAGGAAATCTAATGTCATATGAAGTAAATTTACAAGCAAAGAAAGTTCAAGGACAAGATAAGAAGAATCTAGCATTTCAAGCAGAACAAGATGACTTTGACTCAGATGAAGAGGATATGGAATTTATTGCTAAGAATTTCAAAAAGTTTTTGAAATTCAAAAAGAATAACAAGATCAATAGTTACAAAAATAACTCTAGTAGCAATAATAACAATAAACCATCATCTTCTATCATGAAATGTTATGAATGTCATAAAAAGGGTCATATGAACAAAGATTGTCTAGAGAAACAGAAAAATAAATTCAAGAAGAACAAATTCAAGTAGAAAGCTTTATATGGTTTAAAACAAGCACCTCGTGCTTGGTACGATCGACTTAAAAGCTATCTACTAGAATCTGGTTTTGAGATTGGAAAAGTTGATCGAACATTATTTATTAAGAAAACTAAACAAGACATTTTAATTATATAGATATATGTTGATGATATTATATTTGGTTCAAGAAATGAAAACTATGTCAGGAATTTTCGACTATCATGACAAATGAATTCGAAATATCACATATGGAAGAACTATCATATTTTCTTGGATTGCAAATTAAGCAATTACAAAATGGCATCTTTATTAATCAAGAAAATATTGTAATAGTCTAATTAAACGGTTTAGTATGGAAAACACTTTTGCCAAACCAACTCCTATGAGTACAACTATACCTCTCGATAATGATGAAAATGGTAAGAGTGTCGACCAAAAACTATATCGTAGTTTGATTGGATCATTACTTTACTTAACTGCTAGTCGACCTGACATTATGATAAGTGTTTGTTTATGTGCTCGATTTCAAGCAAATCCTAAACAACCACATATGCGAGCAGTTAAAGTATAATTCGTTATCTTAGCAAAACCAAAGATTTAGGATTATTTTATCTAAAGGAATGTCCTTTTTAATTAGTATCATATAGTGATGCCGGTTTTGAAGGAAGTCTGACAGATAAAAAAAGTACAAGTGGAACTTGTCATTTCATTGGACAATCCTTAGTATCTTAGTTTAGCAAGAAACAAAATTGTGTTTCACTATCGACATGTGAAGCGGAATATATATCTACAGCTTTAGCATGTGCTCAAGTAATCTACATGCAACAAACATTATAAGATTTTGATATAAAATTAAATAAATCTATAATATATTGTGATAAAACTAGTGCAATAAATTTATCTAAAAATTCTATCAAAGCCTCACGAACTAAATATATTGACATTCATCATCATTTTCTTTGTGATAATATAGAAAAGGATACGATAAATTTAGAATTTGTAAATTATGAAAATCAATCAGTTGATATTTTCACTAAACCACTCAATGAAAATTGTTTTATAAAATTAAGAAGAGAACTATATATAATTTCTTTAAAGGGATTATAAAAATGCTAAACTATTAATTAAAAAAATTTAATTTTTTTTTTCTGGTACTTGAACTCTACACCTTGAGTTTGATAAGCCTACGTCTCTGCCATTTGACCATTTAGTTTTTCACAACTACTTCTTTTATAGTTTTCCCCTTATTTATTTTTTTATATTTTTTTATGAACAATTTTCAGCCGCAAATTTTTGTTTTATTTTCATCCTCTATTTTTTCAGTTTGTACGTATATCCATCAACTTTAACTGTTTTATTCCCCTTTATATATCTCACAATTCTGCACTCTATTCTTTCATAATTATTTTTATTTCAAAATTTTTTTATCTTCTCTCTACCACAATGTCTTCTCAAGAAAATTCATCAAATGGCTCCGCTTACTCTACTATCGATTTTTTGACACCTTCATCTGGTTCGTCGATGTAACAACCCGGATATTTTAACGATTTTATTTAATTTAGTTAACCGTTTTGTGTGAAAAAAATAAAAATAATATAAACGATAAAATTTGAAATATAAATTTAATATTTGGAATGCGTCTAGTTAAACATAGCAACTGGTAAATTTTCGTCCGAAAATATGAAAGCTTATTTCGCGCGTAAATTTACTTCAATTTAATCAGCTAAAAAGCGATGTAAATAAAATGTTTTCAAAACCAAAATATTTTTATATAGAAAAATTCTAAAACATCTTTTGAGCAAGTTGTTAGTTTGTCGTTTTTTCAAATTCGGACATCTTTGGCTCCGTCGATCTTATTTTTCTGCGATTTTTATGCATTTTTCGTAGTAGAAAATTTCGAATTTTTATAATTCAATCGCACCACTGGTATCTGTATACTGTTTTGATCGTCTCGTCGTGCTGATCTAAACGGTATATTCAATGGTGTGTTTTGAAGCCGGTTCGCAGTAAAATCCACGGTACCGGTTAATCGTATCGTTACCGTTTCAAACTTTCTTAATTCATTAGTCGGTTCGTTTACCATTCAAATTCCACTGCATAAATTCCAATAGTCATTACCATTTAATTTTCTTAAATTCAACATACGACTATTTGATTTTTTGCATATCCCCAAGTTCGTTCATTAACCTCTTCGCTTTCGTTTCTTTGCACTAGCCACTTCATTTTTCAAGAAAAGTGGAAATAAACAGTGCCAGCTCACATTTAGCTGTTCACGTCCTTGCTTATGCTCATTCTTCTCTGCAAATTTCCAATTGTTCATCTCATTTGAAAAGAAATTAAACATTTTACAAATGCATGCCTTGCCTCTGCATTTCCTACTTTACATGTCCTTCTTCAAATTTTCCCTTAGCCAACCTTATAACATCAACCACCTTTCCCTGCAACATCACCCAGATCTGGATGCTCACCTCTCCACACATACAACCCAGAGCCGCACATTCCCGTTCTCCCCTCCATGACACTTCAACACATCTACATGCATGTCACCGCATAGCCGGATCCGACGACCGCTGACAGCATGCTCATCCCTCAAATTTACCGTTCATCTCCACTCCCCTTGCTTCTGAACCCTTCGGCCCACCAAACCATCAATCCGAGAATCTCCATCTTCCACGCCACGTCATCGCCCATCTCCACCGCAAGACCACCCGCCTCCGCTCACTTGAACTTCCCATGCCGGCACCCAGTTCGACCACTCTATCTACTCCTATGAGTGGAAGCACCAATCTCGGCAGAAGCTACAGCCGACCAAACTGCACCATCGCCCAAGCCTCCACTCATCCTCATGAGCATCTATCCAACATGAAGCCTGACAGTAGTATGTTATCTTGATTTTTGCATTGGTCTTAAAATTTTAATATAAAGGGTATGTATATTTTGTGTTTATAAAATATGTTAGCTACAAGTTAGCCTATACCCTATTATACATCTGCATCATTTTTTTTTTCTTTTTGTTGTTGTGTATTCCAACTTGATATTTACTTTAAAAAAAAAGAACGGTATCTGTTTCAGATTTACTTTTGAGTTTATTACAAAATATAATACCGTGGTTCAAAGTCATAGGGTATAGATATATTGTTATATATAAAGTCTGCTATATTGTTTTAGTAGAGTTTTATATATATACGTACAATTCCAACAGTTAAAATGAATAGAAGTTGTATAGTACTATATTATGTTGTTTTCGTATATATATAGAGTTCAGATTTTAAGTTATAATGGTTATATTGCTCGCATATATATTTGATAGTTTATTTTATAACCAGTATGTGTCTGTGTTAAAATCTGTTCTAGTATATCGAGTATTTTAAAACGTTGATTTTATATGTTATAAGTTATGTACGTGTATATATAATTAAGTTGCATTTGAGTTGGTTTTAGAAATAACTATATGTACTAGGTTGTTATAGATGTTTATACAATTATATAACAGCTGTTTGTTATGAAGTATATAAGCCTGTTGTATATTGAATGCTTGCTGAAAGATGGGAATGAAAATCTATTTTTCCTATAAGAAAGAAAAGAAAAATGGTGCTGTGTTCACTTTATGTTAACAACGGTTTGTTTATATATTAGTAATGTATATGAAAGTTTTACAACACTTTTATGTATTTATACGTGTACATAGGTTTGTTAAATTCGACTGAAGTTGTTCATGTAATAATTTGAGAAAATTATATTATTCTATATATATTAAATATCGATTTGGAATACATGTAACATTTTTCTTTAATATAATGAACTGGTGCTATGGGATATATATTATATTATGAACAAAGTATTATATATATATATAAATTCACTGATACCAATTTTATTTGCATCAATCCAGTTCTTATTTGATTTATTCTATTTCGTATCTATCAGCTTGACCGTCGAATTCGTACCAATCTCGCCTTGATTTGAAATTCGTGCTTGGATTCGTAATTCATCTCGTTTCCATTCATCTATGGCCTGGAAAGGTGAGCAATCACTCACGATTAATATTCTTTTATTTATTTGATCTAATTTCAATTGAAACGACAATTGAAATATGCTGCTGTTAGTTATTTACACTGTTATATATGCTATTACCTGTATCTGTTCACCTATGACATCTGACACCATTATCTGTTAATTATTTATGCAATGATAATACAGTTTGGTTGATAATTGATTGATTGTTTGTTGTTTATATTGGATGTAAATTGTAATGTATTAAGTGATAAATATTATGCAATTGAATTTGACGTAGGATAGTTTAAGATGTGAATCGACATATGGGTTGAAATTGATTAGTTAAATATGACCCTTTTAATTGTTAAGTAATTAACACGTAGAATTTGATAAATTACACTTTGAACCTTTGAACATATATTGGATTAATTGTTGTAGTATAAAAATTGAAATTGAACGACAAGTGGAAAAACCGAAATGTAATAATCTTTAATCTACATGAAATGATAGTGTAGATTCTAGAGATAATTATATTAATTCGCACAAATAACAATGCGAATTAATACGATTATTTCGGGATTATTTGAATTAATTATTGGATTGTTATTGATTGTGTTATTGCTTGTTTATTTACTTTGACACCATTCCTGTTATCACACTGCAAGTTCCCTTTGCTATGCTTCGATTTTGAATGGAAATGGAATCGGGTTGAAATGATAAATACCCAAATGGACTTGACTTAGGATAGAGAATTAAATAAAAACCCGATTGGTCAATAATTTGATTTAGAAATAAAATAATGATTTTATTCGAATAAAGAATAAGTTTGAAATGAAGTTGGAATTTGAATTTTTGAAAGGAAAATGTAAAAATTGAAATCTGAAACAAATATTAAAGTAGTAATTGATGAAAGAACGTTGTTTGAAATTTAATTATTTAATAATTAAATTTGGAATTATTAATAAATAATTTGGAATCAGTAATAATTGAGTTTTGAAATTATTAAGTTGAGATCATTTAATAACTAAATTTGAAATTATAATCAAGTTGGAATTATAATTAAGTTTGAAATCATTAAGTTGAATTTATAATTACGTTGAAATGATTTGATAATTAAGTTTGAATTCAAAATTACGTGGAAATGATTTAACAATTAAGTTTGAATTGATAATAAAGGTTGTAATTATTAAGTTTTGACATTATTAATAATTAAGATTGAAATTATTTAATAATTGAATAAGATTTCATTATTTGATAATTGAATAAAAATTAGATGCTTTGATAAAAGAAATTGAACTTTCGAATAAGTGAATTGGAACTTCGTTAATAAATGAAATTGGGTTTTCTTAATTTATTAAGTTTGAAAATTATTTAAGTAAGTTAATAAGTATAATTTGAAACTTCTCGATTTTGTGAAATTTAGTTCTTTATTAATTGAGTTTGAAATTTGTAACGAAGTCAATAAATAAGTGAAAATTAAATTTCTTTAACAAGAAATAAAATGTGATGTATTGAAATGAATGAGATTTATTGAAATTAACGTAAAACTTGTAATTTAAAGAATTGATTAGACGAATCTAATTTATTTCAATTTGAAGTTTTGATATAATGAAGTTGAACGTAAGTAATTGATTTAAATGAATTGGAATTTAAGTAGAAGTAGTTTTGAAGGATAAAATTTACTTAGCGAATATTGAATGAAATCGATAAATAAATTTAATTTGATTTGAATGAAAATTAAAACCTTTTAAATGATTTCGGAATGAAACTTATATACGAACTTGAATCAATATTTGAATTGTTAAAATAAAAGTTGAAATCGAATTATAAGATTTTGAAATGGTAATTTGGAAGTTTTGAACGTAAATTTTAGAAATTGATTTAGAAGACAAACGAAATGTTGATTTACGAATTGAAATTGAAATTGAAATTGATTTGGTTTGAATTATATTAAACGACCAATCGGTGTAATAATTACGAAAGTTATTAAAGAAACCCGAATCGGTTATGGATATACTCTCTATCTAAACCGAAAACCACTTTAATAACTATACGCGGAGAGATGATCCAGAATGAAGTGGTTGGAATGATGTACATGATGACTGAAGAAAGAGAACGATAATGGATAGCCTTAACACTTGTGTCAAATTGGAAATGACTAAAATCAGGAGCCGTGCCGGGCCAAATGGGGTTAGCCACCTCGAGCGAACACACTTCTTCGTAACTACTACTCATTACTTGTTATCGATTGGTGCACCCTCGTACTTTTCAGGAGTGTTGTTTCGCGGTGTTGCGATCGCTGCGGCGATGCGTTCTCACCAGTCCGGATCAGGCGAACGGTAGTTTCACTACCTTAGGTATTGCCTCATGTGCCTTGTCATACTTGTATCCCGATATACGCGACCACTACGAATTTGTTTTGTGTTATACCTATGGAGTACTCCCTGATATCCCACTAGTTTACGGTGGAGTTTACAGTGCTGTATAGACTATGGCATTTATATAAAATGTGTTAAGGGGGATAATGGTAACGCCTTAACACTATTTTGATACATTATGTTACTGATAGATATTATCTATTTAGCGTACACTACTACATAGTGGATAGTTTAACGGATCCTTAGAGGATGGTGATTCCAACATCCTTTGAGTTACTTGTATTTCGATTGCTATTTCACTTGAGTTGGATTTATTGATATGAGAATATTAATCCTGACTCGAGTGTTTTGTGTTTTGCTTTACGCTCGGGTCAGACTGAGAACACCAGCTTTCGAGACTCACCCTTGGAGTTGGAGCTTTGCTTGAAGATCCAGCCATCTATTCTGCTTCCAGTATTCAATGATTCCAGTGATGTATTCTGATTTGTACTCGATGTATCGTCTTTCTCTTCTGTTGTAAACTCTGATGTATCTTATATATTTATATAGTAGCTTCATGAACTACTATCTCTTTTACTTCCGCTGCATATTATTACTCTGTGTCTGTGTTCTGTGATTATTTATTTACTGTATATCTCAGTTTTGCCAAATTTAAATTAACAATTCGGTATTTTGAATTATTCAAGTCCGACAAGTGCGGATGCGAATAGTCTAAAATAGCGGGTCGTTAAATTTGATCGGAAATTTAATTTAAATTTAAATTAACAAATTTTAAGAATTAAATTTTCGATCAAGTCTAAAATAGCGGGTCAAGCTTACCTACACCTACACCTACTCATGAACTAGCCAGACCATCGAACTATCACACAGGTCATGCTCCCGAGAAAAAGAAGGAGAGACGTTTTCTGTACAAAAAAATTGATGATCTATATCATTACCAAAGGGAATCTATAGCGATTTAACACGAGATGTACTATGAACAGGAAATGAATTCAAGACGCCTAAGTTTTCTGGAGCAGATTGGATGGAAGTTATGCTAGTTATCTTCATCTGCAGTTCATCAACCTACACCGTCATCCTCGCAGAATCCATGGGATCAGTCGCCACAAGCTCCACCTATCTCTCTGAATTCATGGAAGCGTTGAAACCGTTGGTCACCACTGAAACCTTATGAAGAGAAGATGAAGGATGAACCGACCAATTCCAAGTCTCCATCCACTCCTTCTTCCATATTTTTTTTATTTATCTCATTCCTACTTTGTATGCATTATTTTAAAATATATTGAATATATTATTTATATGAAAAAATATTCTGTAAATGTTGCAAATAGAAAATTCAGTCGATTGAAATTATTCGTCCAGTCGACTGAATATGAAAACAGTAAGCTTTCAGACTATATTCAATCGACTGAATGAATATAGCCAGCCGACTGAATCATAAAATAGAGAGCATTCAGATTACAATCAGTCGACTTAAATAATATGGCCAGTCGACTGAATCTAAAACTGAAAGTTTTGGGATACTGTTTCAGTCGACTGACCATATTCGACGAGTCGACTGAATGGCAACCTGAGCCTCTTTTACACCTTTTTACCTACCTTTTTAACCCACCAACCCTCTATATTCTCTTTCACTTTTCATCTTTATCTTCTCATTTCATAATTCTAAAACCCTAGCTCCCAAAATCTTTAAATTCCTTCACTACATTACTATTTTCAATGGCTCCACATCAACCCAAGAGATCTGGACACGCCTTTACCTCCTCCTCTGAGCCAATTGACACTCAAATTACTCAATGGCTCTATGATGCTACAGTAGTTCAAAGGTGGAATAAAATTAAATAAGCATGATTTTTTTAAGGTTCTTTTGTTGTGTTTCTTGATTTTGCTCCATATAGGATTCAAGAGCTAGCAAGGAGAAGCCATCTGGTGTCTCTCCTTGATCATAATCAGAATAATATCAAGATAAATCACACCTTGGTAAAACTTTTCTATGCTCATTTGAATTTAGGCCATCAAAGCCCACGTAATTGGGATAATTGCATTTGAAGTTTAGTTTGTGATCGACAAGTACTTCTTACTTTAGATAAAATTGGTTATATTCTTCATACTCTAACTGATGTATTCATTTGGAAGAATTAAATATACCCATAGGCGAGCGAGACGAAGTAACTCATCGGTTCTTAGAAGATGACATGACTTTCGAAATCCGATACTTCTGTTCCTAAAACTATAAATACTCGCACAATAAGCCTTATGAAATTTCACCTAGACCTCTAACTATCATGACTTTTCAAGAATGGTAATCACGACCTTATCTAAAAACTTCTACTCCAGAACAACAATAATCAAGAGATGACATTCGAACGCCAACTCCATCCCAAAGCACTCGGGAATCCATTGATTTAATTGTACGAAATTAAGTCATTTTGGGTTCTCGCATCAAAAATCTCGATAAGAAAATTGAAAAAAAAATTGATAAGATTAAGAGCTTCTTCGGGATTTAATGGGATGCGATATCTTGTTCCTCTTCTACCACTACGGAGACTTCACAGCGTGATCCAGGAAAACATCTAGCTCCTCGCTTTACTTTCTCAACATCAGAAGAACACACAAGTTCTGACACAAGCGGGCAATGGGGGTGGCAGAAAGTTTGTGGGAAGTTCCTCCAGAGGCAAAAGTCCAATGCAAGTGGAACAAGAAGAAGAGACAGAGTCTGACTCTGATTGATGTTGTTATTTTTTGGTAGTAGTAAGTTATGTATTTATTCCAAACAATTTATTTATAAGTTTGTATAAGTAACAATTTCAAATTCATCTTTTCCGTGATTGCAATTTTAGTTAGTTCAATGATGGAATTATTATTATTTTCTTTTTGTCGATGACAAAGGGGGAGAAATTTGTATGAGTAACCATTTCTTACAGAGATTAAATATGTCGCTATATATTCAGGGAAGATATATATAACTCCTGTTATATATTTCTCAAAGTATAGTATCATCTATAACAGGTTGTCATCAATCAAAAAGGGGGAGAATGTTGAATCATAAGTTTTGATTCATGAAAAAGAGCTTAAACAAATCAGTGAATGAGACTATATGGGCAAGCGACAAAAAGAGAAAGAAATATGCTGTTAACACTACAAAGGAGACAAGACTACAAAACTGAGTATAATATGTTTTTTGTCAAAGTTTTTAGTCTTAGAATTGTTAAAATCTATCCTCAAGTAGTCCACACAAATCAAAGTTGTTGTAAGTTTAAAATTCTTTAACATATATGAGAACTGTGCGCTGGCAGTCATGTCAGTCGACTGAGCATATATGGCCAGTCGACTGAATCTGCGCAGTTTCACAGATACTCTCTGTTTTTTACCAACTTTGAACATTCAGTTGACTGGTCGTTTTGGGTCAGTTGACTGATTTTTCCTCGCTATTTTTTGAACAGACACTTCCATTTGCCAATAGATACAATCTAAATTAAAGAGTTATGGATGCTTCTCTTGGTCAGAACTCTTCATGAATGGTTCCAGCTGTTTGTCTACTATATAAACACATAAGATTCACTTCACAAATCACCAAATTTTATTTTGCTTTCTGATCATACTTTCTACTATCTCTGCATTCTAAAAGGCAATCATAATTTACATATATTGCTTGAATCTTTAAATCAATTAACTTATTCTTCGATTCAAAGCAATATTTTCCTTTCTAAATCTTTACACACACAATATACTTTAGGAAAAGATTATGGAAAGGTTGTACTATCAAAGACAAATCAGTGTTAACAAAAACACAGAGTGTCAAAAATTTTTTATTGAAACTATTGAAGTCCTGTTCGGTTGTTCAGGCAGGTAAAGTCCTCTTTTAGTTGTTAGAGGCAGAAAAATCTTGATCGGTTGCTCAGGTGTTGTATACATATTCCTTCGGGTTAAGTAAGGAGTTATTGTGAGAAATTCCAAAGGGAAGTCTAGGAATGGACGTAAAACGGAAAGTTCAAACCAGTATAAAAACTCCTGATGTGCTTATTCTTATTTACTTTATTATTATTATTATCTGTTTCCACATTTGGATTATAACACATTCCATATTACACGATCCTAAGTGATAACTAGCCACACAGTAGGCACTTTCATTTAGTATCAGAGCATAGCAACTTACATTTGGTATCAGAGCATAACAACTTTCAATTTTGACTGTGTCCCCACAGTCAACCCAAGTGGATGGAGGAAAATAAAAACATAACCTTTGTTTAAATAAAAATAAAAAGATGGTTATTCACATGACATCAGAAAGTATGCCGTTAAAGAGTAAATGAACCAATCTTCCAAAAACTGATTCATTTGTCTCGCCAAGTGCGCGAGACACAGCTTAAGCACAGAAAACCAAATCGTAAAAGATTTCGAAGTTGAATGTTGATTTGAAAAATGAATGTCGTTTTATTAAAAATCGTACGAGGTGTTTTATTTTCGATGATTTTTAGGGTTGATAAAACGATTGATTAAAATTCAAGTTTATTTTCACTAAATTGAAAGTTAAGATCATCATCAACAAAATTTTCAAAATTATTGATATCAAAATCAAAATGGCGACTTAAATATTCCCCTTTGGAATTTAACAACTCATCTTCCAAAATTCCAAAAAATTCATGTTCATTAAATTCGTCTTCCTTGGATTATCTACAACTTCATTGTGTATCTCAAGTTCAAAATCCAAAGTTGTATTTAAATTTTCGAAATCGAGAAAAGAAAGATCGAATTTTAAATTTGGTTCCACACCCTCAAAAGAATTGAAATCCAACTCAATTACCGTGTTTTCAACAACTTCATTAAGATTAGTATTTTCAATTTCAAAAGTTGTTATTTGAAAATCGTTGATTTGGGTAAAAGATGGATTATAGTTTGACTCGTAACACATTGGGATTTGATTTGTTTATCACATTGTTTCATATATGTTTTAAACAACAAATCCATGTGATTATTGTGAATTTCGTTCATTTTATCATCAGAGTCAAATTTGTAACTATTACTTGAAAATTTTCACTTTGAAGTTGTTGAGGACAAAAGTTTTCCATTGTATCGTGGTTAAGATTATTCCAATTGCCAAATTCATTTGAAAAGCTGTTTCCATTTTCATTTTGAGTTTGAAATTCATTTTGGAGTTCAAAATTGAATTGGCATGGGTAATAATCAAAATCACTTGAATTTTGATTTGAATTCAAATTTTGAAATCCTTGACTAGAGTTATTACATGAATATGAATTACACAAATCATTTATACTTTGATTTTGTTGTGTAGAGAGTTCAAGTAAAGATGAAATGCTATTTTCAACAGTCGAGGGTTGTTCATCATTTTGAACATTTTGTGGTTCAAAATTTGAATCGTTTATGCAAAAGTTGTCGTTAAAATATCCATACGAATTTGGAGTGAAATCATGTGGATTATATTGATTTTCACAATTATTGTAAAATTCAAGTGAGTGGGGAAACTCGGACATTTTCAAGAATGTTTTTTTTTACAAAGGAGAAATATTTACAAGTAGCATTTATTTTTAAAAATGGAAAATTGATTTTTGTTTTGTTTTTTATTTTTCAATTTTTTTTGAAAAGATTTTTTTTTTGATTTTTTGATTTTTTTTGGTTTTCTAATTTTTTTTGGATTTTTGAAATTTCAAAGGAAAATGAATTAAAAATTTCAAAGAAAAAGAAGGAATATTTACAATTTTTTTAGTTTTGGATTTTGAAATTTTTTGTTTTTTTAAAATATGCATGAACTAATAAAACTAAATGAATGCAATGGTTAATTACAAATGATTTATCCTAAGTTAACTCAAATTGTATAATCACACTTTGCCTTAGATCAACAATATAGTTCTCAGCCAGGTAACAGACAGGGTTTATTGTGTGCACCATGAATCACCGTAGCAATGCAGCCGAAGGTTTAAGTACCTTTATAGGAACAACCACTATAATATTTACGAATCACCGTAATATTTATAAATGGTTATTACTCTGCCATAGCCTAGACACTAAGAAATTAAATTGTTCAAAGATGACAAATTGTCAATATACAATTAAGTGTTATTGATGTGCAACCATTATTATTAATCATGATCTAAATGAAATGCAAAGCAGAAATTAAACGTGTATTAACAATGCAAGTACGAATGAATTTTTGTTTTTGTTTTGAATATTTGTTTTTTATTTTTATTTTAAATACAAGCAACAACAATGCAAGACAAATAAAAACAATAAATAGAGGTTAAACGCGGTAATTTTTTTTATAAGCAGGCAAGCGGTTATTTTTTTGGTAGTAGTTCTTCTCCTTCTGAAATTCTGCTTTGGCAACCTTAAATAAAAAACAAGATATATATACAAGTTTTTTTTTGAAATCTAAGGATGGAACTTCAGAACAAGTTAGAACAAAACAAGTTTAAATGAAGCAAAACGAATACAATTTTTTTAAAGGGTAAAGCAAAACTAAACTTAAAAAAAGAAATCAAGCAAAACATTTTTTGTATACTATTTGCAAATGAAAACAAAGTTCACAAGAGAAAATAAAATAAAGTGAATAAAAGAGAAAGTTTTTTTTTTAATATATTTGTGGGTTTAAAACTAAAACAAAAGAAGGCAAAACCTTCAAAAAAAATCCCGGCCCACTTAGTATTTTACTGCAAAACAGAGAGCACCACAAATCACGAAATTGAATTCTCAACCAAAAAGACAATCGATTTCACCGACTCAACAATCAAATTCTCAATCCCATAAAAACAAAACAAAACTCAATTCGTAAATACTCAAATTCGAGAATCAAAATGAAATTGAATTACGAAGGTTCGAAACGATTGAGGGATGCAGTGTTCGGTGGACAAGGCGGCTTGAGTTCGAGTGTCGCGATGGGATTGCTCTGGTCTGTAAAGTGGTCTGGCTTTGGATTTGATTTGCTTAAGGAGGTTGTTGACGATTTCTGGGTGAAGGCGGTTGAGGTAGCGGCTTGTAATTGATCTCGGCGAGGCGATTGGTCGCGGTTCTGGTTTTGGTGTGCAGTTTATGATTGAGGAATCGCGAGTTGCGTAGTGATTGGAAACAAAAAGGTAATTTTTTTCTAGTTGCGGCATTGATTCGAAGTGTAGTGATTTGTGGATGATTGGAGGCTAAGGCCGCGTTCGATTTGGGTTTGGTGATGGGCGGCTGGATCTTGATGACAGTGGGGACTCGTGATATGTATGTATGTCGATAGGGGGAAGTTGTTTATGGGAAAATAGCAGGTAATGTTGTTGGAATTCCTATAGAACAAAATGAATGAAAAATACATAAAGTCTCACATCGCCTAATATACTAAGAAAGCCAAGTATATTAATAGCTTTCTCATGAGGAGGTTGGGGGCCTTGGGCTCCCAAATGTATGCCTCGTTGTGAGGAGGGAGATCATGCATCTCCACCACACACGCGCGCGCCGCCGCCGTCCGACCGACCGAACCGGGCCGGGCTCGGGTTTGGGTCTAATATGATACTCGTATTTTTACTACAAACTGGACCGAGTTTTCTGACAGTTGCAGGCCATACGAACAGATGCGGATCTGTTCGGAAGCAGACGCGGGTTGAATAGGCGCGAACAGTAGCGGGTGCGACCCGTTAGAAGCAAACAGGTGCGAGCCGATTGAAGCGTACGCGGGCGAACATATGCGACCCGACTGAAGAGGCGCAGGCGAAACAGTACCAGGTGGTGCGAGCCGGTGAACAGATGTGACTGTACGAAGAGGTACAGACGCGTATGTTTGAGCGAACGGGTGCAGACACGACCGTTCGGAAGAGATACGGACCAACTATAAATAAGAAGGAAAACTGATCACTTTCCTCATTGATTTTAGAATCTGAATCTTCTTCTTCTCTTCTGCTACTATACTCTAAATCAAAGAGTGATATACTCATTACAATCTTGAGCAGAATACGTCTGTTGTATTTTGGGGAATTTTGAAATAAAATTCTTAAGGAAATCGTTACGACGAGCCACAGACATAATCCGGTTAGAATTCTAGTCTAATTGTATATTTATATACATTATTCTATATTCTATCCGTTATTCTGGTTATACTACTTATTCAAAATAGTATAATGTTGTTGTTGTAATTTATTTACAACATTCATATTGTTACAATAATTACTACAGAATTCTAGTGTAGTGGAAATCTGAGTTATAAACTTGTGCGACGAGTTTATAATTGATTATTCTCTATTTTGGTATACTAGACGTATAACATCTTAAGAATTTTACTGTTCTCTTACTAAAACAGAGATGGCAGCAGTAGAATTTTCAAAGAATACTACTCACAAAAGACCTGAACCGTTCAAGGGAGATGGTGATGATCTCTTAACATGGCAGAATCAGATGTTGTTTTATCTCACCACACTCGGTCTGCAAAAGTACCTCGACGAGGAGGAACCGATTCCTGCACCAGGCAAGGAAGCAGAGGTGAATACATGGAAGCATTCCGATTTTTTATGCAGAAACTATATTCTGAATTGTCTTGACAATGTGCTATACAAAGTATATCAGCCTTCAAAGACATCAAAAGCACTCTGGAATGCACTTACCACAAAGTACAAGACGCAGAATATCAATCTTAAGAAATTCATTGTAGAAAAATTCATGGACTACAAGATGGTTTACTCCAAACCGGTGACTGCTCAACTACATGAACTGCAAATCATCATTCATGAACTCAAGGCGGAAGGTCATAAGGTTGGAGATTCGTTTTTGGTTGAAGCCATCATGGGAAAACTGCCGCCGTCATGGATAGATCACCGCAATTATCTAAAGCATAAAAAGAAGGAAATCTCTTTACAGGATCTCATAGTCCGATTGAAAATTGAGGCAGATAACCATGGAATAACAAAACAAAGTGATAAGGAATTTGTGGCTGAAGGGTCAAAGACCAAAAACAAAAAGAGGAATTTCCAGAAGAAAAGGAAAGCTCCTGAAAACAAATCCAAAGACAACAAACAAACCAAGAAGTTTAATGGTGAATGTTGCGTTTGTGGCAAAATGGGACACGCCGCTAGAGATTGCAGACACAAGAAGGAACGCAACTCAGAGGCGAATATAGTTGACAACATGGAAATGGACGAGTCCGATTTCTCAGCATGATGGCCTATTTAAGGCAAATGTAGCCGTCGTTGGCAATAAAACTATGTATTCTGATTGTGCTGTTAATTGAAGTTTCTTATATGCTTGAACACGATATTTTACTATGGCATGATAGATTAGGATACATAAATTTCCCAAAATTGAAGAATACAAAACTGAGGTAGAAAATCAATTAAATAGAAAGATCAAGATATTGAGCTCTGATCGAGGTGGAGAATATGAATCACCGTTTGAACAGTTCGATGCAGAAAATAGAATAATTCATCAAACAACATCACCATATTCGCCATAATAAAATGGTTACAATTCCATATGAGTTATGGAAAGGACACAAACCAAGTTTAAATACCTCAAAGTGGGGGGGGGGGGGTGCTTGGCAAAAGTTCCAGTTCCATTTCTTAAGAAAGCACTAATGAGAGTGTTGGGATATTTAAAGAATACCACTAACTTTTCCTTACATTATGGAAAATATCCTGCAGTATTAGAAGGATATAGTGATGCAAACTGGATTGCAGATTCAGAGGAATCAAAATCCACAATTGGTTATGTATTTACCCTTGCAGGAGCAGCAGTGTCATAGAATCTGAATTTTCCATTTTGGCCCAAACCTGTGACGGCCATATGTACTCACTGCGATAATCAAGCAGCGCTGAGTAGAGCGAAAAACTTTGTGTATAATGGAAAATCACGACACATACGTCGTCGCCATAACACAGTTAGGAAGTTACTCTCTAATGGAACTATTTCCATAGATTATGTAAGAACAAATGATAACCTAGCGGATCCATTTACTAAAGGTTTATCAAGAGAGAAAATTGACTGCGCATCGATGGGAATGGGTTTAAAAGCCTAAACCACAAAGAGTTATCTTATACGGAAACCTATCCTAGCGACTGGAGATCCCACGGACTAGGATCAATAGGCAAACCAGTTCTGAATAACTCAAGACGTAATGCATTTGCATGGACTTAGTCCAACTCCATTCCTATGGTGCACAATATAAATGCGTGCCTACAGAAGTATTTAAAGTTTAAAACTATGTTTTTTAATGATGACTATATCTTGGAAATAACGAGTGGGGTATATGTAGGATACTCTCAATGGTTGCGATCACCTATGTTAGTGTGAGCTGGGTCGGCTCTATGAGAATATTAAAAGGCTTTTATTCTCTAAAAACACTCGCAGAACCAAAAATTATTCAGGACCAAAATGAACACAACAAAGAGATTGGATGAGAAGGGAATCAATGCTTCGTAAAGCTTATTGTCTGGATACACAATAAACGCCGATGGTTCAAGATGAAATAATTCACCGATTAGCTAAGTACATCTGATAAGTTTTAGCTAGGGAAAGTTCAAAGTGAAATATCTACTTATCCACGATAAAGCATTATCCCATATGTACTCTGTGCTATTTCGCTTTGTGTGGGGGATATGTATATTATCATTCATGTGGGGGATTGTTGGAATTTCTATAGAACAAAATGAATGAAAAATACATAAAGTCCCACATCGCCTAATATACTAAGAAAGCCAAGTATATTGATAGCTTTCTCATGAGGAGGTTTGGGGCCTGGGGCTTTCAAATGTATGCTTCGTTGTGAGGAGGGAGATCATGCATCTCCACCACACACGCGCGCGCGCTGCCGCCATCCGTCCGACTGAACCGAACCGGGCCGGGCCGGGCTCGGGTTTGAGTTTGGTTCTAATATGATACTCGTATTTTTACTGCAAACTGGACCAGGTTTTCTGACAGTTGCAGGCCATACGAACAGATGCGGATCTGTTCGGAAGCAGACGCGGGTTGAATAGGCGCGAACAGTAGCGGGTGCGACCTGTTAGAAGCAAACAGGTGCGAGCCGATTGAAGCAGACGCGGGCGAACAGATGCGACCCGACTGAAGAGGCGCAGCCGAAAAAATACCATGTGGTACGAGCGGGTGAACAGATGTGACTGTACGAAGAGGTACAGACGCGACTGTTTGAGCGAACAGGTGCAGACACGACCGTTCGGAAGAGATACGGACCAACTATAAATAAGAAGGAAAACTGATCACTTTCCTCACTGATTTTAGAATCCGAATCTTCTTCTTCTCTTCTGCTACTATACTCTAAATCACAGAGTGATATACTCATTACAATCTTGAGCAGAATACGTCTGTTGTATCTTGGAGGAATTTTGAAATAAAATTCTTAAGGAAATCGTTACGACGAGCCTCATACATAATCTGGTTAGAATTCTAGTCTGATTGTATATTTATATACATTATTCTATTTTCTATCTGTTATTCTGGTTATGCTATTTATTCAAAATAGTATAACGCTGTTGTTGTAATTTATTTACAACATTCATATTGTTATAATAATTACTACAAAATTCCAGTGTAGTGGAAATCTGAGTTATAAACTTGTGCGACGAGTTTATAATTGATTATTCTCTGTTTTGGTATACTACACGTATGACAAATGTGGATGGAGGCGCCTGTTGATCTGTGGTGATTGAGGGGGATTTGGATGAATTCATGATGATGGATTTGTTGTATGGGATGAAAGAGGGATTGACGACTTGGCAATGGATATGCAGGCAATAGTTGATGGTTGTGTGATGGTGGCAGGTGATGACCAGTGTAGAAGTCAGTTTGGTTGCTCGAAGCTATGTGGGATGAAGGCTTGGTGGCTGTCGCATGGAACATGGAGAGGGGAGTTAAATTTGATTGACGTTGGATGTTTGTAATGATTGGGGGTGATGGAGATAGAGGCATGCAGTGGTTCAGGTGACGACGAATTTTTTCTTCTTTCAATTTTGGTTTTTTGGCGAATTTGAACTGTGAACTCGAATTGGTTTGAAGAATCAACAGTTGGTTGAGACAGCAATGATATGTTTTGGGTTGTTGGAAGCAGCATGCAGCAATGTTGATGTTATGGTATTTGTCAATGGCAGTACATTGGTGGTTGTGAGTTGCAGTTGAAGATGCTGTTGGTGGGTATGGCTTGGATAGTTGAAGTATGGTTGATCAGAGATGGTACGAAGGCAGCTCGCCGTTGTGAGTGTGACGCAGACAGGTAGATACGGGGGCTGTTGCTTGGTAGTGCAGTGATGAACTGAATTGTGTGGAGATGGAAAGTGATGATATTTGAAGGTGGATGAAGTGGCACTGTAACGTAAGTGCACTTTTGAAGAGTTTGGAATGGTAGAACTGTAGATGGTTGATATGAAACAGGGCAGTGGGTATGGCCGTTGACAGAGGAAGTATTAGGTGAAGAGGTGAATTGAAGTGGAGTGACAGCAGTGGATTGGCTTGTGGTTGTATGTTGAAGTGCACTGCCTGGATGTGCACAGTGCGTTGAGAAGATGTTAAGGCAGGTTGAATGTTTGGTGGAAGTTGCTTGACTAAGAACAGTGAGGTTGTTTTATTGGCAGAGGTGAAGTAGAAGTTGTCATGTGCACAGTTATGTGAAGTTTGCAGGCAAACTGTTGGAAATTTTGTGAACATAGCAGATTATTTTGGAAGTAGAATGATGGTGATATTGCAAGTTGGAGGGGCATTGGGCAAGCAGTAGAACAGTAAGAAAGAACTGTAGGAGGAAAAGCTGTAACACGACACACAGCAGTGTGCACAGTGCACAATTTGAAAAAGAGAATAAAATGTAAAATGTATGTACAACGTAAACTGTAAATTGCAATGAAAAAAAAATTCAAATGAAATTGTGGTGTTTTTTCTTATATGAAAATGCAAATGAACAAAATAAGTAGCAAACTAAAAAATCAAAATACACACAAATACACAATTTTTTTTTTAAAATGTACAAACACGAGCAAAACAAACACATGAAAATTAAGAAAAAATAATTCGAAGAATAGAAAATCAAAACAAATTCCGCGGCAACGGCGCCAAAATCTTGTTAATCGACGGAAATTCTATGGAATTAGAAAACCGTTGAAAAATTTCAAAATTAAAATAACCGCAAGCGCACGACATACTATTGAAGTACGTGGCGAGTATGGGTCGATCCGCATGGAATTGTTGATTTTAAAAATTCTATTCAATCAAATTAAACCAAAGTTGAGTGAAAGTTAAGCTAGAGAATTAGAAAATTAGCTAACTAACTAAAAGAAAAGAGATGCAACAATTTAAAGAATAAATCCACTCTCTAGATCATATAGTTCAACATATATGAAATCATGATCTCTCTTTTTTGGTCATTAGTGCTTTAATTGATGTGCTTATCATAAGTATGACATATTTTTGCTATTGATTAGCCAACATAAGCCATCAAACTATAACACATCTCTTAAAGCACTTACCAACTTTCATGAAATTTGAAAAAGAAAATGAAAATAAAATCTATTTTAAGTATGGTCTATTAACTATTGATTAGAAATATAAACCATCAAATTTTAATTTCAAATCACTTTCTTTTTCCATAATCATATTTTGAAGAAGAGGCAATTACTGTTAGTGATTGTTTAAGCACAGCCTATTTGGTGTCAACAATATAGGCTATCAAATTCAAAACAAGAAAAAGAAATAAAACACTTCATTGATCATCATTAAATGCAAAAAGAGAGTAAGCATTAACAAATAGTCGAAGCTACATAATTAGAAAGCTTCATTACCCCTAAATTGAAGGGGTTTAGCCTCTCATATTTGTCATTTGATTAACAAATGTAGCTAGCAACATGAAAGAAAAATAAGAGCAAAAGGAGAGAAGAACTATTCTACTTGCATAAAATAAAAGAGATCTACACTATTACATAAGAGGAAATAAACAAGAAGATGAAAATAACATGCATTAAATTGCATTAAAAAATTACATGAAAAGAAGAAATGGCTAAGTAGCCATGGAAAAAGAAAAGAGAAGCTTTCTTTTTATTTGATCTAAACTAAACTAAGAGGAAGAAGGCTTAAGAGGGACTAAAGAAGAGATTAAGGAAGAGGAGGGTTACATGAAACATAAGGGGTATATATATACATGTGTTAATCCCTAATTCATATTTTTTAGGAATGCCCAAAATGCCCTTGAGGAAGTGTGGATGCCAAGTAATCATTAGCTTCTACTAATCATCATTTAAGTGTACATGAAGCTATTAATTCCATAAGCATGTGCATTAGCTTCTAATTTGTACATTAAGGTAGATGGGTGAGGTCCTTCGTGTTCTTCACTTTGAATTATTTCTATCTTCATTCTTTTGTATCTTCTTTGTGCATGAATATTTCATCATAAAACCACTCCTATTTGAGATCAAAATCCTACACAAATATATATAAATTTTCAATTAATTTTTCTCAAAGAAATATATGCACATAAATGACCGTTTTGCCCCTATATGAAGATGGATATGTGACAAATTGAAAATAATTTGAATTTTGGTTTAAACAAGTTAAAATACCCAATATGATCATTTATTCAATTTAAATAGATTAAATATGGTGGTAAAAATATGCACATTTACATGCACATCAATTCTCTTAAATGATTCATCGGTATGGCTCACCAACTTCAACCCTAGATAGTTGTCTAAAGCCATAAGAAATTTCTCAACCTTCCTTATTGGAGTGCTGTTGAAAGACATCCTTTACTTTAACAAAGTATCGAACACTGCAACATACTTGGAAATAGACATGTCTCCCTGCTTCAAATCCATAAACTTTCTAAGAAGCATCGACTTATAAGCACATGCAATAACCTTCTCCTTGAATCGGATTTTTAATTGGTCCCAAGTAAACTGATCCTTGGCTGTAGCAACTTTGATAGCTTTCCAACAGTTTATGGCTCTCGATTGAAACTACCAGGAAGCCAACCTTTTCTTTATAGCATAATCCAATTCTAGGTCATCAATGATCCTTTCACAAGTGTCCAACCAATCCTCCACTTCCATAGCTTATTACGTTCCTTAGAATTGTTTACCACCGAGACTGGCAAAATTCTTGTTCAGTTTAGCAAATGAACTGTAGGTGCATACACTTGAGCATCGCCACCCATAGCAACATTAGGAGCAGTTGCTTAGGCATTTTGCAACATGTTAGCCATCATAGTATTGAACATGGTTTGCAAGTCAGCGTTAGTATTCCCCAAACCCGCTCTTCCTTCGACTCGAGTGATGGAGTTCCTCATAAAGTTTTTGGTATGCTGGCTCATTCTTGATCTGTAATAAGAGTGATCAGTCTCTCATAAAGAAAACTTCATCAATGGTACTCGTCGGTGCATGCGACTTATATACTATATATACACACACACTGCTTTATAGTTTCAAAACCCAAAATATATAACATATACGCAATCTCTCATGTGTATAACACATGCTCTCTCTCTCTCGCTCCAGTCTAGGGTGATAACGCGTTTACTATCTCCACCGAACCACGATATCAACTCAAATTAATCGTGTAACCTAAGCTTTGATACCAAATGTGACAACCACCCTACACCACCCACATCCAATACAACTAAATAGTGCACTACTGACTTGCTTGGCCAATGTAAGACGATTATCATGGGTTGGGAAGAAATAAAAAATCATAGAACCTGTTGTATATGTCACAATGCATAAAATATAATATAATATACATCACAGATATAAAAAAGGAGAGACAGTAATAACTAACTGAACCAAATATCAAAGCACAAATCCACAGAGTTATACAACATAGTAATAGAGTTTATACAAAGCAAAAATAAATTCAAATAAACGATATTATAGTATAAAAGAAAACGCCGTCTAGGCTTCACTGTGTTGCTCAGTGGAATAAGCATAATATCCACATAAAATACGAGGTAGCTCTATCGTGTTCGTACTCTGCACTACCACTATGTACACCTAGACCTAGTACCTAGCCTACTCATTTAAGAGTATCTAAGATTATAAGAAATAAAGCATAGTACCTCGAGTAAGACAACAGTCTGGTGTGAGCGATAATTGAAACTTAAAATTCTATTACAGTCGATATTCAAAGAGTTAACACCAGATCCACAGGTACCTGACCAGACTGTACATCCAAAGAGTTATCAAATAACATCTATAATATGCCACTCTACTATTACTCAATTTATTTGTATATATGATAACTCGTACGGCCATCCAAATTCCAAAGGCCAATGGAAAATTCCTCGGTGATTGAAATCAACGCCACTTAGTAGACTAGGACACTAAAGTTCATGTTCTAGCAGTCTATGGTGTATGGATCACATCCTAGATCCATAGGTAGACGCCCAAATATCCAATAAGTGCCCTTACCTTCCTCTGCTTTACGAGCATACTGGAACGCTATGAGTATCAATGATCCCTTCGCATACGTCTTTGAACCAGTCCTAGTTCGATTCATTCCATTATCATTGTATAACCCATCCCCGACCTACCTATTTCCATTTCCATATAGAGGACGCCTTCCACTTCACAGGCTCATGTCCTAGAACCTATCTCATCATACCTTCCCATAACAGAGCATATTCTATCTCTGCTTTACAAGTTTCCATAATAGAACTTGTCCTTATGGGCTACCATCACAACTCCCATCCTAGGTCCATCATCATCCGAACATTTTTAGACCTCCATGTCAGTTATAGAATCAGTATCTCAAAGTCCCAAAACCAACACGTTGAAGTAATCGAAGATCACTTCGTTTCTTAATCATCAGTATTCATCGTGCTATCACGTCTCCATCGAATGACGAACGAACGAATGAACACCACCAGCATGACCTATAGACCATACACTTTTACCCCAAAAGTTTCATCTTGATCTAAGTAAATTCTTCAAGTCCGCACCGACCTCATCTACTAGCTGTCGAGATGAATACTTCTCCAATTTTTGGTCACTCTACCTCCATCAAGCCCCATTCCTTTAGTATTTCAACTTCCACATCATCAGACTCCCTTTATCACTAGGATAGTGCTTGGTATCGACCTAAATGGTCGGTATTAGGTCTATACTTGCTAAATTTGGGATTTTGGCTCTTGGAACTTCTCTCTTTTGCCAACTCAGGGCTCGACTAGAAGCATCCTAGTATTTTCACCAAGCAATCCCCAAGCACATCCTAAGTGAAATCCCATCGAACTAATTTCCATCTACCTTAATTAGGTTATTGCGACCACTTTCCACCAACCTAATTTTGATGCAACTTGAACCGTAGGCTCTACCCTTTCTCTATAGACTCCTCTAAGTTTCATCCAATTCTAAGAAAGTTTGACTTCATTTTGCCTATTTCATTGACTAATGCCTAACTATCCTAGAAGCACTTAACAAATAAGGTCAAAATAATTCATCCAAACATATAAGGCATTCACAAGCACTCACACATCATGATTAAGCAAATCAAACATGCTTAATACAAAAAAAAAAATAGCCTAAATCTACCTTTACATAAGAATGACTCTCTGATCAAAAGAGTTAATAAATCACCAAAATCCATTTTTAATCTTTTTAGTTTGTTCATGGAAATATTCAAAGGTGTAATTAAAGTTAAAAATTATTTGATCGTGTTTACTATATCAAAACTACCAAATTTAACTATATATACAAGTATAAAATAATGAGATATCAATAATCACTCACCTAATATCCAAATTACCACTTTTTAATCAAAATCTAAAAATGGACTACAAGAAGAATGAATTTAAATCTGCCAAAAATGATAACCTCCAATCCTTCAATACTAATCACACTTCTAATGACAAGTTATAGTAAGATTAATAAGAAAAAAAGATGATTTTTGAAGAGATTAGGATTAATGGAAGCTTAGAACTGTTTTGGAGGAGATGACAATGACTTGGAACAGTTCTATCAGTCCTTTTTAGGCTCCAATCCTGAAATAGATTAGTAGGCTTAAGTGTGGGCCAGCCTAATTACCCATAAAACCCGGTCAACAACAACCAAAACTTAAAACATCCATAACGTTCAAACGGTGAGTCCATTTTTCTTTTATTACCACTCTACGGAATGAGAAACTATCATCCGAAAGCAATGAAAATGGTTTTAGGACCTAGTTCGGCTCCTATTAAAAGTTATAGTCCATACAAGATTTTCAGGGTCTAAATTGTCATGCGAAATTCAAATAAAGATCATTGATGTGGAAAATATCGCCAAGAGACATTTCCTAAAATTTTATTGTAATACCACCTTATATACATTAAATAATAATATTTTACGATCCTCCGATAACATAAGATACGGGCCATTACATTTGGTTAAGCGATCCCTGCAAAATTAGAGCGTACGAGGAAACATATTTATGATTTTTTATTATGTGTGTGTATGCCACACCCTATATATTTTGACTTATAATATGGTTGTTGGCTTGTCCCTTATATAAGCAAACAACTGTGAGTTAAGATAAATATAAAGATTATAACTGTAAGGATAAGAAGTAAATCCATCATATTTTGTTATAATTTACTCTATAAAGAAATACTAATGGTGTACCCTATACTAATTAGCAGTTGTTAGTAAATTTTGGGTCTAAGAGTGAGTAGATGTAGAGTAGTACCATTGGACCCATACAAAATATGTGTGATGTTGACAGGGCATAAAGGAGAGACATGAAAGAAAGATTTCTTGAAGTTAGAATAAATCTCTCCAATTAAAGTAGAATCCCTATTCATATACCAGAAATAGTTGTAAATATTCTATTTAGCTGAAATTGATGGCGAGAGAGTTTCTACATCCGAGAGTAGTTCTTGAGATGCTAAGGTAGCATCAGCAAAGGCGAAGTTTTCTAAATGTCATTTTTGTAAGAGGGAGGTTAAATTTCTTTGTCATGTATTTTTGAAGGAAGATTTGGCAGTAGATTCAGTTAAGATCAAAGCTGTCAATAATTAGAGGAGACCAGAGACAGTAATCGAGATCAGAAGTTTTCTCGGACTTGCTGGCTATTACCGGAGATTTACCAAAGATTTTTCATGGATAACAGCACCTTTAACTAAGCTGACAGGAAGGATGTGAAGTTTATTTGGTCTAAATATGTGAGGAAGGAGTCCTTAAGTTAAAATATTTATTGACCAATGCGCTAGTGTTAGTTTTTCTAGACAGAAACCAAGGGGCGGTGGTTGTTAACCCACCTTTTTGCAGGCCCGTAGACAGACGGACTTAACTTAATTGACCACTCGTTTACCAAGATTGGAATACGATGGGTTTGAGCTAGTTGGATGGATAGATGATCGGTCATTGATGGTTCGGTGTGGGTCGTTCGGCAAGTGCAGCTCGGTCGTATGTAGCTCGGTCATTAGTGGTCGTTCGGTCTGGAAGGAATGGTTCGATCGGCATTGGTGGTCGTTCGGTCTGGAAGCAATGGGTCGGTCGTGTAGGTTCGCTCAGGGTAGGTAAGTCAGGATGTTGACTAGGGAGGATCGATTGGGCAAAGTTTGATCATGGTGTGAAAGTTGAGGTGGGTCGGCCAGATATGGCTTGGCCGTAGTTGGATCGGTAGGTACTGCTCGGTCAAGGATGCAAGTTTGTGCACGGATCAGCCTAGGTGGGTCGGCAGGTGCCGCTCGGTGAAGGTTGGAAGCTCGTACATTGATCAGCATTGGTGGTTCAGACTGGATGGTGTGGCTCGGTCATTGATGGAGTGGATCAACATGTTGAAGTGGATCGACATACTAGAGTATGGAGTGCATCGACATAGAACGGTCGGCAAGGCAGTGTGGGTCGGTCATGATGAAGGATGTTGGCTTGGCTATGGTCCTGATGGGCCCGGACTACTCAGGAAGCACAGTAACTCGAGATTTGCTAATAAATACAGCATGTGGGGCTTTAGAAAATGGTTCCTCATTCTGCTTACTTTTTCTTCCCTACTAAGGCTGCTCTACCATTGTTGTTCTAAAATTTTTGGATTGTAACTATAATTGATTCTAACATCAATAAAAAGAAAATTTCTAGAGTGGACGTAGGCTGGAGTCAGCCGAACCACTATAAATCTTGTATTATTACTGTTTTCTTTTTAATTTTTACTGTTCTTCATATTTATATTCTCTACATACATTCTATCTATGATCTGTGACTATGATTTGGTGCTTTCATCTGGATTTGGATATTAGCGACCAATTTTGGCGCTAATAGTGGTGTACATTGATGTATATGATGTTAATACCCTAGATATTGATTTTGATGACAACGACCACATAAATATTACTACTAACGTATCTTCGAGCTATGCAGTCATATCATATATATTATGGAGACATTTACAGAGATTAACAAGAATACAGTGGAAGTAGATGAATTATAGAAGAAGGTTAATCAGAGCAATCGAAGAACAAAACCCAATTAGAGAAGAATGCTGAAGGATAAAGGTGTTTGAAGTGACGAGGAATTGGTTGAATCTTAGAATATCTTGTTAAATATCTCATGGCAATTATACTTGAAGATCATCAACCATTGACCTCAACCGAGTCACAAAAATCCATAAATATAAGGTAATTTGAAATGCTGAAAATTCGCAACACTTATTAGTGTTGCTACTCATTTTGCAACACAGCCATGTCGACAAGGGGGCTAGGGGGTTGCCGACATGCTAGCCGTTTTTCAGAATTTCAAATTTTAAATGAAGAGATATTTTCCTCCACCTCTTCACCAAATGACACGTCTCTTCAACCATTATATAAAGGCCTCTGGAAAAAAATTTAATATCAAGAATTCTTATTTCTCTTACTTCTTCTTCTCCAAACATTTGCAAAAGAAATCCATTACATATCCTTTCAATCTCCTTGCAAATCAATATTGTTTCACTCCAATTCTTCACTGATTTGCAAACCACACAATATTAGAGTGTTGTACTTTAATTCATACCATTCTCTCTCTGATTTTACCCTATTCCTCAAAGAATTCAAAGATATATCGCCATTAGAGGTCTATAGGATCATTGTACCGAATCTACAATAATCTGTATTAAAGATATAACTACTTGACATAGTTTTTTGTTGGTGATAAGGTTCTTGTAACCTATAAAATCAAGAGGGTGTGTCTTGTAGCCCGTGAAACTAAGATTGTAAAGGTGTTCTTCCACCCGTGGAAAGCAAGCGATTATAGTGGAATTCTATATGATAGAGTGCAGGACTAGATGTAGGATTGGTTAATCCGAACCAGTATAAAAATTCGGGTGTCATTTACATTACTGCATTGTACTTTATTACTTACTTATTCTCTGATTACTTCTTTCTGTTTGCAATTTGAGTAAATACAGTTTTATATCCATAAGTAAGTAGTTAATACACATTTCACCACTTCTAACGTCTGAATAACCTTAAGATCCAACATTGTGCAGTAGCTACCCCAGTTTCTAACATGTGGAACATGATTGGGAGTTGTATTAATGCAGAATAGTAAAGTCATTGCCTATGCTTTTCGCTAGCTTAGACCGCATGAAGTAAGATATCATACCCATGATTTGGAGTTGGATGCGATGATCTTCACATTGAAGAATTGGAGACATTATTTCTTAGGGGAGAGATTTGAGATATACACTGATCATAAGTCTTAAAATGTTTATTCTCTCAAAAAGAGTTGAATATGCGATAGCAGATGTGACAGCAGAGGTGGCTGGAGTTTTTGGCTGCTTATGATTTTGGTACAAAATATACTCTTGGAAAAAGAAATAAGGTAGCAGATACCTTTAGCAGAAAACATCAGAATGTGGTGTTAGCTATGTTGGCAGAATGGAAGGATTCAGAAGTTTTGGCTATATGTAGTATAAAGTTGAGATCGACTACTGATTCTAGTCAGAGTACTGTTACATTGTCCTGTTTAGAGGTTCAACCAGTGCTGATCGAGAAGATAGCTTCTGAATAGAAATAGGATCCAAAAATAGCTAAGAAAATTAGAAGACTAGAGGTGGGATTCGAGATCGATGATCTTAAAGATTTTGGAATTGACCAGAAAGGATGGTTAAAGAAGAAGGAACGATTATGTGTTTTAAATGTAGAGAACTTGAGAATAGAAGTTCTAGATGGGTGTCATCGATCAAAGTTTACGATTCATCTTGGGAATACCAAGATGTATCAAGATATGAAGAGAAGCTTCTATTGGGAAGGCATGAAGAGGGATGTTGGCTTGTGGCTTAGTAAATTTGCTAACTATCAACAAGTGAAAGTCAAGCACCAGAAGTCGAGTGGGTTGCTTCAGCTTTTAGAGATTCCAGTTTGGAAGTGGGATTCTATATCCATGGATTTTATAGATGAGTTGGCAAGGTCGAACAATGGAAATGAAAGCATATGGGTCATAGTGAAACAATAGACTAAGAGCGCCCATTTCATTCCAGTCAAGTCAACTAGAACGACACTTGTTTTGGCGAAGTTATTCGTGAAGAACATAATTAGACTTCATGGGATTCCTAGTGGCATAGTTAGCGATAGAGATGCATTATTCACTAGCGATTTTTGGAGAAGTCTATAGAGAGTATTAAGTACTAAGCTCAAGATGAGTACAGCATATCACCCATAGATGGATGGGCAGACTGAGAGAGTCAATAAGGTATTCGAAGATTTATTAAGGGCATGTGTACTTGACTTTGGTGGATCTTGGGAAGATCACCCGCATTTGATTGAGTTTTCCTATAATAATAGTTTTCAGACTAGTATAGGAATGGTGACTTTTGAATCTTTATACGGAAGGCAATGCAAATCACCCACATGTTGGTTAGAGACTGGAGACAGATTCCTCTTAGGTCTAGATATGGTTAGAGAGGCGTTAGAGAAGATTGAGTTGATTCATGATCAGATGATGGAAGCTCAATCTAGACAGAAAAGTTAAGCAGATAAAAGGCGTGAAGACCTAGAGTTCTTAGTTGGAGATGGAGTTTTTATTAAAGTGTCACCGTTGAAGGGAGTGATACGATTTAAAAATTCAGGAAAGTTAGCACCGAAATATGTTGGTCCATTCTAGATTATAGAAAGGATTGGAAAGCTCGCATGCAGAGTAGAATTGCCGAGCAATATGGAATGTGTCCGTAATGTATTTCATGTGTGTCATCTTTGCAAGTATGTGCATGATCCAAAGACTGCTATTCCTCAAACAAGATTGAATGAGTTAGTAGTAGAGCATAATTTTATATTGTAAGACAACTAGTTTAGGGTGTAGCGAGAGATGAGAAAAGATTAAGGTCCAAGACAGTCAATTTGGTGAAAGTTCAGTGGAGCGACAACGAGAAGGACTGTACTTGGGAAACAGAAGACATGATTTGATTTACTTATCCTAATCTATATTAAATGGTATGACTATATTAGATTTATATAGATAATAGCTAGTCAGATAGACCAGTATAATTGTTAGGAGTGGTTATAGATAATTGCTATGATTAGTATCTAGTCCTTATTTGAATTTCGAGGATGAAATTCTTCAAGGAGGGGAGCCTATAACACCCCTAATTTTAACAAGATTATTTAGGATATTTAATTAGATAAATTAAATAGAATAAATGTTAAGTGATAAGGGGATTGAGATTTGAATAAATATTAAGTGGCCGTACTTACGTAATTAATTAATGTAGGATCTAGATTAACTCTAGAGGGGGGGGTGAATAGGGTTATAGGAAATTTTCACGATTTAAACACAGAAATAAATATGCTGAAAAGTAAATCACACACAAAATTTACCCAGCTTCGGCAACCCCTGCCTACTGCTGCATTCCCAGATTTCTATTAGAATTAAACAGTATCACGCTTACAAACACTCTACTAGACTCACAGACCCTTTTGCTCCCGCTCACAAACACTCTACTAGACTCGCACACCATGCTCCCGCCTATAGAGTTTCGCTTACTCGCAAACACTGCTCCCGCCTATAGAGCTTTGCAAACTCGCACACCCTGCTCACTGAACTAATTCTAAATAGACAATCTGACACTACCTAAACCCTAGGTGGTGATTTACAAATTCTTTGACTCAAAAAGAAAAGCAGACTTCAAAATTAAAACCGGAGCAAAAATTAAAATACAACTTGAATGCGTAATTTTTGCTCAAAATAAAAACTAAAAAACCCCTTTATAATTAAACCCTAAAAAATAACTTAAGCCCCTTTTAAAACTAACAAGGCCGGCCCCTTGTTTTTCTTTAACCCGGTTGTTCCTTTCTTCTCCTGAGAATAATGTCGGCCGATTCTCTTTGCCACTAATTTAGGGCTTCTGTCTTCGATTCAAAATTGGGGCTTTCTGATGATCGGTGATCTGACTTGCGTTGCTCTTGCTCATGCTCGTTCTCTGATGATTTATGCTTGTTGCTCGCTCGATCGAGTTGTTGATGATTTTGGTATGTAGTTTCGTTTGTTGCTCGTTTGATTGCTTGCTTCGATTGAACTCGATTTTAACTCGATGTCGATGATGTAAATTGGGATTGCGATTGATAGTTTGATTGTGACTTGAAGCTCATGTCTGATGATGATACCTTCGGGTTGAATTTATATGAACTCGTTACTTTCCATTTTCACAATTTCCTGATATTTTTGTGTCTTGATTTACACGGCTTTGTTTTTCCAACGTTCGATTTCGCTTGATTCACACGGCATTAAAACTTTCCTCTTTTGATACTTTGACTATTTCAAAGAATGATGATACGAATTTTATACACTGTCATGAATTCGAATTGGACTTGGTCTACTTGTAATCTCTGGTATTTTATTGCTGACTTTTTCACACGGCAACAACTTGTTGACTACCTGTAGTTACTGCTATATTACTTCGAATTGCATTCTGTGCATGCTGTACTCGGTCGAGTTCATTCCCATTGTGTAGACCTGAACCTTGCATTTTATACATAAGTACATGCTCACTATCTTCTGTTCACCTGCATGTTTACTGTGACGTTGTTTTGATCAGTTGCATTGTTCATGTCATGTTGTTCATGTGCATGCTTTGTACTTCATTTGAGGTTGTAGCTTTGGTCTTTGTTGCTCTATGATGTTGTTGAACTTGGTGACATGCATTTCTTTGTGGTCTCTGTTCTTTGTTCATTGGTTATTGTTCTGATTCTTGGTGGCTCTGGCTTGTTTATCTGAACTTGTTGCATATGTCACTGAGTTCCCATTTCATATGCTTGCACTACTTTTCTTTGGTCATGTCTGATGGCATTTCTTTTGTGGTCTTTGTTGTTTGCATTGTCTTCTGTCCATACTTGCCCAGTTTACACAGATGCTCCACTTGTTCATTTTGTTCAAGTGTACTACTGCAGTTTGCATTTGGTCTTGATCGTGTATATTCTCGAGTTGATTGTGCACTGTTGATTAGTTGATCTGAATTATTTGGCTTGTACATGCTGTCTTGTTGTTCATCTTGTAGTTGCTCATCTGCAAGTGCATTTTTCGATTCACTGTGTCACTTGATCTGTTGCACTATTGGTCGACTATCTCCTTGAGTTGCAGTGAGCTCGACATTGTTGTTTACTTCACTTGTGGTCTTCATTTTTGATGCAGAACTTCTGTCATGTTGTTTGCAACTGTGTTGCACTTGTATCACTTGTATTTGAACTAAACTTGTGTATCTTGTCTCCATGCATTCATGTACACTACTGTGTTGTACTGAGCTCGACATTGCTTCATTGTTCCTTTGATATTGAAACCTGTACTTGCAGTTGTGTGGTTGTTGACTACATCACCATATATCAATTTCTCGGCCTTTGGTTTCATGTGCATTGAGCTTTGACCCTTTGTTGTTCATTTGGGCTGCTGAACTACTTGTACATTGCATAGTGTATTGCACACTTGCTATTGTTGGCTGCGCACACGAGTTGGCGAGGCAGTGCACACGTGTACGAATGTACACGTGTGTATTGCATCCACTTATGGTTACCTGTCCCTGTAATATCTATATGCACGACTTTGTGATGAATTCAAGTGTGAATGATGACGAACAACCCAAATAACTGAGGCAAACCATATTTTCAAAAATCATATTTTATTTTATATTGCAAAAATATTTCTTTTTCAATTTTACTGCGTTAGTTAATATTTTTGCAGATTGCTCAGATGTTGGATTCAAACTGGAATGCAGTTGAAGACAAAATACGAGTGTGAGTGATATGTAGTGAGGTTGTTAATGTAAATTGAAATCGTGATGTATTCTAAATTGTATATGTATAGTGAGAGCATGAATTTGTACTATTCAAGATTGTAATAAATATTTGTTTCAATAAAATTTCTGTTTGAATTCAAAAACTGTGTAACTTGTTCTGTTTGAATTCAAATTCAAATTCTGTGTAATTTATTTTATTCAACAAATATTTATTTAATCTATGAAAAGCAAAATAGTACATTACCAAATACATTTAAATGAATATATATGTTTATTATCATCAAACAAAAACATATAAGCGCATATTCAACAATTAAATGGGAATGGGGATGGATTATAAGTAAATTAATTTACATAAGGGAATAATGAGAATAAGCTTTACATAACCCCTTATCCTTATATATATATATTCTGTTTTTCTATTTCATTTCCTGTTGACTTCATTTTAAAAACAAATCAAAAATGTGAGTAAAAGAAGAATAGATTATGAAAAAGAAAATAAGAAGATAAATTCGAAGAAAAAGAATTAAAATGAGGAATAAACTCATCTCAATCCACTTTCCTTATCAAAGATCAAGGTGAATGATAATTTCCATCTCTATTTGTTAAATATATGTTTCGGAATTAGGTTTAAATTTGTATGTATTATATTTGATGATGGTATGCTTGAATTATGGTTTATTTAAATTTAAACAAGATTGTTTAAATAGTGGTTCATACAATTTAGATTAAACTGTGTGTTATTGATGTTTAAATGCCATGAAAAAATTATATGTTATGAAAAACATGATTTTATAGTTGGGTTTTAAGTTACTAATTTTCCAAGCTTTGGAATGATTATTATGAATGTTTGAATGAAAATATAGAACGTTGGGTTTAAAAATTTATTTCAGAAAATAATTTGAAAATTTAGGCTTGAAAATTTGATATGTTAGATAACATGACCAAAGTAATTTTTTTATGATTTTTGGGGATTTTTCTTAAGTGTTTTGATATAAAAATAAATTATTTTGAAAAGATGATCAAAATAATTTACGTATAAATAAAGAGGAAGGTTTTATTTGCAAAAGTTAAGTTTAATACTTATCCAAAATAAAAAGGCGGTTAGTTTTGAAAAGCATGGGAAAAGTTAAGGCAACCAATATGAAATGAACATGTAGACAGGTTAGTTTATATATGTTACTTAATTTAGTGTTTAACCTAGAAAAATAGATTTCACCTCTAATCAGAGTACCTTTCGCTCCTTTCCTTTCGCCTTCGATCATGTCGAAACCCCATTAAGTTAAATTCAATGCACATGGTATCATCTAGATGATATGTAGTGGATTGGAGAAAGGTGAAAGGTATGGTGTCGAAAGCATAGCTTCCGATTGGGTCATTACCTCTGATTGTTTTGTAAACATAAGCCCATGTCTATGTCTTACTAAGCTTTTGACTTGGTCGATACGTACGTTTAAAAAAAAAGTAGTTTTATAATGGCTTTCGAAGGGGTTTCCATGTTTGTTTGAAAAGAAAAAGGGGTTTTGAAGGTGTTCCATTAATTATAAATCAATGCTTTCGAAAGAAGGGGTTCCAACCTAGTCGAAGCCCTTTCGCTCATTCTTGTTCCTTTCGAGTGTATTGAAGCCATCAATACTGTAAAAAGGTATTGTTTGTTTTAAAGCTATATTAAGCCACTTTCTAAATGCTCTCGAAAGGGTTATGGGTTTTGAAGGAAATGGTTTCGAAAGGGGTTTCGAAGCTGTGCTTCAACATTTTAAATGTATGCTTTCGACTATGTTGAAAGAGATGGTATCAACGCCATCATAAATTCCACAATATTTTTATATAGTAAAGAATGGTTTGGAAAGATATAGTTTCCTTTATATTTTCTTTGACCCAGATGATATTCTGAAAAGGTAAACCTAATGATTCAAAAGGAGGACTTTCATTGCTTTAGGAAGAGATACTTCCAATGGTTTCAAAGCTATGCTTCTAATAATTAATATATAACACTTTATTAAAGTCGAAGGGTTTCGAAAGAAGGATTTTAAAGTGTTTTTAAAGGCAGAAGCTTAATGTTTTGAAAAGAAATATATGCTTTCGAAGAAGGCTATCGAGTGAGGTCGAAAGCAAGGTTTCGTAAGGTCTGAAAGTATAGTTTTCAAAAAAATTAACCCAATTTTATTTAAAAGAAAAACCATAGCATATTAATAAACAAATTATTTTAAGATGTAACTTATGGAGAAGTCTAAATAGGTTAAAGTAATTAACCAAGTAATATTGTTTGCTTCTTCATATATGTATGTATTCACTTTTTAATGAATCCAAAGACTATACTTTGGAAAAGGTAGAATAACAAGTTGGGCTGACCTAGTAGTGAATAAATAAAAGATATTGGCAGAGTCTAATAGGTTAACAGTAAGTCCATGAAAATTGTGTAAGGAAAAGGATATTGGCAGGGGCCAATAGATTCATAGTTACCCATGAAAACTATGTGTAATTAAAGATATCAGTTAGATAGGTTTATAGTAAGCTCATAAACACTATATCCGGATAAGAAAATGAAATATTGATAGATAGTCAATAGGTTCCTACTTAGCCCTTGAAAATTAGGATAAAAGAAAGATATCGACTGTTAGCCAATAGGTTCCTAGTCAGCCTATGAAAACCAGGATAAGAGAAATGATATTGGAGTTACCAGTAGGTTCATAGTAATCCCATGAAAACTATATAATTGGACAGGGAGTCCTTAAAAGTTTAACTTGTTATTAGTTAGCCCACGAAAACTATTATTTCAATAGTAATCCTAAAAACTATAATTAGGACAAATAGTCAAAATGAATCGGGAATGGGTAATCCAAAACTGATTCAATTATTTTGCATATCATCACATAATAATGTTTTGAATTGAGTTAACCATTGTGGATGCAGGGGCATAGAAAATGGTTTATAAAGGTTTTAAAATACTAATGAAGGGAAACCCGTTCCGCTAAGTGGAGTGGTCTCTCTAGATATCTAAATGATTAGAGATGGTATATTATTATTCGTATTAGGCTTTCTGTCTGACTTGAAGTTTATGTTTTCCCCTTCAATTCTTTGGTACTCAATTGATTTTGGGTAGTTTGAGTTTTGAGGTTTTTAAATACCTCTTAAGCCGAAAGGCTTCCGGAGTCGTATAGAAGGCATGTAGTTATCTAAGCTTTTTCTCATGTGATTGCACTGTGTTGTTTTGTTAAGGCAAAGTTGTTTATTGCCTATTATACACTCTGATCATCAAGAGGGCATCTTCACATGTTGCTCTTAGAGTATATTGTAATAATTACACTTTTCTAAATGTCGTTAACGTTGTGGGATTATGTAATGTATGTTGAAATAAGTTTGGAATTGAATGTGAACATTATTTCGAAATTTTAAACTTTTTCCACATCCTTGTGTTTCTGGTATATCAATTTATCTAACATTATCATATTTGGTCGTCGAGGATTAATAACTATGGAGACTACAGCATCTGTAGCCGTTAGTTTTGGACCTCCAAGTGGGAGATGGTACATATACCAAATTGAATTTTCAGTTATAATAAAGAGTGAAATCCACTTCTTATTTTTCGATCTAAATATTGTTTGAGATGCCTAATCTTAGTGCAAAAAGGGTTAAAAGATGAGATTTAGCTAAAATTTATTTAATTTTGAAGCAATGAAAAGGTAGCAAAAATATTATACTGTAACGAAGAATGCTACAGAAGTACGAAGCTCCATTGGTGTTACAGTTACCCAAAGAAGTTCATTAAAAACTTTGTGATAATTTATGCACCGCTAACACTCCTTGCCAAGAAGGATTTAGATTTTTTAGGGAACTAGAAATCCAAGCATGCTTTTATTTAGCAAAAGAAGTGTTTTATCGATCATAAGTCCTTAAAGTACTAATTGTTTTAACATCGTTGAAAAAGGTAGATGATTTGGATTATTTTTAGATGTGTGTCGTTGATATAACATTTTAGGTAATGGTATACCACACATTTTTATTTTGGCTTTTGAAGTTATGTATGCTAGGAAAGTAGGTTGTCGCCTCATGGTATAAGTTTTATGGCGATATTTACAAAGTATTGATATTTGAGTTGTCGTCACAACTACAAGTACATTGTTTGGGGCTAAGGTTACTTGACTTCCGTAATATGTTAAGTAGGCAAGGACATCGTCCACTTTAGATGTTCCTAAATGAATTTTTAGGCACAATTCTACTTATGTTATAGAATATTTTGTTTATTAGAGTAATATGGAAGGACCATTCACATTGAGTTGGCTCAACTACAAAATAATTGTAGTAAAATGGCGATAAATGTTGGGGAAAGATCCTATTAATAGGATTACATTAAAGAATGGTAAAAGTTTGGAAGTTCAAACTGCAAAGGATATCATAGATGAAGTTGTAATTAAGGTTACATAAGGAATGACTAATTCAAGATTTGAATTCTTTTTAAGTAAAAAAATTATACAATTTGCATGCGTTGTGGATGTAGAGGTGGTTTTTATAGGAATAATAATTGGAGATTTTTGTGAGATTTTGAGAAGTGGATAATAGGATTATTTTCAATCTTGAATCGGAAGAAAACTATTTATTTAAGAAAGATATCATAATGTATGGGCATATGGGTACATGGTTTGTATTGAATAACAGTTGCATGCACTACGCCATAGATTGCATACTGCAACACCAAGAAGTGATGCAGGAAGTGCCAAAAAATGTTGTTGTGGGCTAAAAAAGGGCAAAGACAACACTTTCTCCGTGATGCATTTTGCCGCGTTGCTCTAGAGTCAAAGGCAACATCTTTGCGGCTCTAGGGCAACATCGGTTCTGTTGTTGCCAATGTACCAAATTTACTAAAAAGTGGGCCCCACAATATGGGCCCCAACATGTGGGCCTACTAATTCTGTGGCCCACCTTTACGAAACCGTGGTGTGGGGCCCATACATTAATCTATGGTAATACTTTTACCATCCAATGGTAACACTTTGCCAGTTTATTACCACATTTAACATCACATACTGCAACATTATATCATATCTATGGCAACACCTTTTGCAATTTAAATTGGAAATGTACTGCAACATTATATCATATCTATGGCAACATTATACTGCAACATTATATCATATCTAATGGCAACATTACACTACAACAAAGAACTTTTCATTTCAGAATAACCAGCAACACAAGTTTTACTTAGTCAAGTACAAAATAACAAACGTAATTAAAAACATAGCCGGTGTATTCATAGTTACAGTCGGTACATACTAAATTCTACTTATTAACAGTACATTCATATTTGCAACACATAATGGCTATAGGAGGCATGTGTTTGTGCAACAAATAATACCATAACCGTATGCAGGAGAAGTACATACTTAACAATGTCAAGTGCATCTTCAACAGTGTATCTCTCCCATAAATCTGGGTAGGATGGCTCCTCTAAAGGAAAAGATTGTTCATCCAATATATGCCAATGAAGTACATTCTACCGAGCGAAAGTTCATGTCAGAAACACAAGCATAGCAAAAAAATAAATGGAATTGAAATATGAGAAATAATGTTAAACTTTAAAATATGAATTTTGAGAACAAAATAATTAATTAATACCAGCTTGGCATAAGACATAGATTCAATCACTTGCTTGATTACTTTTACAAGTAGGAAATGCCTTGAAGTATCTGAAGACAGATACACATAAAATACATGAGTTGTACCCACCATATTATAAAGTAACAATACATCATATGATACTAAAATGAGCTAGATCAAAAAGAAGGTTTTACCAAGAAGAAGCCCACGAAAAGTAAATCTTGGCTCATCTTGAATATACCATGGAGCCTTTTGAACTTCTATAGTTTTTGTGTCAAGGTTAAAAATACACAATTGGCTAAATGTCTAGGAATAATAGCAATATTCAGTTAGAACACTATGAACGAACATTATTTAATAAGCATAAAAAACATAACTTTGTGTAACATAGCCAAAAACCATACACCAGCGAGTTTATATATGAGGGTTTTATCTTGAGCATGCTATACAATATTGTGCATTCTGCTCTATAAGGTAGTTATTGTGGCAATGCTCTTACAAATATGAGAATTTTTACAACTATTACCCCATAATACATATAAAATGAACAGGTAAATACTATAGCAATTACTATCAAATGAGCAACCCAAGGAACAAATACACACATGCATGCGCGGTATACTTGAACTCTCCAAAGTTTTAAAGCTGACCTAACGACAGATGAGGTGTGTACAAGGAAAGATGTATAGACTTATCAAAATACTTAAGTAATGATAAGAGAATATTGATCCTATAGCTGGGTTAAATGGGTTTTAGTCAATGCTCAATTAACTCATCTACTTCTCTCAATATGATACAATATTATGTGAAGGCTTCAGACACACCATTAATAGATCTACTTTAACATATATAAAATTAGCATATCTAGTAAAGGTCAACAAAAGTTTGTTGTATGAAATAAAATTTTGAGATGACTATTGATAGTTCATAAATAGTATTAAACAAACATCTCACAATATATGTACAAAAAGCATTAGCCACCATAAACTACTTGGTAGCAGAAACTACTTGGTAAACACTGATAATGACCGATTTCCATGTACATTAAATTTTATCCATATATTATAAGCATAGGTAGCAGAAAGATTGAAAATCTAGTTCAGGAACATATATATTAGCTATTTCGATTTTGGTAACATCAAATGAAAATTATTGTAATATAAAAGGAGCATGAAGGTTCAGTTTGACACTAAATGTATTTGTATTAAAAACGAGTGGTGAAAAACAAAGGTGTTTCATTCAAGTTAATTACATAGTCCTATTTGATGTTATTAACTGACCTTTCAAGGCTCAACTCTTTAACGATTGCCTCAGCTTTGTAATATTTTTGCTGTCTGGTCATGCTGCTCGGAAGCCTTTAAAAAGTGGTAGACACTTGGTGTTTCTTTGATAGTCAGATGTGGAAAAAGGACATCATCTTGAGTCATCGATTCGGTCCTAACAAGCAAACATATAGTTATTGTAGTATAGGATATTGGTATTCAAAGGTGTTATATATTTATATCTGCCAATGTAAATTACCTTCTTTTAATATGAGAAACATAGTTATCAGTTCGTACATTTTAAAATCCGACAATTAATCAAAATGGTTTTGAATCAAAGACTACATATCATCATTTGTCAGTTTATAATGCATTTATTTCTGACTCACATAACACATGTAGCAGCAACAATCAGTGTACAATTCAATATAGTCCATGTGGTATAGAGAGTGAGGATGGATTATGGGCGATCTTGTCATATAATACTTTTATAACCTCCAATCTCAAAAGTTGAATCTACATAAGATAGTGAAAAACCTTTCAAGTTAAATATAGCATAAATATTGAAATACTAACTGCATAGACATAGAGTAAAAGCATGGACATATATGTTGTTCCATACAAAATCCATAAATCAGAACTCTATAACTTCTGATTATCATAAGTGTTCCTAAATTGTTAATCAGAAATTTGTACTATCCAATTACCATAAAGTACAAGTTAATTAGAGTAGATAATTTGTACTACAGAACTTCAACATCTGACAGAGTGTTTGAAGCATTCAACATCTGACATCACCCCTAACCTCCTCAACTTTCAATCATTCACCAGAGCAACGGCTGCTAGTGTCACATCATGAGTAATGGAAGCATCAGATTCAGGCGGCATCAAATCTAAAGAAAGATGGCACTTAATGAGGTATTTATACGAAAAATATATACAAATCGATGCAATCAAAGCATTCAACCATGGCACTCTCTTTAGATTCACCACAAATGAAGGCGCGAGTAGCTTCATATTACTTAACAATTAAGCATTTCAGACCAACCAAACATGGTCATCATATATTTATATTCATATTACTTCATTATTTCATACCAACAAATATATACCTCAGCTAACGATTAATTTTAACCAAAAGATGTTTCAAAAATTCAAATGGCATCATATTCAGACAACAGAACGAAACCCAAAGGTAGCATCATCTAGTTTCAATCATTCACTAGTTACTCCTTCATCATAGCAACTCATACCAACAAAAAGATGAGACTTGGTGATTCCAGTCACCTTCAACCAAAGGCATGGCACCATTATAAACAGTTAGGTTCCAAGGAAAGAGCCTAGACCTAAAGCGAAACTTTGTCTTCTAACTTCAGCAGCAACAATAAGGAACTGATTTAAATCAAGCTGCGTGCTTTTTATTTTAGATCTTAGCATCACATGTTCGAGCCACCATCTTTACCAACTCATTCAACTCAATAGCAGGCAATGATACCCCGGACACAAATTTTGGCATGGCACTTTAGGAAACAGATCAATGCGAACTTCGAATCCACTAAGATTTTCAAGCATGGGGGCAGTCTTAAATTAAGGCAACGTGTTTCTCTTCTTTGGTGACGACGAAGGTAGGCGGATCTGATTTGACACTGTGAGATCTGACTTCAAGGCATGATTTTTTTAAGAAGCAATTGAGTGAAGCGGTGAATTAATCTTTTGAGTAGAAGTTTGGAATTACTTTCGAAGTAGGAAGAAAGCTTTATCTTCAAAGAGAAGCGAAGGGATAGAAAAGTTAAGGGGGAAACCAAAAGATAAGAAGAACAAAATGCTAAGAGGAGGGAAACGAAAAGAGAAGAGGCGGGAAACGAAAAGTTAGGATGAGGAAATTGTTAATTATCAATTAACAAAGAAATATATCTACGATTATTACTTACAGGAAATTATTTTCAATTAAATATTATATTATATTACTTATTAATTATATTTATTAACTATTACTTATTTACAAAAATAAATATAATTAACAATTAAATATATTTATTAATTATTATTTATTTCTAGTTTATTAATTATTAATTATTAATTATCTTTATTAACTATTAAATGTAATTAATAAATATTAATTATAATTTAGTAACTATTAATACAATAATAACTTAATGTTATTGCATCTTCATCCCGCACTCATTTTTTATAATATTTTTATAAGTCTATAGCTACTGCAACATAGTGTTGATATCTATGCTAACATCATGAAGCTAATGTTGTAATAGACAAAAATCTGCATAGCTATCGTTACATTGTAGCTAGCAACATCTTGTATTTTCGTTGCAATGGGCCATCTATGGCGTAGTGATGTGAACGATGTATCACCCAATCGATTACCTTTAATGCTAAAATAATTTTAGGTTAGGATTTCACCTAAAACCAGGACATTGTATAGACTTAGGATTTTGGTTTCTGAATTTAAATAGGTTAATAGAATTATCTTACTTGAATGCTTGAATGTTACTTTCTTTATGTTGGGGAACTTTGGATAAAATTCTTATAAATTGGAATTGTGGTACCTTAGTATTATGATTGATGAAAGAATGAAGAAGCGATGTCATAAGTGAAATGATACAGTTTAAGTTGAACCAAGTATGAAAAAAAATGTCAGGTGACTTTATTTGCAGACATCTAACTTTTTAGAGAGTAAAGGCAGAGTAGAAGAAGCTCGATGGATTTTTCAACTTTTGAACATTCTGCGGTGTATATGGGAGAGCATCTCTATAGATTTTATTGATGTACTATCTAGGAGCAGAAGAGGGAATGAGAGTATTTGAGTCATAGTCAATCGATTTACCAAATGCACTCATTTTATTCTAGTTAGGAGTACAAGGATAGTCACATTATCGGATAGCATATACGTGAAAGAGATAGCTTGGGTGCTTGGAGTTTCTTCTTGCATCGTGAATGATAGAGATCCTCTTTTCATTAGTGGGTTTTGGAGGAGTCTTCAGGAGGCCTTAGTCACACAACTAAATTTGCATACCGCCTATCACCTATGGATGGATGAACGAACTGAGAGACTGAATCGAATATTGGTGGATTTATTGTGCATGTGTATTTTAGACTTTCGAGTTTCTTTGGAGGATCACTTGCATAGCAGATTTTGCATAATAATACCTATCAAGCAATTATAGGAATGACACCATTCAAGATGTTGTATGGGTGACTATGTAAATCTCCTTCTTGTTGGTGGGACACTACAAAAAGAATTACTCTTATACTAGACATGATTAGGAAATACTTTGGAGAAAGTAGATTTGATTTGTAGAAGAACGAAGACAACATGAATAAGCAGAATTCTTACGTTGACAAGAGATGCTAGGAGTTGGAGTTCACAGTGGGTAATATGCCTTTGTGAAGGTCTCGCCACATAGACACATTTTTTGTAGTTCTAGAAAGATGGCATCAAGGTTTGCAGGGCTTTTCCCAATCTTGAAAAGAATAGGGAAGTTGGCTTATAAAGTGGAGCTTTCAGAAAATTTGGCAGGAGTTCATAATGTCTTTCATGTGTCACACTTGCGGAAATGTCTATATAATTCAGCTACTATAGTCGAGCCAAGTCAGTTAGAAGAAGTTGAAGTAGAAGAGTTACTTATTCACCGTGAATCCACTCGCTTCTTGCGCTTAGGACAGAGTGACTCAGCAATAAAGTAATTAGACTGGTTGGAATCTAGTGGGAAGATGATCAAACCAAGAGTACTTTGAAGCCTGATGAGAAAATATGAGCTAATGATCTAGAGCTCTTTCCTGGTACATTTCCATTTAATTTAGTATAAGTACTTGTGTGCATAATATTTATAGTTCAATATATTCCATTGGTAGGAGTGTTTGGGTTTTGGATAATGACTGTTAATGGATATATTTTATTAGTTAATATTGCACACATGGGCTGGTATGTTCATGCTGGCCTACGACACTCATCACCTTATCTATAATAGTCGTTGCAATTTGGCATATGTGTTAAATTGTTGCTCATCCATATAGAATTGCAGGTGTACATGACATTGCATATATATTGGAAATATGACACAAGCACTTGGATTGAAGGAGGTCGACTAGGTTCGGAGACCTCCTAATTTTATATTAGCTACATGTTCATATGCATTCCATACCTATATGTATATGCTGCATTAGAAATTTGAATATGAGGACAATATTTGCAAATGGTTAATTGTTGAGTAAATAGTTATAGATATTGGTTATATGAGCGAGTTACATTTTTCCATCCTTATAGATTTCAGGGATTTAATACTTTTAGAGAGAGAGAGAAAGTGATATCTTGGAAATTTAAATGATAAATTAAAACACTAATAAGGGAAATATGTAGTTTTACCCAAAAGTTATAGAATAGTAAATTTTCACAAACATCATAATAAGGCCTTGAAATCTATTCCTTTACATGAGAAATGTCGTTTACAATTTGAAAACACATATAGCTTGTTGAATTTGATAAAACAAGTCAAAATTAGCAAAAAATTAATCTTAGTCACATAATATTAATTTCAGAGTTTAATCTATAGCCTTAGTTTTCAATTATAAATAAATCCATAACCCTCACTTTTCTCCATTCTAAACCCTAACCGGCACCTCTCTAATTCTATCTTTATTTTCTCCCTCCTCCTCAAAACTTCTCAAATCCAAACATTATTCCTATTCTCCTCTCTAAATTTCCTAACCAAAAATAAAGGAAGGAAGATAAATCTAACTATAAGAGATAGGAAGAGTCATGTAACGACCCGTAAATTTTCGATAATTAAAATAGCTAATTTAATAAGATTTCGTGATTTAATGTTAGAAAAAAATTGTAAGTCGTTTGGAATAATAATAACTAGAATGAAATGCAACAAGATTTTATCTAAGTTAATTATTTATGAATTGAATAAAATCCCAGATCAATTGAAATGATATGTAGTCAACGGTAATTGAATGAATTTGTATTGTATAGGTAATTGTGACACTTGTTTGTAAATAATAAACTTAAAAGAAATTAAAAGTTAACGGTGATAATTATTTAAGTTACCTATTCATTTAGTTGGTCGAATTGAATTTGTGAACCAATTGCAATTGAAATGAAATCTCGTATATTAGTTGAGTGCATTATCTCTAACCGTGGATTAATAATAATGTAGAGTTCATTTGATGTAATATAGTAAATCGACTGATAATGAAATTTTTATTTAAAAATCCAATATTGAAATCCGTCAAATATTGAACAATTAAATTGTTTAAATTTAATATTTGGAATTTATTGAATAAATTGAATAACGGGAATTGAATGACTGTTTAATGAAAATGGTTGTTCTATAATTTGAATTTGTTAAATTTTACAAGTTCGTTTGAATATTTCAAAAGATAGTGATTTAAGAATAATCAAATTTGTTTAAATTTAATATTACAAATGTTTGAATAATTAAATTCCGAATTTTATACGATTAATTTGATATTGAAATTTAATATATGAAAATAGAGTGAATGATTGAAATTTGATTTAATATGATTCAAATTGGTTTTCAAAGTGAATGTAAGTATATTGGGATTATAATAGGGTTAATAAGATTTTAAAATTGGAATCATTGGATAATTGAATAACGAGTTTAATATGATTAAGAAATGATTTGTAAAATTTTATTTTGTCATATTAAAGTTAGAATGATGTTGTAGAACTTTTAAAATCGAATTAAAAGTAAATTTGTGAAAATTGAATATTTTAATATTTAATTATCGACTGGAAAATAGCCAAATTTTGAACAGTCTCAGAATTGGACGAAACTAGTTCCATTGGATCCGTAATAGTTAGTTACTATTGGATTTCAATTTTCATAGCAATCGGAGTTTTCGTTTGACCGTGGCAGCTCGAAACGCATCGGAATTGTTTTAATATTAATTTGGCGAGTTAAAAAAAGTCATTTTTCAAACGGTCTCGGATTTCGACGAAACCAGTTTCATCGGATCCGTAATGTCATATTATTGTAAGGTTTCAAATTTCGAGTCAATCGGATTTACCGTTTGTCCGGGGCGAGCCCAAACGCATAGAAATTAGTTGAATCGGTTTAATTTAAATTTGATCGTTTATTGCCGTAACTTACACATATGATCGAATTAGCCTCCGAAACCTATTCCATTGTGTTCGGAACGTGGGGTAAACCTTAGAAACGCCTGCCGGCATGCTTCGTTTGGAGTTCGAAATTTTTCGGCGAATAGTGTTCGTAAAATTCTATAAAAGGCCACCCATTTTTCACAAAATTGCAAACCCTCTCCCTCTAACCCTAGCCGCCGGCCCTAAGCATTCAATGGCCAGAAATTCGTATGCTTCCCCTTCAATTTTCTCCAAATCCGTTAAGAATTATCAAAAACGTTTAACTACAATTACGTAGAGGGCAACGAGTACTATCAGTTCAACGGTCACGATCGAAAACAAAGAGGTGGATCAACGACAAATCGACCTACAAGGTGCGGCTGTTGTGCACGTTTTTCCGTGCTATGGAGGGGCCGAGCTCCATGTTGTTTGGGCCGAGGGTAGAGGTGCGTGAGGGCTTTGATTTGGCAGTGGTATGATGGAGTTTAGGGTAGCGTGGTGGTTATGGCATGTAACCCTAAAGGTAGCGGGTTGGGTTTGTTTCGAACGCGTTTTACTGGAGGTGGAGGGAGAAGAAAGAAGTCGCGGCCAGGATTCAATGTCATGAAAGCAACGGCTGTGATCATCTAAGGTTCAAAAATTGAAAATAAAAGTGTAAATTTATTTTATATTAATCCGTTCAAACTTTAAACTATCATAACTTTTTCATACGAGATCGAAAAAATGCAAAACCAGTTGCGATGGAATCGTATGGACGAATACTACACAATGGAATTGGATTGGAGTCATTTGGAGCTAAAGAAAATTTTGGATAAAATTAAACGCTCGTTTAATTTTATTCGAAATAATACACTGGAACTACATTAAATTCAATGTGAGTGTTTTATAACGCTCACAACGTACTAAATATCTTTATGCTAGTTAAATTTGACATTACGAAGTGTTATGATTTTATCTGTCGTTGTTTGATAAAAATTTAATTGTCATATAGCTTGTCATTTGAATTAACCGTTGAAAAATTAAATTGACAGTTAAATTGAAATTAAAATTGAATTGCGATTAAATTACCTGACATTGATAACTATGAAACTGCCATGAATTGTATTGTCTATTGGATGATGTATTTTGATGGATGTTATTGGTTGATATTTAAATGTTTGGATGTTTATTTGCTTATATATATACCGTTATGCATACATATGACACTGTGATTGGTTTAAGTAATATATACTCATCCTTGACATTTCATTAAAATAAATAATTACCTGGCCATAGGATAGAAAATTATACACGGACACCGAATTGGCTAAATTAATAAATTTTAAAATCGTCGATTTGAGATTTATTTAAATGTTTTGATTTAAAAGTTATAAATAGAAATCAATTTATAGGAATCGAATTTATCGAAAAATTGAGTTTAGAATGTTGAAATAAAATTTTGGTTAAAAGAAATTGTTGAATAAATTTAAGTGGAGACTTTGAGATTTAAAATTTGGATATGATTGAATTTCGGAAATTTATTTGTTTTAAAGATTGAACATTAAATTTGAGCTTTGAATATTACTAAGTAAAAGTGACATAAAAATGATATTTTGAAATGAGCTTGGAATTGAATCATATTTGAGATTTGGATTTAAATTTGAATATTGAAGGAAAATTTTGTTAAGTGTTATAAATTGATATTTTGAAAATCCAGCTCTAAATCGATATAAATTGAAATTGAATTAATTGAAAGTGAATATAAAATTGAATAAATTTGAAGTCAAAGTTGACATTAATTTGAATTGAAATCGAAATTGAATCGGTAGAATGGAAATTGAAATTGATTTGAACCGGGAAGTTATAAATTGAAATGGATTGGTTTTGAAGCTGTTTTATTTTGTTTTCCACATTACTCTGCTATATAAACCATTTTTGAATACTTAAACTATTTTAATGTATTTTAAATCTACTTAACCCAATTTAAATTATTTTAAACTAATTTATCTATTTCAAATCAATTTTAAGATTTTAAGTATTTTAACTATTTTAATTATTTAAAACTACTTTTAAACTACTTAAAACTATTTTTCTAAAATTCTAAGCTGGTCAATAAGGTACAATGTTTATATTTAAATCTTGAATTTAAATACGAATTGAGTTAAATGAAGTTGCAACCTAAATTGAAATCCGAATTGATTTTGAAACCGAAATAAGATATTGAGACGAAAAATGATTTTTGAAACGGAATCTGACATTTTAATAGATACGATGATATTTGAAATGGTTTTGATTTTTGAACCGAACACGATATTTTGATATCAATTATGAATCGATTTGAATTGTAAATGAGCCAACGGTGTAATAATACGTAGTTATTAAAGAGACCGGGATCGGATATGGACATACTCTCTGTCGATACCGAAAACCACTTTAATAACTATTATACGCGGAGTGTTGATCCAGAATGAAGTGGATGGTTTGGTGAACGCGTTGACTGAAGAAAGAGAACGATATTGGATGACCCCTGACATGACTAAAACAGGAGCCGCACCGGGCCATTGAGGTTCGCCACCTCTAGCGGACACACTTCTTCGATACCATATCTATTACATTTGTGATTCGATTTGGGTGCACCCCTTGATTTGGGAGTGTTGTTTCGCAGTGTTGGGGTAGCTGCTGGCTATGCTCAACATCAGTCCGGATCACGCAACTACTAGTATCCTAGTTGGTATCGCCTCATGTACCTTGTCATACTGATTATCCTATTCGCGACCACTACGTTATGCTTTGTGTTATACCTATGGGGTACCCTCTGATAACCACCAGTTTACGGTGGGGCTTACGGTGCTGTATAGACTATGGCATTATAAAAATGTGTTAAGGGGGATTATGGTAACGCCTTAACGCTATTTTGATACTTTATATTACTGATAGGCATTATCTACTTAGCGTATATTACTACATAGTAGATTAGTTTCACGGATCCTTGAGAGATGGAAAATCCCGTAACATCTCTTGAGTTATTGCACGCACGTTGACACTGGATAGAAGATGTCAAACCCCGTAAACATCTCTGACGCCGTTACACTCATATTTATTTACGATTGATTTAACTTTCATAAGGATATTTTAGTCCTGACTCGAGTGTTTTGTCTTTTCATTACGCTCGGGTCAGTCCTGAGTTTTTCAGATTTTTGAAGATCTATTCTGGAGGATGAAGACGAAGATTTGGTATACTATTACTATTATTACCCTTGCATCATGCTATCTGCTGCATTATTTTAATTGTTCTGTTGTATATGTATAACTCTGATAAATGTTGTATAAATAATTGTCAAAGTATAGTAAGCAGCTTCATGATCTGTTTATTTGACTATTATATTTTATCGTTCCGCTGCGAGATTCTGTGTTGTTTCATTTCCTTTATTTCTTTTCTTTTCTTTTCTTATTTACCCCAATAACTATCTGCCCTTTTAAATGGTTTGGAATCGACATGTTTATTTGATCTCGGTTTCAACTGTCCAAAAAGGCGGGTCGTTACAGTTGGTATCAGAACTTTGGTTTAGCGATAAACCTTGGCTCTAGTGGGGAATAACTCATTGAAATAGAGGAAAACTATATGAATGAGTTGAGTGTATATGAGAGAGCGTACTTGTTATTTGATATAAAATGGTTTTATATTGTGTTAACTTTGTTCCGTTGAGTATTTCTGAATTCTGGTCGATACTTGGGACGCCAAGGCGTCGATAGGAATTTCTAAACACTCGAATAGGACAAACCAACACAATATCGTTTTGGAATATATTTTATATAAAAGAATTATTCGAATATTTATTCATTTTGATTGAATTGATTGTTAGGAGATGATAATATTAGATTATTATCGTTATTGTTTGATCAGTCAATATTTACAACAATTGATTAAATAACAATGGATTTAGGAAAATGAAATCTTGTAAACATAATTGATAATGAATATAAATGAATTTTAACTTGGATTTGGGAATTTAAATTCCGGTGTTTGAAATTGACTTACAAGAATTTGAAAAATATAATATGAGTATTATATGATAGTATAATTGAGTTGAAATTGTTTTGAAGGATTTTTTTTATGATAAGTGTTATATTCCCTTCTCTTGACGCTAGAAAATGATTTTCGGTGATGAGTGCACGCATCATCGGCGTTTATTTTCGAGAGTCCGAGTGGGGAAGACCACTTAATAGCTTGTCTAAACCTTGTTTTGATTCAAATTTTATTTTATTTTGTATTCTCTATAGTATGATTTGATATATAAATTATATAAGTATATTTTATTTCAAAACTTGATTTGAAATGAAACCGGGATTAGAATTCTTAAGTCCTTTAATAATTAATGATTTTTTAAATGATTGAAATGAATTTAGACTTGAATCATTAAGGAACTTCTGAATTGTGAAATGAGAAATGAACCTAAGAGCTAAGTGAAAATATCAATTGAAGTAGAAATCCTTAGAATTAGGAAATTATGAACTTAAAATAAAATTTGAAACTGCAAAACTCGCATAGTATTAAATTTCATTCTATAGCATAGATATAACTTACCAAAATATTTAAGAAGTTCAAAAATGGTATATGAATTGTTAATTGGATAATATACAAGTATAGGTTTGAATAATGAAATATGCATTTAATTAATGGTTTGCAAATATGAATAAAATTGTTAGTAAATAATTGGAATTTAAATTAACATTTAAAGGTGATTCACAATTATGTTAATATAAAATGGAAATACTATATGTGAATGTAAATGTGAAATTAAATTATAGTGAGATTTAAGTAATGACTAAAGAATTAATTAACTGAAAATTCAACTTTAAATGAAAGGAAGTTGTATGTTGTTTAACTACATTCTATTTGCATAACTATAACTTACCAAATACTTAAAAGGTTTAAAATGCTAATAAGGATAAGTAGAGAAATAATATACCAGTGTGAGAGTGAATAATAAAATGTGAAGATCTTTTGATAGTTGTAAATATAAAAGAAATTTAAGCTGTAAAATGAATAATATATATAAGTGAATGAATAAAATTTAAAATTAATGAAATATAAAATTGGTAAATGGAAACTAATTAAATTTGAATATAACTAAATGTCAATAAACTTGGAAGTGTATGAAATTAAAATTGACTTGAATTTAAAGTGTGAATGAAACAAACTTGAATAAATCGGAAACAAATTGAATGTAAACCTATTGCATGGATGAATAAGAAAATAAATGACTTTGTGTTTATGATTGTTCTTTAGAAAATTTGAAGTTTTGATGGTTTGTACTCTGAAATAATAAAAGCAAATTTTTGGGAAAAATCCAAAATTATCCAATATATGCTGAAACGAAAACAACCATAACTTTTAAATGGCTAAACGGAATTCAACGATCTTGGACTTTTCGAGAAGCTTAGAAACTATAGCACAACTTTTGTTTAGATTACTTGAGAAAATTCCTTCGTCTACTAGGTTAAAAACTTGAATGTTACTCGCTGTCCTGTGTAAAAATAAGTAAAATCAGTAGTATACACCCTTACTATTTTTGCCATATCTTTTGACAGGTTTATCGGATTTTGACGATCTTGCACTTTCTAGAAAGATAAGAACTTAAGCTAAGACTTTTGTTTTAAGTGTTTTGTGTTTTGATGTCGTTTAGAAGGTAGAAAACGTGGGTGAACGTCGCGGACCTGCACAATTCATTGCCCAGGCTGAGGCGTATCCTCTAAGTAAAACGGCCATAATTTTTGAATGTATGGTCCGAATCTGATGATTTTGGACATTCCGGAAAGCCTGAAATGAATGCAACAACTTTTGTTTAGATTCTATTGTCAAATTTTATCGTTTAGGTGTTCTAAAACTAAGATTTGTTTGCTGTCCTGAAATTGGAATCTCAGTTTTGAAGCTAAAAATGTTATATATATGTTGTGTAGGCTAAGTATATCGATCTATCTTTATATGCATGGTTCTAACTTAGTTATTGAGTGTTTAGTAGGTGCGGATTTCGCTTGCTTCGCATTTGGAGCTCGCTTTCGCGCTATATTAGCCGTATATGCTCGCTAACAATATATAAGGTAAATATCTCGGATTACATATCGTATTTTTACACTTTTTTTCCCTGCGGGATGCCTCATCACTTGATGAGATGTATATTTGTTATATATATACTATTATATTTTTTTTCCGATCAAGCCGCGCAAAGGAGACTCTGCCGAAATTTTCCGTAAAATCCGGGTGTTAGAAAAATTTTCAAGTTTTAAATTTTTTTTGTTTTGATTACTAGCTTTTAAAGTTAGGAAGCCATTCGGAGTAACTTAGTGGAAGCGTAGTTATGACTTTATAAATGGAATTTCATTATTTATAAGTGGATAATTTTTAATAAAATATATCAAATGTTGAATTCTTTACTTAGTTCCTTTTCTCTTCTTTTTCCTTTTCGGGGACGAAAAGTTTTGAGTGGGAGAGAGTGTAACGACCCGTAAATTTTCGATAATTAAAATAGCTAATTTAATAAGATTTCGTGATTTAATGTTAGAAAAAAATTGTAAATCGTTTGGAATAATAATAACTAGAATGAAATGCAACAAGATTTTATCTAAGTTAATTATTTATGAATTGAATAAAATCCCAGATCAATTGAAATAATATGTAGTCAACGGTAATTGAATGAATTTGTATTGTATAGGTAATTGTGACACTTGTTTGTAAATAATAAACTTATAAGAAATTAAAAGTTAACGGTGATAATTATTTAAGTTACGTATTCATTTAGTTGGTCGAATTGAATTTGTGAACCAATTGCAATTGAAATGAAAGTTCATATATTAGTTGAGTGCATTATCTCTAACTGTGGATTAATATTAATGTAGAGTTCATTTGATGTAATATAGTAAATCGACTGATAATGAAATTTTTATTTAAAAATCCAATATTGAAATCCGTCAAATATTTAACAATTAAATTGTTTAAATTTAATATTTGAAATTTATTGAATAAATTGAATAACGGGAATTGAATGACTGTTTAATGAAAATGGTTGTTCTATAATTTGAATTTGTTAAATTTTACAAGTTCGTTTGAATATTTCAAAAGATAGTGATTTAAGAATAATCAAATTTGTTTAAATTTAATATTATAAATGTTTGAATAATTAAATTCCGAATTTTATACGATTAATTTGATATTGAAATTTAATATATGAAAATAGAGTGAATGATTGAAATTTGATTTAATAAGATTCAAATTGGTTTTCAAAGTGAATGTAAGTATATTGGGATTATAATAGGGTTAATAAGATTTTAAAATTGGAATCATTGGATAATTGAATAACGAGTTTAATACGATTAAGAAATGATTTGTAAAATTTTATTTTGTCATATTAAAGTTAGAATGATGTTGTAGAACTTTTAAAATCGAATTAAAAGTAAATTTGTGAAAATTGAATATTTTAATATTTAATTATCGACTGGAAAATAGCCAAATTTTGAACAGTCTCAGAATCGGACGAAACTAGTTCAATTGGATCCGTAATAGTTAGTTATTATCAGATTTCAATTTTCGTAGTAATCGGAGTTTTCGTTTGACCGTGGCAGCTCGAAACGCATCGGAATTGTTTTAATATTAATTTGGGGAGTTAGAAAAAGTCATTTTTCAAACGGTCTCGGATTTCGATGAAACCAGTTTCATCGAATCCATAATGTTATATTATTGTAAGGTTTCAAATTTCGAGTCAATCGGATTTACCGTTTGTCCGGGGCGAGCCCAAACGCATAGAAATTAGTTGAATCGGTTTAATTTAAATTTGATCGTTTATTGCCGTAACTCACACATATGATCGAATTAGCCTCCGAAACCTATTCGATTGTGTCCGGAACGTGGGGTAATCCTTAGAAACGCCTGCTGGCACGCTGTGTTTGGAGTTCGAAAATTTTTCGGTGAATAGTGTTCGTAAAATTCTATAAAAGGCCACCCATTTTTCACAAAATTGCAAACCCTCTCCCTCTAACCCTAGCCGCCGGCCCTAAGCATTCAATGGCCAGAAATTCATATGCTTCCCCTTCAATTTTCTCCAAATCCGTTAAGAATTATCAAAAACGTATAACTACAATTACGTAGAGGGCAACGAGTACTATCAGTTCAACGGTCACGATCGAAAACAAAGAGGTGGATCAACGGCAAATCGACCTACAAGGTGCGGCTGATGTGAACGTTTTGCCATGCTATGGAGGGGCCGAGCTCCATGTTGTTTGGGCCGAGGGTAGAGGTGCGTGAGGGCTTTGATTTGGCAGTGGTATGATGGAGTTTAGGGTAGCGTGGTGGTTACGGCATGTAACCCTAAAGGGAGCGGGTTGGGTTTGTTTCGAACGCGTTTTACTGGAGGTGGAGGGAGAAGAAAGAAGTCGCGGCCAGGATTCAATGTCATGAAAGCAACGGCTGTGATCATCTAAGGTTCAAAAACTGAAAATAAAAGTGTAAATTTATTTTATATTAATCCGTTCAAACTTTAAACTATCATAACTTTTCATACGAGATCGAAAAAATGCAAAACCAGTTGCGATGGAATCGTATGGACGAATACTACGCAATGGAATTGGATTGGAGTCGTTTGGAGCTAAAGAAAATTTAGGGTAAAATTAAACGCTCGTTTAATTTTATTCGAAATAAAACGCTGAAACTACATTGAATTCAATGTGAGTGTTTTATAACGCTCACAACGTACTAAATATCTTTATGCTAGTTAAATTTGACATTACGAAGTGTTATGATTTTATTTGTCGTTGTTTGATAAAAATTTAATTGTCATATAGCTTGTCATTTGAATTAACCGTTGAAAAATTAAATTGACAGTTAAATTGAAATTAAAATTGAATTGCGATTAAATTACCTGACATTGATAACTATGAAACTGCCATGAATTGTATTGTCTATTGGATGATGTATTTTGATGGATGTTATTGGTTGATATTTAAATGTTTGGATGTTTATTTGCTTATATATATACCGTTATGCATACATATGACACTGTGATTGGTTTAAGTAATATATACTCATCCCTGACATTTAATTAAAATAAATAATTACCTGGCCATAGGATAGAAAATTATATACGGACACCGAATTGGCTAAATTAATAAATTTTAAAATCGTCGATTTGAGATTTATTTAAATGTTTTGATTTAAAAGTTATAAATAGAAATCAATTTATAGGAATCGAATTTATCGAAAAATTGAGTTTGGAATGTTGAAATAAAATTTTGGTTAAAAGAAATTGTTGAATAAATTTAAGTGGAGACTTTGAGATTTAAAATTTGGATATGATTGAATTTCGGAAATTTATTTGTTTTAAAGATTGAACATTAAATTTGAGCTTTGAATATTACTAAGTAAAAGTGACATAAAAATGATATTTTGAAATGAGCTTGGAATTGAATCATATTTGAGATTTGGATTTAAATTTGAATATTGAAGGAAAATTTGGTTAAGTGTTATAAATTGATATTTTGAAAATCCAACTCTAAATCGATATAAATTGAAATTGAATTAATTGAAAGTGAATATAAAATTGAATAAATTTGAAGTCAAAGTTGACATTGATTTGAATTGAAATCGAAATTGAATCGGTAGAATGAAAATTGAAATTGATTTGAATTGGGAAGTTATAAATTGAAATGGATTGGTTTTGAAGCTGTTTTATTTTGTTTTCCAAATTACTCTGCTATATAAACCATTTTTGAATACTTAAACTATTTTAATCTATTTTAAATCTACTTAACCCAATTTAAATTATTTTAAACTAATTTATCTATTTCAAATCCATTTTAAGATTTTAAGTATTTTAAGTATTTTAATTATTTAAAACTACTTTTAAACTACTTAAAACTATTTTTCTAAAATTCTAAGCTGGTCAATAAGGTGCAATGTTTATATTTAAATCTTGAATTTAAATACGTATTGAGTTAAATGAAGTTGCAACCTAAATTGAAATCCGAATTGATTTTGAAACCGAAATAAGATATTGAGACGAAAAATGATTTTTGAAACAGAATTTGACATTTTAATAGATACGATGATATTTGAAATGGATTTGATTTTTGAAGCGAACACGATATTTTGATATCAATTATGAATCGATTTGAAATGTAAAAGAGCCAACGGTGTAATAATACGTACACTACAAGAAAAATTGCTTTTAACAGCAATGGGGAACAACGTTTAAAAGTTGATTGTTGTTGTTGAACCTTTTATATGTAGGAAAAACTAAAAACAACACAGTAAAACGCTGAAATTTTTATTCAGCAATTTGTGAAATGTCGTTCCCTCTAAAAATTTCATTACCGCGTAAATTAATTTCCCTCTTCTAGCCAAAATAAGAAACCTAAATCACCTACGCCTCCAAATCTTAATTGCTTCCCTCTTCTAGCCAAAAATAACTCACACAATCCACGTTTACTTCTCAATTCAGGATCAAAGTCAAACCAGGCGATGGTACTAAAATCACAATCACACAATCCACGTTCGCGTCTCAATTCAATGAAATCGCACCTAAGAACCTCACTGCTGAAAATTGCAACTGCGAGAATCGGTCTTTGGAACTTGATGAGGTTGCGGTTGGCTGGGCGGTGCTCGAAGAGGTGGAAATAAAGATTGGTTTTGTTGGCGAAGTTGATCAAGTTGAATAAGTTGAATTGGTGGAGATTGCTGAAGGTTGGTGGGTTCGAATAAGGGGATTTCGGTGAGGCAATTTGTGAAGTTGATGATGATAGTTTGGGATCTGTTAGGTGGCAAGTTGCGGTGGGTGATTGGAGGAGTTCGCTCGATATTCGTAGGAAATTGATGAATCTGGGATAGTGGTACGTAGGCGAGCAAGCAGTGGTAAGTGGTGCTAAGGGAGAGATGATGGAATCGCTTTTGTTGGTTTGTCATTGGTTAACGGGACTACTGCTGTTGACGGTCGGGGTCACAGATAATTGCAGTGGTAATGGTGGAGGATTTGCTTAATGGTTGAGTTTGGTATCAGAAGTGAAGATGTTGTGTTGAATGATGGTGGTGGTGTTGCTCTGGTATACGGCAGTGTGATTGAAGTGGTTGTGAACTTTTGATTATTGGCAGTAAATGTAGGAGATAGATTTTGGGGGGAAGGTGATGCAGAAATTATTGAGGTAGACTTGCAGTTCCAAGTTTTGCAGAGGGGAGTGTTGATTGGCAGAAGCTAGGTGGTGCTGATGGTGGAAATGGAATTTAAACCCCACCAGTTGCACTTATGATTTTAAAAAATGCTTTGTCAATTTTTTCTGCACGTACAACAGGTAACCACTGATTTAGAAATTGCTAGGATACGCTTCTGTATTCTTAAACTGTACATTTGAATTTACATTCTCCGCTCTGCTAAATATTTGAATAGGCTGTCTATTTATTATGTAGTATCTTGGTCCAGCTTTTATTTTGCTAGATTAATTTCACATTTATCCTATTATTGTCACTCATTCCATTTTTATTTCTTTTTCGATTGCAGCACGATGTAGTGTTCCAACTAGGGAGGCCAAAGCTGTTTTAGTTCAACAAGCTTTTCAAGTTGCCGTTTCTTTTCTCATGTTCACGGTATGTTTTCGCCTTTGACATTGCATATCATTTACTTTTTGGGAAGTATTTGGATAAATCACATATTAATTTAGCAAACAGGATGTAGATTCTGGATCTCTTTGAAATCTGATTCATGAAATATTTCCAATTGTCTACTTTACATATCCTTTCTTGTTTTTACTTTTGATTAATTGATGTTATACAGTTCGAAAAAAACAATATCTGTATTGTTTCTTGATTCAACAATTTAAAAAGTTACAGTAAAATTTTCTCTATTTGAAATTTAATTTGAAGTAGTCATAGATCTACATACTTAGTGAATTGAACATCATAAAGTAAAAGTTCACTTTATTTCAGCATTTGCTGAAGTAGTTCAAATACAACCTCCAATTGTTTACATAATGACGACGTGAATAATCATCTTAAGTTTATACTAAGTCACATGGAGATGTCCAAATGTTGCTTAAAGGCTACGCAAGTAGCTCAATCACGTTAACTAATATTTATTTTACCGTAATTCTGATTCTACATGTAAAACCTTTCAAGATACCATGTAGATCCATGCATTTCATATAGTAAAAACCCAGTCGTTCCTAATTAGTTTTTGTGCTGAAGCACTTTCTCTGATGTCTTCATTCTTTTATTTATTTTATATAGATTTTTGAAAGCAAGAAAATTTGATATTGAGAAAGCAATAATCATGTGGGCCGAAATGCTCAGGTGGAGGAACGAATTTGGTGCTGACACTATTCTAGAGGTAATTATAGCTTATTTGCCTTTTTTACTTGCCAAGTTTGATTGAGAAGCACCAGTTTTTTCAAGCTTAGGAGATTCTGCTAACAGAGGGTTTTATACATACATGCATGCATGAATTTATTACTCTTAGACTTTTTCTTTAAAAAAATGCTTTACGAACTCATGTTTAATTCTTACACACGTTAGTAATTTTGGCACCTTTATGTTTTTATTTTATATGCAAATTGATGTGGAGCATAACTGATTCAAGTATTTTTGACGTATGTATACTTAGGGCTGTTACAGTTGATATATTCAACTTTCAAATCATGGTAACAATATGCATGATAACCTTTACCAAACTAAAATGGTAATCATTTAAAAGCTCAAAATGGCAACCTTTTAGCTTTTACTGATGATGGTTATACTTTTCAAATTGATGGTTGGTCACATTGTTTGTAACTGTTATCAAAATTTGATATTAGCAGTCAGTTCATATAGTAAGTAGTTAATATCTCAAAAGTTCCTTATAACTTTGTTTATCTAGTTTTAAGGCTAGTGGTCATCCCTAATTAGTTAGAATATCAACTGAAGGAAAAATTCATCATTAAGGCTTGTTTGCTGAAGTATAATCGAAACAAAACATGCTTTTTCTACCACTGTGACAAAGGTTTGAAAAAGTGAACTGAAATGATCGTAAATCGAGCAAATTAACCTTTTTAGTAAATCATACCGTGAACTTGTTGCACCTATTCCTATGAGTATCAACAATGCAACTTCTATTGGAAACCAACTACAGTTCATTGCACATCGTCGTCTAATTTGAATGAGCATGTTGGTATAACTAAACTGAACCTCTTTTAGAAAGGGAACGAGTCATCTACTTCAGCACCTATGGACATTGTTCCAAATTCAAACAGGCGTTCTGCATTCCATAGCAAAAGTAATTCAACTGTGTGTGTATATGTAAAATTTCATTTACATCTAATTCCTTTCTGTCCTGGAAACTGTCTCCAAAGATGCCATTTCAGCTTGCCTTGGATGTTATCGTGAAAATGTTGAGAGCTTGTGCTCACCATCATCGCCAAGGACAGGTAACAAGTTATGTATGTTATTTTTGAGATCATTTTATGCTTTTTCTTCTTCTATTAATCGTTGAATCCTGTAGCCAAATATAGTGGCACTTTATATTTAATATTATGGCCTGTTAATTGAAACACAACTTTGCATGCACTAAACATTACTCAATTACTATTTCTCTCATATTTTTATTATTTGTTTGCTTATTAAACTACACATATACATGTATATATAACCGGTCCATTTTAATAATATATACATCAAATTACAGCTAACATAATAAAATATAAAAAATAAAACCACTACCTAATATTATAAAATTTAACCGAGTTAACTTTGTTTTATGAAAATTAAATTATATTATAAAAATTAAACGAGTCCAAAATAATAATATTAACTAACCAAGTTTATAAAAATCAACTAAGTTTTATAAAAATTCAATAAGTTTATAAAAATTAACCAAGCAGTATAAAAATATAACTAAATCTTCTATAATAATAATAATAATAATGTAGTTAACTAAGATTTATAAATCTAATAAGTTTATAAAAATTAACTAAGTATTAAAAAAAAGTAAATAATAATTATAAGTTAACTAAGTTATATAAATATTAAATAAGTTTATAAAAACTAACTAAGTATTATAAAAAATTTCAACTCGGATTTAGTGAATTTAATGAACTTGTGAATTCGTGATTAATATATTGGTCAAAATTTCATAGATTAATTATGATAAAATTCAACAGCATGGTTTATGTCATAATTTCTCTTGTCTACCGATATCATCTTCCTCAAATTTTGAATAAACATTTTCTATGTTTTGAGCTCTTCAAAAACATTATTTTAGTGAAAACTAGATAATGAATATGGCTTGGTTTTTATTTTTTTAGCATGGCTGACAAACAAAATGACACTTGAGCTTTCTTTTGGTATGCTTTGCAACAGTTTAACCTTTCAAATTTTATGGCATATTTTAGTCAGGATTCGGTCCGATATTCTGTGAATATGTTATAGGAATACCATTAAAGTATCAATTAACCTAAGTTTTGCATTTATTGCAGCTTGTATGTTATTTCATTGAAATATCTGATTGTAGAGAAGAAGTTAGCGAAGGGGCACAATGTTTTTTTATTTTAACCATGTTAATATGTAAGTTCTGCAAAGTGATTGTCAAACAACTAGAACTAGAACTAAGTTAACTGAGTTTTATAAAAATTAACAAGTTTAATTTATAAAAATATAAAATATAACTTAATCCTCTATAATAATAATAATAATAATAATAATAATAAACTAAGATTTATAAGAATAACAATAAGTTGACTATGATTTACTTCTTGACCCGATCGCCACTTATAAGAATATCAATATCACTTAGTAGACAGTTCTTTTTCAAATGACCAGCGGAGAAATATGAAAGCTGTCAACGACACTGATATACAATCCTATGCAATAGAGTAAATTTCATTTTATATAGGACATGTTGAAAATTTTAGTTCCAATATTCTTACTTTGTTTCAATTGTGCTTCAAAGGTTCGAATGTGCTGACTCCTTGTTCCCTACTGCGTCAAGATTCCAAGTCTCTAGGTCGTAGGAGGCATGTTTCTGAACTATTATTTCAACATTTCATTTTATCAGAATCGTGCTCTACAAAACATTTTTGAATTTGCAACCCAATGCAAGAATAAAAGAGCAGGCTATAAAGAGTATTTTTTAGAATAAAATTGAAAAGGACATAGATTCTGAATTCAATCAGGTTGGTGACTGACTGATTAATTTACATTTTAGGCTTTTGACTGCAAATGTACCACTTGGTATTCAAATGCTGCTTCTCCATTATATCACTTTCACCACTCTGCACCACCGCCTCACATCCTACTTGCATAAGCTTGACAGATATGCTTTTGCTTTACTCTACCTTCACTGTGATTGATGCATTATTCTTGCATCACAAGCCAAATTTCTACTCAGATTTTGGTAACGTTGACATACAACATCAATGTAATTCATTGTTATGTTTTTGACGAATTTTCTAAATATGCTATTCCAGCTAAAAATATTATAGGGAATAGAATTGGCAACTAGGTTGCACTATTCAATGTGAAAACTGAATTAGAGGGTGTGATGATATCCCTGACATTAGAATGTCTGATTTTGATGAAATACCAAGTGATCATACTGTGAATTTGGTGATATGGTGTGATGTTATCCTTGACATTCTTCATTTGCAACTTAGAAACTATCTATATTCATTTCAGTTTTTGCTTGATTACAATAGTTGAGGGCTTCCATACATAGATATCAAGCTGGAAAGGCTAGATATGCTCGTTTTAGGCAGACCAACGACTTGTTGGTTGATTCAGGTTGGCACTGTAGCTTTTGCTTGCGATATATTAGTGAGTTATATTCGAAATGAAGGCTTATAACTATAACAATCGGATAAGGTTTTCTTATTTCTTGAATAATTAGAGAATTCAAGCCGTGATATGCAAAGGTGTAGATTTCTTTGACATGCTTCCCGAGGTGTATGTTTTGACAACTGATAGCAAAGTTAGGTCCCATACCTAGTACTTACTCCACTGTTAATTTAACTACGTATTTGCTACAAAATGTTGAGAAGAGTAAAATGAATCGCCTGCTTATCTTTTAACGCTTGATATTGTATGTTGGGCTTTCGGGTTCCAGGCCCATAAACATGTTTTTCAATTTTCATTGTATTTAAGACAACTGAATGTAGAAACTAAATGTACATTCAAGCAGCATATCATTCTTTGCTTTGATTCAATCAATAAAGTCAGTTTGCATTTCTTCTTCATCAAATCAAAAGATTATTCACATCATAGTAAATTCTAACATGGTATAATAGCCAACCTCAATAGCTTAACAGCTTTTCAAACTTGTTTGCATTTGTAATCTAATCAATCAGAGAAGTCTCATAATTTGGATCATAAAATATAACAAGTTAATTAAGTTATACAAAAAAAAAATTAAATTATAAGAAACAATTAAGTTTTATAACAATTTAACTAAGTTAACCAAGTTTAATAATTAAATAATTTTCTAAAAGGTAACTAAGTTTTATAAAACATAAATAATTTATAAAAAGCAACTATGTTTTATAAAAAATTAACTAAGTTAAAGTTTCATAAAAATTAAATAAATTTCTATATACTATCAAAATTTTATAAAAATTAAATAAATTTATAATAACTAATTAATTTTAACAATATTTTTAACTAAGTTATATTTTTATAAAAATTAACTAAATTTATGAAAATTAATCTATTCTATAAAACTTTTATATAAAAATTAACTAATTTTACAAAAATTGACTTACTTTTACAAAATGCAAAGCAAGTTTTGTAAATTATACATTTATAAAATTAAACATACTTAAAAAAATTATCTATGTTTACAAATTATTTATATATTTATACATTGCATTTGAGCAAGCTGCTATCACAAACAATTTATGTATCTACATTGAATTCAATTAAATTCAAAAAATTAAACATAAAGGTATGCAATAATAATCCATTTTTAAACTTATTTCTAGCTATGGTCAAAAAAAATTATGCACACGTCTATTGGATGTGCATGCATACTGGTATTAAATATAGATAAAATTGACAGCTCGATCTCTCTGCCATTACGACTAAACAATATTTCATCTTCAACCTTTAGAAAATAAGGAAGGTTCATGTGATCCGATACCACCTCTAGAATTCATTTTTTAATATCCCCTCGTTGGCTTTAACCAACATTTTGCTTTTGTTAGAAAATTTAAAGCCCTTAGCTGGGCTCTATAAATGCTGTAGCAGGCCCCCAAATATGGTGTTCTATAGTCGTGGTTACATAATACGTTTGTTAACTTTTAAAACTTCACTTGATTTGACCATTATGTTTTTACACTCTGTGTAGTAATTTTAATTTGCATTTATGAACTGTAATCTTTTTGTCTATAGCCATTAGCTAATAAAAATTCAAATTACTTTTTTCTTTTGAGTCATATTCTATTATTTATTGTTTGCTAATATGCATTTCCACTGACAGAGACATTAGTGCACTCCTCTCTTGAACCATGTCAAGATGCAGATTTCACATTTCCAGTAAACTTTAATTTCAGTGAACACACAATCTATGTACGATGCCGTCCCTATCTAAAAGATTTCATGGAAAAGGTTGCTAGCCTCTTTGAGATCACCATATTTACTGCAAGCCAAAGTATTTATGCAGATAAGCTTCTTAATATTCTTGATCCTAAAAGGAAATTGATTCGACATCGTGTTTTTCGTGAATCATGTGTCTACGTGGATGGTAATTATATGAAAGATTTGTCGGTTCTTGGCGTGATTTGGCACGGGTTATCATCAATGACAATTCCCTTCAGGTAAATGCTTTCCCTGTGATTTTATGTCAGTATATGTTACCAAATTTAAAAAATAAAAAATAAAATAAAAACAGAAAACTACTACTTCGATGCATGTCAATATATGTTACCAAATTTAAAGAAAGGATTAATTGTTATGATTTGGATGTAAAAAGAAGGGTACAAATGGCTGTTAATTTGTTTTGATAAATGACAAGAACATTTTGAGGTTCTTGCCTTTTATTGCTGCATTTCAAATATTCTAATACAGTGTAAAAGATGCTTCATAAACAAAACTATTATTAAATGAGCCCAGCCCACTGATAACCCACTAAAAATTAGATAGCTGCGATTCAAATTATGGGCAGATGAGGACTATTGAATTATGCCCATTAGTTTCAGGATAAAGAGATATGTCCAATATAGATTTGTATTATGCAGAACAGCAGAATATCCCAACATAAGTGTTCGACTCCCACTTTAAACTTAATTAATTTAAAATAAACTTAAGAATTAATTACCAGTTTAAGATATTTTATTTAAATGTCTTTTATTGGTAATTAATTCTTTAAGTTTAGTTTAAATTAATTAAGTCCGAGCCCAACCCTTAAACAAACTCGAGTTTTTGAGAAAAGAAGAAAGTTCTCGGGTCTAAGCTCGGGTTGTTACTGAGATTGGCTCGGGTATTTGTATTAGCTGATTTAAAATTTAAAATAAATCAAGTTAAACATTTTCTTAACTAATTCTTTAAAATAATTAATGTTTTAATTAAGTTTGGGATTAGTTAAAAGTTATAAATTGTTTTAAATTAATTAAGTTTAAGATATTTTATTTAAATGTCTTTTATTGGTAATTAATTCTTAAGTTTATTTTAAATTAAATTAAATTAAAAGGTGTAATTAAGTAGTTAATTTAAAGGGTTTGACCTTATTTTGGGAACGGATTGGTTGGACAAGCATAGGGCTGTCACAATTGGTAATCCCACACATGAGAAAGTTGCGTTGGACATTCTGTCCACGATCTACATATGATACAACAAAACAGAAAAGGCAAAGTTCTGGCCTAATCAACGATCTACAGATGATACAAACACTATTCACAATTTGTTACACTGACATGGCATACAACTTCACCCTAACTTACATGCAACTACAGTTCCAACGTTGCATCATTACACTATGGTTTTCTTTAGTTTGAATATAATTGCACTGCAATCTTCGTCTCAGCCATAACTGCAGTTGGTCATAGTAGTTTAGATCAAATAGTTTTTGGTAGCAAGTGTTTTAACTTAGCCTGTTTCAGATCGTCTGCTTCAGATTAGTTCTTCCTATTGCTCTCAATGCTTCAGTTCTATGCTTTATTGCAGCAAGTGTTTCAGGACATAGTTTAGTCTACTCTAATCATATTCACTATCTGTCTGGTACATTAGTTTAGCTAGTACTCTAGTCCAGTTCATCATATTGCCAGGTAAATTAACCTTGGGATGGATGCATACTACAATAGTGGGAAATTGATTATCCTCTTTAACCCCATGTACTAGCTTACTTATTAGATTTTATGTAATATAATCAGTAATATTGTTTTCTCTGAAGTTGTGATGGATTTGATGAGTTACCTATTTAAATAGCATAAACCAGCACAAGTCTCTAACTCGGAGCATTGTACTTAAACTTGTAGGCATTTGGGTTTCAGTTAGAAAATGGAATCCCAATAGAGAGCTGGTTTGAAGACCGGAATGATAAAGAACTGCTTTCATTACTTCCATTTTTGGAAAGCTTGGTAGGAGTTGAAGATGTTCGACCAATAATTGCCAAGAAATTCAACCTGCGTGAAAAGGTAGCTGCTTCCTCTTCTTCACTGTTGTCGCTTTACTTAAGAAGGTGATGGCCCAAAAAAAGACTACTTTCTGTACGGGTTCAAACTTGGATGACAGTATGTACTATTACTATTCTTGTAATTCAATTTCTTGTATCTTGACGTTGGTTGTCTTGTTTACAGGCTACCGTTGTTTTTACATTTTTTTATGAAAACCTGAACCTGTACTAAGATGTTGTAGAGTTTCGGAAGTAGATTTTCAAGTCATAAATTGGTTAAGGCCAAGTATAATTGTAATAGTGTAATATTTTATTAAATTTGGTTCAGTATCTATATTTAACGTAGCTCTGGTACTATCAATATTTTAGTGGAGATTTATAATCTTGGGAGTACCTTTCTTTTCTTTTTTATTCTTTTATATAAATAGAAGACAGCGTTTGATTAATGCTGTCAATGAAGAAACAACAGCGTTCAATTCGTGCTGTAATTATCTTGAAATAGTCAATAACAGCGTTTTTTACATGCTGTCGAAATAGTTAATGATTCAATAACAGCGTTTAGAAAAAGCTGTTGTAAACAGTTAAAGTAGAATTAAAACATCTTCGACAACTAAATTATTAACGCTGTTGAAACATAATACAGCACGTTTGGAAACGCTGTAAAAACATTATTGACAGCTTGTAAGAAACGCTGTCAAAGAAATGTTTCAACAGCGTTTATAGAAAAGCTGTTGTAAGTTCTGTATATAAGACAGCATGTCGTTATACAGCGTTTGAACTAACGCTGTTGTATCGTATTACAGCGTTTATCAAACGCTGTTAAAAGCCTTTTGTGGTGTAGTGGTAGTTATTAAAGAGACCGGGATCGGATATGGACATACTCTCTGTTGATACCGAAAACCACTTTAATAACTATTATACGCGGAGTGTTGATCGAGAATGAAGTGGATGGTTTGGTGAACGCGTTGACTGAAGAAAGAGAACGATATTGGATGACCCCTGACATGACTAAAACAGGAGCCACGCCGGGCCATTGAGGTTCGCCACCTCAAGCGGACACACTTCTTCGATACCATATCTATTACATTTGTGATTCGATTTGGGTGCACCCCTTGATTTGGGAGTGTTGTTTCACGGTGTTGGGGTAGCTGCTAGCTATGCTCAACATCAGTCCGGATCACGCAACTACTAGTATCCTAGTTGGTATCGCCTCATGTACCTTGTCATACTGATTATCCTATTCGCGACCACTACGTTATGCTTTGTGTTATACCTATGGGGTACCCTCTGATAACCACCAGTTTACGGTGGGGCTTACGGTGCTGTATAGACTATGGCATTATAAAAATGTGTTAAGGGGGATTATGGTAACGCCTTAACGCTATTTTGATACTTTATATTACTGATAAGCATTATCTACTTAGCGTATATTACTACATAGTAGATAGTTTCACGGATCCTTGAGAGATGGAAAATCCCGTAACATCTCTTGAGTTATTGCACGCACGTTGACACTGGATAGGAGATGCCAAACCCCGTAAACATCTCTGACGCCGTTACACTCATATTTATTTACGATTGATTTAACTTTCATAAGGATATTTTAGTCCTGACTCGAGTGTTTTGTCTTTTCATTACGCTCGGGTCAGTCCTGAGTTTTTCAGATTTTTGAAGATCTATTCTGGAGGATGAAGACGAAGATTTGGTATACTATTACTATTATTACCCTTGCATCATGCTATCTGCTGCATTATTTTAATTGTTCTGTTGTATATGTATAACTCTGATAAATGTTGTATAAATAATTGTCAAAGTATAGTAAGCAGCTTCATGAACTGTTTATTTGACTATTATATTTTATCGTTCCGCTGCGAGATTCTGTGTTGTTTCATTTCCTTTATTTCTTTTCTTTTCTTTTCTTATTTACCCCAATAACTATCTGCCCTTTTGAATGGTTTGGAATCGACATGTGTATTTGATCGTCGGTTTCAACTGTCCAAAAAGGCGGGTCATTACAAGTCAAATCGGAAGGGAGTCAAATCAGAAGAGAAGGAGAAGTGCAAACAAATCAAGGAATTGAGGAAGAGAGACCAATTCAAATTGGATTACGAAAAAGGGATTTTTTCAAACGACCCTTCAAGGAAGGTGAGTTTATCTACGAAATGTCTTTAATGTAGATAACTAGTTAATTTTCATTTGTATGCCTCTTAGGATAAAAGTATGATTTTTAATCTTTAATTAATGGTTTTATTCATATGAATTGAATCGAAATGATTGAAAAACCCTACTTAATGAATTAATAGAGTAATCACTATAATTTAGGAGGAAAGAGTAGGATTAACTATATCCCTAATTCTATAGATCTAATTTTATATAACATCTTTTTTATTTACATAAATTTGATTTTATAACCTTGAATATACGTAGAGAATTGACTGAAATATACATAGATAATCGATTGGAAGATATGTAGATAACCGCTGGGATAAACTAATTTGAAATATGTATAAACAAGACGAAAATTATAGCCAAACACTGATTAATAATGAATCTAACATGCATACTTGAATCCACGGAGGAAACGAACAAAACAAATTAAAAAAATAAGTTATGGACCTAAAAACATTTATGTAGACATCAAAACCAAAAATCAGATGTCTGAATTTCAAAATTTACAAAACAAAGAAGAAACATTTCAATCTAACTTGATTCTGACATCTAAATCTTTATATAGACGTCTGGAATCAAAGTTTGATGTCTGACTAAAGGACCAGACGTCTAACTGACAGCAAAAAATTTGGTACAAGGAATCAGACGTCTGAAGTACTACAGCAAGACGTGGTTGAACATAGACCTGATATAGGCCAAGTAGGATGGATCAGGTAAATTTATTCCCACTTTCTTTTCTTTTGGGAATTCACACAACTGAATGGAGTAATGTAGGAAGCTAGAAAAGTATTGCACTTGGTGACTTCCTAGGCTCTCACTTCATGAAGTTGTAAATGTGACACTCAACACAGTGGGCAATTACATTGAAATTAGAAGTTCTTATCATTCATAGTTGGTCCTAGCCTCCTATTGGTGGAAATTGGAAAGGGTAGGTGAAGAAATTCGTCATAGTAGGATCTATAATTTTACAGAGGAGTTGGACCTGTTAATATACCCATGTTTTCTACTTGTTTAATAGTATGGAGCATAGGATACAAGCACTAACGAGAAGGTTATTCGACTATTTATTATTGGGATTATTAACCCAAAAGATATTATTGGGACTGTTAACCCAAAAGATTACATCGGGATTGTTAACCCAAATGTGTAGGCCTGGAATGGTAAAAATATCTTTATAGTAATAGTTTTTCCTCACAAAAATATCTTCATAAAAAAATATTTTACTTCTCAAATTAAGTATTTTATTTCCACCTATGTAAAGATGTTTCAAACAAATCACTTCATGCCTAAAAAATTTACATTTTTTTCCTATTAATTAAATACCTTTAAAACCAAAAACATATATTTTAATAATTTTCTATTAAAATATCATTTAAGGATAAAATGTAATTCCATTTATGAGGGTCGGGTTTCAATTTTTATTTAACATCATGTGCTTGTTACTTGGGTTATAACTAATGCTTAGTCCCTTCTATAAGTGTTCATCTTACCGTAGTCCCACTTTATTTATCCTAAGGTTACCATAAATAAAAATCGGCTTATGGTGAGATAATTGTGGTTACATAGATAGCCCATGCACACAAAGCTTACAATCATCAATTGAAAAATCATTCTACCTTATAGCGCACCATAAGGTGTAAATTAACCCACCCTAAATGGCAAAATCTACCTAAGGCCTGAGAAATTGCTAAACCTATGTTTTGATGCTAAGAGTGATGATCCACTATTTATAACATCTAAAATTAGTGACAAACACCATCAAATTACACTCGCACACTAATCTCGGATGTTAAAATTAGTGAATCGTTCATTTTATAATTTAAAATCTAAAGCCAATATAGGAAAATTGGAAAAACCTCATATTGAAAATTAAATAAAAGTATTCATATGTCCTAACCTTGAATACATATCTTAATAAATCATCCAATGCTCAACACATGGAAAATGCACCTTTATCTTTCCACATAGCAATTAATAGTTAATTTATAAGCAATACAATAGTAATCCAAGGGAAGTAACTTAAGTATACAATCTGTAAATGTTATTGCATTTTGACCACTTTCCCTCTCCTTTGCTCCAATTGGCGAACTTGGAAAACACATGGAAAAATGTTCAACTGTGTTCGGACTGTGCCAAGTTCTATACATCCCAGCCCAATCTAAGGGATCCAGTGTCTATTGCATAGAAAAAGACTGCCAATGTACCCTTTTGGTGATCAAGCCCACGTAGCTTTGTTTTCTACTCTTCTCCTGCATCAAATATTTATTACCACATACCATCACATAACGATAAAAACTAACACAAGTAGAAAACACCACTTTTACTAAGACATCACAATCAATCATTATGAATATGTAGTAACTACAATAATAACAACACAGCCATTAATCGCCAACAAGTTTGACAACACTTAATGTCAACCTAAACATCAAATAAACCAACCACAACAAATATCACACATATACTAATTATCCATTATTAGTAATACATAATAAACACAAGTATAATCAAATAAATATGTACTAGTTACTTTATTTTCGTTACACAATATCATTCTCATCAAATGTGCACTAACCAATGAACATTAGTAAGACAAACACCCAATCATCAAATGCGTACTAACAAATCAACATTAGTAACACAAACATTATTTCCATCCAAACAACCAAAGCCATAATAAATTATCCACTGTCGAGTAGTAATAATGGTAGGATGTCGCATACTCATCCTAACATGGTTCCATCATAAGACAATAAACATATGTGACAATTCAATCAATAATTAATATAATATATTACAACCTTAATAAAACAATAATAATTCTACAAAAATGACAATATACTTCAAAATCCTTGATTATATATTTATTACTTCAAATACCTTAAAAACATCATATTTTTTAATTAAAAACAACAATTCATTAAAATATTGTTACTTACAAATATCACTTAAATATGTAAATAATCTTATTTTCATTTATTCATCAATCTTTCCCAAAATTTCATAATTTCCCCTATTTTATATTAATTAATTATTTTCTATATTAAATCAAAAAATTAATTATGATTAGATATACATCATCCAGTAACACAACTATTAACAATTAACAAACCAATCAAGGAACAGCATATCCAAAATATCGCAATAACCAAATGCTCATTAATTAAACATAATATATATATATATATATATCAACAGATATGAATTTTCATCTTTTGATATCTATTTAATATTTTTTAAATCAGTTAATTAAAATTAATTGACTAATACAACGTGCTTTTGCAAATAGCTCCAAAACTCAGCAAACCATGGATTTGGAATTTTTCCACAAATCTAGTGGAATAAACCAGGCATAAAGCAAATTTCATATGCAAAAGGTATAGAGATTAGAAGTTGTCGGTAATTTGTTGTTTATTAATAAAATTATCAAATATATTATTTTCCATCTGTGTAAATAGTAACTTCAACATCCCGATCTCATACAAACCCTTCCCGGTGCATACTTCAACGGCCACCGCACACTACCATCGTTGCCTGTTAACCAATCTGGCAACACCATTGCCATCCCCATGCTTAGCTGCATTATTTGGTGCTACTCCGGTCACTTACGAAGCACCAAGGTGACTTTACCACTACTACTTTTAGAACTTTATTTTAGTGAAATCCAACGCATCTAGCACGATGCAACCATGGATCGACTCCCTTTAATGTCCTTTGCACAATTGTACTCTTTGAATGTTCCATATTTGTTGTTTCTCGGTTGATCAGAAAACCCTAAAATGAATGAATAAAACTTCTTTGCAAACTTTTTACCATTATGGAAACCATCTCCAAAAAATCATTTGATGCATCTCCTACTCGTAATGAGCTTTGAACGCATATATTATAAGGTGGATTTAAGATATTTTTGATTTTTGAATCTGTTTTAACTGATTGTTTAGTTTTCCATTAAATACGAATTTTGGGATTTGGGATTAGAGGTGAAGAATAATGAGGAGGTGACAGCTAGGGTTTCATAGCCTCATTGTAGCTGGGTTATGGGTTGCGTATGTTGCTTCTAACTTATAAATCTTATATCCCTAAAATTGCAAATCTTAATTTATAAATTTTTAGTCAAAATTGATTAGCTCAGAAAGACCTACGTAATGATTATAAACATGATAAGCAATACACTGTTAAATTAAAAATCCATTTTTTAATTACAAATATTAACAGTGTCAAATTTGCAAGTCGTTACAATAGCTGTTGATTTTATAATTTTTTTGCTATTGTCTCTATATATGTCAACTTATAAAAATATTGTTATCATGCCAATAACTATCGTATGTATGAGAATTTAGCGATTATGTGTATGCAATAACAAGCTATTGTATGCATAGAGTACAAGCTATCAAATCTACAGTGGCAACCTTATAATTAACTTTGAAATAATTTTATTTCTTTTTAAAGCAATTACTTTTGATCAAAATATGTGTAACCACGTTGAAATTTGAAAATGGACATCGATGATGCTGTAGTCATCATTAGAATCATTTTCAAGCAACAAAGTGAGTTCAATATTATTTTGCACAATATTAAATAAATAGAGTAGCTAAATAGACTTTCATTACACATATTTATTTTACAATATTCATTACGTCATCGTCAACTCTTTAGATTCCCATATGGGGGAAATACAATAAGAAAATAAGAGTGGTGTCATTTTTGATATATCAAGATGCCAACACAACACAAAACAATTAATAATTCTTAGTTTTACACAATTTGGTTTTCAAAATAATTTTTATTAGTTAAATAAGCCTTCTGCTTCATCTTTAAAATCTTTTTTCATCCTCCCAAAAAATACCCGTTTAGTCCATAAATTCAGCTTACTTGGATAAGTACCATGGGTTTATGGGAAACAATAAAAACTCAAGTCATGCATAAAGCCTAGTATGAGTAAAATCTGTACCCTAAGCAATCATAGCGAGACCATGCCGCTATAGCATCGAACGAGTCTTCCCCTCACTTCTTTATCATAGCAAAATCATCATAACATGCAGTCTAACATTACATCAAGAACAACCATGTGCATCACATTCAGTTCACAAGTGTACTCTACACTTGTCATCTAATTATGAATCATGTCATATTTATATTTCCCGCTCAAATTAAGTATACCCTATACTTAACTTCCAATTATAAACCATGTTAAAAAGAAAACCATCCATTCAAACATTACCTAATCTCTTATTTCAACCTTCATCTTTCAGCTATCATTAACTTACTTTAGTTATTACTTCCCTTGGCCCGTCTATCACTAATTTTTATTTCCCCAAACAAAGTCATCGGATGAAATGGTTACTCATTCCACAATGGGAGCTAATTTTACTATCCTAAGAGGTTGAATGTGAGGACCTTGAATACATTCTAGCTAACGTCCTTACTGAGCGTCAATAGCCTCTCTTAGTCTGTGAACCACTATCATTCACATTTCCGATTCATTCTTTTATTTATAACACCACCCTGATTTTTTGGCATCTTGCCATATCTTCCCTTTATAGTTTTAAAAATATCCTTAAGTTGAACAACATTAGGGCACCTACCATATACCATTGGAATTTAGACATAACAATCAAGACACATGTCATCCAATAACTCTATGAGTCGATATACTTTTATGATCATGGTTCAACCATTTTCCTTCATTCATATATTATATACCTTGCACGTTCTCTAGATAAAACATCTATATCTTTCAATTGAAATGTTACCTAACATTTATTAGCTTCCCTAAGCTTTATTCCAATTCAAATCTAAGTTAACATAATTTTAACTTGCTGTTATTTGGTACCCTGGCCAGACTATATTAGGCTGATCATGCAAGATAAAATCGATCGTTGATAAGAGGAATCACCATGGGGCAACGGCTACAAGACCAAGATATAGAGTCCGGACAGTTATACAATGCCCGCATTAAACATAGCTGATAGACAGAAAACACAAGATGTCAAAGAGATGGTAGTTAGCCCGGATGAAGTAGGGATCGGCATAGTCATTTGTTAACATGGATGAAACACTTGAGGGATCGGCATAGCTAGTGAAGAGTTAGGGATCGACATGATTACTTGGTTTGATGGTCAATGCAGATGAAAATATAGATGGATCGGTATGCATAATGGTATTTGGTTCTACATGATCTAGGATCCGGCATAGCATTTAAGAAACGAAGGGTCGGCATAAGTTTATGAAGACCAAATGGATCAGTGATGCACTGTGAAGCCGAAGGGATTGGCATAAATCTTAGGTGCTAGGGTTCAACATATGTTCGAGAGACGTTATGGATCATCATCGCTTGCTCGTGGGGGATGGATCGACATATATTTCTTAGGAAATAAGGGCCGGCACACATTAAGGAACCAAGCGAGTTCGGCGTATATCTTATAAACATATGGTCGACGTGGTATGCAATGAATGAAGGAATCAGCTTAACATGAAATGGATGGTTAAGGGTCGATATTCTCCAGACTACTATGAAACTGAACCATGGATTGAGAAAAAGTAAGAGCCCTGAGCATCCAAATGCTTTGATATTTGAAGCACCATCATGCTAGAGCTATGGAAGCTACCATAGGGATCGCTAGCCCAAACTCAATACATAGAGGGATCGGTACCGATCCCTATCCATTGAGAGTTGGGAGTAGCCCTTCCTATGGCGGGCCTATATGGTCAAGGAAGTCCTATTACCAAAGTTCCAGTTAGATTGGGGCCATCTTTACCTATAAATACAAGTATATGGGGCCATTCTATGGACTCTCACGCTGTTAGTTAAACTCCATCATTGTTGTAACCAAATTCCCTCATTCCTTTCCGATCTCTTGCTGTTTGTAATTGTAATCAAGTGAATTGTGAAGCAATAAAGAGAATATTCAAAGTGGACGTAGGCAATCACTGCCGAACCACTATAAATTTTGTTGTATTTTTTGCTATGTTTTTCTTGATATATTGTGATCTTCCTCTATTTTCATTTAATTTCTTCATTTATTTCACTACTTAACTATGTTCTTGGGCGTTTGTGGCCAATTTGGTTGCAAATATTCTAGTGCTTTCATTGAAAAGCTTGATACTTAGCCTATTAGGATCACCTTTGTTGTTACTGGATTGAGGAAATCCCCCGAAGGAGATCCAGATTCATCTTCAGAAGCTTGCAGATACTACTCAGATTCACCAAGATCTATGTAAAAAAATCCAGAATGGTGAGGCATACCAAATCTACTTCCTAGAATGTTGATGCCAATGAAACTGCTAGCGTCCAACAAGGGGGTCCAAGAAACCAACCTACTAATGTGAATATGGAGCTGTTTGTAGTCCAGAACCCCACTGATTCCATAACTAGAGATAAATTCAATGACTTAATGAGAGAGCTGATTGATATTCGTAGGCAGTTAAATGAGCAAATCTGGACTAATGCTAACTTAATGAACTGGATTGCTCAACACCAACACCAAAGCGCCAGAAGGGATCTTGCTTCTTACTCAAAATCAGATAGTTCAACTTCATCAGATGAAAATCATAGGTGGTGGTATCATAGAGTTGAAGCGGTGCGAACGAGGATATAAGATCAATGCTTGGCGGACCAACATGGTCTGTAAGATGGGTCGGTGCCGATCACTCCATAGGGATCGGTACAGATCCCTTAGCCAAAGGGGCTGCTCCTTAAACACAATTGGAGAACCGTGCTCATGCTGGATCCGGGAACTTGGATGCTGGAGTATGTTTAGATGTTGATCAACTACCTTTCCGGAATGACAATGAAGTGAATGCTCAAAATGCACATTAGGAGGATGATAGGCCAATGAGACGTGGAATGGCCCATAGACACCGACCAGAACATTCACGCGAGGTAGGGCACGACCACCACTTGGCGCCACCTATCATGACACTAGACTTATCAGCAATAGTCTGAAAATTGGTGAGGGAGAACTAGGGTTTGATGAATGATGAGTGGGAGACTCTAAGAGCGACACCCCATTTACCAACAATGTTTTACATGCGGAGTATCCTAAAAGATTCAACATTCCTACGATGCCTGCCAATAAGAGGTAAACCGACCCCAGGTATCACATCATTGGGTACGAAGGGTTGATGGACTCAACGAGAGCGAATGATGCCACGAAATGTACATGCTTCCCTGTAACTCTCTCTGGGATCGCCACGGTGTGGTTCACAAGGTTACCCCCACGGTCAATCTCAAGATTTGACGAATAAGCAACAAAATTTGTGGAGCAGTTCTGGATCCATGCTACTTTCCCCAAAAGATGTGATGTCATTATCAAGTGTAATCCAGGCTCTGGGGGAACACTAAAGGACGACTTGCAGAGATTTCATATTGCGGCCACTGAAGTCAATAACCCAAATGACCATGCAATACTCATGGCTGTGACAAGAGGGGTCAACCTAGAATCTAAATTCGATGACTGGCTAGCTGGAAAACTACCGGCCACGCTGGAATGTTTCTATTCAAAGGCGGCCTAGATTATAAGAAAGGAGGAAGCTAGATTGTCTAGAAAGAGCAATGCTGCAGGGCCTAGTGGGGAAGCGGTGCAAAGCAACATCGCGATTAAGAAGTCGGGCATGAGTTCTAGGAAGGTGCAGGTCAATGTTCAAAACAAGCCGAATCAGCAAAAATTAAGTGGTGAAGGGAATCGAGACAGAAAGAAGGAATCCGAAAGGCTGAAGCCCATGTTTCCTATGCACGATAGCTACACACCTCTGAATGCATCCCTGGAGAATATTTACCTATCCACCTGTAATACTTTTCAATATACGAAGCAACGTCCGAAAGAGTCGATAGAGATACAAAAGCAAACCAAAAAATATTGCCGGTTTCATGAATGTTACGAGCACAATACGAACGAGTGTAGGCTTCTCCAGGATGCTACTGAGAAATTGATTCAGGAGGAAAAGTTGTAGCAGTTTGTTAAAAATTTACAGGATGGCGGATATGGGACGTCTAACCCTAGTTAAGGGTAGGCTCCATATAGGGCTGAGAAGCCTGTGCGGACCGGTGGAAGGTTGGTAATAAACATGATAGTTGGTGGACCGCATCCTACGGATAGGAGTTGGCAGAAAATGGAGCGCTATGCTAGCTTGATGAGACATGTGCATTTTGAATGTTATTCGAATACGGAGGATGGAACTCCGGCCAAGCAACAACGTGCGATGACTGATGATATAGTATTTAGGGGTAGGGACATTGATAGAGTCAAGACCCCTACTATTGATCCGATGGTTATCACGGCTATGATTGGCCCTGCTCTAGTGAGAAGAATTTTGATTAACAGTGGAAGTTCTGTGAAAATTATCTTTAAGATGGCGTATGACCAAATGAGGATGGAGGCTAAGAATTTGAAATCATCTAAAGCTCGTATATATGGTTTCAATAGTGTGTCTATTGAGGTAGTAGGTTATGTCGAATTGCCAGTTGAGTTGGGGAAGTTGAACGTAGGGGGGTGTTGATCCTACCGTTCATTGTTTTGGATGTCGATTCACCATACAATGTTTTTCTAGGCCGGTTGGTCCTGGCTGAATTTCGAGCAGCTTTGGCCCCATGGTGTTTGACGTTGAAAATTTCGACTGATAATGGAGTAGGTGTTGTGCATGGTGATCAGGCGACTGGACGTGTCTGTTATGTGGCTGAGTTGAGAGAGGCTCGGCTAAAAGAGAAGGGAGAGGGTGTGGACAAGTCTGTCCGTATAACGACCCATATTTTCGCTACTTCGAAAATGAGAGATTTCGTTTGTTTTAAATTAAAAAAGGTTTAAAAAATAAGTTATATATAATAGATAATAATAGAGAAATTATTTTTTCTTATAGTTGATAATTTAAAAATTAAAAATTTGGATTTTAGAACAAATCAAAAGTTAAGTTTTGTTAAAAATAAATAAATGCTTAAATAAACAGGTTTAAATATTTAATGAAAAAGATAAATCTTATTGAAAAATTTAATAAAGATAATAAAAGTATATTAAAATATTTATAAGTATGTTAATAATCATTTTACAAAAATAACCAAATTTTGTCGCATTTTGTCAGTTTTACATACACTGTAAAATTAGAGATTTTGATATTATTTAAATATGATTTTAAAATATAAAGAGATATGTTTTAATTTATTTAAATAAGTAAAATGTACATTTTTAAATTTGGTTTACATAAATAAATAGTTTAACTAAAATGTCAAAATGTGACCGTAAAATATTTTGTCGAAAATCATCTTTTTGTCGATTAAAAGCTGTTGCATCTTTATTTCTTATATAGAAACATATATTCAAATAGTATAAGTATTAACTAATATATTAATGAAGTTTAATTTTACAAACATACTTAGAAAATTCTAGTATATAATTAACAAAAGGTAAGCACAAAAAGACAAACATGTCACCTCAAAGCAAAAGGTAAACATCAAATCAAACCAAACATAAATATTATATTCTTTACTTAATTATGTGAAAATGACATAAAATAATGATTTGAAATGTGATGTTAAGTGTTGAGAAAATAAGGTTGCTTAAAAAGTAAGTAAAGGTTATTTTGGTCTTTTTACAAAATATTATTTTAATCCAAAACTTGAAAAAACATATTGATCTTTCCACTAGTTTCCTATCATGTTGGAAAAGTCAATTCCAATACAAGATTTGCGGTTTTGATTTTATTCCCAAAATAGCTGTAATGACTTGCAAATATTTCAGCTACCCCTTATTGGTATCATATATACCATTCGGTATATTCCGTTGACCCAGTCTGGATATATTCCATTAGATTTAGTCCGGGTATTGATACCTTATTTGAATAAGTTTATTTGAATAGTGTTTTTAGAAGAATGTAATGAAAAATAATATCAATGGTATTTTGGTATAAAGTGCTTTGGTTATCATAATGTAAAAACCCATTCGTGTTTATGTATGGGCATGGTCTTATGAGATACCCTTCTTTTCAAAGGTGTTGATAACATCATCATGATTTATACATTTTAAATTTCGAGTATCTCACGTTGGTTTATCAAGCCTGATCTGGGTATTTTTAATACTCCGGTCAGATCTGAGTAGTTTCAGGTTGAGTTGAAGACGGTTGGAGTTTCTATAGAAGAGCTGGAGATATACATCATTGTATGGATGTATTCTATTATCTGCTACATCTATTGCATTTGTTTTGTTGTTTGTCAGCAATTGTAAAGGCAGGTGTTATAACTGTCCAGGCAGAATTTAGGTTAGACTCTGATATTGCAATTTAAAATTTTCCACTGTAAAGATTATTATTGAAATAATATACGTTATTCTATTCATGTGAAATTCTGTTATGTATTTATTTTCTTTCTACCCTTAATGATCCTCTTATTCATGCAATTTGAGTTGGACATGTGTGGTATATTGTCGATTCATAATGTACGAAAAACCAGTTCGCCACATTTGGTATCAAAGCTGAAGGTTAAGCGAGAACCTTGGCTTTGTTGGGGTAAAGACTCATCAGAGATAGGGTCAGCAATACCCTAGGATGAGTGACTCATTAGAGATATGGTTACGAACACCCTAGAATGAGTTTGAATGTATTATATATGAGTGTGTATTTGTTAGTAACTAATAAATTGTTTTGTGTTGATTTATTTGTTTAGTGATTTATATATTCTGATCGATGTGCCTGATCACCGTTATCGATGAGCATTCCTAAACATTTAAACAAGACGAGCCGACACATTGATTTTGAAAAAATTGATAAATGAATTTTTTTTGCCTACGATTATATTTTGAATATAAAGTATATATTTTGAAAAGTTGTATAGTCAGAAATCAGGATTAGTGAAATTTAAATACGAACATCTTGTGATTAGAATTTCACAGTTCGACTATAAGATGTTTCATAAAGATAATCGATAAGTAAGAAATCTAATAAGGTAAGATCTTTAATACTTATTCCAAAATAATAAATTAAGAAATGATAATGTTAAGTAACTATCATAAATTGATCAACTGTTTGATTTAAAAGTTTAAGTACAAATACATTGTAAATTAAGTTCCACTATTTGACTATAGGGTATTTGATAATAGATTTGTTTAAGGAATGAACACATAAGACAAAAATGTATTTAAATGATTGTTAAAAGGATAAACACGAAAGAAATGAGAATTTAAATTCGAGTAATTTAAAGAATTTTGGTAATTTAATTGAAGTTAATTAATATAAGATAAAATGAATTTATAAAATAGGTTTTATAAAGTAATCTCTAAAGGATTTTGAAAATGGTATTATTTCAAATAAAAAGGATATTTTATGATAACTAATTCGATTGGCTCAAAAATAAACTAAATGTACGCAAGTGATGTGTTCCGATGGTAAAAACTTCTCTTAAGTATTACTCTTCTGGTTAAGAGGATACATGATACTATTGGTAGTACCCGGTTCCTTGGATTGTTGTGGAGATACTCGATTTATATAATTTTCTTAAGTTAAAGAGATAACGTGAATTATTAATTGATAAATTGATTATTATCTTTATAAAAGTGTTTAAACTAAATATAAATTGGAATCGCTAATTGATAAGATAAAGTGAAATTCCCGATGAATTTGGACAGTCAAAAATTTCCGAATCATACCTAACTCAGAGCTAAGAAATTTATGAAAACTTTAGATAAAATTGTGAAATACTTTAATTAAATGAAATAAGATAAGGGTAATTTATAAATTTGATTTATAAAGAGAGATTTAAGATTTAAGAGTTTGAGGATTTAAATATGAGTGGGTTTTAAATTGTTTTCTTCAAAGCTAGAAAATTAATAATAGTATTAAATAAGAAATAAGTTTTATAACTTAGGAATTTGAGATAATATTAAATTAAAACAAAGTCTAAATTTGTTAGACAGACGGATTTAAGTAAAATCAATTTGAAATTTAGGATTTGCATATACTCTTAGGATGTAAAGGTATACAATACAAATATAGATTTAATCCAAGAACTATCTATACACTTAAGTAAAATAATGACTCCTCAAAAAGGTAATTATAACCAGAAAAATGTTTTATTAATGAATTCCAGAATAAATTGAGGATTTGGACTTAAGTCTTTAGAATGTGATTGATTTAAATAAGTCATATGATGTAATAAACTTAAGTAATATTTTTATGAAATGATTCATAAATAATATTAGTGTTAAAGGAAATATACTGAGCTAAAGGATTGTGGGAATTATAATATAGATAAATCATCTTTTGAGAGAGAAAAACGGTTTCTTTAGAACATTTACCTTTAATAAAAATATTTGAAAATAAATAATTAAAGAGATTATGTAAAGAAGCACCTCTATAAAATGTTTGAACTTAAGATAAAAGTTTATGAAAGTTTTATGGGTTAATAAATACATACGTTATATGTAAATCATTTCGTCACACAAATTTTGATCTAAGATTCGAGTTCGAAACATTGAGGTGTTTACACTGGTCCGAAAAAGGATTTATCACTCAATTCTTGACGATGAACATTGATTCGGGTTTATGGTTAGGTACTTGAGTTTTCTATCAAAGTTGAGAGCTATGCAAAGAAAGCAAAGGTTTTTGAGAAAAGAGCCCGATTAAAGTCCATACTAGAGGATCGGGGGATCGATACAAGTTCAGAAATAAAGTTGTATATTCGAATATGAGATCGAATAAGATATTTCATACGGGTGATCTATTTATATTATATGGAATTAAGTTTAAAGATAAATATTTTAGGCAAACTTTTGTTTGGGTAACTTCGAGGTCGAAATTCTTTTAAGTAGGGGAGAATGTAATGACCCGTAATTTCGACTACTTCGAAAATGAGAGGTTTCGTTTGTTTTAAATTTAAAAAGGTTTAAAACATAAGTTATATATAATAGATAATAATAGAGAAATTATTTTTTCTTATAGTTGATAATTTAAAAAGTATAAATTTTGATTTTAGAACAAATCAACAAAAGTTAAGTTTTGTTAAAAATAAATAAATGCTTAAATAAATAGTTTTAAATATTTGTTTAAAAAGATAAATTTTATTGATAACATTTAATAAAGATAATAAAAGTATATTAAAATATTTATAAGTATTTTAATAATCGTTTTAAAAATATAACCAAAATTTGTCGCATTTTGTCAATTTTACATACACCGTAAAATTAGAGATTTTGATATTATTTAAATATGATTTTAAAATATAAAGAGACATGTTTTAATTTATTCAAAGAAGTAAAAAGTTCATTTTTAAAGGTAATTAAATCTGATCCCGGTCTCTTCGTAATGATCAACGCATTGGCCAATATTGATAGTCGGTTATTTAACTATCAAATAACATTCACAAGCAACCATCAGGCCTTAAATAATTTTCCAAATTATTTATCTCAAAATATCTACTCAATATATTATTTCCATATTTTAACACTTTGAAAATAGTTTCAACTTTCATTTATTCTCACAGAACAAATTTCAACCTTTGTCCAATACTTAAGAATATTTTTCCCACTTTATTTGATATTCAAGACTTGGAAAACGTTCATTTTTATTCCCTATTTCTTTCCAAAATCGTTTACAATTTTATTTGTAAATTCCAACTCGTTTATAAATCCTAGAATTCCTTAGTCCATTTCATTTAATATTTCCAAAGCCATTTACGCTTATTTAAAATTCCAGTTTTACTTCTACCCCCCTTGTGAATTTTATTTCATTTTCCAAAGTTTACTTAACTTATGCTTAGGAATCTATTAAATTCTCCCTAATATCACTATAAGATCTTTCCTCTAAAAGCTGATTAATTAAATAAACTTAGCTTGCTATCTCGAGAGGATTTATTACTGAATTTAAAACATTTAAAATTATATGTATATAAAATAAGAATAATGGTTTATTTTCAGAATATGGTTTTAGGCAAAACGACATATCAACATAACAATTCGTATCTAGTTAATAATAAATTTAGAAAGCCGATTATAAAATTAGAGTTTACTTCAATAAATATTAAGTATATAATAGCTAACTTTAGAATATTCTAGATCCAAATAATAGTTTATAAAAATTATGTAGTATAATAAATCTAAAACCGATTTAAAACAATTCCAATTTACTCAACAAGTCTATTTTTAGAAAATCCAATATTCACCAATTCGATTCATACATTCTTCTTGATTCGTATTACGTCAACTATATGCAAATTAATCACCATTTCTCTTATTTGAAATATGTTCCACTATTTCAAAACAATTTCCATTTCCCGATATAGTTCACACCATTAACTTATATTTTCCACATATCCACTGATATCATTCCCACTTATTTATAAACCCCATTTATAAATTTATAGATTCCTTTGAGCTTCCCATTTATTAAAAAAACAAATTCTATTATAATTCCATTTTGTTCAAATCTATTTATTGATTTTAATATATCTTCAAGCACTCAATATATAATTTTATTTTCAAGTCTCTACTTAAACCAATTTACAATAATTAAGTATAATCCAAGTAAGTTAATATATTTTTATTCTACTTAATTCCTTTTAGAAATAAATCCAATTTTTCAATATAAATAATTTCTTTCAAATTCCTTCAATTCAATTATTTATGACATTTAAAAATGCAAATTCAATTTCCATATTATTTAACATTTAATACTTTAATTCACACCCAATCCATATCAATTTATCCATCATATCCATATTAATTTATCCATCATATTATACATCGATATATATATATATACACACACACATATATATATATATATATAAACAATAAATATTTTTGAGGAATCTAGTTGGATCCCACCAATCTGTTTTCCCTGCATCCACAGATGTTAGTCAACAAATAAAATACCAATCCCACTTCGAGGCGGGATATCGTGGTATATAGGGTCATTCGCTATTATGGGCGCATATGGTCTCATTCGCTATATAATACGGGGATATCAATCACTCTAATATATATACTACTATATTTAAATAACATCCAACAGATAAATTATAAATTTATCAACCAAGTCGGGAATGCAATAATTTAAATTTTACATTTGAATTTAAATAGTGTAATCCAAATGAGTGAGAAAAGCTCATCCTTGCTTTTTTATTTGCAGTCCTTTCCAATCTCGACTGGGTTTCACGATTTTCGACCTTGTATAAACATTATATGATTTATTAATATTTGAAATAATCGAAAAAGTAGTTTCCATTTAATAAATTTAATTAACAAATAATTTAATTTAAACTAATTTTCCTTTAATAAATTAATTTTTTTTCTTCTTGCAAGGCCGACGGGGTTGGATGGACCCTGACCATTTTATTGCAGCACCAAAAGGAACATAACACTTAAAACAGAGAGCAAAGCTCAAAGAAAACAGAGGAAAACAAGGCGCCACAAGCACAAAGGGAAACAAAATACAAAAAAGAAAGAAAGAATTAGATCACAATTTAATACATTTGGAAGGAGACATATATTCCTGGGTCAAAGGAGAAGGTTAGCATCCCCAAAGAATATATAATCTCATGTATTATCCACTGCTTAAACAAAACATCAGATTTCGCATTGATGGCATCAAACACTCTCGTGTTACGCTCTCTCCATACAGCGTTGATGAAACTCTTCATCACAGCTGTAAATAATCTCTTTCCTTTATTCTTTTAACCTATTTTCGTATGGATTAGTTCCCACTCGACCAGATTATCACGTGAGACACAATTTCTTTGTAGCTTCGACATAACAACAGTCCAGACTTGCATTATAAATGGGCATTCAAAATATAAATGCTCAACGGTCTCTGGTTGCTCACAACAGAATGAACGGTAAATATTAACACTCATGCCCATGCAAGCAAGTTTAGTTTTAGACAGGATGGCACGATTAAGAACCTTCCATAGCATTAAGTTTTCTCTCAAACTACTGTCGATATTCCATGTTCGCTTCCACCATTCCACGTTGGATGGGCACTATTCTTCAATAAGAACTCATATGCGACTCCAATTTTGAATTTTGCCTTTTTTTCCTCCCCAAACTAGACCATCAGATGTAGAAGACAATGGAGTAAACCTTCAAATCATGTTCCAAATGTTCTGTATTCTCTGATTGGATGATAAGCAACGTAGACTTTGATAATTGTAGAGAATATCCCTAACTTTTGTCGCAGTGTGAATCCCAGATTGCTGAATCTCACTGTACGTTAGGTGACGTCTAAGAATGAGCCCCTTATCAAGCCATGGATCATCCCAGAAACTCACACAGTGTGTTGGGTTGGTGTTCATTTGCATTAGCGGTAGAAATGTCTCCTTTATCTTGAATATACTTTGCCAAGTCCAGCTCAAGTTTTGAGGCTTTATCATATTCCACAAACTCCTACCTCTTATCACATTTCTTTCAGACCATATAGCCCAAAGGCTGTCTGAAACAGTTATAGTAGGTGTCAACATGTTTCGCAAAGGCTTCCTTGTTCCATTGTTTCAAGTTAAAAATACCAAGACCCCCCTTGTTCATTGGCCGCTCAACTCTGCTAAATTTTATTGGAGCAATGTATCTGCCCGTTGTCTTGCCCATCCATAGAAATTTCATAATGGCTCTTATGATCATGTTAATCAACTTGAAGGGAAGAATGAAAGTTCTTTCCCAGTACACTTGCATAGCAAAAATAACTGACTTAATTAGAGTTAGTCTTCCTGCTTGACTTAGTGTCATAGTGGTCCAGCAATTTAATCTTGTTGTTATCTTCTCAAAAAGAGGTAGACATTGATTAGTTATAATTTTTGATGTTGAGAGCGGCAGTCCCAAGTACGACACAGTGTTAGGGTTAAGAGACATGCCAGTAATAAGAGAAATTTGAGCACACTGTTCAACGCTAACACCTACCATGATGATATCAGATTTGTGGAGATTAACCTTTAATCCCGTCATAGCATAATACCGGTCAAGAGTGTGCATTATATTCTTGACAGTGTTGATTTCTGGGTTACAGAACACAATTAAATCATCAGCAAACATCAGAGCAGTGATTTGAGGTTTTTTGCATGCTGGATGAAGTTTAAAACTTCCATGTTTTATCACTATGTCTAACATCCTCGTAAGAAGTTCCATAACCAGAATGAAGACGTAAGCAGATAGCGGATCTCCCTGCCTTATTCCTTGCTTACTAACAAAAAATCCAGCTATCATTCCATTGACATTGACTGAATAGGTCGGAGTGGAGATACATTCATAAATCCAAGAAATGAAATGCGGCGGGAAGTTCATATAACCCATGATACGAACAATGCTATCCCATTGCAGCATGTCAAAAGCTTTCATGATGTCAAGTTTCATCATCGCTTTCGGCGGAGCATTTTTACATTCATATCTCTTAAGGAGTTCATGTGAGAAAGGACATGATCTAGAATATTCCTACCAGGTAGGAAAGCTGCTTGATTTTTGGAAACAATTCTAGGAAGTACATGCTTAAGTCTCGTAGCAATAACCTTCGAGATGCATTTATATATGGTATTACAGCACGATATAGGACGGAATTCGTTAACACAGTGAGCATTCTTGAGTTTGGGAATTAGCGCTATATTGGTATAATTATACGACCTAAAGATTTTACACTTTTTGAAGAATAGGATTATGGCATTGCACACATCAGTTGAGACAATCGGCCAACAAGAAGTGTAGAATAGTGCGTTTAACCCATCAGGGCCACCACAGGAATCAGTTTTAAGAGAGAACATTGCTTGTTTAATTTCTTCAGGGGTAACTTCAGTGCATAGGAAGTTATAATCATTGGCATTAAGTCTAGGCAGGATATCAGAAGGGATCTGATCGATACTCGGTATGAAATTGTTTGTGTTGCTATACATGGCTGAGAAATGATTAACAAATGCATCCTGGACTTCAACTGGAGAAGTTTGAAGAACACCATTCATATCATAAATAGTAGTTATGTTTTCTCTTCTCTGCTTATTCTTGAGACTTGCATGGAAGTAAGCACTATTTCTATCTCCTTTTTCCCGCCATTTTATTTTCGACTTTTGCCTTATCATATCACTTTCTTTAGCTAACGCTTCATAGTATTGCTGAGACAAAGAACTTTCAGTTGAAGTGAGATTTGCATCATTAACATTAGACATCACTCAATAAGCTTTTCTTTTATCGAAGTGCTCATTTTATCACCTTTGCCAAATCTGTTAAACGCCCACGGTTTTAAGACTTCTTTCATCTCTTTAATTTTTTCCTGCAAAACAAATAAGTGGTTACCATACTTAGTTTTGTTCCATGCTATAAATGCAGTAGGTTTAAAGTCAGGTTCAAGAACCCAAGAATTAAAAATTTTAAAGTTTGTTTTTCCTCTCTTGTCCGCTCCACGAAGGTGAATAATTTAAGGAGAGTGATCCGATAGGAGAGGAGGAGGGAGTTGGTTGAAGAGGAGAGGCCATTTGGTTAAAGCGGTTTGATTGGAGAAGGAGTGGTCAATCCTAGAAAAGGTCCTGCAACCATGTCTTCTTTTATTATTCCACGAGCATTGCATACCTACAGATCTGACCCAAACAAGATCTGCATCCATAAGGGTATCGGCAAGTGGTTGTATTTCATTAAGAGAGAGGGGATTTCCTCCAACTCTATCAGAGAGAGAAAAACTACAATTGAAGTCACCAAGGATTAACCATGGATGAGTGGTCTGCCTCAGAGATGGAATGGCCGAAAATAATGTAGTTCGAGAAGCTGCTGAGTTGTATGCATAAACGAAGGAGACACAGAAGGATGAATTATCAAAGAGATCATGTGCATGACACTGTATCAGTTGGGAAGTGGAAAGGATGGGAGTAAGTTGGACATGAAGGGGATTGAAAAGAATCATTATCCTACCATATAAAGCTTCATTCGGATTGTGGAAGTATTTCCAATCTGGATTTATATATTCTGCTGCCTTGACTATCAAGGTCAGATTTAACTTTGTTTCAAGTATTGCTAAGATTGATAAATTATGTGTACTGATAAGCTGTTTACATTGGTCAAGCTTGATAACATGGTGTCCACCACGTATGTTCCATGCTCCAATGCGAGACATCATTGAAGTACACGGGCATTGAGTATTTCTATCTTCATTCTCCTAGTACTGCCCGCGACGAGGACAAGTAGTTAGGAATTGTTGCTGAGAGGTGGGGTAATTTCATTGTTGGATGTTTCATCAGCCGTAGGGGAGGAGGTCAGTCGAGCGAGATATGGTAAAGTGGAATGCAGAGAGGTTGGAGGAGAGAGAGTAGATATAGGGGGAGGAGCTTTGTAAGCCGACGGCGGCTTGATTTTGGAGTAAATGTGTGGTGGAGAAGGATTGGGAGATTTGACAGCTACCGGGGGGGAGAAAAAGTTGGTTGTTTAATGGTCGGATATGTTGTGCATGTGTCCTCTTCTTTGTGCATTTCTTTATTCTTTTGAGCTGCATTTCTGAGTTTGGATTTCTTTCTTGAGTTTTTTCTATTTTTCCTACCACTTGAGTTAGGTTCTTCTGCATTTGTACTCTCACTACTTGATCCATCATCATTATTTCCAGCATCGTTTGCTACAGGTTGTTGTATTTTGTTTACCCTATCCTGCTCTTGGAATAAGTGAACTGCCTTCCCTTGTTTCAAAATGTTGTTACTTTTTTCCTTTTGGTTTATGTGATTTTCAGCATCATTTTGTATTACTACTTCAAAACTTTCAAGTGTGCATGACCTTGAATATCAAGTTTCAGACTTTCATCATGCAAATCGTTCGTATTTTCCTCCTCGTCCAGATCAAGGAGAGCATCAAATTTATTAGATACTAATAGTTTTTCTACTGTATCATCTTCTTCAGTTTTCCCATCTTTTTCAGTGCTTTTGTCCTTATTCACATCATCAGCAGAAGCTTGAGAGTTGTCTGTAACACCTTCAATTCTTTCTTCATTATTTACTTTTTCAATACCGCATTGTCCATTTTCGTGCCCTACTCTATCGCTCTCGTCATCCTTTTTTTCGTCATTAATTTTGATTCTATCTATTACATTCTCATTTATTTCATTGTTTCCTCTATTTTGAACCAATTTACTTTCCTTTATAACATTTTCTATTCTCTTTTCGTTCACACGTTGCCATGTTTTGATATTCCGCTTCTGAAGAGGTCTAAAGTTTTTATTAACTCGGGCTATCTCTGTTGTTATTCCTTTGTTTTCTTTACTGGCATTTTCTCTTATGTCCTTATCACTGTCTTTTTGACTTTTTTCCTTATTATCACAATATTCAGTTTTATGGCCAATTTTTTTGCACAAAACACATACGTCTGGCCTCTAGAGATACTGAACATAGATTTTTTGATATCCTCCTTCCACCAACTTAACCATAAACTCGTCAGGTAGCTCCTTGTCCGGTTTAACCTCAATTAAGCATTTCACATAGTTCAACCTTTCTTGCTTTTCCGTCATTTCGTCCATACACAACATTTTTCCCAAATGACTACTAAGCCAGTTGATTCCTAGAGGCGACCAGGCATAAATAGGGAGATTATACATATGTACCCAAACTGATATAGTGGTGACAGAGCCAGAAACATTACTTATAGCTGCATCATATGGTTTGACAATGAACAACTTATTATTCATAATTATAGGGTCACTCTGTAGTATCTTATTTCTATCTTCAGAACATGAGAAGTTAAATAAGAAAATGATACCATCTGATTTAACTATGACAGAGCCTTTTAACTTCCAGATATTCTTAAGCTTTTGAATGACAGTTGTGTACGATAACGGCTTGTCTAAGAAAAATCCAACTAGTGTATCATTCCAGATCACTACTCTAGCTTCAAGAACTGCTTGCATCAGAACTAATACATCATGTTCATACATAGGAGTCAGGTCAACGGGGATGTACTTCCCAGCATTCTTGGGTTTATGCTTAAATAGCGTAGTCCATTTCCGTTCACCTTGAGAGGGGTAAGGAGGTACAACGGTTTGAGAAGAAGGAGATGAGACAGGAGGTCGAGAGGGGAAAGAGTCGGGGGGACGTGCGAGGGAATAACTGGAGGGATCGAAAGAACAATAGGTGAAAGACAGAGTGGAGAGGGGACCGAGGTGATGATAGAAGGGATAGGATTGTTGGGAGGCGGGGGCGATGGATTGGAAGAGGTTGGAACAAGGACTGAGTTGACGGTGGTGGTTAAGGGTGGTACGACAGAGCTGACTTTGGAGGTGAGGGGAGGTACTACTGAGTTGACGTGTGAGTTATGGGGTTGGACATCGGGGGTAACTAAAATAATTAAATAAGTTAATTAAACAAATTAATCTCCATAATACATTGTTTTAAAATTATCTAGTAAATTTTAAATGTGTATATGTGTATTTTTTAAATTTTTTGAAACTACATATACTAAAATAAACCTGTACAGATTTAAAAATCTAATTTTAATATAAACTCCTCGACGTTTTAAATTTAGTATATTTTTTCCCAAACTTTATCTATATAAAATAATTTTCTATTTTCCTATATATATTAAAATATATATGTGTGTGTGTGTATTTATTTAAAAAATAAAATTTATTTCTTTTTCTGTAAGTAACAACAGTACTCTACTTTACTACATATATACATATACACATATAAATCTGCAAATTAAAGAAAATAAATTGTTTTATAAACCTTGCTGTTATTATTCTTTTATAATATACATACATACATACATACATACATACATACATATATATATATAATAAAAAGGGAAATGTCTCTGCTTTACCTCACTGCCCATCGATAGAGCTCAAACCCATCGTGACTGGAAATTCGCCGAACCACCTTACATCCAAACTCATGCGATGCCGACTTCGAGACCACCACTGCTTGCGCCCCACGTCGCCTTAAACGTGATGGATGCATGTAGCAAATGGGCTACAGTGTTCAGAGTGAAGGGTAAAAGTTCTAATGGTGAAAGAAAGTCGGTACGTTATATATAATTTTATTTAAAATTCCAAATCGTCTCTATGCAGCTTAAAATCGTGAACCCCTATCAAGGCATGCCGCTAGGCGTTTATAATATTATACCCCTATTCGGAATGCACTAAGAAATGTTCTGAGTCCTAATTCTATCGTATGGAGAAGATAGCTTTTTGGACCTAGTTATTATATTAAATTTCGATATAAATTTCAGCGCGTTTATATTTCGTATGACCACACGATAACTCCGTAAGCTACGGAATTTGAAATCCTATGATAATACAGTATTACAGATCTAATGGAACTGATTTCATCGAATTCCGAGACTGTACCTCGGAAGACTATTTATAAATGTCAATTTAAAAGATATATTTTTAAAACTGAACGCATCACCTTTAAATTCGATTTTAAAAGTTGCATTCTCTTCAATATTATTAATATGAATTTTACAAGCCTTTAAATTTTTTTTATAGAGCTTAAAACTCCAGATACAATAATTTACACAAATTCCAATTATAAAACTCGACAATTAAATTATTAAATAAATTGTTATATTTAAAATCCTAAATTTGTTTCTATAAAAACCAACCTTACACCTTCAAAAATCAATCTATAGTTCAATTTAATAATTAAAACCTTTTAAATATTCCAAATCCAACGTTGAAAAATCCGAGTTGTTACCTTCCTCCATCCTTAAAAGAATTTTGTCCCCGAAATTGCTAAGGCAGAAAGCATGCCCCAAACCTACTAACTTACTCAAACTCACATAGTGAAAATTCGATATTCGCTTTTCATATCCTTTAGTTCCAACTAAACAATTAATTTCAATTCCAATTCCAAAATTCCTTTATTTCAATTCCAATTTGAAATTAATTCGTCGTCAACGAAAATTTTCCAAAAATTCTCAAAAATTTTCGAACTCCTAAATTTTTTGAAATTTTGTAGTAGAGTTTCCCTTGTACGGAGGAGCTTGTGCAATTTGACAAGAGAGATAAATATATAAACATCGACGCACACGGACGAAAAAACAAAAATACAACAGTTTTTTTAATATTTTTATTCCTTATATTGCGTAGGCGTATCTTTATTTAGCATTTTAAGCAAGCAGCTTATTTATTTAGCAAATAGCACAACCAAATCCAGCCAAACGGCCTTCAAGTACCTATACTTAGACAATTTAAACACGTAAGTACCAAATATATGAAGTTCACAAACATTTCACTTATTTTACTTAGCTAAACACATGGGTTGCACAAGCAATGCATGCTAAACAATATTTATAAGCAATTCTAATATTCCAACCCCAATTTTAACTGCTTTCAACCAATTCATATATCATTTTCATTTAGTTTGAATGGTTTATAACTCACTTGCTTACATTCAATTCATTTTAAATTTTAATTCACATTCTCAATTCATTTTCGAATTTATTTAAATGATAATAAGGTCATATTTAATTTAGTTTAAATTAGCCACAAGGGCCTCTTTAGCTAGTGCAATTAGTTTGTAGGACACACAACTAAAATAATTACTTTTAAGGACAAAATGCAAAATAATTAGTTTCCAAGGACTAAAAACCTATGAAATTATGTCCTTGAAAGTAGTTGGACGGCTGACTTTGTCCTTAAAAGAAATTATTCTGCTGATTTTGGCCTTTAAATTAATTTCTATGGATGTGTGTCCTAGAAACTAATTAGACTGCAAAGTTTGTCCTTCTAGTGAAATGCCCCTTTAATTTATTTATACTTGAATTGGATTTGTTTACAACTCAAACCATTTCTATTTTAATCCAATTCTATTTTATTTGACAACATTTCAAATTTATATTTAATTATAATATATCGGATTCTATTTATAACTCAAGCTTTATTTCAAAACCCATTTCTTTTATTATCAATCCAATTTTATTTAACCGAATAAACTTTAGTAACCTATTCAATCAACTATTTTATTATCTGAATAGATCAATTCCAATTTGAAATTTAATATTTGATTTTTATTTCAAAAATAACTTCATTTAACTTTCTTGAGCTCAAACTCATTTTTATAATTCGAGTTTGGATTTTTATCTCTTACCAAATATCAAAAATTTTATTCTAGGTTTTCTATTCAACTTTCCAGTTTTATAAGTCACAACCTATTATTTTCACATTTCCATCCATTTTAAGCTCGAATCTATTCACATTTCATGGGACTATACTTTTATCCATAGCCAAGTATATTTTTATTTCATAAACTTCAATTTTTTTTTAAAGAGCTATCGAAGTTTATTCATTCCAATTTAATTTTTATTTACCTAATTTCCAGTTAAATCTAACTTACACTAAATTCAACTTCATATCATTCTCTTTAAATTTATTTAAGTAAGAATTCTATTCCATTTAATCTTATATATAACTCAATTCAATTTCATTTCAATCCAATTCTACTTTCAACACACTTTAGTTTTAAGTTAAATTTACTAGATTCAACTTTATTTTTCAATCCAAGTTAATTTTTTTTCCAATTCAATCACATCCCCATTTTATTCTATTAACTAGTCTACTTCACCAATTTATTTCAGTCAAACCACAATCAATTTAAATTTCAACAATTAAATTTCATCTACTTAATCTAAGTTAAACTTTATTTTTAATCACCTCATTTTAAATTTTAATCTCAAAATTCAAATCTCATACTTTCCTTTCTTATTTTAAAAATCATTTCAATTTATAAGCTTATAACTTATTTCTCCATGATTTTTAAATTTTTAAAACAAGGATTCCAAATTTTTTTTTCAAACTCCCCGGAATTTAAACTTTCAGCTTCCGGTTTAAGTCCAATTTCTATTATAATCCATTTGTACACTTTATATTTATACAAATTCTCGTATTAGTTATGTAAACTATTTCAAATTTTTATACTCTCATTTTGGTTATAACATTCTCATCCAACACTTACTATATATAATAATTTCAAAAATTATTTCTTTTTTATATCAAAATATATTTTGGGTAAAATTATTTCATTCACCCCATTTGAAAACAATACTGTATCGAATTGTTCTATTCAAGTGTTTAGAAACCCTCTCGATATAGTTGTACGGACTGTTCCAATTAAGGTTTATAATCCACTTAATAAATCAATCGACACAATATAAAACCATTTTTTATTCACTAAAAAATACGTGCTCATATTATTTTTTTACACTCAAGCTCATTCTAGGGTACTACTGACTCTATCTCTAATGAGTAATCCCCATCAGAGCCAAGGTTCTTGCTTAAACATTAGTTTTGATACCAAGTGTAGCGACTCGCAATTCTGTACCCTTTGAGTTGATAATAATTCTTCCTCGTTCAACCAAAAGTGTGCGAAAGAGCGAATAACTAGGGTAAAAGAAGAAAGAGGAAGAAGATAAAAAAATCAGAGTCACACAATCGTAGCGGAACAAAATATAATATACAATACAGCTTTAAATACAAAGAAATTTGTATTGTTATATATACATACCTTTATCAGAGTACAACAATCATCCATCACTTTGGACAGCTTATTATTTATCCTTACATAGCAGAAATAATAAATCAAGTATGAAGATACGTTTCTATCATCCAGCTCGCCTCTTAAGCTCCATAGCATATTTTTCTGGATCTGTTCAACTCGGTCTGACCCGAGCATCATAATAAAACAATACTGAATCGGTCTGGAAAACCAGCATGATAAAACCACACTCAATTGGATTACTATATTTTTGAAAATCCTTTAAAACAAAGGTATCTTGTAAGGCCACGCTACAAATAAACATGTGGGGTTTTTATCTGACGATAACCAAAACATTTTTATCAAATCCATCTGATATTATAATAGTTTCTATAGAAAGTAAAACAGAATCTAGCTGAAATGCTTGCATCTCACGTTCCAGCAATAGTTGGGCACAATCAAAACGTATGGTCCATACAATGGCAGGCTACTATGGTACCATCCATTACAGTATTTGATCTAGATCAGATTACCGAGGACCATTCCCAATCCCCTGTGACATAAGACCAGAGATGACCCTTAGTACATAGTCCAAATAAGATCACCCACGGTTGGGATCAGGAACCGCCCACACAGCCAAATAAAGGGACATCTAGACAGGGAAATCTTAACCTAATTGGTTGCTGCCTAGCCTTGCTGCACCTCCCCTGTTTTAGCCATTCCTAATTGATGTAGCTTGAGGCTATGCATTACCTTTTTAGAATACATTCACTTAGAATGCTCATTGTCCTCCAATAACGATGGTATGATTGTATTCGCCCATAAGTTGCCCTAGGTTTGGACAAACCGATTCACCGTCTTCACGGTCTTCATTCGCTATGTTCAAACCGGATCGAAGTGGTTTTCGGATAGCCAAATCCGAACTCGGTCTCTTCAAAACGATTAGTACATTAGCCAATATTGATAGTCGGTTATTTAACTACCAAATAACATTCACAAGCAACCATCAGGCCTTAAATAAATTTCTAAATTATTTCGCAAAAATATCTACTCAAGATATTATTTCCATATTTCAACACTTCTAAAATAGTTTCAGCTTCCTTTTATTCTCACGTAACAAATTTCAACCTTTTTCCAATACTTAAGAATATTTTTCCTACTTTACTTTATATTCAACACTTGGAAAACTTTCATTTTTATTCCCTATTTCTTTCCAAAATCATTTACAATTTTATCTGTAAATTCCAATTCGTTTATAAATCCCATAATTCCTTAGTCCATTTCCTTTAATATTTCCAAAGCCATTTACGATTATTTAAAATTCTAGTTTCACTTCTACTTCCCTTATGAATTTTATTTCACCTTCCGATGTACTTAACTTATGCTTGGGAATATATTTAAGTTTTCCCTAATATCACTATAAGATCTTTCCTCTAAAATCTTATTAATTAAATAAATTTAGCATCCCATCTTGAGAGGTTTTTTTTGAATTTAAAACATTTAAAATTATATATATATAATAAGAATAATGGTTTATTTTTGTAACATCTTGATATTTTCAACCATTCGCATCCACACATGTCGGGTTTGTATTGCTCAAAATAACAAAATGTTAATTTATATTTGGCAAAACTCAACGTATATAGTAAGTAAATAAATCATAAAATCACAGACATAGAGTAATATAACAATATGCAATGGAAACAAAATAATAGTAGTTCATGAAGCTACTACATATATATATATATATAACAAAGTTAAATAAGATACAACAGAAGTCTCAAATACAATAGCCAAATACAAGATCAGAATACATCACTGGAATCAACTGAATAACTGAAAGCAGAATCGATAAATGGATCTCCAAGTGAAGCTCGAACTCTAAAGGTAAGTCTCGAATATTGGTACACTCAGTCTGACCCGAGCGTAAAGAAAAACACAAAATGCTCGAGTCAGGATTAACATTCTTATATCAATAAATCCAATTCTGAAATATCAAATGAAATACAAGTAACTTAAAGGATGTTTGGGATAACCATCGTTTAAGGATCCGTTAAACTATCTACTATGTAGTAATATACGCTATTATAATAATGTCTAAAGTAAAGTAAACTATTAAAATAGCGTTAAGGTGTTACCTATATCCCCCTTAACATATTTTATAGTGTCAATAGTCTATATGGTACCGTAATACCTCTTGATCGAGAGGCTACCAGAGGATACTCCATAGGTACGACACAAAACAAACTTGTAGTGGTCTCGATAGGGTATGTGACACGGTACAACAACGCAATGCTATGGTAGATATACAATTACGTATTCGGGCTGGTGGTAACGCATAGCAGCCACTACCGCCCACCTCGAAACACACTCCCAAATCAAAAAAAATCAAGTGTGGCCACCAAATCAATCACAAAGTCAAAATATAATATCGAAGGAATGTGCCCGATCGGAGGAATGACCTCACCTGGCTCGGATTTCACAAATCAACTCCAAATCAACTCGGATTTCAAAAATCCAATTTAGTTAAATCACAATTCATCAATTTCAATTAAATTCAGTTTCTAAATAAACTATTCAAATTGTATCGATTTCAAAACAGATTTGAACCCAAAAATAAACCATTTAAATTTCAATATATTTCAAAGCTTTAAATATTCCACAATTTCAAAACTAAATTTGATAATTTCATATATATCTTAATTTAACTTCATTATTATTTAGTTTTGAAATATTCACTTAATAAACCCAATATCATTTAAATAAACCCCAAATTACAAATCACTAAATACTTCCTTCAATTTATTTAAACTTGAAATATTCATTTAATTACCTTAAACCAAAATCAAGTTATAAAATCATATCCTTTAAAAAATCTCAAATTCAATAAGTTTCAAATTGATTTTAATTAAATATAATTCTTAATTGAATACAATTTCAAATAATTCAAATTTATAAAACCATTATAAAATATATTTGAAATATAATTTTATATAAATACTTAAACATATTATATATTAATTAAATCAAACTTTATTAAATTAAAGCTTACTATTAAACTTATTATTTTTAAATCTTAATTTATATACTTTTAAAGTAGTAAAATTATATGTAAAGTCTTAAAATTTATAGTTTCAAACTAACTTATAACTTTAAAATTTCAAAATATATAATTTTAAAATCACTATTTAAAACCTTCATAAAAATAACATATATATATATATATATATATATATATATATCTTAAAATCAATATTTATTAAAACCAAAATATTTATTTCAAAACCTTTGAAATCATTTCAAAATATATATATTGACCAACGCTGTTTGTATATAATTTTCTATCCTGTGGTCAAGTGCTACGGATATTTATCGTTTCAATCCACAATTTACATATGTACATACACACACACACACACACACACACACATATATATATATATATATACGGGTATATATCATTCCAACCCGCAATCCCAAATTCAATTAAATGAAAATCGCTTGGGTCTATCATTTCAACCCATACGATTTTCCCCTATTCTATAGATCGTTCGGGTATGTATCATTTCAACCCAAGGAGAATTCTAAACTAACAGGGAACTTGCAAAGTGATAACAGATACGATAATAATATAATTGGCATATATCATCAATATAAATAACAGATAATGGTGTCAGATGTCATAGGTGAACAGATACAGACAATAACATAGATATAACAGTGTCAATAACTAACAGCAGCATATTTCAATTGTCGTTTCAATTGAAAACAAATTAAATAAATATAAGAACGTTAATCATGAGTGATTTCTCACCTTTCGAGGCTATAGATAGTCGTCAATAAAATGATTTACGAATCCAGACATGAATTCCTAACAAAGCAAGATTGGCACGAATTCGACGAACAGATTTGATAACAGGAATAGACGAAATCAAATCAGAACTGGAACGATGAAGATAATTGGTAAAGTGAACTCATAGGTATATAGCTATATATATAAATCTATATATATATATATATATAAATCATATTTTAAATTCCAAACACATATTAAATTAAATGCATATGTATTTTAAAATCCTTGTTTTAAGTAAACACATAGAATAAAACAAACATATCTTTATAATAAAATTTGAAATAAATAATTATATATATGTGGGTATATATACTAAATAAAATACGAAATACTTGCATATATTGTTTTTTATTTGAAAATATCTATATACATATACAAGTACTATCATACCCCAAACAGATCAAAATAATCATTACAGACTATATTTTTTTAAATATAGATATGAGTAGGCACTAAATTACTCCCAGACAACCAACAACGTATCTATATATACATAAACATTTATATACATTACAACATCATTCATATAAAAAACAACTTATATACATAAATAAATACATACATACATACATACATACATACATATATATTAAAATTTAAATTAAATATTATAAAAACCCATAAATTACTGTAGATGTGTATAACAATAAAATCATATATATATATATATATATACAACACAGACTCTAACTTTAAAATATAATATGTACTATAATAATATGGGCTACTAAATGTATATATAACTTAATATACTGTATATAACTAACACTAAAGAAATCTACACAGAACTTAAATAAATTTACATACCTATATACATATGTTCCAAATCAGTTTAAAAAAAACATATATATGTGTGTGTGTGTGTGTGTGTGAAAGCCAACTCAAATACCTATCTACATAAACCAATGTATTACCGTAGTTATAAATTTACATACAAGTAAAACATTATATATATACATATATACATACACTTCATGCCCAAACAAATATATACAGTACAACACATGTCTCTTTAAACAGTTAAAATTGAAAAAATTTGAAAAACAAATGAACCAAAATATGAGAACTTTATAATAAAATATATAGTACTTTTTGTAAGATAATATACTAATGCACTGTAAACATATAACATATTCGAATGGAAAAATATATATAAAATATGATTAGGAATCCATACTTCAGTAGCTTATATACTAATATCTAGACAAACATATATATATACGGCTATACAATAAATACTGTACTTATGTAAACATTATATACATATACAATATGAACAGCCTATATACAGTACTTACATAATATAACATACGTGTATCATATGAGAACATAAACAAACAGTATATACACTCATATGAAATTTTAAAACAAACCCATACAAACTACAAATATACACACACATATATATACATTACATTATAAACAGATATATATATATATATATATATGGGAAAAATGAAAGCTATAACTTTGTATATATATTCGTCTAAAAAAAAGTCAAAACTGCAGATATCAAGTGGAATAAAACTTTTAATATATATAGCGTACCCGAAACATTTTTATACATAAATCATATGCATGCTTGAAAAAATGGTAGTGGGAGGAGGCTTGCGGTGGAGTGGCAGAGGAAGAAGTCGGTGGTGGGTGGAAGCTTCGACGGTAGTTTGGTTGGCCACGTGTACAAGCGCGTCACTTGTTTGGTTGGAGGGTTTTTGCGTGCTGCGATATGCTAGAATAAAGAGATGAGGGGAAGAGGATTAGTAGGCAAAAAATGAAGTTTCATGCAAACAAAGCTGGTTATAAAATGGTTTCAGGTGAAACTATGGTTTCAGAATATGTTTTTAGGTAAAACTACATATCAACATAAAAATTCGTTTCTAGTCACTAAAAAATTTACAAAGCTGGTTATAAAATTAGAGTTTACTTCAAAAAATATTAAGTATATAATAGCTAACTTCGGAATATTCTAGATCCAAATAATAGTTTATAAAAATTATATAGTACGGTAAATCTAAAACCGGTTTAAAACAATTCCAATTTACTCAACAAATCTATTTTTAGAAAATCCAATATTCACCAATTCGATTGATACATTCTTCTTGATTCGTATCACATCGACTATATCCAAATTAATCACCATTTCTCTTATTTGAAATATATTCCACTATTTCAAAACAATTTCCATTTCCCGATATAAGTTCACACCATTAACTTATATTTTCCAAATATCCACTAATATCATTCCCTCTTATTTATAAACCACGTTTATAATTTATAGAGTCCTTTGAGCTTCCCATTTATTAAAAAACAAATTCTATTTATAATTCCGTTTTATGATCTTCCCTTAATAAAATTCCATTTTATTTAGATCTATTTATTAATTCCAATATCTCTTCAAGCACTTAATATATAATTTTATTTTCAAGTCTCTACTTAAACCAATTTACAATAATTAAGTATAATCCAAGTTGGTTAATATATTTTTAATCTACTTAATTCCTTTTAGAAATAAATCCAATTTTCCAATATAAATAATTTCTTTCAAATTTCTTTTTAATTTCCTTCAATTCAACTATTTATGATATTTACAAACGCCAAATTCAATTTCCATACTATTTAACATTTAATACTTTAATTCACACCCAATCCATATCAATTTATCCATCATATCATATATCAATATATTATATATATGAAAATAATAAATATTTTTGAGGAATCCAGTTAGATCCCTCCAACCAGTTTTTCCCTGCATTCACAGATGTTAGCCGACAAATAAAATACCAATCCCAATTCGAGGCGAGATATCGCGGTATATAGAGTCATCAGCTATTATGCGGGGCGCATAGGGTCTCATCCGCTATAAGATGCGGGAATATCAATCACTCCAATATATATATATATATATATATATATATATATATATATATATAACAACCAACAGATAAATTATAAATTTATCAACCAAGTCGGGCATGCAATAATTTAAATTTTACATTTGAATTTAAATAGGGTAATCCAAATAAGTGATAAAATCTCACCTTTTCTTTTTTATTTGTAGCCCTTTCCAGTCTCGACTAGGTTTCATGATTTTCGACCTTGTATAAACATTATATGATTTATTAATACTTGAAATAATCGAACAACTAATCTCCATTTAATAAACTTAATTAACTAATAATTTAATATAAACTAATTTTCCTTTAATAAATTATTTTCAGTAACTAAAATAATCAAATAAGTTAATTAAACAAATTAATCTCCATAATACATTGTTTTAAAATTAACTAGTAAATTTAAAATGTGTATATGTATTTTTTTTGAAATTACATATACTAAAAATAACCTGTATAGATTTAAAAATCTAATTTTAATATAAACTCCTCGACATTTTAAAATTCCTATATTTTTTCCCAAACTTTATCTATATAAAATAATTTTCTGTTTTCCTATATATATTAAAATATGTGTGCGTATATGTATATATATATTTATTCATTTAAAAAATAAATTTTGTTTTCTTTTTCTATAATTAACAAAAGCAATCTACTTTACTGTATATATATACATATATAAATCTATAAATTGAAGAACATATATTGCTTTATAAAACTTGCTGTTATTATTCTTTTCTGTATATTTAGACACACACACACACACACATATATATATATATATAATAAAAAGGGAAATTTCTCTACTTTACCTAATTGCCCATCAAAAGAGCTCAAACCCATCGCAATTGGAAATTCACCGAACCACCTCACATCCAAACTCATGCGATGCCGACCTCGAGACCACCACTGCTCGCGCCCGACGTCACCCTTAATGTGACGGATGCATGTAGCGGATGAGCTATAGTGTTCAGAGGTGAAAGAAAGTAGGTTGATGGGAAAAAATTAACGTGAAGGGATTTTGACTGGTCAGTATATTATATATAATTTTATTTAAAATTCCAAACCGTCTCAATCTACGTACCTTAAAATCGCAAACCCCTAACGAGGCGTGCCACTAGGCGTTTATAATGTTATACCCTATCCCGAAGGCACTGGGAAAGGTTTTGAGTCCAAATTCGATCTTTTGGAGAAGATAGCATTTTGGACCCAATAATTATATTAAATTTCAATATAAATTTCAGAGCGTTTATATTTCATATGACCACATGATAACTCCATGAGCTATGAAAATTGAAATCCGATAATAATACAATATTACGGATCCAATGGAACTGGTTTCATCGAATTCTGAGACTGTGCCTCGGAAGGCTATTTATATATGTCAATTTAAACGATATATTTTTAAAACTGCACACATCACCTTTAAATTATACTTTAAAAGTTGCATTATCTTCAGTATTATTAATATAAATTTTATAATCCTTTAAATTATTTTTATTGAGCTTAAAACTCCAGATACAATAATTAACACAAATTCCAATTATAAAATTCAACAACTGAATTATTAAATAAATTGTTATATTTAAAATCCGGAATCTATTTCTGTAAAAACCAATCTTACACCTTCAAAAATCAATCTATAGTTCAATTTTAATATTTAAAACCATTTAAATATTCCAAATCCAATGTCGAAAAATCTGGGTCGTTACATCAAAATTCTTCGAGATAAGAATTTTCCGGTCTATTATATCCATAATTTTCCAAAATCAAAATTTCGTCAAATAAAGTTTGAAATATATCCAAAACAATTTTCTAAAAGCTTCGCGGTTTTGCAATTCGGAATCCAATAAATGTTTTTTTTTAAATCATTCAAAATATGAAATAAATTTGATAAATCTATTAAAATAGTTTTAAAGAGATTTGGGATTGAAAATATGAATTTTCGAATATTAAAAAGTTGTCTAAATCAAATAATCTTATATAGCACTTTCCGCAGCACTTTTATGTTGCGAATTCTTTAACCATTTGAAATGTAGTTTTAAACTTAACAATCCTTTCCTAAATCTTTTGTGTATGATTTTTGGGGAATAATTAAGTAATGTAAAGATGATTTGAGAGTTTTATTAAGAGTTTGAATAAATGGTAAAGACGAATTGTTATACCAGTTAAACAAAAAGTGAAGAAGATTGAATATAATAACAAACTGAGTATGCGGAAACGATTAGTACATTTTTTCTGCCTATGACATCAGGGAAGATGAAAATAAGGTGTATAACTAAGGTCAGGGATGGAGCAACCAGTGCCCTGAACTTACTTGGCTTATGTTTTCTCTTTTTAGATGAGGGGTGGAACAGACCGAAAGGAAAGCTCGGATGCTCTAAAAGATAATATTTAAGTTTTTCCAAGATAAAAAAAAAGAAACAAATTTTTTGAATGTTATTTAACCATTTAGTATCTTTTATTCGATAATTAACATGAAGGAACCAAGATCGGATTTGGGTGACTCCTATACGAAGAAACGGGATCGGTTTTGGGTAATTCCTATCTGAAAATCACTTCAAACTAATTTTTGAAACCCCATATGAATTAACATCTTTATTCGATAGTTGGTACGAAGGAACCAGGATCGAATTTGGGTGATTCCTATCCGAAAATTCCTTCAAACTAATTTTTGAAATAAAACATATTGAAGACAAAGATCTTCGTGATGTAGGATCACTTGCCATTAGTCCTTGGAGGTAAAATTTACCATATTTAAAGTGGCAGTATTGCTTTGTTATGAAAATCTTTGGATTTTCAAAAATATGATTTGAAGTTAAGAAAGAAATCTTTTATTAAGATTTAATTAACGATCCAGGAATATTTTTCCCAAATTAAAAGTTATAACTTGAATATAAGAAATCTTTGATTAAGATTTAATGAATGATTTGGAAAGGTTTTTCTAAGTAAAAGCGAAGATGATTTGGAATTATTCCAGGATCCAAGAAAGGTTAAATTAACCAAATGATTTGATAAATGAGGCTGAATGATTCCATATGCTCTTCAAAAAAAAGTGAAATAAATTGAAAAGAATATATCTAAGAAAGATATTTGATTAGACAAAAGATGAAGTAATTGATTGATGATTGATATTCACGTATGAACTTAACATCTTTTAAATTGAAAATTGGCTTCAAAGGAATCGAAGTCGGATCTGGGTGATTTCTATCAAAACCACTTCGAACCAATGTACACGATCGAAAGTGAAGACATGTTGAAGATGATGTTTATTGAAGACCGTGGATCTTCATAGCGTGAGGACTGCTTATTGACGCGCTATGGGTCGCTCGCATTATAGAGTTATTTATAGCAGCGTTCTCCTTGTTGTGGAGATTTTTCAGATTGCAAAGACTACTCGCTACTAGTGGTAGTAGGATAGTGCCTTCAGTTTCATTCAGTTCTAAAACGAACTTGTATGGATGAATGTCCGACGTTGCATTTTTGAGCAAAACGTTTAACTTTTACAAATGTACATCTACTTGGTGGTGAAGAAGGAATTTCTCTTTGCTTAACACCCTTCTCTGAGACATACAAGCTCAGAGGTTGTATGCTTATGGGAGTCAAATCGTGATCAAAGGAATAGCGGTGTGGCATTCAAAGTGGAACCTGTAACGATCAGAGCATGGCTTTGAAGAAACTGATCGTAGCCTCACGAGCCTCACTCCTCGGTTATGATGGGATTCTATGTGGTCAGATGTATACTCGCATTTCGCATAGCAGTGATTTGGGTTATCAGATGTTTTGAGTCATAGGTACCACATACATCTAGGCCTCATGGCAGATTACACGAAGTTTGAGTCCTTGGATGTTATTCGTAGATTGTATCCACTTTTAGCCATTTGTGTTGTTGCATAACGGCGTCCGAGTCTTGGATGTAAACCATGGATATAAACTGATCTTTCCACTAGTTTCGTATAATGTTGGAAAATCCAATTCCAATACGGGATTTATAGTTTTGATTTTATTCCCTAAATAGCTCTAATGACTTGCAAATATTTCAGCTACCCCTTATTGGTATCATATATTCTGTTCGGTATATTTCGTTGACCCAATCCGAATATATTCCGTTAGACTTAGTCCAGGTATTGATACCTTATTTGAATAAGTTTATTTGAATAGTGTTTTTAGAAGAATGTCATTACAAATAATATCAAGTGTATTTTGGTATAAAGTGTTTTGGTTATCATAAGGTAAAAACCCGTTCGTGTTTATGTATGGACATGGTCTTATGAGATACCCTTCTTTTCAAAGGTTTTGATAACATCATCATGATCTATAAATTTTAAATTTCGAGTATCTCACGCTAGTTTACCAGACTGGTCCGGGTATTTTTTTAATACTTGGGTTAGATTCTAATAATTTCTGGTTGAGTTGAAGAAGGTTGGAGTTTCCAGAGAAGAGCTGGAGATCTTCATCACCGTATGGACATATTATAATGTTCGCTACATCTATTGCATTTGTTTTGTTGTTTTTCAGTATTTATAAGGGCAGGTGTTATAACTGTCCAGGCTGAATCTAGGTTAGACTCTGATATTGCAATTTAAAATTTTCCGCTGTAAAAATTATTTTTGAAATAATATATGTTATTCTATTCATGTGAGATTCTGTTCTGTCTTTATTTTTTTTCTACCTTAATGATCCGCTTATTCATGCTATTTGAGTTGGACATGTGTGGTTTATTGTCAATTCAAAAGGTACGGAAAACCGATTCATCACATTTGGTATCAGAGTTGAAGGTTAAGCGAGATTCTTGGCTTTGTTGGGGTAAACACTCATCAAAGATAGGGTTAGAAACACCCTAGGATGAGCGACTCATTAGGGATTGGGTTAGTAATAACCTAGAATGAGTTTGAGTGTATTATATATGAGTGCATATTTGTTAGTGACTAACAAATTGTTTTGTGTTGATTTATCTGTTGAGTGATTTATGGATTCTGATCGATGAGCCTGATCACCGTTGTTGATGAGGGTTCCTAAACTTTTAAACAAGATGAGCCGACCACTGATTTTGAAAAAATTGGTAAATGAAGTAATTTTTCCTAGGATTATACTTTGAATGTAAAGTATATATTTTGAAAAGTTGTATAGCCAGAAAACAGGATTAGTGAAATTTAAATATGAACATCTTGTGATTAGAATTTCATAATTTAACTATAAGATGTTTCATAAAGATAATCGATAAGTAAAAAAAATCTGATAAGGTAATTTAGATCTTTAATACTTATTCCAAAATAATAAATTAAGAAATGATAATGTCAAGTTACTATCATAAATTGATCAATTGTTTGATTTAAAAGTTTAAGTACAAATACCTTGTGAATTAAGTTTCACGATTTGACTATAGGGTATTTGATAATAAGATTTGTTTAAGGAATGAACGCATAAGATAAAAATGTATTTAAGTGATTGTTAAAAATATAAACATGAAAGAAATGAGAATTTAAATTCGATTAATTTAAAGAATTGTGGTAATTTAAATGAAGTTAATTAATATAAGATAAAATGAAGTTATGAAATAGGTTTAATAAAATAATCTCTAAAGAATTTTGAAAATGGTATTATTTCAAATACAAAGAGATATTTTATGATAACTAACTTCGATTTGCTCAAAAATAAACTAAATATGGGAAAGTGATGTGTTCAGATGGTAAACACTTCCCTTAAGTATTACTCTTCTTACTAAAAGGATACATGATACTATTGGTAGTACCCAGTTCCTTGGATTGTTTTGGAGTTACTCGATCTATATAATTTTCTTAAGTTAGAGAGATGATGTGAATCATTAATTGATAAATTTATTAGTAATATTTATAAAAGTTTAAAACTGAAGATAAATTGGAATCATTATTGATAGGATAAAGCAGAATTCCCAACGATTTTGGACAGTTGGAAATTTCCAAATCATACCTAACTCAGAGCTAAGAAATTTATGAAAACTTTTGATAAAAAATTATGAAATACTTTAAGTAAATTAAGTAAGATAAGGATAATTTATAAATTTGATTTGTAAAGAGCGATTTAAGAGTTAAGAGTTTGAGGATTTAAATACGAGTAGGTTTAACAATGTTTTTTTCCAAAGCTAGAAAATTAATAATAGTATTAAATAAGAAATAAGTTTTCTAACCTAGGAGTTTGAGATAATAGTAAATTAAAACAAAGTCTAAATTTGTTAGACAGAAGGATTTAGGTAAAATCAATTTGAAATTTGGGATTTGTATATACTCTTAGGATGTAAAGGTATATCATACAAATATAGATTGAAGCCATGAACTATATATACACTTAAGTAAAATAATGACTCCTCAAAAAGGTAATTATAACCGGGAAAAATGTTTTATTAATGAATTCCTGCATAAATTGAGGATTTGGACTAAGTCTTTAGAATGTGATTGATTTACATAAGTCATAAGATGTAATAAACTTAAGCAATAGTTTTATGAAATGATTCACAAATAATATTAGTGTTAAAGGAAACATATTGAGTTAAAGGATTGTGAGAATTATAATGTGGATAAATCATCTTCGAGGGAGAAAAATGGTTTCTTTAGAATATTTTCCTTTAATAAAAATATTTGAAAATAAATAATTAATGGGATAATATAAAGAAGCACCTTTGTAAAATGTTCGAACTTAAGATAAAATTTTATAAAAGTTTAAGGGTTAATAAATACAAATGTTATATATAGATCATTTCATCACACAAATTTTGATCTAAGATTCGAATTCGAAACTTTTACGCTGGTCTGAAAAAGGATTTATTACTCAATTCCTTACGACGAACATTGATTAGGGTTTGTGGTGGGTACTTGAGTTTTCCATCATAGTTGAGAGCTATGCAAGGGAAGCAAAGTTTTCTAAGCAAAGATCCTGATTAAAGTCCGTACTCGAGGATCGGGGGATCAATACTAGTTTAGAAATAAAGTTGTGTATTCGAATAGGAGATCGAATAAGATATTTCATACGGATGATCTGTGTATATTATATGGAATTAAGTTCAAAGATAAATGTTTTAGGAAAACTTTTGTTTGGGTGATTTCGAGGACAAAATTCTTTTAAGCATGGGAGAATGTAATGACCTGTAATTTCACTACTTCGAAAATGAGAGATTTCGTTTTTTTTAAATTTAGAAAGGTTTAAAACATAAGTTATATATAATAGATAATAATAGAGAAATTATTTTTCCTTATAGTTGATAATTTAAAAATTATAAATTTGGATTTTAGAACAAATCAACAAAAGTTAAGTTTTGTTAAAAATAAATAAATGCTTAAATAAATAGGTTTAAATATTTATTTAGAAAGATAAATATTATTGAAAACATTTAATAAACATAATAAAAGTATATTAAAATATTTATAAGTATGTTAATAATCATTTTACAAAAATAACCAAATTTTGTCGTATTTTGTCAGTTTTACATACACCGTAAAATTAGAGATTTTGATATTATTTAAATATGATTTTAAAATATAAAGAGACATATTTTAATTTATTTAAAGAAGTAAAAAGTTCATTTTAAATTTGTTTTACATAAATAAATAGTTTAACTAAAACGTCAAAATGTGATCGTAAAACATTTTGTCGAGAATCAACGTTTTATCGATTAAATTTGTCGCAACGTTGTCGTACATTTGTTTACTTATATAGGAACATATATTCAAATAGTATGCATATTAGTTAATTCATTAATCAAGTTTACCTTTACTAAACATACTTAGAAAATTCTATAATATAATTAACAAAAAGTAAGCACAAAAAGACAAACTTGTCATTTCAAAGCAAAAGGTAAACATCAAATCAAACCAAACATAATTATTGTATTCTTTACTTAATACTTAAGAAAAAATGACATAAAGTAATGTTTTAAAAAGTAATGTTAAGCATTGAAAAAATAAGTTTTGCTTAAAAAGTAAGTAAATGGTATTTTAGTCTTTTTACAAAATATTATTTTAATCCAAAACTTTTTCCATAAATAAGCATCCACTTTCTCACCTTTTTACACTTCTTATTTCTTTTTCAAACTTTTCTTCCATGCTCTAATGGCTTCTTCTCTTCCATTTCCTTACCAACTTTTTCAAAACCATACAAACAAAGTGAAAACACCACCAAACTTTGTCAAAGACCTTAGAATATCACCATAACATGATTTAGCATCTGAGAAGTAAAAAACCAGTAGAGGAAGGGGTGGAATGGGTGGAGGCCAAACCTATGGAGGAGGATAATAAATCGTGAAGTTCCGGAGCAAGAAAAAGAGAAGGAAGTGCCGCCAATTTCATTCCAAGGAGCTAGGAGCAAATTCAAGGTGCTGTAAACGCTCCATCGAATTTTCCGAAGTTAGTTGAAGCTGAAAACAATAACGAAGTGCTGGGAAAAATGAATGTTGGTAGGAAGTTAAACAATTTGTTAAAGGTGGGTACACATATTTACTAATTAATCCATAAATTATTTCAAGTATAATGATTTGAAATTTTAAATATGTTGAATGAATGTTTGATAACTTGGTTGCAAATTGGTTGATTATGTGATTGTTTATGTGGTTGATCACTTGTTTGATAAATGATAAATGAAATGATTAGTAATTAACCATAGTTGATTGAATGAGAATTAAATCCATATAAATATAGGTATGGAAATTATTTATCCTCTTAATGATTCTAAATGATCTAAACAGGTTGGAAATGATATTATAATAATACGATATTATAAAGTGAAATGAAATGGAATATGAGTTTGAAATATAAAAATATTGTCTAAAATGAGTTTAAAATGAATTAGAAATGTTTTATAAATATTTAAAAGTGTTTCTAAGAAGTTTGAAAAGAAATTGAAATACAAGTCAAATTAGGCGCGTCACGTAATGGAAGTTCGCGATTTCGTGCCATAAAAGCTAAATGTGTGTACGAAGTGAAATATAGCTCAAAATTCTTCGGGATAAGAATTTTTCGGTCTACTATATCCATAGTTTTCCAACGAAGAAAAAAAATCAAAATTTCATCAAGTAGAGTTTGAAATATGTCCAAAACAATTTTCTAAAAACATCGTGGTTTTTGCAGTTCGGAATCCAATAAGAGATTTCTTTATAAATGATATTTTTAAATGGTTAACAATATGAAATAAATTTGATAAATCTATTAAAATGGTTTAAAATAGATTTGGAATGGAAAATATGAATTTTCAAATATTAAAAAGTTGTTTAAATCAAACAAACTTATATATCACTTTCCGTAGCTTTTTTATGTTGCGAATTCTATAACCTTTTGAAATGTAGTTTTAAACTTAACAATTCTTTCCTAAATCTTTTGTGTATGATTTTAAAGGAATAATTAAGTAATGTAAGGATGACTTGGAATTTTTAATAAGAATTTGAATATATGGTTAAGACAAATTGTTTATACCACTTAAACAAAAAGTGAAGAAGATTGAATATAATAACAAAACTAAGTACGCTAAAAGAACTAGTACATTTGTCCCGCCTGTGACATCCGAGAAGATAAAAACAAGGTGTTAACTAAGGTCAGGGATGGAGCAACCAGTGCCCTGAACTTACCTAGCCTATGTTTTCTCTTTTAGGCGAGGGGTGGAACAGATCGAAAGGAAAGCCCGGATACTCTAAAAGATCATATTTATGTTTTTCCAAGATAAAAGAAAAGAAACAAATGCTTTGAATGTTATCTAACCACTTAACATCTTTTATTCGATGATTGCTACAAAGGAACCGTGATCGGATTTGGGTGATTCCTATCCGACGAAACGGTATCTGATTTGGGTAATTCCTATCCGAAAATCACTTCAAACTAATTTTCGAAACCCCATATGAATTAACATCTTTTATTTGTTAGTTGGTACGAAGGAACCGAGATCGGATTTAGGTGATTCCTATCCAAAAAACCGGGATATGATTTGGGTGATTCCTATCCGAATACTCTTTTAAACTAATTTTTGAAATAAAATATATTGAAGACAAAGATTTTCATGATGTAGGATCACTTGCCATTAGTCCCTGGAGGTAAAATTTACCATATTTAAAGTGGTAGTATTGCTTTGTTATGAAAATCTTTGGATTTTCAAAAATATGATTTGAAGTGAAGAAAGAAATCTTTTATTAAGATTTAATTAACGATTCGGGAATATTTTCCCCAAATTAAAAGTTATAACTTAAATATAAGTAATCTTTGATTAAGATTTAATGAATGATTGGAAAGGTTTTTCTAAGTAAAAGAGAAGATGATTTGGAATTATTCCAGGATTTAAGAAAGGTTTAAATAAACCAAACGATTTGATAAATGAGGCTTAATGATTCCATATACTCTTTAAAAGAAAGTGAAATAAATTGAAAAGAATATATCTAAGAAAGATATTTGATTAGATAAAAGATGAAGCAACTGATTGATGATTGACATCCACATATGAACATAATATCTTTCAAATCAAAAATTGGCTTCAAAGGAATCAGAGTCGGATTTGGGTGATTCATGTCCAAAAACCACTTCGAACCAATGTATATGTTTGAAAGTGAAGACAAGTTGAAGATGATGTTTATTGAAGACCGTGGCTCTTCATAGCTTGAGGACTGCTTATTGACAAGCTCTGAGTCGCTCTCATTATAGAGTTATTTATAGTAGCGGTCTCCCCATTTTGGAGATTTTTCGGATTGAAAGGACTACTCGGTACTAGTTGTAGTAGGAGAGTGCCTTCGGTTTCGTTCAGTCCCAGAACGAACATGTATGGACAAATGTCTAACATTGCATTTCTGAGACACAACATTTAACTTTTACAAATGTACATCTGCTTGGTGGCGAAGAAGGAAACTTCTGTTAGCTTAACACCTTTCTCTGAGACATATGAGCTCAGAGGTTGAATGCTTGTGGGAGTCAAATAGTGATCAAAGGAATAGCAGTGGGGCATTTAAAGTGGAACCTATTATGATCAAAGCATGGCTTTGAAGAAATTGATCATAACCTCGCGAGCCTCACCCCCCGGTTATGATGGGATTCTATGTGGTCAGATGTATACTCGCATTTTGGATAGTAGTGATTTGGGTTATCAGATGTTCTGAGCCATATAGACCAGATTCGTCTGGGCATCATGCTAGGGACGCGTGAAGCTGTGTAGTTAAAGCGCTCGGCAGATTCAAAGCGGTGGAGGTGCTAAAAGTCATAGCGGGGATACAACGAGGATATAAGGGATATAGCGGATAGTCCTAAAATAGCATATATAACTTGTACTTAATGTTTTTACAAATATATAAATGGTGATTAAATGAAACATTATCATTCAATTGAATTATAATTAATACATAAATGATTTTAAACAAAAAACAAGTGCGCATATACTTTAAATAAACGTAAAAATGTTATATAACATAATTGAATTTAGTAGAATATTAGTGTATTTTAATTTCTAAATATATATTAAGAATTAAATCAAATAAATTAGTGTCATAATTTTTATAATGTATAAATGCAATTTTTTAATTCATTTTATTGAAGAAGATATAACGGAAATAGCAAAATATAGCGGGAACAATGGGATATAGCGGAAATAGCGGGGATTAAAGCGGAAAGGCTATATTTTGGGGCTATATGGAAAAATCGTTGCGGTTGAAATCCGCTATGAGATATTGCGGGGTTATAGCGGGGTAATAGCAGGGTATTAACTACACAGGCATGAAGTCCAAGTCCTTGGATGTTATTCACAGATTGTATCCACTTTTAGCCATTAGTGTCGTTGTATAACGGCGTCCGAGTCTTGGACGTAAGCCGTGGATACAGATTGATCTTTCCACTAGTTTTCTATCATGTTGGAAAATCCCATTCCAATAGAGATTTACGGTTTTGATTTTATTCCCAAAATAGCTGTAATGACTTGCAAACATTTCAGCTAACCCTTGTTGGTATCATATATTCCGTTCAGTATATTCCATCGACCCAGTCCGATTATATTCCGTTAGACTTAGTCCGGATGTTGATACATTATTTGATTAACTTTATTTGAATAGTGTTTTCAGAAGAATGTAATTAAAAATAAAATCAAGTGTATTTTGGTATAAAGTGTTTTGGTTATCGTATGGTAAAAACCCATTCGTATTTATGTGTGGGCATGGTCTTATGAGATACCCTTCTTTTCAAAGGTTTTGATAACATCGTCATGATCTATACATTTTAAATTTCGAGTGTGTCACGCTGGTTTATTAAGCCTGATCCGGGTATTTTTTTAATACTCGGGTCAGATCCGAGTTGTTTCAGGTTGAGATGAAGACCGTTGGAATTTCCAAAGGAGAGCTGGAGATCTTCATCATCGTATGGACGTATTCTATTATTTGCTAATCTGTTGCATTTGTTTTGTTGTTTGTCAGCATTTGTATGGGAGGTGTTATAACTGTCTAGGCTGAATCTAGGTTAGACTCTGATATTGTATTTGAAAAATTTTAGCTGTAAAGATTATTATTGAAATAATATACATTATTCCATTCATGTGAGATTCTCTTCCGTCTTTATTTTCTTTCTATCCTTAATGATCCACTTATTCGTGCAATTTGAGTTGGATATATGAGGTTCATTGTCGATTGAAAAGGTATGGAAAATCGATTCGTCACTTTTGCTATCAGAACTGAAGGTTAAGCGAGAACCTAGGCTTTATTGGGTTAAAGACTCAACAGAGATAGGGTTAGCAATACCCTAGGATGAGTGACTACTTAGAGATAGGGTTAGTAACACCTTAGAATGAGTTAGAGTGTATTATATATGAGTGCGTATTTGTTAGTGACTAATAAATTATTTTGTGTTGATTTATCTAGTGAGTGATTTATGTATTCTGATCAATGTGCCCGATCACAATTATCAATGAGGGTTCCTTAACATTTAAACAAGACCAGCCGACACATTGATTTTGAAAAATTGGTAAATTAAATAATTTTGCCTAGGATTATATTTTGAATATAAAGTATATATTTTGCATATAAAGTATATATTTTGAAAATTTTATAGTTAGAAATCAGGTTTAGTGAAATTTAAATATGAACATCTTGTGATTAGAATTTCACAGTTTGACTATAAGATGTTTCACATAGATAATTGATAAGTAAGAAATCATATAAGGTAATTCAAATCTTTAATACTTATTCCAAAATAATAAATTAAAAAATGATAACGTTAAGTTACTATCGTAAATTGATCAGTTGTTAGTTTAAGTACAAATACCTTATGAATTAACTTTCCGATTTAACAATAGGGTATTTGATAATAAGATTTGTTTAAGGAATGAAAACATAAGATAAAAATGTATTTAAATGATTTTTAAAAGGATAAACATGAAAGAAATGAGAATTTAAATTCGCGTAATTTAAAGAATTGTGATAATTTAAATGAAGTTAATTAGTATAAGATAAAATGACTTTATAAAATAGTTTTATAAAGTAAACTCTAAAGGATTCTGAAAATGGTATTATTTCAAATAAAAAGAGATATTATCATAACTAATTGTGGAGATTTTTGACTTATGGATGTATTCCAAGGTCAAGGATGGAGCTACAAGTGCCCCAAACTTACCTGGCCTCTGTTTTCTCTTTTTAGGCGAGGGTTGGGATAGATTGAAAGAAAGCCCGGATGCTCTAAAAGATCATATTTAAGTTTTTTCAAGGTGAAAGAAAAGAAACAAATTCTTTGAATGTTATTTAACCACTTAATATCTTTTATTCGATGATTAGTATGAAGGAACCAGGATCGGATTTGGGTGATTCCTAGCCGAAGAAACAGGATCGGATTTGGGTAATTCCTATCCGAAAATCACTTCAAACTAATTTTTGAAACCCCGTATGAATTATCTTCTTTAATTCGATGGTTGGTATGAAGGAACCAGGATCGGATTTGGGTGATTCCTACCAGAAAAACCGGGATCGAATTTGGGTGATTCCTATCCGAAAACCCCTTCAAACTAATTTTCGAAATAAAACATATTGAAGACAAAGATCTTCATGATGTAGGATTACTTACCATTAGTCCCTGGAGGTGAAATTTACCATATTTAAAGTGGCAGTATTGCTTTGTTATGAAAATTTTCAATTTGCAAAAATATGATTTGAAGTTAAGAAAGAAATCTTTGATTAAGATTTAATGAATGATTTGGGAATATTTTCCCTAAGTTAAAAGTTATAACTTGAATATAAGAAATCATTGATTAATATTTAATGAATGATTTGGAAAGGGTTTCCTACGTAAAAGGGAAGATGATTTGGAATTATTCTAGAATTTAAGAAAGGTTTAAATAAACCAAACGATTTGATAAGTGACGCTTAATGATTCCATATACTCTTGAAAAGAAAGTGAAATAAATTGAAAAGAATATGTCTAAGAAAGATATTTGAGTTGAAGACGGTTGGAGTTCTCAGAGGAGACCTAGAGATCTTTATCATCATATGGACGTATTCTATTATCCGCTACATCTATTTCATTTGTTTTGTTATTTGTTAGCATTTGTAAGGCGGATGTTATAATTGTCTAGGCTGAATGTAGGCTAGATTCTGATATTGTATTTTAAAAAATTTCGCTGTAAAGTTTATTATTGAAATAATATATGTTATTCTATTCATGTGAGATTCTGTTATGTCTTTATTTTTTTCTACCCTTAATGATCTGCTTATTCGTGCAATTTTAGGTTGACATGTATGGTTTATTGTCAATTCAAAAGGTATGGAAAACCGATTCGTTACAGTCTGCATCCAAGTTACTGAAGATTGATAAATGGCGCCTAAGCCTTGGCTTGGGCACCATATTTGGTTCTCTAGAGATATAGATCTGGGGGATGATGAAGGGGAACCTAAAGAGAGCAAGGCAGTGCCGGTAGAGCTGGCGATTGATATAATAGTCATCCACGGTGACCTATCGCGGGTGTTGAAGATTGAATTGCAACTCTGCCCGTCGATGATGAGAGAATCTACTGATTTCCTTCGAGTGAATCTAGGTGTATTTGCTTGGACTCACTCTGACATGTGTGGGATCTCTCCTTCCATTGCGAGCCAGGCAATGGACGTTGACCTGAAGTATGTACCGGTGAAATAAAAAAGGCGGGGCATGGATCCAGAGAGGTCCATGGCTTTTAAAGATGAGTTGGATAAACTTAAAGTCAATGGGTTTATTCGCAACGCCCTCTATCATGAATGCATATTTAATCCCGTGCTGGTAAATAAGGCAAATGGGAAGTGTAGAACATGCATTGACTATTCAGACTTGAACAAGGCATGCCCTAAAGATAGTTTTCCCCTTCCTAGAATTGGTCAGCTAGTCAACTCAACTGCAAGGCACGAATTGTTATCATCTATGGATGCGTACTTGGGATATAATCAAATCCAGATGCATCTCCTAGATCAAGAACATACCGGTTTTGTGATGGATGTTGGGTTATACTATTATGTAGTGATGTCGTTTGGATTAAAGAACACTAGAGCAACCTATCAACGTATGGTTAACTAAATATTTAAGGATCAAATTGAGAGGACGATGGAATTCTATATGGATGATATGCTCATGAAGTCACGACGATCAAATGATCATATTCAAGACTTGGCGGAGATTGTTCGATATCCTTTGATCCTGTAACATGAAAATCAACCCTCTCAAGTGCTTATTTGGTGTTGCGTCAGGAATGTTCCTAGGTATTATAGTCAATTCCTGAGGAATTGAAGTTAACCCAGAGAAGGTTCAAGCCATTCAGGATATACATGCACCTATAACCATTAACAAGTGTAGAGTTTGAACGAGAAGGTTGTTACTCTGAGTCGATTCATCTCCAAGGCAACTGATAAATGCATTCCATTATTTGACCTGATAAGGTAAGGAAAGAGAAATTTTGAGTGGATGCAAGATTATGAATGCACTTTTCAAACTTTGGCGGATCATTTGAAGAGACCCCCTGTCCTGTCAAAGCCAGTAGATTATGAGGAGTTATATATTTACTTGGCTATATCGTCACATGCCAAAAGTACTGCCTTGATTCGCAAGGAAAATCAGATTTAGAGCTCGATGTATTATGTTAGTCAATTATTAACAGGTGCAGAAAGAAACTACCCGAAGATAGAGAAATTGGCATACTGCTTGGTAACCACATCGTGCAAATTTCCCCCGTATTTCTAGGCCCATCCAATTAACATCTATACCGACCAGTCATTACAAAAGATCCTACAATGACCTGAGACGTCAAGAAGGATCCTTAAATGCAACATCGAGCTCAGCCAGTTCGAGATTACACATCTGTCGTGAAGAGCTATCAAGGGACAAGCAATGGAAGACTTCATAGTAGAGTTTATCATGCATGAGAGCCCCCAAGGAACGGAGTAATCCCTGCCATATGATGGAAGATGTACACTGATGGAGCATCTAATGATCATTGTTCTGGATCTAGTATTGTTCTTGTAACCCCTAAGAACCGATCAATTTTCTATGCCCTGAAGCTTGATATTACTGCTACAAATAACGAAGCCGAATATGAAGCATTGATTGCTGGTCTAAAACTCGTTAGAGAGCTCGGGGTAAAGTCTCTTGTAATCTTTTGCGACTCACAACTGGTGGTGTATCAAGTAATAGAAGATTATTAGGCTAAGGGATAATGGCTTGCCCCGTATCTTACCCGAGTTAAGGAGATGTTGGCAGATATCGAATACTATGACATTTCGCATATCCCACGTGAGTAGAATGGAGAAGCCGATTCATTGGCAAAGCTCGCGAGTACTAGTGATGTACAACAGATGTGATTGCTTATAGTCGAGACAATGCATACCCCAAGCATAAATATGATGGAAGTTGATCAAATACTGGAAGCGGGGCCCTAAGGAGAATCATGTATGACTCAATTCAAAGAGTACATGTTGCATGGAATCTTGCTTGAGAAGAGAAACGAAAAGCGACTAGCCCTTTGTAAAGCCTCATGGCATATTATGCAGGAAGGAACTATGTATAGAAAGGGGTTTTATGTTCCGTTACTCCAATGTATTGCTCATGACGAGATAAAGCGTGTCTTGAAAGAAGTCCATGAGGGGGGATGTGACAATCATATTTTGAGGAAAACTTTAGCTAAAAAGATACTCCTTTGTGGATACTACTGGCTAACTGTGAACCGAGATGCTACTGATTACGTGAAACGATGTGACAATTGCCAGATATATGCAAAGGTACCAAGAGCCCCGTCGACAGAGATCACACAAATGGATAGTCCATGGCCATCTGCTATGTGAGGTATCGACATCATCGGCTCTTTACCAATCTCCAAAGATGGCATGAAGTACGCGATCTTCGTGACTGACTACTTCACCAAATGGGCCGAGGCGGAGCCGTTAGCCACAATTACAACCAAGAAGGCTATTAACTTCATTGTTCGAAACATCATATGTCGTTTCGATCTTCCACGAATTATCATGACAGATAATGGAACTCGGTTCGATAGCGTTGAATTTAAAGAATTTTGTTGGAGTTATCATATTGAGAAGAGGTTTGCAGCAGTAGCTCACCCTCAAGCGAATGGACAAGTTGAAGCTATAAACAAGATTATCAAATCTATCTAAAAAGCTTTTGGAGAAAGCTAGAGGCAAGTGAGTGGATAAGCTTCCTATGACACTTTGGAACTACATGACCACTCACAAGTCCGCGGCTTGTCATACTCCATTTTTTCTTGCTTACGGAGCCGAAGCAGTTATTTCATTAGAGCTCGAAGTCCCTTCTCATCGAGTGACTTACTACAACCCTAGAATGACCCGGAATTTCAATCATCCGAATTAGAAATATTTAATTGATTTAAATATTGAAAAGTTAATTTTATAAGTTAAAAAACTTATATTCCAAATAGAGTGATTTGTTAGATAATTAAATTGTTTAATTTCATATTTGAAATTGCTTAAATAATTGAATCTTGAATTTAAAATGAATGAAAATGATATATATAAAGTTGATTTAAATTAGAATGAAGTTGGTAAATTTTTAAATTTTATTTAAAAGTGATTTAACAGAAATTGGAAACTTTATATTTTAATAAACGTGTATAGTCATTTTCGGTACTGTCTCGGATTTCAAAGAAACTAGTTTCATTGGATCCGTAATAGTGAATTATAGTATTCTGTCGTATTTCATGGCGATCAGACTTACCGTTTGATCGTGCGAGTTTAAAAAGCACAGGAATTAATTAAAGGAAATTTAATTAAAATAATTCGATTTTGAAAAGTTGTCCTCTGTATAAGATGGAAATGACTCCTGATATATATTACATTGTGTTTGGAATAGGGTTATAACATATAGAATGCCAGGCAGCATGCTTCGTTCGGAGTTCAAAATTTTCTCTGATGAATACTGTTGCGAAACCTTGAACAAATAGCCCCCAACTCATTTGTTAACCTTACCCTAGAAATAAACTTCAGCCGCCATTAAATTGTTTCCATCAGATGTTCAACGTCGATTGGAGCCACTAGAACCAAAATTAGCCAACAACTTCAACTAGGAAAATGTAGAGGGAAACCATAAAAACTCGATCAACGGTTGGATTATCGAGCGGCGAGTCAAGATGGGCGAAATTCGCCTCCATTCGTCATTTCAAATTGTGTTTGGCGTAGCTTTTTCTCGCGGGTATGCGTAGGTGGAGGGGGTTAAGCAATGCGGGGTGGGTTTGGGTGAGGTCAGGACACAGTGGCCGTCAGGTGCAGGCGGCGTTCGTCTAAGGCGGCAATTTTTTCATGCGCGATAAAAAATAATTTGATTAAAAACTCACGTGCATGAAGGTCTGATTAGGGAGGGAAGAACAAAAATAGTGAAAAGGTTTAATTTTTAAATTATTTTATTCTAGTTAATTAAATTATAATTATCTCGAATGTTTAATATGTGTAACTTTCTCATACGAGGTCCGTTTCAAGCATGACAAATTCATTGCGTTTGAATCATGCGCGTAATAGAGTTGGATTGGATGAATTCGAAGCTAGTAGGAATATCGAGTAAAATTGAACGATCGTTCAATTTTAATTCAATCCGAAGAGCTTCGGCGAATTTTGGCATTTTCGTGAGTAAACTCACCTCTCTGTCCAACATATATTTTTATATAAGTGGGAATAAATTTATTTATGATGAGTGATGCTTGTTTAGATGATATATTATATATATTAATTGGTTTAGATCCGTCTATTGGAATGGATGAGACTCTATTGCATTCCCGTGTAAGAGCGGATGACCATTTGTATACGAACCCGCCTCAAAGTGGTTGGTTTTATTTTATGATTATATGCTGTTGCGATGCAGGATGATAGGCTAGAGAGATCCAACAGGATTCCTCACCACTGTTGATTTTATTTTTATATATGTGCTGATATATGATGTGATGGATGTGATGAAGATGTTTTGATGTGATTTGGGCTATATAAATATATAAAGCCGTTGGCTAATTTTTGGACTGTTGGGTCCTATTTTTTTACATTGTTGCTTTTCTAGATTTCTTTACATTGATTTCTAGAATTTAAATGATTTATGAATGTGCTATGGTAGCACCAGGCCTTGGTTTTGATATTTGAAATGTTAAAAGTGTTGATTTTGATTTGAAAAGGATTTCGAAGTGATTTAGAAAGTATATATATGTTTTAGTGATTTTTTATTTATTATAGAAAAGGATTTGTTTTCAAAAGAAATAAAAGTTATGATTTCTGACGTTATAAAAATATAGTTTTATGAAATACTTTGATTTAGAGATGTTTGAATAAGTTTATATAAAAGAATTATAAAGGTGATAGTTTTTTAAATAAAGAAATAGATTTATAATCAGAATTTATAAATGTTAGTAAATGGTTTTAAAGTTGATTTGGTAAACGGATTTTTATAAATGGATTTTGGTAGTAAAATTAGTTTTTATAAAAGAATGGATTTTATAAATAGATCTTGTAAATAAAGGGATTTTAAATAAATAGAAGTTTTATAAAATTGAAAGGAGATTTATAAAAATAGTTTTGTAAGTATGGATTTTTATTAAGGAATGTTGAAAATGATATTTTGAAGGAGTAAAATGTTTTAAAAGCAATTTATCTTTTAAAAGTAATGTTTGGGGAAGTGATGATTTTTAAATGGAATTAAATGGTTTTGAAGATGTTTTAAAATGAGTTAAGCAACGAAAACAAAGATTTCAACATTTATTGTTGTGATAGACATTTTTGAGAAGTAAGGAAGGCATGGACTATAACACTATTGTTATAGTAAATGATTTTCGAAAGGAAATATTATATATATAGGATTATCTATAAAAAAATTTATCAAATCCCTATACTAATGTTTCGGGTTGTCGTAACAATGTTTTATGCAACATTCGCTTTGACCCAGTAAACTATGTTTTTACCTTCCGTCGTAAAATACATGAATCGATTCTTATGATTGTACTAAAGGCTTGGTGGTGTAATAGCATTGCTTCCTATACTTAACACCCGTTCGAGAGTATACGAGCTCTGGAGTTGTACGTTTACAGAAATCTATTTGGTGTGTCTCTAAATGGTAGTGTTATTAAATACGCTTAGACCATTGATATAAGTATATGAAAATATTTTTTCAATGTTGAAAGTGAAGTGATTTGTGAATATGCTTATACTGTAGATATAAGTATATGGAAATGTTTTCCAATATTGAAAGAGATTTGAAATGGTTTTGGGGATATATCTTTTAAAAGAAAATTTCAAGTAATCATTTGGAGAATTGATTTATCAATAAAGATTAATTAGATGGACCTAGCGATTGCTTATGGTGCTGGATATTGTTTGTTGCTTTGATAGTTAAATAGTCGACTATCAAATAATATTTGGCCTCTTTATCGTGTAGGTTTGGAGAGACCGAGGTCGGATTTATCCGATAACACTTTGGATTAACGTATATGTATTTAAATGTGCAGGTTTGGAAGATATTATTATTTTGGATTTTCATAATGAAGGACTGCTTGTTAATAGTTTGGGGATAAACTCCCAATATACATATAGTAGCAATAGCCTCTTTGTTATGAAGCACCAATGCAAGGACTAATAGCTACTAATGCTAGGGTAACTCCCAACAGGATGTGATAGGAGAGTTCCTTCGGTTCGTCCTGCTCCCTGACAACTTGTATGGATGGATGTCTGACAGTGCATTCTTGTGATTTCATCATTGATTTTTATAAACATACATCTGTTTGGTGGCGGAGAAGGAAACTTCTCTTTGCTTAACACCCTTCTCTGAGATGTACGAGCTTGAAGGATGTATGTTTATTAAAGTCAATAGTGATCGAAGGAATGGAAATATGGCATTCAAAGTGATATGTGCTATGTGAAAGGTAATTCTGACCTTTGGCTTCAAACCCGGAAGTGATCAAAATAGGGTTGGATGCAGCAAGCTATGTGGTTCGCAACCATTAGGGTATGATTATCCCCTTCTAGATAAATTTCTTCTCGCTATGATGTTCGGGATGTAAATTATTGTGGATGTATGCCATGAGAGCCCTCGAATAGGTCGGTAACGACCAGGGTGATGACATATTCGGTACTATCCAAGGAGAGGTCGGTCGCTCTTGTGTTGGTAGAGATGTGGATTTTCTATTGACCTTGGTACATTCCTCTAGAGATGTACTGCCGAAAGGTAGTCCCTTCACCTGGTCATTTGTATGGAATCCATTATCCACTATATGCCTGCCATTTTGTTTGTAGAACCCGCGTTTGTGGCTAGTATTGCTAGAATTCAATCAATGTAACGATTTCGGCTATGATTTTTATTATTTGTATACTATACACTATTATAGTATAACATGAATTGATATGAGATGTTTTGGTTATCATAATGTAAAACCCATCCATGTTTATGTGTGGGCGTATCTTATGAGATACCTTTGTTTTAATAAAAAGAACGCTTTTAAGAGCTTTAAAATAATTAAGTAGAGATGAATTTTCCCACGCTGGTTTATTAGACTGATCCGGGCGTTTTTCCCTTTCAATGCTAAGGTGAAACCGAGTATATTTACAAATGTAGATTTGGATGCTTTGGAACTTCAGCAGGCGAGCTGAAAGTCTTCTGGTCGTATTCACATATATGTTTATTTTTCCACTGCTTTACTGTTTAAATTATCAGCAATTGTAAGGACATGTTATTATAACTGTTCAGGCTGATGAATATTTTTGATTGTTGTACTTTGGTGGATGTATGTACATTATACTACAGTTTATGATTTCTAAAGATCATTGATATGATATTATATGTTTTTCCGCTGCAATTGTGAGATTCTGTAATAGTTTTAGTTTTTTATTTTTTCTTTTCTTTCTCTCTTATCTCTCTTTCTTCTCTTTCTTTGTTCTTCATTTTCTTCTCTTCTTTTCTCTTCTTCTCTCTTCTTTCTTTTTTTCTCATGATTATTTGTATTTATCCTCGGTTTGGGACTAGACATATGCAGTTATTGTCAGCTCTAAACGGGACGGATTTTGCGCGTGGTCACAGCAGCTGCACTCCAACATCGAGTCATCCGATATTACAACACGAAAGTCTGATCGAGAACCTTCGAAGTTGGTGATCTTGTCCTAAAATGAGTTTTTTAAGTCCCATCGCACGTGAATCCGACATGGGAAGGGAACAGAGGCTTGGAGAAGGAACTTTCAAGCTAGTGACTGTTGATGGCGCGACACTTCTAAGTATGTGGAATAGTGAGTATTTACGATGCTATTTTACCTAGAATATTTCTTTTGTATTCCAGTACTATTTTCTTTAGGCATTTACTTTATTGTTTGATCTTTTCAATGTGTAATAAGACATGTTATTTTTTTTTCTTTCCATATGATGAATAAAATATAGAGCCTCTGTTACATAACCTACTATCATTGCATTTTATGCTAAGCATAAAATGAAACCGATTGATATCGATATATGCGATGTGAACAAATTCATAGAGTATGAAACCGATCGGTCACACCAATCCCTGATGGGATCGAACAAGGTGAGCTTCGTAAGTATGCTTAGTTGCCGACTCCCGTAGACCAACCAAAGAGCGGTGTTCGCAATAAGGAACAAAGGCCGTTGACAATGAGGGGATAAAAACTCTAAGTCCTTAATTGCGGGCTAGAGTATAAACCATTTGCAGAGAAATGACTGCCACGGGAGGAAATACGATTGCCTATGAGAAAAACTCTAGGTCCCTAACTATGGGCTAGATTGCAAATCATTTGGTGGAGAAACGACTGCCACAAGCGGAAATACGACTGCCCACGAGGAAAACTCTAAGTCCATGACTGCGGGCTAGAGCATAATCCATTTGGCAGAGAAACAACTACCACGGAGGGATATACGACTACCCATGAGAAAAAATCTAAATCTCCGACTGTGGGCTAGAGTATAAACCATTTGGTAGAGAAACGACTGCCACGGGCGGAAATACAACTGCCCACGAGAAAAACTCTAAGTCACTGACTGTAGGCTAGAGTATAAACCATTTAGTGGAGAAACTACTGCCATGGGCGGAAATATGACTGCCCACGATAAAAACTCTATGTCTCTAGCTGCGGGCTAGAGTATAAACCATTTGGTGGAGAAACGACCAACACGGGTGGAAATACGACTGTCCACGAGAAAAATTCTATGTCCCTAACAGTGGGCTAGAGTATAACCATTTAGTAGAGAAACGACTGCCACAAGCAGAAATACGATCGCCCTTGACAAAAACTCAAAGTCCCTGACTACGAGCTAAAGTGTAAACCATTTAGGGGAGAAACGACTGCCATGGGTGGAAATACGGCTGCCCACGATAAAAATTCTAAGACCCTGACTGCGGGCTAGAGTATAAACCATTTAGTAGAGAAACGATTGCCGTGGGCGGAAATACGATTGCCCACGAAAAAAATTCAAAGCCCCTGACTACGGACTAGGGTATAAAATATTTGGTCAAAAAACGAATGCCAAGGGCGGAAACATGACTGCCCATAAGAAAAACTCTAAGTCCCTAACCGCGAGCTAGAGTATTAACCGTTTGGCGGAAAAATGACTGCCACGGGCGGAAATATGACCGCCCACGAGGAAAAATCTAACTCCCCAGAGCACGAATTAGAGTATGAGCAATTCGAGTGTGACTGATCACCCATTTCTAAGTCCCCGTAATACGGACTAAAGCAAGGACATAAATTGAGCATGGACCGATTCTCGCAAAATAACTTCAAGTCCCTAAATCGTAGACTAACTCGTAGATTCAACGGGTGGATGGACGAATCTCGACTATTCTTTATCGCACAAGTTCTAACCTTGAATTGACAGAAGAAATTCAAACTACTAAAGGCAAGACATAACTGTTTATTACAATTTCGGCTTAGCACTGCTTACCACTTAAGACGGCGACTACAGAGAAGCCCTGAGATTGAGATAGTGAATTATTAATGAGACTTGTGAAAATTACTACAAGTACATGAAATGGGAAGTAATTGCTCTACTATTGAAGTAATGGTTCGCATGATGACTAATCAAAAAACAAAAGCTTTTATTCACTACCTCAAAAACCCATTACAAGTTACTCCAAAAGTTCGGGACTCACGCTCGCATACTTACTATTAAAAAAGATATACACGTTTAAATTATCCAAACTATATACAATGTCACAAATTACTAAATATTTCTTCGACTTCTTCTCCTTCTTTGATTTCTCAGGAGTAGAATCGGTTGAGCATCTTTTCCGGGACCCTTTCCCACCCTTAGTGGAGACGCTTGAAGAAGAAGGAGGAATTTTAATAGGAATCGTCCCATTGGGTGGAATGACCTGCAGAGGTACAGGTCTATCATCTTTGACTACAACCTCAATGGGCTCCCCTTTAACTTTAGGCTTCAATTTCTCTTTCTCTTCAATCTACTCCTTTATACTGATTTTGGTGATGTGCTCCGAGGCGCCCGTGACCACTACATCGTCTAACTCTTTAGCAAAGGGAGGGGTCCTCAGGCTTATCCTCGTCAAGTGCACCAATGACTTGACCATCGAGCCCTGGAATATCTACAACAGCTGGAGCTTCGGTCGTTTCTCTTGTTGCTCCATAGCAACATCGCTCCTTGGAGATTGTTCAGGACTGAGATGACCTGCAAAAATTAGTTAAAGCATGTGCATTAGTCAATGGCCGTTATGCATCGAAAACAATAACTTTTTGAATCCGAAGAAATTCATTAGTGCGATACCAGCATCCGGTGGACTCTCAGTTGTCGTTGGAGTGCTTCCTTTGAAGATGGGAGATAGCATTTGTGGACCAAGGCCGAATATGTCCGGATCAAGCCGAAATGTTGCTCTACGATTTGGAAAAATGATGTTCTAGCCATATTAGTAGGAGAAAGACCCTGGAGATCGATTCTAGAGGATCGAACGATGTCCTCTCCTTCTTTAGCTGGTGCAAGAGTCTTAGAGAACTGAAGTTTCGCAGCGGCCAAATCAGACAGCTCATTTCCTCGAAGCACCTCTGGCACGAGTGCCTCTTCATTAAGCTATACTACTCTCGGTTCTTCCTTCTTGATTTTGGTAATAAGCTCCCGGGCTTCAGCAAGCGATTCAAGATAGCCTTCACCTAGAAAGGTCGAGTCATGGTAAAGAAGAACTTTCGCTTTATAGTCCACGACGAGCGGATCGAATGGGTACTTGAACTCATTTCTACCGGACTCAGTGGCGGCTTCCACCCGGGAGTTAGCTTCTTCGAGCACTTCTTTTCTGCCCTCTTTACGGGCTACTTCTTTTAAGGCTTTGATTTGGGCAAATTGTTCGTCAAGATTCGTTCTTAAGTTTTTTGCCTCAACGATCTCTTTGCGGTATCTCTACGATTCTTCCTGCACCTCAATCTTTCCCTCCCTCTCTATATTTAATAATTTTTCAAGCTCTTCAACATGGCAAGCTAAGATCTCTTTCTCCATTTTGAAGGAGTCCTTTTCTAAGGCCAAAGTGCCACTACGATGAAGCGATGCGTCTGGTTCCTTTTTGTGCGAAGTCTCCAAATGACTTACCGCCTTTGTCTTTTCTTTCGTGCTCTTTTCTGCCACGGCAAGTTGGGTTTTATATTCAAGCAGCTTGGCGTCCTGATGCTTGATGATATCTTTGTTGTGAATAGCCTCCAACTTGAGGTGGTCAATTTCATGCTAGCGCTCGACCGAGACTTTGAAGATTTTCTTGGCCAAGTGAATAAATGATTCATGCTGGACGTACACGTTGTTCATGCATGCTAATGAGATCTCTTTGGCACTTCCAAGAATGATGTGTATGGAAGGGAGGAACTTAAGGCTATTAAAATAGATTTTGGAAAAGTAGCATTAAGTTAAGCTAACTTTTCCACCGTAGTAGGATCATGAGCAGGAACTGGCAGGAGTGGATCATAGTAATAAGTGGTTGCATGTCGTAACGGCGCTCACATGATTGCCTTGAATGCGACGACCCAAAATGTTGGTCATGAGGCGCAGTAGCATGAGAGCCCCAACGTGAGGACTTAAATCCATATGAGTGGGAGGGCTTGATTGATCATCATGGAGAGGAGCGTGTGGTTAAGACTTCTGTCTTGATGAAGAAAAGGACTCTCGAGAATAATAGTCTTTGTCTCGCCCATCTCTGTCTATGCATCTTCCGGATTCGAAATCTCGACTCGAGCGATAATAAGTGGAAGAACACCAAAGACGGTTGAAAGCACGAGAATGTGACATTGCACCTGTAAAGAGCCAAATAGGAGCATATTAAAAGTTGTAACACGAAGAATTAATAACGAGTGTATGGTCGAGTGAAAGTGTTTGTGTGCGTCCTAGTTTCCCCATGACGGACAAGTAACACTGGATTTACTCATTGGAGTTTCCTCCCCTCTGTTGGAAGGTTACATGCCTTTGCCGCTTCAATGCACGATTCATAATTTAATATATCATCTGGAATCAGAATGTAAGAAAGTCCCTTCAATGAACTTTCTATTTGTTAGGAAGATGACTCCATTCAAGTGAGGTTACGATGAATTCTGGGTTTACCTCAACCTTACTCTTTTGCAGCTTGTAAACCATCCTTTTTTTGTTCTTCGGGGGAGTTAGCATTTGGCTGGTCTATGGCGCTTTGACGACCGGTGCTTTTCCAGGACCTACATCTTTGCTTCTCGGCCCAGCATCTTGATATTCTCTTATCTCTCCCTCTTCAATGACTTTTCGAGTTCCTTCAACAGGAGGCACCATAGGGTTGCTTGCTTCTACCCTTTCTTTGACAATAATTTTCAGGACTGCTTTGCTCCCGAGAAGTCCAATTTTGCGACTGTCTTCCAACAACCTGAATATTGTAAGCAGCTCATCAGTGATAAGAAGTTTGATGTCCTGAACCTTAACGAGAGTAGCACGAATGGCCGCAACAGCCCTAGAATACTCGACACCATCAGGACAAGGGCGTACACCTGAAAGAAACGGGGATGTTGGTATGTTTAACCAAGAAGTTGCAACGTAAATCATCGAGCTAAAGACGATGATCGGGGTAACACTTACTCCTTCCAACCATCCCTTTGCAAAACCGATAGGACACCGTAAGAAAAACTACTCGTGCTTGAATAGAGAGAGCTTGTTCCATGCACCTGTTAAGACTTGGCATTCGAGCGATGGTTCAAGAAAGACATATGAAGGGCTCCTTGTCCATCGTTTTATATTATAGATGTATCTAATGTCTTCAGGAGTCGGCGGATGGAACATAACGTTCATAAAGAGAAGGAAGGTTCCATGAATGAAGGCGTAACTGTTAGGGTGCAACTGGGTAGGAGCGATCCCCCGGTACCTCATTATTTCTCAAATGAAGGAGTTAAAAGGTGGCACACATCCAGCCCAACACATAAACTTGTTGCATGTGGTATATTCGATTGGAGGCAAGTGAGGTTTGTCTTGTCTCGATGGAAGCAAAACATCTTCAAACAGAATTCCATAGATGGAACATAATTGACGAAGAGCTGCTTCGCTGTTTCTAGATGCTTGTGAGTCAATAGGGTTATTTAGAATGATACCACCCTTAACGGCATCAGGACCGAACTGATAACTTCTGTAGGAAAGACTGGAATGTCGGAAAAAAGATTCAGATGCGGGTCAGACGCTTCAACTTGTTCTATATGGTGTCTTGGAGAAGGTTTATCAGATATGGTGGCAGAGCTTGACTTTGCCTCAGAACTAATGTGTCTTGCGACGGATCCAAAAGACATTTTGACTATGCGCGTCATGTAGCTTGAGATCTTTGTCAGCTATACTCAATAGATAATCAACATTAGAAATAATAATACGTTCCCCCATGTCGTGTGTGAACTTTAGTGCAGTGCAGTGTGAAACAAGTATGAACAGTTCAGAATCATAAAAGCTAGAATGAAATGACAATATTTAGAGTTACATCCAGAGAGACCGTCTTCATTGACCGTCTCAGTCGACAAGAAATCAATCGACAATGAGAGCTTTAGGATCGGTTATCGGCATATTAAGCTATGAAGTTATTTTATTATCTATTTTTTTTAGCCATTTTTCATTTATTCCATGCCAAGGAGTCATAAGATATGTTTATTTATGCTTGAGTCCAGCGGTTCAAGTCATTTCATATTTGGGAAAGGCAGTGTGCAGTTCAGTGTTTAGATGACTAAAGTCGAGTTAACATTAATTGTCCAAACCCTTTAGCTCCTTGTGCCACTCTCTCTCCCTATACGATCCCTAAATCAAGACACTTAGCACCAATCCCTTAGACGACTAACTCCTGTCGACCCCTCATAAAGCCCTTTCCTATACTCCAACAGCTTACGGATCCCTTCCTTCAAATATGCCCTACCAATCTCTCATCCACAGTAACACCCTACCGACCTTATCAAATTTCTTTATACCGATCTCTCAACTAACTTCAACTCAACCCACCAAAACACTTCATGACCGAACCCTTGTTAACGCACTTTATTACCAATCTCTACTTTACAACTCCACAACATCAACACCAGGCCCCTTTTTACTCAATCCACACCAAACCCTCTCCGACTCAATGGATCCTTCTTTTCCTATCTCCTTTTCCACTTCCAACTCCTTCCCTTCCTCTTCCTTACATCTGAAGCCATCTATCAACCTACCATGGCCTAACAAATACTCAAACTCACTAAAACCTAAAACTCGCAAGTCGTTATCACAAATAAAAGAAGGGTTCGTAATTAATCGAGTATTTGGGCGTAGGAATCGGTAAGTGAGGAGGAGCAACTTTGAAGGATGGATTGATTCGTGTTTTGGTTTGAGGCCTATAGTTGAAGGAATCGTGCTTATGAAGGGGAATTTTATGATGGTATGGGTTCAATAAGGAGGAAGTAAGAAAAGTATGCGAAAGGAAGATAAAAAAGATTAGGTAAAAGTTGTGAAGGGGAAAAGTGAAGGGAGGGAGGTGAGAGAGATCTGCTTATATACGCCCGCATATGAAGGGGAGTCAAACCGGTAATTAGGGTTGACTAAGTCAAAGAAGGAAAAAAGAAAGGAGAAAGGGTTGGCATTGAGGCGTGCTGAACCCTATTCACGTGTCTTTAATGATGGTTCGGTAAGTGGGATAGATTCCTCCAAAAACAAAAAAAGAGGAGAGATGTGTGAAGGATGGATATGGACGAGATAAAAAATGAAGTAAAGGAGTGACAAACAACTAGGAAGTGGCAGATGATTGTCATCGTGAAGGTCTAGTTGTAAACATAAGTGTATAGGACACAATTAAATTTGCTAATGACCTACGAAGGTTCGAACACATCCGGGAGCCGACAACGAGAACGTGCATGTGAATGCACATGGGAATGATTTAAGATTCAACCATTTGAAATTAATTAAATTTCGATCTAGCCTAAAACAATCAATTTTGAGATCGAATCAAATAGGAGAAAGCCTGTGAGCCCCATATGGCCGTGTTTGTATATGCTAACGGAATATAACATCATACTTGTTTTTTTAAAGGTCGATAAAGGAATAGAAATCAATCGGTAAGTTAGATGGACTTCATTCTGTTAGATTTTTTCAATTCAAAGCACGTCATGTTACTAACAAGACGTACTTTCGGGGGCAAGTGTTACCTGGTACCCTGGCCGGGCTATATTGGGCTGATCAACCAAGACAGATTCGACAGTAGATAAGAGGAATAACTGTGAGGCAATGACTATAAGAACCAGATATAGAATTTGAACAGTTATATGAAGCCTGCATTGAACATATTTGATAGATAGACAGCGGAGGATGTCAAAGAGATGGAAATTAGCTTGGATGAAGTAGTGATCAGTATAGTCATTTGTTAACATGGATGAAACATTTGAGGGATTGGCATGGTTATGTGAAGAGTTAGGGATAGATGGTCAATGCAGATGAAAACATAGAGGAGTAGTTATGCATAATGGTATTTGGTTCTACATGATCTAGGGGTCGGCATAGCATTTAGGAAACTAAGGGGTCGGCCTAAGTTTATGAAGACCATATGGATCGGTGGTGCACTGTGAAGCCATAGTGATCGGCATAACATCGTAGGTGCTAGGATTCAACATATATTTGAGAGACATTATGGATCGGCATGGCTTGCTCGTGGGGGATAGATCAGCATACATTTCTCAGTAATAAGGATCAGCACACATTAAGGAACCAAGAGGGTTCGACATATATCTTTTAGACATAAGGATTCGCGTGGTATGCAACGAATGGAGGGATCGACTTAACACGAAATGGATGGTTAAGGGTTGACATTCTTCAGACTACTCTGAAACGAAATCAAGGGTTGTGAAAAGGTAAGTGCCCCATGCATCCAAACGCGTTGATATTTGAAGCATCATCATGCTAGAGCATATGGGAGCTACCATAGGGATCGCTGGTCCAAACTTAATACATGGAGGGGTCAGTACTAATCCTTATCCATTGAGAGTTGGGCCCAACCCTTCCTAAGGTGGGCCCACATGGCCAACCAGGTCCTATTGCCGAAGTTCCAGTAATATTGGAGGCCGCCTTCATCTATAAATGCAGGCATATGGGCCATTCTGGGGACTCTTACGCTGTTAGTTAAACTCCACCATTGTTGTAACCAACTTCCCCCATTCCTTTTTGATTTCTTGCTGTTTCTTGCTATTTGTAATTATAATCAAGTAAATTGAGAAGTAGTAAACAGAATATTCAAAGTGGACGTAGGCAATCACCAACGAACCACTATAAATCTTGTTGTTCTTGCTTTCTTCTGTGTTTTTCTTGATATTTTGTGATCTTCCTCTAATTTCATTTAATTTCTTCGTTTATTTCACTAAGTAAATCTATTCTTAGGTGTTTGTGGCCAATTTGTTTGCAAACACTTAAAAAATTCTTCGTTTATTTCATTCTTATGAAATTGTCAATTAGTACTTGGAAACTGTCTTCCAAAGTGCTTTCAATTTTCTTAGAAAATCAATGCTTCCCAAGCTATCAAAAATTGAACTTAGCTGTCGCACATTGGCTATCCCATAGCCATCGCAAGTCAAGCCTAACTGTTATATATTCTCTATCTATAGCCATCGCATGTTGATTTCCTAAGCCATCGCTAGTTGACCCCCAACAAGCCATTGCATGTTGATAGTTTTTTTTCACCAACCTAAGTTTAACCTGTATAGGCTATCGCAAGTCGATAGCTTCCTAGGCTATCGCAAGTCAATAGCTTCCTAGGCTATCGCACGTTGAGCCCCAAACGGCTATTGCACATTGACACTTCTCTTAGGCAGCGCAGTTCGAAAGTCCATTAGCTATTGCACGTTGAGCTTCAAGTAACCATCGTAAGTTGACTTCCATAAGCCATCGTAACTTGATTAACGTGTAGCTAACGCAAGTTGATAACGATCTTGGGTTGAGCTCTAGGAGCTATCGATTATTGGTGTCCAATAAGTGCCGCAATTTGACATCCCATTGGCTACAGCAAGTTAATAACCTATTGCTATCTCAAATTGGCAATGTTATAGGCTATCGTAGGTTGAATTAGTAATTCTGAATACCTTGAAAACTATTTTATTGTTTTGTCGAGGAAAAACTTTACACCAAAATTCATTTGTCGTATTCTCATTGGATAATATTTACTCTATAGTTTTCCTTTCAGAACTTATTAATTACACTTCCTATTAATTAATTATCTTCAATTAAATGATTTTTCCTTTACCAAATAATTCATATAAAATCAAAAATTAAAGGGAAAAATCTTAAAAATTTATGAACAATCCATTTATCATATTATACCTTATGTCAAAATTCAAGCCGAATTTATCATTTTATTCCTAAAATTATCCATTTTCTCAACTTAGAAAATTAATAACAAATCTAAATAAATTCCGTAATTGATGAAATTAAAAACCTATATCTGTTTCATCATTACAAACATCATATTAAATTTTTAGAATCGTTCAAATATGATTAGATCTTGTTTTACCATAAAACATGAATAAATTCACTTTATTTAAATTTCAAATTACATTCCAAAAAAGGTTTAATCATTCAAACACATTTTGTAATAGCCTGGTATTTTTAACCATTCGCAGACACACAAGCCGGATTTGAATTGCTCAAAATACCATATTGTTAATTTATATTTGGCAAAACTCTGTATATATAGTAAATAAATAAATCATAGAACCACAAACACAGAGTAATACACAATATGCAGCGGAAACAAAAGAATAGTAGTTCATGAAGCTACTATATATATAATAGAATTAAATAAGACACACAAAAGTCTCAAATACAATAGTCAAATACAAGATCAGAATGCACCACTGGAATCAACTGAATAAATGCAAGCTGAATAGATAGATGGATCTCCAAGCGATGCTCAAACTCCAAAGGTGAATGCTGTGACACTCAGTCTGACCCAAGCGTAAAGCAAAACACAAAACACTCGAGTCAAGATTAACGTTCTTATATCAACAAATCCAACTTAAGCGAAATATCAACTGAAATACAAGTAACTTAAAGGATGTTTGTGATAACCATCCTCTAAGGATCCATTAAACTATCTACTATGTAGTAATATACGCTATTATAATAATGTCTAAAGTAAAGTAAACTATTAAAATAGTGTTAAGGCATTACCTATATCCCCCTTAACACATTTTTTATATTCCCATTGTCCATACATACTGTAATCTAGGCATCGTCAAAGGGCACTGCATAGGTATGATACAAAACAAACACATAGTGGTCTCGATAGGGTAGGTGACACGACGCAACTAGGCAATGCCAGGGTAGATATACCAATTACGCATCCGGGCTAGTGGTAACGCATACCAGTAGCTATCGCCCACCTCGAGCCACACTCTCAAAAATCAAAGGTGCGCACCAAATCAATCATAAAGTAATAGAATGGCAGTCGAAGAAGTGTGTCCAATCGAAGGAGCTACCTAACTTGGCCCAAGAATCGCTCATGTTTTAGCTACCTTATGCCAACTTATGAGAGTCGGGTCCATGTATATACCTCATAGGACGTCGCCACCATCCTTTTTCATTTTGTAATCTCCACCGCGTACACGGTTGTTAAAGTGGTTTTCAGCATTGGCAGAGAGTATGATAATAACCGATCCTGTTCTCTTTAGCAACCAAATTTTATTATAACACCGCGGTAATTTCAAAATAGTTTATACTTCAAAACCAAAATATCATTTCCATTTCAAAACATATCAATACGATATCATTTCACTTCAACTATACTCATTTACAAAATCATAGCACTTTCAAAGTTTATAACACTTCCAAAACAAAAACACTTGAAATTACGACACCTTTGAAATCATAGACTTTGGAAAACCATAACTTAGATATCATAATACTTTGGAAATCATAACATTTTGAAATCATAACATTTTGGAAATCATAAAACTTTAAAATCATAACTCTTTTCTTTAAACAGTCTAGATATTAATAACAGTATATAAAATAAAATAGTTTATAAAATAAAATAGTTTATATAAAACAGTTATAAGTTAAAATAGTTTATATCAAAATAATTAGCATACAAAAATAGTTTATATTAAAATAGTTTATATTGAAAATGGTTTATATTAAAATAGTTTATAAAGTAAAATATGAAAATAGTTTTAACTATTATTTAAAATATACTTTATATAATAAAATAGCTTCCTCAAATTTCATAGATCGATTCAAATCAGCTTGAATTCCAAAAATCAAATTTAATTCATCTCAATTCATTAATTTCAACTCAGTTTAGTTTCTCAATAAACCATTTGAAATTATATCGGTTTCAAATACAGATTTGAACCACAAAATAAACCACCTCAATTTCAATATATTTCAAAGCTTTAAATATTCAACATTTTTAAAACTAAATTTGATAAATTCCTATATATATATATATCAAATTCACTTTAATATTATTTAGTTTTGAAACATTCACTTAATAAATATAATATCACTTAAATAAAACCCTAAATTACAAATGGACTAAATATTTCCTTCTATATATTTAAACTTGAAATATTCATTTATATCACCTTAAACCAAAATAAAGTTAAAAAATCACGTCTTACAAAAATCTTAAATTCAATAAGTTTTAAATCGATTTAATTAAATAAAATTGTAAATTTAATACAAATTTCAAATAAATTCAAATTTATCTACCCAACCTTAACTTATAAGATCATTATAAAAATCAAATTTAAATATAAATTTAAATAAATACTTAAACATATTATATATTAATTAAATCGAACTTTATTAAATTAAAGATTATTATTAAACTTATTTTATATTATGACTGATTTATAAACATTTTAAAATAGTAAAGATATAAGTAAATTCTTAAAATTATAATTCCCAAAATAACTTAAAATTTTAAAGTTTTCAAAACATATAAATTTAAAAACTAGAATTTAAACTTTATAAAATACATTTATATATATATATATATATATATCTTCAAATCAATACTTATTAAACCATATATTTCTTTCCAAAAACATAGAAATCATTTTCAAAATATTTATATAGACCAACGGTGTCTGTATATAATTTTCTATCCTATGGTCAAGTGATACAGATATTTATCATTTAAATCCGTAATTTAAATATATGTCGGTATATATCATTTCAACCCGCAATCCCAAATTCAATTCAACAAAAATCGCTTGGGTCTATCATTTCAACCCATAATGATTTTCTCCTATTCCATAGATTGTTCGGGTATGTATCATTTCAACCCATAGGAAATTCTATACCAACAGGGAACTTGCAGAGTGATAACATGTATAATAATAATATAACAAGCATATATCACAAATATAAATAATAGATAATGGTGGCAGATGTCATAGGTGAACAGATACAGATAATATCAGATATATAGCAATGTAAATAACTAACAGCAGCATATTCCAATTATCGTTTCAATTGAAATCAAATTTAATAGATATAAGAACGTTAATCGTGAGTGATTGCTCACCTTTCGAGGCTAGAGAACAAGGGGATGATACAGACATAGGTATGGACACAAGCTTGAGGGATAACAACAAGATAGAAATCATTGCGACAAGTTCGATATTGGAAAAGTAAGCTGAGATGGGGACTAGAGATCGATGAATGAAGTACATGTTGCATATATATAAATTTCTAAAATCAATTTAAAACATAAAGTAAAAATAATATATATATATATATATATTGAAACCAGACTAGTGTATACTTGTATATACAAACTAGGATATATAAACATATATATATAAAAACTTATATACATATAATACTTTAAGATCAATGTTTTTATAAAAATCCATATAAACTTACTTTACTACATATAATCGAAAGTAAAAAAAGTTACTTTATATAGAATCATACTTTATAAAATCAATATATATATAAATACACATAAGATATTACCGACAATTTATAAATGTTACTTATATCTCCATATCTAAAACCAATACCAAAATCAAAATTTTAAACACATGTATAAAAATTTCAAAACTACACGTATATACTAAGATATATATATGGGAGATTCTGCAAGAATATATATACATATATAGGAAACATATATACCATATCTTTAACAAATATATATATGTATATATATATATATCATACTGTTGCATCTCTGAACATATTATATAATACTAGCATATTTTATAAACGTAGAATATACAAAAATAATATATATATATATCTGTAAACTATATATAAAAATAAAATCAATAACAAAGATCAACAATTATATAGCATGCAGACTAAATAAATATGCAGACATAGTTTATAGAACTTACAACAAAATATACATATCTAGGTTAATATATACATACATATGTGCAAACCATAAAACAAAACAAAACATGCGTACATGCACATAACTATCAAAACTAGCACGGTATAAATAGCCTTTATATACAACATGAAATAAACTACTTGTATAAAATTTATATATATATAACTGTAATAGATCTTATAGCTTTTTTATATACTTCATATAAGCAAATAGAGCTTATACATTATATCAATATCAACTATATAAGCTATGATATAATATATATATGTGGGCTTATCTACATTTACATTTTTTAAAAATCGATATCTACTCAAAACGATATAGACTTACTTTATAAAATATATTTAACTTAAGATGTCACCGTCTTGTAAATATATATGTATAAGTACTATGCAGCTTTATACAAAAACTCACTTGACTGCAGACTCATATAAATAAATGTTGTGACTTATATAGTAAGCTTATTAACATATTTACAAAACTTGACATTTTAAAATATATCATATACATACATAACAACCTATAATATATATACCAACAAATATATATATATATATTACCTATGTATAACAAAGTTGAAATATTGTTGTAATACATATATATATACATACTCCTTATATACGTAAGCTGTAAATACAATATATTTAAAATTGTATTATATATAGATAACAGTATTATATAGTTTAAAACAGTATATATATAACTAACAGTATTATATTCAGATTAAACTATACCATAGAACCAACAGGCAACTTAATATATATATATATATATATATATAATAATACTTTTAAACATAGAATATGTAAAACTAATATGTAATACACATACATAATATATACACAAGATGTCATGCACAATACAGGGAAGGAGGAAGCTTGAGTCATGGTGGTGTACGGGTGCTATAGGGCGGATCCAAGGGTGAATGAAGGCTTGGTGGTGATGATGGATGGTCGGTTGGCACTTGGCCTCGAGAAGTGGAGCAGATCTGCGGGATGCGAGCAGTTCTGGTCGCAGGCTGTGATGATGACGAGGTGGTGAACTTTATTGAAGGGAGGCCGGTTGTCGAACAAGCATGGGGATGAGGTGGGTTGCATCGGTTTGTGGAAGAGGAAGATGGGGATGAAGAACAATACTGTTTCCATAAAATGATATGTGGGTCTTCATACTTTTCCAAATGAATAGGTTATGTTAAATTGTATTAAATGAAATCGGGTTAAGAAACGAACGAACCAAGGAAAAGCAATAGCCAAATTATAATTTCGGGAATATAAAAAGCAAGTGGCTGTTAGATTTCAACAGTCAAGTAGATGAAAGAACAGGAACCCGAAAAGTTTGAAATGGATACTGGTATGATTAGTCATTTTTTTGATTTCGTCGAGTATCAAACTTCAAAACACACAAACGAATATGCTACGGAGATCAGCATGACAAAACGATCAAAACGGTATACATATATCAGTGGTACGATCATCTTATCAAAAGTCGATAATCTGATACCGAAAATGCTGCTAAATTGCCAGAAATAAGATAAACGAAGCAATAACAGTCCAAATTTGAAGAAAAGAAATATGACGTCTCATTCAGAAGATGATTTACAAATTTATTTTATAAAATATTCAGGTTTGGGAAATATTTTATTATCCTTAATTTTTAACTGATATCAATCGAAATAGAATTATACAAGAAAATAAACTTCAGTATTATCAGATGCAAATTTACCATTTATCATGTTCAAATAGACGTATTCCAAATATTAAATTTTTATTTCAAAATTAAATTATTTAATTTTTTTACAAAATTTCAATTAAATATATTATTAAAATAAATAAAAATTTGCGGGTCGTTACACATTTATCATCGTCAAAATCATCTATTTAAAAGTCAATCCGAAACCAAATTGTTTAGGATGGTTTTAGAAATTTTTTAACTCATCTTGATTAAGAAAACTTTGTTTTAATCTCCTTTCTTCTTAATGCCAAAGCTTGAATTCTTTTAGCTTTAATCTTCTCTTCTCTTAGCTTCAAAATAGTGGTCGGCCTTGCTTTTGTTTTTGGCATTTAGTTCTGAAAATGAAATAGCATGGAATGACCAAATTTTCACACTTAAGTGACCAAATTTTCCTTAAGAAATTCTTACAATTAAATTATCATGACTACTCTTTTAATAATTTCATCTTATTATTAATTTAATTTAATTTCTCATATTATGGACCCCTCAAATATAGAATGTTACAATATGCCATATGTTAAACTATTATTTGTCAATCATCACTTTACATATTTCTTTATGGGAAATTTCAAAAAATATTTCTCCTTTGATTACAATATTAATTAATTCAAAAATTAATTAATTGATTACTATCTTTACCGCATTATTCACTTACCAATTTACTTGATAAAAATTCAAATTTTTACGGGAAAAAATAGAAAATTTCTCAAAATTCAGGTTTTTCATTTTCTACCACATATTACAAATTTAGGGAAAATAATTGATTTTTAATAGTTTAAATAATAAAATCTATAAATTTGTAGAAAATTAACATTAGATCGAAAAATTATAAAATTAAAACCCATCTCGAAATTAATGTTATAAATAATATATGATTTTTTTGACCATTTGGGTATTATTGTATGTAGTTTTAAATTGAAAAACCCATCTTTCAGATTCAACACCTCATATTAAATTCGCTGAAGCATTTAAATGCTCGTACATTACAAGCTCATGTTGTTATCATAACAAATGTCTCATTTTCCATTAGATCCCAAAATGAATATATAAAACTAGTAGAGATGATATTTTATTCACCTTGATTAGCCTAAATGTGAAGAGAAAGTAATTCCATAAGTTCTTCCTTAAGCTTTCAAGTTCTTCTTAATTAATCGAGAAATTATAAGGTTTTTTTCTTTTCCTTTAGTGATGAGATATGGATGAAACATAAGAGAGGGAGACGGGTAGGGGCCTCTTAAGTGGGTTGGGATTTAGTTTCCCCTTCCTTACCTTACTTAAGTAAACTAAAAAATATTTCTTCTTTATATAAAATATCATTATTCTCTTTTCAAATAAGGAAATTTTCAAGATTAGTTATTTGGTACTTCACCATACTTATATCATTTCCCATATTGTTTTTAATTATCAACAAAACAATTTTTTAATAATATGCATTAAAACAGTGTTACTACCATGATCCCATAGCTAGGTAGAGAGAGATGGGGTGCCCATCTAAGTAGGTTGCCAAAACCAAAACCTACGAAAAACTTTAGAACCATCATAATTCTTTTATATTCATTTCCAGTACATTTGATTCTCACGGAAATGTACATTGACATTTATGATTATCATTTCAGGTACAATACAATTTTAAGTAATGGGTGTGTGGATAGACCAGGCCTTAGGGCAAGGCTGGCAAACTAGCCTCTTAGGGCAAAAGGGGGATGGGGTAATAGTTTATGAGATTAGGTATGTAAAAAGTTTTACTGCATAAATTAATTAAATGAAAGTGTGTCCCACTGGTAGTTGGTTTCAACCTTGAATCAGGCTTTTAGAATTTTATTCTTGGCTTTGCCATAGTTTGATGAAATTTTACTTTTATTTATGCTTAATTTTTTTTTTGGATTGGGGCAACCTAGTTGTTCTAGCTAGGCCTATGTATGGATACAAATTGTATTGCAATGTAGTATAATTTACTTATATTGTTAGTTTGGCCTACGTTGGGGAACCCTCGGCACCGCTAGCCCTAAAGTGCAGTATTTTTCCTACACTCGTATACTTAGTTTGTAGTAACATTATTGCTTATATTATGTACTGTTTTGTAATAATAGAACTGTATGTGCATTAAGGTGACTTGTTGATGCAGGTCAAGATGCATTTGTAGTGTAATGTTGTATAATTATTTTGCTCAAATTGTATATATGTACATCGGTTTTTATATATAATATTTTGTGAAGTTCCCCTCATACAAGGCATGTGTTTTCCATGTGTTTTGTTGCCCCTTATTTCTCCTTTTAACATTTTGTGTGTTCCTATGAGTAAACTGAGAGTCAAGTATCTTTGAGGACATGTGACGCAGCAGGAATAACAAACTTGACGTGCTAATAATGTTTTGATACAAATTGACGCACTTTCTTTCTCACGAATGAATTTGTGTCAAGTAATCCCAGTAGAACGATAAATGCCCAAATCCGTTGATCTCTCGAGATACCGGATTCTAGCTATCTTCAACACGTTGATCGCGCACGATTCTGCGTTAGAAGATCTACGATTCTTCGACGTTGATCTCGCGCACGAGATTCCATGAATCGGCTTCAAATTCGTTGATTCGAGCGCACTCGAATATCCGAAGATGGAAGAAGAAGGAGATCACACTCAACTTCAACAAAAGTGGCAAAAAACACACAAACAAATTTTATTCAAAAATCAACTTCCTTTATAAATGACACAACACCCCTATTTATAGCACTTTACAACTCACACACACAGCCGCAACAGGTGGCCGACCTACGACCTACTCACACGCGACTTAACAGGTCAACACGACTTACGACCTATGACATAAAGAAATTACAGCAACATGTTACAACACATCACTCGACACAACATTATACGACTCAACAACAAACAAGGTACAACATTACGTGACATAACTTCATGCGACATAAGCTTCAGGTTCTTGCGCCTTAACGAGATAAGGTCCAATGCGGCATAAAGAATCTTCTACATATGTGGCTTAAGTAGATAAGCGACTTAAGGAATGCAGCCTTCAGGAACGACTTAGCGACATAAATAACACTGCGGCATGAGCGACCTAAGGAACTGAGCGACTTATAACACCGCGGCTTATAGGCATGCGACAGAAGTGAGAATGCGGCATAACACGCTAGGTCGTAGATCATTAGGTCGTAGCTCGCTAGTGAGCGACCTAAGGAACTGTGGCATGAGTGTTTGGTTCGTTGGCGACATATCGTTAGGCCGTAACTCATTGTGTGACTTATCACATATCTCGCTAGGTCGTTTGCGACTCAAGACGGGCGCTGCATCATCCTTCCCTGGTTGAAAAGAATTCGACCCGAATTCACACTTTCCTCTTCTTCGATATGCTTATTCCCATGATATGGAATCAAGTGTATGACGTTGAAAACGTCAGCGGTGTGGATATGATCCGGCAATCTTAGCTGATACACATTCTCATTAATCTTCTTCACAATCTCCAAAGGACCAATCCTTCTAGCAGCTAGCTTGTTGTAAGTTCCTACAGGAAATCGATCCTTGGTCAACACTGCATACATAAAATCTCCTTCTTTGAATTCAACATTTCATCGTTTAATATCTGCAGATTGCTTATATTTCTCATTCACCTTAAGCAATCATTCCTGCACAACCTTGTGGCCTTCTTGCAACTCATTCACAAAATCACTAGCTTGTTTGATCACTCCTTTCTGCTGTGGTACTAAAGATAAATCTAATGGTCCCTTCGGAATTGTTGAATAAACAACCTGGAATGGACTGAAACCAGTGCTACGATTAACTACATGGTTGTGTGCGAACTCAGCTTGACATAGCTTGGAATCCCAACTCTTCAAATTATCATTCACGAGGCATCGCAATAGATTACCTAGGGATCTGTTCACAACTTCTGTTTGTCCATCCGTCTGTGGATGATAAGCACTACTAAATTTCAGCTTTGTCCCGACCATTCTCCATAGACTCATCCAAAAATGACTCAGAAAACAAGTGTCTCTATCTGAAACAATAGATTCAGGCAACCCATGAAGACGATAGATCTCTATGAAGTATAACTGTGCGACATTAACTGCATCTTCCGTCTTCTTGCATGTGATAAAATGTACCATTTTTGAAAAACGATCAACCACCACATAGATAGAATCATTGCCAGGTTGCATTCTCGGCAATCCCAATACAAAGTCCATACTCACATCCACCCATGGTTTAATAGGTATAGGCAATGACAAATATAAACCTGCATTTGTCGCGGTTCCCTTTGAAAATTGACAAATATGGCACCTCTGAACAAACTTTTCAGCTTCTTTTCTCATTGAAGGCCAAAAATAAAACTGTGAGATCAACTGCAAAGTACGATCGCGGCCCACGTGTCCTTCTTCATGCAATTCTTTGATGATTTTCATTCGGAGACTGCAAGCTGGAATACATAATTGATTTCCTTTAAATAGAAAACCATCAACCAACACATATCCATCCTTGCTTCCCTGCTTGACTTTGTCTAGGATCTTGGAAAAATAAGAATCTGATGTAAGCAAATCTGGAAGTAAATCAAAACCCATCACTCTACTCACATAGTTGTTAGTAAAATATTCCTCCAACTCAATGCATCTGCGACGCGATTAGTTACTCCAGACTTATGCTTCACGACGAATGTAAATTGCAGCAAATAAGCTATCCACGATGCATGCCTAGCTGCAGTTTTATCCTGCCCTTGCAAATGCTTCAATGCTTCATGGTCCGTATACAAAACAAATTCTTTATGGAACAAATAATGTCTCCAATGCTTCACAGCCTGCACAATAGCATAAAACTCCACATCATAAGTATTGTATCTCATCTTTGCTCAAGAAAGTTTTTCACTGAAATAAGCAATTGGACGACCCTTCTGACTCAACACTCCTCCAATTCCAACTTTAAATGCATCCGCATGCAACTCAAATAGCAACTGAAAATCTGGCAACACTAGAATCGGTGCAGATGTTAAAAGTTCCTTGATTCGCCCAAAAGCAAATCCTGCCTCTTCCATCCATGAAAACTTCTTTCCCTTCATACAATCAGTAATAGGGGCCATCACACTACTAAAGTGTGGTATAAATCATCGATAAAATGAAGCTAACCCATGAAAACTTCTGACTTCTGCTATAGTTTTGGGCTGTGGCCAATTTCTGATTGCGGCAACTTTACTCTGATCCACCTGTATCCCCTACTTGGACACGACATAACCCAGAAATAAAAAACTTGGCGTCATGAACACGCATTTCTTCGTTGCTGCATAAAACTGTTCCTGACGAAGAATAATTAACACCTTCCGCAAGTGTTGAATATGCTCCTCTGTGCTTGCACTATAGATCAAGATATCATCAAAATAAACAACAACAAACTTCCCAATGTAAGGTTTGAAAATTTGATTGATCACCCTCATAAATGTACTTGGTGCATTAGATAGACCAAACGGCATGACCAGTCATTCATACAATCCTTCTCGAGTCTTGAATGCTGTCTTCCATTCATCACCTGGTCTAATGCGAATCTGATGATAACCACTTTTAAGATCGATCTTTAAAAAGATTACAGACCCACTGAGCTGATCCAATAGATCATCAAGTCTTGGCATAGGAAATCTGTATCTGACAGTTTTTTTGTTGAGTGCCCTGCTATCCGTACACATTCTCCATGAACCATCTTTCTTTGGCACTAACAAAGCTGGTACAGCACAAGGACTAATACTCTCTCGATCACGCCCTTGCTCAAGCAACTCCTTAACCTGTCTCCTCAACTCTTCATGCTCTTTCGGACTCATACGATAATGTGGCCTATGCGGTAAAACATCACCTAGCACTAGATCAATTTGATGTTGTATGTCCTTCAATGGCGGTGATTCCTTTGGTGATTCCGTAGGAAAGACATCTTCAAATTCATTCAACACCGATCTAATCTCCTCGGGAATTTCAACATCTTCACTTGCTTTATACCCAATCAACATAAACATTTCAGCACTATCTTTCACCTCTTCAACAAATTCTTTCGAAGATAATAGGCTATTTGATTCCACCTTCTTCTCTGCTTTGCTTTCACTTTGCTCACGCTTCTTAGGAACCAAAGTAATTTGAGTACCTTCGAACATGAAACTGTAGCTGTTGGTGCGACCATTATGTTGTACAGCTCTATCACATTGCCATGGTCTTCCCAATAGTAAATGACAAACATCCATGTCAACTACATCGCACCATATATCATCTTTGTATTTCTTCCCAATAGAAAATGTAACAAAAGCTTGCCTTCCCACTTTCACTTCTCCACCTTTCTTTAACCATGCCAGTTTGTAAGGTCTAGGGTGTTTTTCAGTCTTCAAGCTTAACTTTGTAACGGCTTCTTCATAAATAATGTTATCACAGCTTCCCGCATCGATAACAAACCGGCAAACCTTTCCCAAAATATTACATGTAGACTGAAAAATATTGCTCCTTAGCCAACTAGAATCATTCTCTTTCTTTGGCGTTAAACAAGACCTCCTCATCATCAAGTTACATCCTTCATCCCCTGACACAACTTCTTCATCATCATCAAACTTCGATGGTTGAGAATAGTCAACTTCAGCTTCCTCATTCTCATACTCACATTCCTTTGCAACTAATTTTCTCTTCTTTGGTTTTGTACATTCATTACTTTTGTGGCCAAACTCCTGACAATTGTAGCACTTGATACTGTCATTGACCTTTGCTTTAGCGGATTCTTTGACAACTGGTTTACTAACTGCCTTGGAAACATTAGCATTGCTACTAGCACCCTTATTCTGATTATTGGAACTTGTAAACACACCACCCCCTCGTCTCCCTTGTTTCTCCCAAGCTAAGGCTTTCTGATGTGCTTCAGCAACAGACATTAGATTAAACATATTCACCATGTCTTGAATCTGCATTCGTAACCCTCCAATATATCTAGCTGTTAGTTGTTCCTCTATTTCCATGATATCATTCCTTGCAATCAACTGATAAAATTCATCTGCATAATCATTCACCGTCCTCGTCCCTTGTCTCAAGTTCTGCAAACGTTGATACATAAGAGATTGATAATTGTACGGCAAGAAAGTTGCTTTCATCATCATTCTCATCTTCTCCCAAGTGATAACTTTCGATTTTCCCATTCTCTCCCGTGTTAGTTTAGTTTGCTGCCACCATGCCATAGCTCTTCTCCTTAGCCTTGTCGCAACTAATTGAACTCTTCGATTCTCGGGCACTTCCTTAAACTCCAAAATTTCTTCAACATTTGACAACCAATCAAGAAATTCTTTTGCTTGCATACCACCTTTGAATTCTGGAATTTCCATCCTCATACCTGATTCCCTTTACGATCATTCTCTGAATCAAGATATCGATTTCGCACTTGGTCTCGATCTCGATAATGAATACTTCCTCTATCACCATCCTCCTCAAATTCATATATATGTCGATATCGATCTCGTCCATCTACATCTCTAGGACTATGCATATCCCTTCTATCATGTCTTTCAGCATCACGATATGGATCATTGTCAAATCCACGTGGGGTTCTTCTCTCTTCACCTCGATACTCATGGTGTTCTCTTCTCATTGAAACTAATGATTCTCTTCTATCTCGATAAGATTGGGGTGACATTCTCCTTTCTCCCGAAACTGAAGGTGAAACTCTGTTTCCACTATGGTGCGAAACTGGTGAAGTTCTCCTTTGACTTTGATTCATATCTCTCATCAACTTCTCTAACTTTCTAATACCTTCATCGAACTTTTCATTGATACGTTGCTCCATCTGTTCAGCTTCTTGTCTTCGATACACATCTTCAACATTATGATAACGATTAGATCGTCTCGGAGGCATGATCTTCAAACAATCTCGTTTCTTTGACTTAGCTCGGTTTTAACTCGGCTTCGACCTAACTTAGCTCGGCCCTGAACTCTGATATGAACTGATATGTCTCGGCTTTGAACTGGATTCGAATATGAATTGACTTAGCTCTTACTCGGCCTGGATTTTACTTCGCTCTGATACCAAACTGACGCAGCAGAAATAACAAACTTGACGTGCTAATAATGTTTTGATACAAATTGACGCACTTTCTTCCTCACGAATGAATTTGTGTCAAGTAATCCCGGTAGAACGATAAATGCCCAAATCCGTTGATCTCTCGAGATACCGGATTCTAGCTATCTTCAACACGTTGATCGCGCACGATTCCATGTTAGAAGATCTACGATTCTTCGACGTTGATCTCGCGCACGAGATTCCGTGAATCGGCTTCAAATTCGTTGATTTGAGCGCACTCGAATATCCGAAGATGGAAGAAGAAGGAGATCACACTCAACTTCAACAAAAGTGGCAAAAAACACACAAACAAATTTTATTCAAAAATCAACTCCCTTTACAAGTGACACAACACCCCTATTTATAGCACTTGACAACTCACACACACGGCCGACCTAACAACAGCGACTCAACAGGTGGCCGACCTACGACCTATTCACACGCGACTTAATAGGTCAACACGACTTACGACCTACGACATAAAGAAATTACAGCAACATGTTACAACACATCACGCGACACAACATTATACGACTCAACAACAAACAAGGTACAACATTACGTAACATAACTTCATGCGACATAAGCTTCAGGTTCTTGCGCCTTAACTAGATAAGGTCCAATGCGGCATAAAGAATCTTCTACATATGCGGCTTAAGTAGATAAGCGACTTAAGGAATGCATCCTTCAGGAACGACTTAGCGACATAAATAACACTACAGCATGAGCGACCTAAGGAACTGAGCGACTTATAACACTGCGGCTTATAGGCATGCGGCAGAAGTGAGAATGCGGCATAACACGCTAGGTCGTAGATCATTAGGTCGTAGCTCGCTAGTGAGCGACCTAAGGAACTGTGGCATGAGTGTTTGGGTCGCTGGCGACATAGTTTTAGGTCGTAACTCATTGTTTGACTTATCACATATCTCGCTAGGTCGTTCGCGACTCAAGACAGGCGCTGCATCAACATGTCAGTAAGATTTGTTAGATATTTGGAGGCATGAATATAACCATGTCTATTTTAAGTTTGTTTACTTTATGCATGATAAATATTGCTATTTAAATTTGACTTTTCTATTGTATATAATGTATCATTGAATATTTCATATTTATGGAGAAGATATACTCTAATTGGTTTTTGGTACATTATCTCATATATATATCACATTTTTATGCAGGTATATTTCAGTATGTCATATATTAACCTTCCACCGCGAGATGATTATTGCATAAATCATGTTAGATAGTTTTGTTAGATTTCGCCTAACGCTTCTCCGTTTTTACAACATTTGAGGGTTGTATACTGTATTTTAGCATCGACCCTCAACGCCATGATGGCAGATTTTCAAATTTGGTATGGAGCCTAAGTTAATCGATTATGAACTTAGAAAAATTTAAGAGAGCGTACTTGTATTTTTGTTATTAAAATACATGTGCATAAACCATATGTTACATTCATTTAGCCTGGCTCTTTTTAGTTATTAATGTACCCTTTCTCCATATAAGAAACAACGTTTCATATAATCAAGACAAGAGGTGTGAATGCAACTATCATATTACACACCGTATGCCATATCCATCTAAAATCCTATTATATTTTAAACTTTCAAATAAACGATTAAGATAAACAATTTCAATTGGTTATATTAGATTATAACACTGAATAATTTAAAGGTTTGAGATAGATTTAAATTTTGCATAGTTGATGTTGTATATTTTTAAAGTTTACTGGGCATTAGTAGGTGCCACCGATCGATCAGTGGTACTACTGAATGCCCAGTGAATGTTCGCCGTGAATAGCATGTCCATTTGAAGAGGTAAAATTCTTCCTTGTGGATGTTTCTCTTCGTTGGTACATTTTCTAAAAGTTTTTCTTAAGAGAGGCAACTCCACTTTGCATCCACCATCATCTATATAAGCAGTGTTAGTCCCTATATTTGAAATCATCAAATTTCATGGTTAAATCATTTTCTTCTTTCTTCACTTTTAAAAACTATCAGAAATATTATTCTACTTTGTTATTTGCTTGATCGAAGTGGGATAAAACTTTAAAATCAAGTAATGTCATCAGAAGGCTTTGTTGAATCCTAAGGGGAATAGTTTGATGGTCTTTTTGTACTCGATAGGACTGAACTATTTTATGAAGGAATCCTCAAAGTCAGAAGTATGATAATAGTATCCACAATATATTTCAGTTATTTTTATAAAATATTATCAAAAAAATGACGGACTTAAGCAACTATAATGCACTTCAAGTCGTGAATCAACATATAACAAAGCTAAAACATTTTGATGGCATGAATTTTACTCGTTGGCAATAAACAATGAAGTTCTTTCTCATTATTATGAAACTTCTCTATAATGGATTAAAGAAATTCCAGTTGAAACTTTAGCAGATACTATTGAAATGAAAGCTAAATGACAGAAGTGAAAGGAGGATGGCTTCATGTGTAGAGGACAAGTATTGATTGCACTGTCCACTCTCGTCTATAATGCACATCGATGCTTGGAAACTGTGAAGGCACTATGGACTGTATTGGAGAAAAAATACCACATTTCCAAGGAAAGTAATAAGAAATTTACTATTAGCAATTTTATAGAATTTAAGATGAATGACAATAAAATGATCATCGAACAAGTAAATGAGATTTCATTTATTAACAATCATCTTAAAGATGGCAATATGGAGCTTCCTTAATCATTCATAATTGGGGTTATTATATCCCAACTTCCCTTTTCTTGGAGTGATTACGAGAAGAAACTAAAACATGCCAAAGTGGACTATGATTTAGAAGCTTTATAAAGTCATCTTTGCAAAGATGAAGGCTCGCGTAAATGTGAATAAATCGATAGTCGACAAACTGAATTTCATTCCAAAGCGAATGATGTTGAAGAAATTCATCCATCAAAGCCAAAGAATGAAATAAGAAAAGAAAAGCAAAAAATAACAAAAAGAAGGGAGCTTTTTTCTTTTGTAACAAGCCCGACCACTATTCTCATAACTACCGTCAATGAAAGAAATAAAAAGCGAATGTGGTTAAAGAATAGCTTATAACTATAGTGCAAGAGGAAAACTCTGTTAATAACGTAGAAAATGATTGGTGGCTCGACACTAGAGTAACAATAAATATATCCAAAGATCGTAGTCTTTTTAAGACCTATGATGAAACAAATGGGGAAGAAAATGAAGTTACCGAAGCAAATAAAGCTCGTAGGAAAGTCGCTGAAAAAGGAACTATTGAAATTCCATTCACATAGGGAAAAGTTCTTATTTAATCATTGTATTTTATGTACCTGATATTTGTAAGAATCTTATACCTAGATACCTCCTTAATAAGGCAGGATTCAAGATGGTGTACGAGTCTGATAAGCTAGATTTGTCAAAAAAATGGCAGTTTTGTAAGTCAAAGATACTCTTGCAATGGCATGATTAAGTTGAGTATGATAAAAGATAGTTATGTTTATATTGTTGACTCTTTTGATTTATGGCATGGTAGATTAGGATATGTTAACTATAATTCCCTTAAATCTATGCATAAGTTAGGATTAATTTCTGATTACAATTTTGAATCTACTGAGAATGTGCTATATGTACTTAAGCAAAGATTCACCGAAAATCTATCAAATTCATTGAAAGAAACACTAGTTTTCTTGACTTAGTTTATAGCGATGTTGTTGATCTTAAAAGTCATACAACATACGAAGGAAATAAATGCCATGTCACATTTATTGATGATTACTCTAAATTTGCTTATGTATATCTAATGAAAACCAAGGATGATGTATTTGATAAATTCAAAATTTATAAGGAAAAAGTGGGAAAAAAAATTGGAGTTAAAATTAAAGTGTTGCATTCAGACTGAGGCTGTGAATATTTTTCTAATAGATTCACCTTATTTCATAAATAACATGGTTTGATTCATCAATCTATGGATTCTTATACTCCACAACAAAATGGTATTATGGAACGAAAAAATAGAACATTAGTAGAAATGGTCAACTCAATATTCATTCGTTCTAAATTACCAAATTCATTACGAGGTGATGCAATGCTATCAACCTGTTACATTCTAAATAGAGTTTGTTCGAAACAAAAGGATGTATCGCCTTATGAATTATGGTTTAATCGGAACCAAGCTTATAAAAACTTAAAGTCTAGGGTTTTTTAGCTCATGTCAAAAAACTAGATCCTAAAAGATTCAAGTAAGGAAACAGAGCTTAGAAATGTGCTTTTAAAGGATACATTGAACATAGTAGTACTTATAGATTAGCTATTTTAGATATCTTAGAATTTATAGAATCCATAGATGTAGAATTTTTTAGGAATAATTATATCTCGTAAGACTAAAAAAGTGATGAATCATTAATATCATCTAAATCAGAACATGTTGAGACTAATGATGATATTGAAGATGATTATATCTCTAACCAAAACAAACGAGGGAATCTCAGTACTTGAACAAGATACTAAATAGAGAAGAAGTAAAAGAGCATGACCAAAAAAGAATTTTGGCGTCGATTTTATTACATATCTTATCGAAAGCATTAAGGATGATGATCCTACAAACTATTCTGATGTTATGAGTTCCAAAGATGCAAATTTCCCAAAAAGAGGCAATAAATGATGAAATGAATTCAATCCTATCAAATCGAACATGGGTTTTGACGGATTTACCTCTTGGTGTTAAGCCAATAGGATGTGTACATCCCGCCTTTTCGCACGCTTTAAATCGACACACGTGCCAATTCAAACCGTTCGGAAGGGCGGATTGTTATGGGGTAAATAAGAAAAACGAGAAAGAAATAAAACAAAATAGAATCTCACAACGGAAGGATAAAATATAATAATCAAATATACAATTTATAAAGCCATTTTACAAAATATTCGATTATACTTACACATTTATCAGAGTTAAACATACCAATAACAATGCAGCGGAACAGTATGAGTATAGTGGACTAATAATAATAATAATAATAATAATATAAATCTCCGTCTTCGTCCTCCAGAGCTAAGGTCTTCGAAATCCTGAAACGCTCGGACTGACCCGAGCGAATTGAAAAGACAAATCACTCGAGTCGGAACTAAAATATCTTATGTAAGTTAAATCAACAGGAATAAATATGAGTGCAATAACTCAAGAGATGCTCGGGATTTACATCTCCTAAGGATCCGTTAAACTATTTACTATGTAGTATATTGCGCTATTATAATACTGTCTAATTGTAAAATAAACTACTTTTTTCTTAGCATTAAGGAGTGACCCAATATTCCCCTTAACACGTAATAGTCCCAGTAGTCCATCCAATATCATAGTCCCTCCTGATCAGGAAGCCACCAGAGGATACCAAACGGGCTACGGGAGAAATCCAAACTCGTACAAGGCGCGATAGGGTAGGTGACACGGCACAACTAGGCAATGCCAGGGTAGATATACCAATTACGCTTCCGGGTCGGTGGTAACGTGTAGCCGCAGCTACTGCCCACCTCGAGCCACACCCCCAAATAAAAAATAATAATCAAAAGTGGCCACCGAATCAATCCAAAAGTCAGAGTATAATATCGAAGGGATGTGTCTGACCAAATGTGCTACCTCAATTAACCCGTCAATCGCTCCTTTTTAGCCACCTTATGCCAACTCACGGGAGTTGGGTCCACGTATTTACCTTAAAGGAAACGCCGCCATCAACCTACTTCATTCTGGAATCTCCACCGCTACATGGTTGTTAAAGTGGTTTTCGGAGTTGGCAGAGAGTATGACAACTTTCGAACCCGGTCTCTTCAACAACCAAACGTTATTATAACACCGCGGTTATTTCAAAATAATTTATACCTTTAAAAAGCCCAGAATAAAATATTCATTTCAAAACTACATAAATAAGATATCATTTATATTTTAAAGACCCAAATCCATATGATATCAAATATATCTTTTTCAAAAATCATAGCCTTTTCAAATCTATATACCTTGAAACCATAGCTTTGAAACATAACTTTTAATACTTAATGGTTTAAATGCTATATTACTTTATATAATAAAATAGCTTCTTTAAATTTCACAATAAAATCCCAATATCAATTTGAACCTCCAAATAAACCATTTTAATTCCCATATTTTTCACAGCTTAAATATTCTATATTTCAAACTTAAATTTTTATAGTTCATATATTTCACTCTTTAAATATTCCACTATTTCAAAATGGATTCTTTGAAAATTTAATATATATCAGATCCAATTCCTATTATTTAAAAATTTGAAATGTATACTTAATAGTACAAATATTATTTAAGTAGAACCCTTAAACTTTAATAACAGGATATTCTTTTTAATTAAATTAACTTGATAATATTCTTTAAATCAATTGGATATTATTTTAAATTCTCAAATCAAAATCAAGTTATAAAATCATATCCTTTAAATCTTAATTTATTAACATTTCAAAAAAAAATTCGAAGATAATTCTTAAATGCTTTAATTCAAATCATATTCACATTTATCTTCAACCTTACTTTTATTTGAGTTATTATAAACTCTATATGCAATAGAATTTCAAATACATTCTTAACCATATTATATAAACGAAATCAACTTCATTATTTAGCTTATTTTAAAATTCGAAACAAATTTATACATAGCTAAATTCAAGAATTTTTACTATATATATATATATATATCAAAATTTAATATTTATTTAAACCGTATTCTTTCCAAAACCATAGAAAATCATTTCAATATATATATATATACACACAGCGCGGTGCCTGTATAAAATTTTCTATCCTATGGTCAAGTGATGTGGATATTTATCATTTCGATCCGTAATTAAATTAAAAATTATGGTTATATATCATTTCAAACAGCAATCCCGAATGAAATGAAATGCATAACAACTTGCAATTAATATAAATAAACATCCATTCATCCATCAAAATCATACATCCATTTATCACAATCATCATCCAAATTCAAACAATACATCAATATATAACAGGTGATAAATAACTGGTATCAACTATCAGTTCATATTCAAAATAAATTATAACTATTTAACTGGTATTTGTATGCAATAAAATTAAATATAAATTTAACTGGTGGTTAATATGCAATAAATAATAAATAACGATTTAATTAAATAGATGCAATTAACTGAGATGGTGATTAAAAATATGCCAAACAAACATAAATAAATTTCAAATCACATCATATATCAATTTAACAATCATAAAAAAAATTTACAAGTGTGAGTGGGTTAAAACACTCACCTTTTGAAATTAAATTGAATTGAAATCCAATTTAAACCCAAAAATTGGACAGTCTCCAAATTCGTCCAAACCAGTGCCAAAATTTCTGAAATTCCGATACAATCCCAGCAAAACAAACCACGCGTGAATCCGAGCTCGTATGCAAAAGTTATGAAAATTTGAAAATTGAAAAATTCTGGTCCTGGGTCGACTTCGGTGCGCCGCCTCAAATCCCCGGTGCTTGCTTGGAGTTTTTTTCAAAATGACCCGGAGCGACCCGAGTCATTTTCTTCCTGACCTGAAGTAGATACAGCATTTTTTTCCTCTGAAACTCGAAGCGGCTATAGATCCGCAAATTTTTTTTTTTTTGAAATTGAATTTTTTTTTTTTGAAATTTGGGAATTAGGTGTTTTCTTCTGCCATTGGAATGAGGAGTTGAGAAGAAGATGTACGTACAACCAAATGAAAATAAGGAGTGGCTAGGGTTTATAGCAGGATATTTATAGAGAAAGTTGAAAAAGAATAAATGGATCGGGTTGAATACGTGCTAACGACAAAGTGGCCCAAAAAAGCCCGTTCTGACTCCGGAACGAAATTAGGTAAACCCATATATCAAAATAGGCGTTTCAAAATATTTTAAACGCAGTGGAAAAGGTTTCAAGTCCAAATTCCATCGTATGAAGAAATTATGCTAAAAACAATATTTTCCAAATTGATTTCAATTGCATTTATTTCAAGGCGTTTCGAGTCCGTACGATCAAACGACAAGTCCGATTGCTACAAAACTTGAAGTCCTACAATGATTCACCATTATGGATTCGATGAAACTGGTTTCGTCGAAATCCGAGTCAGTGGCCAAAATGGCTATTTTTATATTAATTAGATAAATTTAAAATAAATTAAATTAAATCAAATTTCCTATTTAAATTCTGAAATTGACAATCTTTAACGCTTTTATTTTCTTAAATCATTCACATTAATTAAACCAAATCTAGATGTCAATTTGGAGTTAACAAATTTATTCATTTAATCATTAAATTTCAATTTCATTATATTCACAAATTATAAACTAAATTAGCAATAATTCCCTTTAATTGACCTTCATTCAATTATTCAATCTATTAGTATCCAATAGATGAGACTATCATTGGATTCATACTCTATTACGTAGATATCTCCAAATTTCATATAAATTTATATTTACATAATATCTAAATATTAAATTTCATTTTATTGCAATTAAATCCAATTATTATAGTTCGAATCTCAGTAATTTGTAAATCTTTATTTCCATTCTTGTATTCAACGTACTTCCTTTAATACACTTGATGAAATCAATATTTGATTCAAAATATATAATAACAATATCCTCCCATTACATTTAGTTTCAATTAACGTAATAATAAATGTTGAATTTCATTTATTTGCAATAAATTTAATTTATTGAATTTTACACTTCAATCCAAAAAAATAAATCTTGCTTCCAAATCTTTAAATCAAACAAACTTCATAAAGTAAATAGGCTTATCATAAATTACATCTTATAAATTAACCATCTTCAATGACAAATCAAATCTACCCTAACTGCATAATTTAAGTCAATTAATTGTAATTGATTCCACATTAAATGTTATTAATTATAAATTGAAACCTCGGTAAATTCGTTTATTGATTTAAAAATCTAGCTATTCAATAAATAGACATTTTATGGGTATAAATAACATTGAATCATAATACATTTCATTAACGTATTTATTAAATTTATTTTCCAATAACGTACTACCTAACTTTCTTAAATTTCAAATTTGATTTCCAAATTTTATGCAACATACTAAAGAAGTGGTTAACCTAAATAATTGTTACCCTTTAACATTCAAATTCACTTACAACTATTATTAACAACAATGTTGCCATTGATTTAGATTTAATTAAATAAATTAGATGAATGGGTAAAATTTTATAATTATCTCCAATGCCAAATTTTACTCAGGTTCATCCTTAATTACCAACTACAATTTATTATAATTACTTAATTTGCATTGATTAAATCAAGTTTGAAATTTAATACTTATTATTTCCTCAATTAATATAACCTTTGAATTAATTTCCCAATTTATCAATTACTACCTTTAAAATAACTTATTTTTCTTGGTTTCATACTTTTTATTTCCCAAAATTCTATCTTGTATTAAGTTTATGTTTCTATTTTAATTTATATTCAATTATAACCTAACCGGCGTTTCAATCAATTGGATTGTATTGAATTTGGTTATCCATCAACTTCCATTTACACTACTACCTTATTTACACAGTAACTATTAGAAAATCTTATTGCATTGGTTAATTAAATGTTTGCCTTAAAATTACTTTTTTTTATGAAAATTTTATGCTCAAGAGCTACAATTAACACTTTCCATTATTATACAAATTTGAATCCCATTTTAGTTATTCTTTATTAATAATTCACACAATATTATAACTTCGTACAAGACATCCAATTGCTATTTATTATTATAACTTTACGATCTATATAAATTCATTGATCGATTTACTATTTGCCTTTGTTTTCTTATATTCAATTCCTAGCTTAGTATGACAATTTATAGTACTCCATTTAATCGACATTTCATTTCAATTGTTAATACTTAGCTTAACTTTCTACGGTTGTATTTCATTTACACTTCCGTTACTATATTAATAATTAGTAACGTTTATATCAATAACACATTATAATTACTTACCATTTAAATGAGTTTGATTTCTAATAAACCAATTGACCAATTAATTAGGTAATTTATAGAAATTTGTTATCATCCTATAAATTTACACTTAAGTCCTACATTTGAATTTATTTATTAAATTGAAATGTTCATTCAAGTTTATAAATTATTAACTTGCATTAACATAATTCCCTAATTTGTTCCAATTACTGTCAACAATCCTTTATTACATTAAATCAATCTAATACTTTCATTAAATTTCTCATATTCAATTTATATCTAGGTAAAAAAAATCTTTCCACTACTCAATTCATTTGAATTTATGCAAATTACTATAAATAGGTTTTAATTACCATTGCTATATTTTAATTTACCGTTCATTCCAATATTAATTTATCACCTTTATTATTTCTACTAAAATTTAATTACAAAATCCTATTAAATTAACAAAATAAATTGTCGAAATTTACGCGTCGTTACACTCTCCCCGCTCAAAACTTTTCATCCCCGAAAAGGAAAAAGAAGGGGAAGAAAGAATAAAGAAATCAATATATCTTACTTAAATTATTAAATTTATAAACAAACAGATTTACAAAATTAATTAATTTAAATACAATATACCATTTTATAACCATTAAATCTTTTTATACTTTAATTAATAAAGTTTGGAAATCATTTTCAAAAAAATTCTAAGTCTGAAATTTTCGAAAAATTTCGGCAGAGTCTCCTTTGTGCGGAGAGGCTCGAGAGAAAATATAATATCAAATATAACAAAATATCACATATAATATCCACAATATATTATCCCAACACGGGAAAATATGTAAAATAGCGCTATAAAACTGTAATCCGAGAACGTACTTATTTGTCAGGCAGTTTTACGCTTATTATTATGGAACCAAAAGCAGTTGCAATTGCTTCCATAACCTCCATTTCGCTTATAAAATCCAAGAGAGTTAATAATTGTATAAAATGAAATATTTAGCGTTGTTTTCAAATACCAACAACCAATCAATACATATAACAATCACTTGCAACCAGGTATACAACCATCAAAATGAAACAACACAAATTAATCATTCATTCATCAAACAAAACAAATAGTTGTTCGGGTTCAAACTTTAAATTGTACGGAATGCAAAATAAACTACTTAGTGCACCATTTACTCAACAGTCTTAGATGTAACTAAATAGATTATCTATTCATCCAAACAATTTTAGAGTATCTTTGCCCAAACAACCATAAATCAAACAAACAACAATTTCAACCAATAAATTACATTCATTTCTAACAATTTCATTTCATACATTAGTGGTTTGATTTTTTTCCTTTCATATAATGATTTATTTATTTTTTCATTTATTTCTTGCAAATTTTCATTTATTTTTATTCATTTCTAACAAAGTCTCATTTTCACTTATTCATCTCTTGAAAATTTTCTTTTATTTTATTACATTCACTTATTCACTGCTTAATTCCTTTTATTTACAGTGTTCATCTTTCTGCTTATTTCAAAAATAAATAAATTCAACATTTACTTAAGTCTATTATCATTTATTTATAACACCTACCTTCTATCATATTTTATTATAATACTAGGATTTCCATTATAACTTAAGTTTATAACAATTACAACATCAAACTCTTATTTATTAAGGAATTTCATTACTTACTTTCATTACCTCATGTTTATTTCTTGTATAACATCTATTACATTTTCTCATTAACCTTTCAACTTTTACATCTTTGGTAAGTTATAGATAAGCCTTTAAGAATGTAATTGAAAGTTATACAAGTTTTCTCAATTCTTTTAATTAATTAATGGTTCAATAATTACATCTTTGTTTCATAGGTTACAGTTTTCAAATTACCTTAAATTTCATTTAATACCAGTTATCCTAGCACTCAATCTCTTATTTCCTTTAAAGGTTTTAATTTATTAATTACCTACGTTCCAATTCACTACCGTAATTGAAACTATTAATTAATGGAAACTTTAGAATTAAATACTGGGTTCTATTTCAAATCATTTTAAAATAATAGATAAATATATACTTACACTTTATATATCCAATTATATTTAAAACAATAAAATAATTTTTTATTTGGTTTATCAAAACAGATCTGCAGTAAACTACTACAGTGGCCTTCCCACTTCGAAACTCGAAAATGAATGTCGATGATGCGTGCACTCATCACCGAAATTATTTTCCAGCGACAGAGAGGGGAGTACAACTTTATCTTTCCAAAATTTCTTTTAAAAACATTTCTTTCAAATTATTGAAATACTTATATCGGAAAACACTTCTAAAATATTGTTATTATATTTCAAAATCATTCAAAAGAGATTTTCAAAACCCCCGGAACTTAAGTTCTAAATTTTCATTTTTCATTTATCTTATTTTCTTTTCAAATCTTATTTATAAATTTCATTACCAAACAACAAATATAATACAACCAAATATATATCTTCACAAAAAATTTATTTTATATATAGAAAATATAATAGACAAAATTATTTCATTCACCTATATTAAAACAAATATTATGTCAGTCTGTCCTATTAAGTGTTTAGAAACCCCCATTGATGTCGCAGCTTCCCATGCACTAACCAGAGTTTATAAATACAAAACAGAACAGATTAACACAATATTTAAAACCTTTTTATAACACTAACAAATACGCCCTCTCATATATATACACTCAGCGACTCCCACAGGGTATTACTACCCTATTAACAAAGACTCAGACCCCACAAAGCTAAGGTTTATCGCTAAACCTCGCTCTGATACAACACTGTAACATCCCGCCTTTTCGCACGCTTTAAATCGACACACGTGTCAATTCAAACCGTTCGAAAGGGCGGATTGTTATGGGGTAAATAAGAAAAACGAGAAAGAAATAAAACAAAATAGAATCTTACAGCGGAAGGATAAAATATAATTATCAAATATATAGTTTATAAAGCTGTTTTACAAAATATTCGATTATACTTACACATTTATCATAGTTACACATACCAATAACAATGCAGTGGAACAGTATGAGTATAGTGGACTAATAATAATAATCATAATATAAATCTCCGTCTTCGTCCTCCACAGCTAAGGTCTTCGAAATCCTGAAACGCTCGGACTGACCGGAGCGAATTGAAAAGACAAAACACTCGAGTCAGAACTAAAATATCTTATGTAAGTTAAATCAACAGGAATAAATATGAGTGCAATAACTCAAGAGACGCTCGGGATTTACATCTCCTAAGGATCCGTTAAACTATTTACTATGTAGTATATTGCGCTATTATAATAGTTTCTAATTGTGAAAACTTACTTTTTTCTTAGCATTAAGGAGTGACCCAATATTCTCCTTAACATGTAATAGTCCTAGTAGTCCATCCAATATCGTAGTCCCTCCTGATCGGGAAGCCACCAGAGGATACCACACGGGCTACGGGAGAAATCCAAACTCGTACAAGGCGCGATAGGGTAGGTGACACGGCACAACTAGGCAATGCCAGGGTAGATATACCAATTACGCTTCCGGGTCGGTGATAACGGGTAGTCGCAGCTACCACCCACCTCGAGCCACACAACAAATAAAAAAAATCAAACGTGGCCACCGAATCAATCCAAAAGTCAGAATATAATATCGAAGGGATGTGCCCGATCAAAGGTGCTACCTCAATTAAACCGTCAATCGCTCCTGTTTTAGCCACCTTATGCCAACTCACGGGAGTTGGGTCCATGTATTTACCTTAAAGGAAACGCCGCCGGCAACCTACTACATTCTGGAATCTCCACCGCGTACACGGTTGTTAAAATGGTTTTCGGAGTTGGCAGAGAGTATGACAACTTATGATCCCGGTCTCTTCAACAACCAAACGTTATTATAACACTGCGGTTATTTCAAAATAATTTATACCTTTAAAAAGCCCAGAATGAAATATTCATTTCAAAACTACATAAATATGATATTATTTATATTTTAACCCAAATCCATATGATATCAAATATATCTTTTTCAAAAATCATAGCCTTTTCAAATCTATATACCTTGAAACCATAGCTTTGAAACATAACTTTTAAAACTTAATGGTTTAAATGTTATATTACTTTATATAATAAAATAGCTTCTTTAAATTTCACAATAAAATCCCAATATCAATTTGAACCTCCAAATAAACCATTTTAATTCCCATATTTTTCATAGCTTAAATATTCTATATTTCAAACTTAAATTTTTATAGTTCATATATTTCACTCTTTAAATATTCAACTATTTCAAAATGGAATCTTTGAAAATTTGATGTATATCAGATCCAATTCCTATTATTTAAAAATTTGAAATGTATACTTAATAGAACAAATATTATTTAAGTAGAACCCTTAAACTTCAATAACAGGATATTCTTTTTAATTAAATTAACTTGATAATATTCTTTAAATCAATTGGATATTCATTTAAATTCTCAAATCAAAATCAAGTTATAAAATCATATCCTTTAAATCTTAATTTACTTACATTTCAAACAAATTTTTCGAAGATAATTCTTAAATACTTTAATTCAAATCATATTCACATTTATCTTCAGCCTTACTTTTATTTGAGTTATTATAAACTCTATATACAATAGAATTTCAAATATATTCTTAACCATATTATATAAACGAAATCAACTTCATTATTTAGCTTATTTTAAAATTCGAAACAAATTTATACATAGCTAAATTCAAGAATTTTTACTATATATATATATATATCAAAATTTAATATTTATTTAAACCGTATTCTTTCCAAAACCATAGAAAATCATTTCAAAAATTATATATATACACACACACACACACACCGCGGTGCCTGTATAAAATTTTCTATCCTATGTTCAAGTGATACGGATATTTATCATTTCAATCCGTAATTTAAAATAAAAATTACGGTTATATATCATTTCAAACCGCAATCCCGAATGAAATGAAATGCATAACAACTTGTAGTTAATATAAATAAACATCCATTCATCCATCAAAATCATGCATCCATTTATCACAATCATCGTCCAAATTCAAATAATACATCAATATATAACAGGTGATAAATAACTGGTATCAACTATCAGTTTTTTTAACTGGTATTTATATGCAATAAAAATAAATATAAAATTAACTGGCAGTTAATATGCAATAAATAATAAATAACAATTTAATTAAATAGATGCAATTAACTGAGATGATGATTAAAAATATGCCAAACAAACATAAATAAATTTCAAATCACAACATATATCAATTTAACAATCATAAGAAATTTTAGAAGTTGTGAGTGGGTTAAAACACTCACCTTTTGAATTTAAATTGAATTCAAATCCAATTTAAACCCAAAAATTGGACAGTCTCCAAATTCATCTAAACCAGCGCTAGAATTTCAGAAATTCCAATATGATCCTCGCAAAACAAACCGCGGCTGAATCCGAGCTCGGATGCAAAAGTTATGAAAATTTGAAAATTGGAAAATTCTGGTCCTGGGTCGACTTCGGTGCGCCGCCTCAAATCTTCGGTGCTTGCTTGGAGTTTTTGCCAAAATGGCCAGGAGCGACCGGAGTCATTTTCTTCCTGACCCGAAGTAGATACAGTGTTTTTTCCTCTGAAACTCGAAGCGTGACTCGAAGTGGCTACAGATCCGCAAATATTTTTTTTGAAATTGAAATTAATTTTATTTTTGAAATTTGGGAATTAGGTTTTTTCTTCTTCCATTGGAATGAGGAGTTGAGAAGGAGATGTATGTACAGACAAATGAAAACAAGGAGTGGCTAGGGTTTATAGCCACTCCTTATTTATAGAGAAAGTTGAAATAGAATAAATAGATCGGGTTGAATACGCGCTAACGACAAAGTGGTCCAAAAAAGCCCATTCTGACCCTGGAACGAAATTGGGTAAACTCATATATCAAAATAGGTGTTTTAAAATATTTTAAACGCAATGGAAAAGGTTTCAAGTCCAAATTCCATCGTATGAAGTAGTTATGCTAAAAACAATATTTTCCAAATTGATTTCAATTGCATTTATTTCAAGGCGTTTCGAGTCCGTACGATCAAACGACAAGTCCGATCGCTAGAAACTTGAAGTCCTACAATGATTCACCGTTACGGATCCGATGAAACTAGTTTCGTCGAAATCCGAGTCAGTGGCGAAAATGACTATTTTTATATTAATTAAATAAATTTAAAATAAATTAAATTAAATCAAATTTCCTATTTAAATTCTGAAATTGACAATCTTTAACACTTTTATTTTCTTAATCATTCACATTAATTAAACCAAATCTAGGTGTCAATTTAGAGTTAACAAATTTATTCATTTCATCGTTAAATTTCAATTTCATTATATTCACAAATTATAAATTAAATTTGAAATAATTCCCTTTAATTGACCTTCATTCATTTATTCAATCTATTAGTATCCAATAGATGAGACTACCATTGGATTTATACTCTATTACGTAAATATCTCAAAATTTCATCTAAATTTATATTTACATAATATCTAAATATTAAATTTCATTTTATTGCAATTAAATCCAATTATTATAGTTCGAATCTCAATAATTTGTGAATCTTTATTTCCATTCTTGTATTCAACGTACTTCCTTTAATACACCTGATGAAATCAATATTTGATTCAAAATCTATTATAACAATATCCTCCCATTACATCTAGTTTCAATTAACGTAATAATAAATGTTGAATTTCATTTATTTGCAATAAATTCAATTTATTGAATTTTACACTTCAATCCAAAAAATAAATCTTGCTTCCAAATCTTTAAATCAAACAAACTTCATAAAGTAAATAGGCTTATCATAAATTACATCTTATAAATTAACCATCTTCAATGAAAAATCAAATCTACCCTAACTGCATAATTTATGTCAATTAATTGTAATTGATTCCACATTAAATGTTATTAATTATAAATTGAAACCTCAATAAATTCATTTATTGATTTAAAAATCTATCTATTCAGTAAATAGACATTTTATGGGTATAAATAACATTGAATCATAATACATTTCATTAACGTATTATTAAATTTATTTCCCAATAACGTAGTGCCTAACTTTCTTAAATTTCAAATCTGATTTCCAAATTTTATGCAACATACTAAAGAAATGGTTAACCTAATTAATTGTTACCCTTTAACATTCAAATTCACTTGCAACTATTATTAACAACAATGTTGCCATTGATTTAGATTTAATTAAATAAATCAGATGAATGGGTAAAATTTTATAATTATCTCCAATGCCAAATTTTACTCAGATTCATCCTTAATTACCAACTACAATTTATTGCAATTACTTAATTTGCATTGATTAAATCAAGTTTGAAATTTAATACATATTATTTCCTCAATTAATATAACCTTTGAATTAATTTCCCAATTTATCAATTACTACCTTTAAAATAACTTATTTTTCTTGGTTTCATGCCTTTTATTTCCCAAATTTCTATCTTGTATTAAGTTTACGTTTCTATTTTCATTTATATTCAATTATAACCTAACAGTCATTTCAATCAATTGGATTGTATTGAATTTGGTTATCCATCAACTGTTATTTACACTACTACCTTAATTTACACAGTTACTATTAGAAAATCTTATTGCATTGGTTAATTAAATGTTTGCTTTAAAATTACTTTTTTTTTAAAAAAAATTTATGCTCAAGAGCAACAATTAACACTTTCCATTATTATACAATTTGAACCCCATTCTAGTTATTCTTTATTAATAATTCACACAATATTATAACTTCGTACAAGACATCCAATTACTATTTATTATTATAACTTTACAATCTACATAAATTCATTGATCGATTTACTATTTGTCTTTGTTTCCTTATATTCAATTCTTTGCTTAGTATGACAATTTATAGCACTCCATTTAATCGACATTTCATTTCAATAATACTTAGCTTAAATTTCTATGGTTGCATTTCATTTACACTTCCGTTACTATATTAATAATTAGTAACGTTTATATCAATAACACATTATAAATACTTACCATTTAAATGAGTTTGATTTCTAATAAACTAATTGACCAATTAATTAGGTAATTTATACAAATTTGTTATCATACCCACAAATTTACACTTATAACTAAGTCCTACATTTGAATTTATTTATTAAATTGAAATGTTCATTCAAGTTTATAAATTATTAACTTGCATTAACATAATTCCCTAATTTATTCCAATTACTGTCAACAATCCTTCATTACATTAAATCAATCTAATACTTTCTTTAAATTTCTCTATTCAATTTATATCCAGGTAAAAAAAAAAATCTTTTCACTACTCAATTCATTTGAATTTATGCAAATTACTATAAATAGGTTTTAATTACCATTGCTATATTTTAATTTACCGTTCATTCCAATATTAATTTATCACCTTTATTATTTCTACTAAAATTTAATTACAAAATCCTATTAAATTAACAAATTAAATTGTCGAAATTTACGGGTCGTTACAGGATGTAAATGGGTATTCAAGAGGAAATTGAATACAGATGGATCCACTAAAAAATTTAAAGCTAGAATGGTTGCAAAGGATTATAAAGAAAGATAAGGAGTAAATTATTTTAATACTTATGCTTATGTTGCTCATATTACCTCTATGTGTTGTTTGATAGCGCTGACATCCATATATAATTTAATTATACAACAAATGGATGCAAAGATATCATTTTTAAAAGGTAATTTAGAAGAAGAGATATACATAGAACAACCCGAATGTTTCATATTGTCAGGCTAAGAAAGAAAAGTTTGCAAGTTAGTCAAATCTCTTTATGGTCTGAAACAAGCTCCCATGCAATGGCATGAGAAGTTTGATGAAGTAGCATTATAATATGGACTTAAAGTCAGAAATGCAAATAAATGTATATATAGAAAATCAGATAAAAATGGTTATGTTATACTATGTTTATACGTTGATGATATGCTAATTTTTGGATCTGATATATATCTTATGAACGGAAGAAAGAAGTTTGTCCTTGAAATTTGATATGAAAGATTTAGGAGAAGCTGATATTATCTAGGAATTAAGATTCTAAGAAAATAGGAGGAGTTGTGTTAACACAATCTCGTTATATTGAGAAATTTCTCAATAAATATGGTCATTATAATGAAAAACCAGTTTCGACTCCTTTAAATCCTAGTATTAAATTAGAGAAAAATACCGAACGTACTATTTCTCAACTAGAATATTTTAGTATTATCAGGAGTCTTGTGTATGCTATGCATTCCACAAGACCTAACATAGCACACTATATTAGTGTATTATGTCATTTTACGAGTAATCCGGGTATGAAATATTGGAAAGCAATTTTAATAGTTCTAGCTTAATTGAAAGGTACCATCGACTATGGTCTTTCTTATGAAAGATATCCTGCTGCATTAGAAGAATATAGTAACGCTACGTGAAACAATGTAGAATCTAAATCCAACTCTATGACTGGTTGGATACTTACATTAAAAGGAACTGCTTTGTCTTGGTGTTCCAAAAAGAAGACTTGTGTTTTCGACTCAACTATGTTGTCATAATTAATCATAGTAGCAGATGGCGGAATGGATAAGGAATTTTTTAAAAGACATTCATTTATGAACTAAGCCATCTCCGACAGTCATGATTAATTGTGATAATCAGGCTACGGTATATAATGTGTCAAATAAGACATATAATGGGAAGTCTAGACAAGCAAGCCTAAGAAATTAATTAATAAGGCAATTACCCAAGCGATGAGTAAATATAATCAATTGCATAAAAAAAAGAACTTGGCTGATCCATTTACAAAGAGTCTTCCAAAACCGAGTATTTCTATAAAATCAAGAGAAATGGGATTAAGGTCTATGTATAAAGGTTAATCATCGACTAACGATAACTCAACTTATGTCTTGAAAAAGATAAACAAAGTTCAATGAGCATCAACAAGTTAAAGGAATAATTATGGAACACTACACGAAAACTCCCATAAGGTAGTGTCGGGTATTCTGCATGAATGAGGATAGATTAAAATTCTTAACAAGTCTATACTCATGTGTATTGTAATAGCACTTAAAAGTCTTACCTATATGAGTATGTAAATCGGGTTGTTTCTTAAGAAAATAAGACCGTTTTCTAAGTAAACTCATGAAAATTCAGGGTTATAGCACATGGCTATTAATGTGCGAAGCATACATAACACAATAACCAATGAAAATCAACATGTGTGATTCTTCCGTTCATATCACAATAGGTACCTGTTTCAAGACTCATACACCATAGAACCTCGATACAACTTTAAACAGTTTATACTGAGTGAAGAGTTCAATCTCAAAGGTACTCATCACCTAAGTATTGGTTTTCATGATAATGCCCTTTTTTGTCATTAAACTACGTCGGCTTGATCCTACTTAAATAGGTAGACAGTCACTCAAGTAATGCAACCATTCCAAATGTTTTAAACTTTGTAAATAGTGGGGAATGTTGCATATTCTTAATGTTTCTGGCCATTAGTAGATACCACTGGTCAACCGGTGGGATACCGCCGGTTGATCAGTGGTACTACAAAACGTCCAATGAACGTTGGCCGTGAACAACCATGTCTATTCGAAGAGGTGCAATTCTTCCGGATGGATGTGTTTTCGTCGGTACATTTTTAGCAGTTTTTCTTAAGAGAAGTGTAACTCCGTTTCGCATCCCTCATCGTCTATTTATACAGTGTTATTCCCTGCATTTGAAATCATCAAAATTTGTGACTAAATCATTTTCTTCTTTCTCCGCTTTTGACAATTATCAGAAATATATTTCTACTGTGTTTTTGGCTTGATTAATGTGCTACAAAACTTTAAATCAAGTAATGTCTTTAAAAGGCTTTATTGAATTCTAAGGGAAATAGTTCGATGGCCTTTTTGTACTCGATATGGCTTAACTATTTTCTGAAAAAAGTCCTCAAAGTCAAAAGAACACAACGACCTCCACAGTATATTCTAACAGTTTATACTGATTATAATAAGATACTCATCGTCGTTGTTAGCTAGACGGTGCATAAGTCTCATGTTTGAATGGAATCACTGGTGGGCAAGTTATATGTAATTTTATCTCATTACCGGGGAGATTTTTTCTTTGAGTTTCAACAAAAATTGATTTAACCATGCATAATTAATAAAGCACATAGTAAACTTACATATTCAAAGTAAACTTAGCTGCATGTATTTTTAAAGTTTTAACTGATAAAACCAATCTGAGTATAGATTTGTGTTCAACAGTATGCTCTTATTGACCAAAAAGCACATATAAGCATCAAACTGTTTATGTTTTTCTCATTTTACATTCGATCCGTTTATATTCACGTCAGATGATCTAAGCTCCGATTCTCACATTAATTTACTCTGTGTTTTGCGAGAAATCAGGGCAACCTTTCTGTTTTTAGCAATATACAGTTCTAAAAGCATATTTGCTCATTTTAGATTTTGAATGGTAGTAAAGAAGGCTTGATATATACAAGTGAGAATTTAAGGTTGTACAACGTAGGTAAATGCATTAAGAATCTCAATAAACATTCATGCAAAACCACTTCATTATAGATCACTAGAGTCATATATCACAATACACATTAGACATACATATAACTTATACCACCCCACACACAAACTCCATAAAAAACAGATAACACAACCTAAAACAACCAGATACTCTACTTATAAATCAGTTAACAACCCTACAAGACCTCCTAATCTCCCCACCACCATTCGATCCCAATCTCCCCATCCTCACCATCGAATTCTTAAAATCCTCAAAAAACGCATACAAATCCGTAGCATACGTCTGAACAAGCCCAACTGTCCCCGCATCGTTACCAGATACAAGTGTTTGATCCGAAGGCAAAAAACCATCGCCAGATAACAAGTTCTTGAAGTAAAAGTTGTCAAAGGCAACAGGGGTAACCTCATCCAGTTGTGCTAGTACAACATCATTCGAATTCTTACCACATTGTCTGCTAGATCCAGAACTCAAGTTACATTTTGCTTTCCCAATAGTGTGTGCACCTGCACATATTTTAAGATTAGTTTTGCAATAGAATTGGCGATCATAGTTGACATTGTAGTCAGTTAGGCTTGTGAGTTACCTGAGAGTACAACCATGTCTTTCTGGGATAGTCCCACATTCTGAAACATTTTTGTCAGCGTTGCCACGTCAGAAGTGGGAGCAGGGATGCTATTGTTTGCAGCAATTAAACTGGCTGTTAAGCTATCCTTTCTTCCCATCTCTACTTGCCATGTAGGTCCACCTGACTGCTCATTCCAGATCGTCATATGAACATTGATCGGTTATACTATTTGGGAAAGTTAAAAGATGTGAAAAGGTAAAGTACCAAAACAACAGAATCTCTTGCTGCAACTGCTACAACATCAGCACAAGAAACAGTTTCAGGGCAGACTGACTCCAGCTCAGTTTTGATTGCATCAATGACTTCAAACCCTCTCAATGAATTCAAGTTAGGTGCAGCAGTCTTCTCACCTTTTTTGTCATCCGTATCATCCAAAAGCAACGAGGCATCACACCCCTAGTTCGAATTTTTTAATCATGTCAATTAGTTGGGTTTACAGCATGTAATATACCATTTTTATAATCGTACATACATTGACAAAACAGTCGTGAAAATGCATCCTGAGGAGAGAAGCAGCCATGCGTGGATCTGCTCTGACCGCACGTTCTACACCCGTAAAAACAATTTCTTCAGCTTCTGGGCAGGTGAACTGGTACAAGTCAGTTCTGAGAATGTTTGTTCCAATGCAATCCTTAGATACTTTCTGAGCAAAAGTTATAGATGTTGCTAATGCAAATAATGTTAATGTTCCTATGATGAGATGAGAAGCCACTGTTTTGGTTGTAATATTAGCCATGGATGAGTTGGGAGCTCTTTTGATTTTTTTTTATTTTTTACTTTTTGGGAATGTATTTTTCTTGGATCAGTGAAGCAAATGTGCAGAGTATATGTTGTTTTATATAGAATAAAAAGTAAGTCATGCAAGGGCAATGATGGTAGACTTCAGAACATGATTGGATCAAAGGAGTTTTGTTGTACATTGAGACCAAGTAAATTTCATGCTTGTACGTTACATGCTGGAAACCTATTATAAATATATATAAGTACCATTTAATATGCTATTATTTTTTAAGCAATGCTTGTTGTTCCAAGCAGAATATAGAATTTTATATATGCCGTAGATAGTAGATAGTTTTGGTAAAACATGCGCCTTTTCAGCTAAGCATACCGAAATTATAATATGCAATTATACAGCAGATATAATTTTGTGAGCATATGAAAAACAGACGTGTAGTTGGTGAAAAACATGTTATGATGTTCACTATTTCTACCGAGTACATAAAACTGACATCATAAGGAGCAGTTTGTTATGTACTTTTTGACAATGATTCTCTAACATGTGGACATGACATGATTTTTGTATGAATTGACTTGTTCCTTGATGGTAAGGGACGGGTTGGTTTCATTTTTTATGTTGTTGAACATTTAAAATTCTAAGCCATTTAGATAATGTTTGGTTTGTTACTTTTAGTTTTTAGTTTTCGTTCATACAAAAATGCACACGACGCATTTATATTGTCGGAAACGATCAATTTAGAAACGAAGTTAATGTACAAAATAGAAAACAATTTTTATTTTATTTTCCGCTTTTTTGGAAATAACACAAGCATGTGAAACATATATTCTTCCGTCGTCCTCTCGTCCGTCTTTCTTTCATTCCTTCCGTTCTCTCTCCATTTTTTATATATTTGAGATGCATATTGAAAACCGAAAATATAAAATTCGTTTTTAAATCAAGCACCATCTTATTTTCTAGCACTTGTAGTTTTGTTTTCCGTTTATATGCTACCTATGTTTTATACATTGGTTGTCTTCCACAAAAATACATATGCATCGCATACTTTTGTTTGGACATAAACTAAAAACTGAAAACGGCAAACCAAAGGATGTTAAATTTTTAATGGAAAAATTCTTAACCTTATAATCAATGATGGCTTATAACCAATATACTTTGGATCAAAATGTAACATCATCTGTAAGTATGATGGCAAAACTATGGCAAAACTACGAGCTTCACATGTGCAAAGTATACATGCATGTTAAGTATAACAAAATGATAGGTGCAACTCATAGTTGTACGTATGTTTTCCATTTTAGCACAATTCATAGTTGCTTTTTTTTAAGTTGTACATTTCGTGTATTTATCCTTTTCGAACTAGGAAAAAAAAGTGGGACGCTCAAATTAAATGACATGAAGCCAAAAAACCTCAGTTTAAATATTATTGGACGAAACTTCTTCTTTTTCCTGCACTAATTCAAAATTCATTGGAAACCCTTATTTTTAACGCACCAAAGTTTAGATCTTTGATTTTTCATCAAAATGTTCAAAATTCGACGATTTTGACTAAAAATAACAATAATGTATAAATAAATAAATAAGACGCATAAGTCTGGAGAGTTGCTCTGTTATGCAATATTGAATATTGCATAAACCTTCCATTTTCACTTTTATTTAGGTCTTATATTTTTAGTGCTAAAGGATTTTGTTTTGCATTTTGTCGGTGCATTATTAGGAAATAATTTTCATGTCAAAATAATTATTTTTCACTATTTTCAATAAGTGAAGAATGGTGCCATTCAAAATTGCGAACTTTATTTAATTTGCATGAAAATATTCGTAATTTTTCTAAACAGTTAATTTTGCAAGTAGATATATATACCACACTTTAATATAATCTTTTATGCACTTTTCCAGAAATGCATAATATATGCATTTTTCAACATATGTTTTATGTTGTATCTTTATATCATTAGTGATAGAGTAAGATGTATGCTCTAAGAGCAATTATGTAATTTGTTACATATATTTAACTCATTGACATTTTTTGTTCAAAATAAAGGTACTTTCTATCTATTATATACTTATATAATGTGGCTATATTAATTAATCAATTTAATTCAAAGTATATTTAATTAAAAATCCATAAATGGTATGTTTTGTGATAGTAACAAAATGTCGTAATCGTGAGTAATTTATCACAATTAAACAAATATACTATTTTAAATATTCCTAGTCAAAATGAATCGAGACTGAATATCGATGTATCCGTTGAGACTAGAATACGCAACGCTCTCCAAATATTGGAAAGTGTATTATTCATGACTGCTTGGGGGCACCAAGTGTTACGTACTGATAATTATTGGATAACTATGTAATGACCCACTCGATAGTATTCTGTTGGTCAATATAACTAAGGTCAAACAGAGATTAGCGATGTGACTAATTTATACAGTTCTTTGGACTTGAGAATACTGTTGATTTTCAACATGGAAGCTCTGCTTTAATTATAGTTAAATCGTGGCACGACGTCCATCGAACGACTATAGTTGAGTCGAGTAGGAGCATTAGAAGTGAAATACAATTCAAAAGAGGATTCGTCTTCTTAATTATTTGAGGTTAGTATCATGGTCAATTAAAGTCAACTCAAAGTCTTTAGCCGGAGCATTTCGGTTAACAATAACTGTTATTATTGAATCAAGAATTTTGTGTTTGGACTATAAAATCGAATGTGGATGATATTGGAATTTTGACCATTATCAAATTTCATGAGTCTAAAGTAATATAGTTTTGACGAAGAGGATTGGGGTAAATAATTGTCACTATTAGGTATCGCTTATAATAAGTAAAATTGGATTTTACAAAATATGTGTAAGCGATAATTTGGCCAAAATGTCATACCACCTGCTAGGTGACATATGAACGTTAATATTCAAATAGTTCGATATTAATCGCTGACTGAATTTACACTTTTGAGTCGCACAGCCATAGTGACGAATTCTTTGAAAAACTACATGATTTAATTAATTTATAAAATATTGTAAATTAATTAAATTAATTAATATTTGGGAAATAATAATTATAATTTATTTTATGTTTCGAAGTTTTTTGTAGTTATTTTAATGCATTTATAACAGTTATATTTACAAGCATTGATATTCGATATCGATGTAATTCAAAGATAATTGCATGAAATGATTTATGGAAATTTTATGTCATTTGATGACATGATTTGTGAAAATTTTATGTCATTTGATGACATATGTGTAAAAAAGGACTGGAAAGAGAGAAATAATCAAGAGAATTAATTAGGAAAGTTTTAATTAAAGAATAGAAAAAGTTTCATTCTTTCAAATAAAATATATTCTCTAATTCATACTGTATGTAAAATTCATTCTTTCTCATTCATTCTTTTTCTTTCTCTCCTTCTAACTTTACATGGCAGAAAAAAATTAAAACCTCAAAATCTTCCAACTCGAAAATAAAAAACATCAAATTGAATAAAACAAAAGTGGTTCATCCATCTCTTGCAAGGAGAGGATGTAGATCTTGAAGATCTGAGAAGATATCATCATTTAAGGTATGACTTCAAGGCAACATCCTAAGGGGAAATTAATTCAAGGTGTGTTTCAAGGCTTTGGGTAATAAGATCCTTGCAAAATATGGAGGCTGATTTTTGAATTTGAGAGTTTTGATTCATCATTCAAAATGTGATTTATTGGCTAAATCTAAAGGTATTCTTTAATTAAATTCACCTATGTATTCGTATGATTAATATAATTAGATTTTCTATGATTCACTTCATGTTTCAATTTTTCATCTTGTAACATGTAAATTATACATGCCTTATGCTTAGTTTAATTTAATCATGTTTATTGTATTATTTTTATTTAGATCTATGAATATACATCAATTCCTTTTAATGTATGTTTATGATAAGTTGACATGTTTTATTTCTCATATTACTTCTAATAAATTGTAATGCCCGACCCCTATACTCATGCCAACCAAGAGCAATACTAAGTACTAATGTCAAAAAGCATGGAGAATGGGACTTGATAGGGCCAAATGTTGTACTCATTCCCATGAACTAACATTGGCACAAGAAATTTTATGATTTTTTTAACTTACCATTCGTGCTCAGTCTCGGTTCAAAGCAATGATACAAGATTGATTTTTCCCAGGTTACATGGTATAGAATATAATAGAACATACAGCTCAGCATAATGGCAGCAGAATACATAATACATATCATAATAGTAATGTCCACAATACACAGTCCATAGTACATAATACCACTCCCAAAATACATAATAACATACATACCATAATATATATACTAACTACTCCTATGTCCGAACTATAAAGTCCAAAACCCTAAAACATGGAAAAAGATAAAAGTGCTGCTACAGTCCACGCAAACATATCCTGCTAATAAAATTATTAGACTGACTTGAGGATAAAAAAAATCACAGGGGTCAAACTATTTCTAGCGTGGATGAAGTAAGATCTATGGATAACGAACAATAACAATTGTCACATTAAAATAGTATGATAGTTAGATCAAATAAAAGTATCATATATAGCAGTATGACACTAACTAAAGTAATTGTATATAAACTAATATGACAACAAATGAATCTAGCCAAAGTATCAAATATAATCTGTACGATACCATCAACAATTGTCATATGTAAACAATATGATAAAAATAATTCAAATCAATGTATTTAAATTAATACAATACTAACAAAAATTACCATAAATAAAACAATATTGATAAAAAAACAAGCCAAAGTATCATATATAAACCGATACGATACCCATACAATTATTATATATAAAACAATATGATAAAATAAATCAAGTTAGAGTATCATGTACAAACCAATATGAAACTCATAACAATTATCATATATAAAACAATATAAAAATAAGTCAAGCCAGAGTATCACATATATCAATACGATACTCATAACAATTATCATATATAAAACAATATGATAAGAATAAAAAAAAGTCAAGCCAGAGTATCACATATAAACCAATACGATACTCACAACAATTATCATATGTAAAATAATATGATAAAAATAAAAATAAGTCAAGCCAGAGTGCCATATATAAACCAATACGATACCCGTAACAATTATCATATATAAAACAATATGATAAAAATAAATCAAGCTAGAGTATCATATATAAACCAATACGACACCCATAACATTTATCATATATAAAACAATATGATAAAAATAAATCAATATTATAAAAATGCAATAGGGTAATAATAAAGCAATAGGGGATTATGGGAAAATATAACCCGACTCAAAAAAATACCAAATAATCAGATGCTAGTATTGCAAAATTACAGTGGTAGAGCTCGAGCGTGTATCAAGACATCAACATCGTAATCTACTCATAACGCCATAACGCCATAACACACCTGGCGATCAACCCAGGATAACCAAGACGGTCTAAGGCGAAGGCCATAAGCTACCCGTTCACAACACTACACGTGGAACCCCCACGCCTCCATCCTTCATAGTGTGTGTCCCGTCGGTCGGGAATTCCAACCGAAAAGAAAATTAGCCCAATGTAGTAGACCGTTGACCAATGGTGGTAGTGGGCAAACAGTGTACCACCGATTAAGGTGGCAAGCCTCAATCAGGTCAGCCACAGCAGAGTTTTGGCACATTGGTAAAACAGAGTCCAATTTATCCCAACCCATGAATAAAAAAAAGGTTAAAAAAATATTATTTTATATAAATAATATCATGAAATTCAGTATTTCTTTGACGAGAATACAGTCATAGCTTGAATAAACATGCCAACATTTAATAAAGCAAAATGGCAATCGCAACTAGAAGATTGCCAAAAACAAAACAAAACCGATGCATAACCACCAATCTAATCACAAGTCATAAACAAGATCAAGCTTATCACATGTCCATTTAGAAAATATGGAAATTTAACACTTTGAACCAAGCACAATAGGTGCGATATAGAAAAAAAAAGGTACCATCTTAAGAATGGCATAAAAGCATGTTAACTCAAAGATGACCTGAAAGTACATCAATTAAAAAATGTCATATTCCTAATAGTAATTGCTCGAGTAACGCTCATGCGTCTCATACCACATGGCGTTACTTGAATATTTACTACAAGGCAGTAAATTCCACTTACTGAAAATACAAACAAACAAATATTTTATATGAGGATTCAATAGAGTAATTGGAAAAGTATTACCAAACGTCCTATATCGCTCGGTATTACTAAACTATCTCAAAAATCCCATCATATGGAATTTCTCATAAATCTTTATAAAAATCGAATTCAATTCAAACTATGTATATAATTGAGAAAATTTGGTCCACTATTTATAAAAGATTTAAATAATCAAAAGAAAAATAATTTACTTTAATAATGCCTTACAATTCTTTTTTTCATACCCATTATAAAAGATCTATAATGAAAACATTAACTACATAAGCTTTTAAAATATCCCCGAGCTTATTAAAAAAATCTTCCAAAGTCTGGGACTTATTTTCAAACGTTTAATTTATTTTCAAAGCCATTTTGACTTTCCAATATCAATAATTAAAACATATTATATCTTTTCACTCAAAAGATTTCCCATTTCTTAAAGTACGACCATAACTTTACTTTTTTCCCTTTTTAAAAAATACTTTCATAATTCAATTCTTATTTCAAAACCTCAAATGGAAGTAATTCCAAAGTTTACATATTTTCCAAAATCACATATTCCAATGTATCCTAAAATTTAGTCTAAAAATGTATTTTCCTCTTTCCTTTTTTTTCCTATAAAAAATATAAGATAAATAAACAAAGCATCCTTAAATTTTATGACACAAAGGATGTTTCCTTTTCAAAATACCAAGATACAAATAAGCCTAACTTTTCTTTAAACAATACAATGAAAAATTTCATTAATTTGTATATTCTTTTTTTACAAGCTTTCCAAAATCATTTAAGAACATCCCAAAATAAGAATAAATAAAAATAAAAGCCACAAAATTGTATGAAACTATCTAACAATCACAAATCAAAATGCATTCGGACAACATCTCCTTTGCATTTTGACCATTCAATATAAACAAACTCCATTATCCAAAGCAAAATCAATCCAACATCATAAATCATCAATTCATCTCAGCAATTCAATCAATAAATAGGATAATGTAACGTGCAAAGAATAGTAGATACATACGTATGTGTCAAGCTCACCGGCCTTCTATAATTCATAGTAAATTGTAAATATTTCATAAAATTCTAAAATTTTAGTATGTTGTTCCTAACTACTACACACATCTATTTTGAGAATTTCATACAAAAATATTATGTTTTGATATGGTAAACAAAAATAGTACAGCAAGCATTTATGGATTGAACACTTCTGTAAACGATCATTTTCACCCAACAAAATAAATTATTTTTCAACGAAATTTTTATAGAATATATGCGTATGAGTTAACAACAACATATAAAAAATTCAGAATTTTATCAATTATTTTCGAATTGATATGAATTTTTTACCAAAAGTCACTGCTGTTGTAAAATCTAGGCAAATATATCTTAATAAACAACCGATTTCATCCACCAAATCACAATATATTTCAGTGAAATTTTTGTAGAGTATGCGCCTTTATGTGAGCACAACATATCCAAAATTTAGCAATTTAGGATTTTTCCACAATTTCTTATGATTTTCAGATTAGTTGTTGTTTCAGCAATGTTTCAGCAATACAACAAACAAATCCTCATTTTCAAGTTTCAGCAAACCCAAATTGGTCTAATTAGTGATCAAAACTCTGATTTATAGTAAGAAAAATGAGAATTTTTACAAGAAGCAAAAAGGAGATAAATACCATTCATTCAAAATTAGAGGCTAATTTTTAAATTAAGAACGTAAATTATATATTACTCACCTTTTTTTTCAAATTAGCAATGTTTAAGTTCTATAATAGTTAGCCCTTCGATTGCTTCCCCTTTTTCCTTCTTTCAATTGTTTGGGAATTAGGAATCTTCTCTTTTAGTCATTGATTGCAGAGTTTGATTTTGTTTGGATGAGAGGAGTATGTTTTTAGGTTTCTGCTTTTACTTTTGAGAAGGTTTTGTATCTACCGTAACAGAATAAGGAGGAAGGGAGTAAGTGGGGTGAGCTTTGTACTTGAGGCTCTCTCTAGAATTTTCTTAGGAAATATCTTTATTTTCTTTTTTTCCTTCCTTTCTTTTTGTTTCCTTTTTTTAATCAAACATAATGACTACTCGATGTTAAGATATTTTCATTTTTCTATCTTATTAAATTTTCTTCTAGACTTTTCCTACATGATATTAAAAAATGAATTTTCTTCTTCTTCTTCTTCTTCTTCTTTCCTTTTGATGAAAATTCATATAAAACCATTCTTCTTCTTTTTTTGAGTATCACTTTAAAAAAAATTTCCTTTATGCTTAATATGTAAATTGACAAAAAGAACATTTCTCCCATTTAAACTTTTTGCACATAAAACACATTTTATCTCATATTATTTAACATCATTCTTTAATAAAAAATCATTCTTAATTTTAAACTTTACAAATTTTATTTAATAAAAATAGTTCATTTATTAAAATTAATTACATTACCATTAAAAGAGACATAATCTATAATGCCAAATAAAAGTAAATGAATTCGTTACTATTTGTTCTCTTCTAAACCACATTAATATTTTATTTTCATTTATTTGTCTCCTTATTATCATTCCAAAATATTTAAATATTCATTATTATTATTACCAAATTAATTATCAATTTTTTATTAATCGATTTCCAATTCTGTATCCCTAAAATATTGGTTGTTACAGACTTCCCCCCTTATAAAAATTGCGTCCTCGCAATTTCAACTTAAGGGCGACATCAGTAACTTAGATTACTTCCATTGTGCACTCTAATTTAATAAATAACACTTATAGTTAGTTTTTCTCTTACAAACACTTCCCGCCTTAGAAATTGTTGATAAAAAGAACCAAATAAACTTTAATACTATACAATGATCCAAGATTTAAACCTATGTTATGTATATCTGCTGTTATACTATGGAAGTGACACATGAACTATATTAATATGCATGTTGTTTCTACTATCTTGTGCTAACTTATATTCTAAAATTATTCTGTACCACTATAACCTTGCTCTGATAGCAACAATGTAACGCCCGACCCCTATTTCCATGCCAACCAAGAGCAATACAAAGTATTATTGTCAGAAAGCACGGAGAATGGGACTCGACCGGGCTAAATGTTGTACTCATTCCCATGAACTAACACTGGCACGAGAAATTTTATGATTTTTTTAAGTTACCATTCGTGCTCAGTCTCGGTTCAAAGCAATGGTACAAGATTAATTTTTTCCAGGTTACATGGTATAGAATATAATAGAACATACAGCTCAGCACAATAACAGCAGATACATTATACATATCATAATAGTAATGTCCATAATACATAATCCATAGTACATAATACCACACCCAAAATACATAATAACATACATACCATAATATATATACTAACTACTCCTATGTCCAAGCTGTAAAGTCCAAAACCCCAAAACGTGGAAAAGGATAAAAGTGCTGCTACAGTCCACGCAAACATATCCTGCTGATAAAATCCTTAGACTGACTCGAGGATAAAAAAATCACATGGGTCAAACTATTTCTAGTGTGGATGAAGTAAGATCTATGGATAACGAACAATAACAATTGTCACGTTAAAATAGTATGATAGTAAAGAATCAAGTCAAAGTGTCATATATAAAGGAGTATGACACAAACTAAAGTAATTATATATAAAATAATATGACAACAAATGAATCTAGCGAAAGTATCGAATAAAATCAGTATGATACCATCAAAAATTGTCATATATAAACAATATGATAAAAATAATTCAAATCAATGTATTTAAATTAATACAATACTAACAACAATTATTATATATAAATCAATACGATAAAAAAAACAAGCCAAAGTATCATATATAAACCAATACGATACCCATACAGTTATCATATATAAACAATATGATAAAAATAAATCAAGTTAGAGTATCATATATAAACCAATACGAAACTCATAACAATTATCATATATAAAACAATATAAAAATAAGTCAAGCCAGAGTTTCACATATAAATCAATACGATACTCATAATAATTATCATATATAAAACAATATGATAAAAATAAAAATAAGTCAAGCCAGAGTATCACATATAAACCAATACGATACTCATAACAATTATCAAACAATATGATAAAACTAAAAATAAGTCAAGCCAGAGTGTCATACATAAACCAATATGATACCCATAACAATTATCATATACTAAAACAATATGATAAAAATAAATCAAGCCAGAGTATCATATATAAACGAATACGATACCCATAACAATTATCATATATAAAACAATAAGATAAATATAAGTCAATATTATAAAAATGCAATAGGGTATTAATAAAGCAACATGGGTTTATGGGATAAATATAACTCGACTCAAAAAAAACAACAAATAATCAAACGCTAATATTGTAAAATTACAATGGTAGAGCTAGAGCGTGCATCGAGACATCAGCATCGTAATCTACTCACAACGCCATAACACACCTGGCGATCAACCCAGGATAATCAAGACGGTCTAAGGCGAAGGCCATAAGCTACCGTTCACAACACTACACGTGGGACCCACATGCCTCCATCCTTCATAGTGTGTGACCCGCCGGTCGGGAATTCCAACCGAAAAGAAAATTAGCCCAATGTAGCAGATCGTTGACCAATGGTGGTAGGTGGGCAAACAGTGCACCACCGATTAAGGTGGCGAGCCTCAATCAGGTCGGCCAAGGCGGAGTTTGGGCACATTGGTAAAACAGAGTTCAATTTATCCCAACCCATGAATAAAAAAAGGGTTTAAAAAATATTATTTTATATAGATAATGTCATGAAATTCAGTATTGCTTTGACGAGAATACAGTCATGGCTTGAATAAATATGCCAACATTTAATAAAGCAAAACAGCAGCCACAACTAGAAAATTGCCAAAAACAAAACAAAACTGATGCACATCCACCAATCTAATCACAAGTCATAAACAAGATCAAGCTTGTCACAGGCCCATTTAGAAAATACGGCGATTTAACACCTTAAATCAAGCACAACGATCGCGATATAGAAAAAAAGGTACCTTCTTAAGAATGGCATAAAAGCATGTCAACTCAAAGATGACCTGACAATACATCAATTCAAAAATGTCATATATTTGCATATAGTAATTGCTCGAGTAACGCTCATGCTCTCATACCACATGGCGTTACTTGAATATTTACTACAAGGTAGTAAATTTTTGGAACTGGTACTTTATATACAACAAATCATTGGGACAACATATCCCATGTCAAATAAACGTTCGAAAGCAAGTTTCGAACTTGTGACATCCTGCACCAAAGCCGAATCAATTAACCACTTGGACAAGGTAGTAAATTGCACTTATTGAAAATACAAACAAACAAATATTTCATACGCGTAATTAGAAAAGTATTTCCGAACATCCCATACCTCTTGGTAGTACTAAACTATGTCGAAATTCCCATCATATGGAATTTCTCATAAATCTTTATAAAAATCGAATTCAATTCAAACTATGTATATAATTGAGAAAAATTATTCCACTATTTATAAAAGATTTAAATAATCAAAAGAAAAATAATTTACTTTAATAATGCCTTACAGTTCTTTTTTTCATACCCATTATAAAAGATCTATAATGGAAACATTAACTACGTAAGCTTTTAAAATATCTCGAAGCTTATTACAAAATCTTACAAAGTCTAGGACTTATTTTCAAACGTTTAATTTATTTTCAAAGCCATTTTGACTTTCCAATATCAATAATTAAAACATATTATATCTTTTCACTCAAAAGATTTCCTATTTCTTAAACTGCAACCTTAACTTTACTTTTTTCCCATTTAAAAAAAATACTTTCATAATTCAATTCTTCAAAACCTCAAATGTACATATTTGCCAAAATCATACATTCTAATATATCCTAAAATTTAGTCTAAAAATGTATTTTCCTCTTTCCTTTTTTTCCTATAAAAAAATATAAGATAAATAAAGCATCGTTAAATTTTATGACACAAAGGATGTTTCCTTTTCAAAATACCAAGGTACAAATAAATCGAACTTTTCTTTAAACAATATAATGAAAAATTTCACTAACTTGTATATTCTTTTTTTTACAAGCTTTCCAAAATCATTTAAGAACATCCCAAAATAAGAATAAATAAAAATAAAAGCCTCAAAATTATATGAAATTATCTAACAATCACAAATCAAAATGCTTTCGGACAACATCTCCTTTGCATTTTGACCATTAATTATAAATAAACTCCATTATCCAAAGCAAAATTAATCCAACATAATAAATCATCAATTCATCTCAGCAATTCAATCAATAAAAAGGATAATGTCACGTGCAAAGAATAGTAGATATACACGTATGTGTCAAACTCACCGCCCGTCTATAATTCATAGTAAATTTTTAATATTTCATAAAATTCAAAATTTTTAGTATGTTGTTCCTAACTAATATACACATCTATTTTGAGAATTTCATACAAGTATATTATGTGTCGATAGGGTAAACAAAAATAGTACAGCGGGTGTTTATGGATTGACTTTAAAGTAAAAATCTACTGTTAAACACTTCTGTAAACGATCATTTTCGCCCAATCAAAATAAATTATTTTTCAACGAAATTTTTGTATAATATGTGCGTATGAGTTAACAACAACATATAAAAATTTCAGAATTTATCAATTATTTTCGAATTGATATGAATTTTTTACCAAAAGTCACTGCTACTGTAAAATCTAGGCAAATATATCTTAATTAACAACCGATTTCATCCACAAAATCACAGTATTTTTCAGTACAATTTTTGTAAAGTATGCGCCTTTATGTGAAGAATAACATATCCAAAATTTAGCAATTTAGGATTTTTTTCACAATTTCTTATGATTTTCAGATTAGTTGTTGTTTCAGCAATACAACAAACAAATCCTCATTTTCAAGTTTCAACAAACCCAAATCGGTCTAACTAGTGATCAAAACTCAGATTTACAGTCAAAAAAATGAGAATTTTACAAGAAGCAAAAAGGAGATAAATACCATTCACTCAAAATTAGAGGCTAATTTTTAAATTAAGAACATAAATTCCATATTACTCACCTTTAACTCCAAATTAGCAATGTTTAAGTTCTATAATAGCTAGCCCTTCGATTGCTTCCCCTTTTTCCTTCTTTCAATTGTTTGGTAATTAGGTATCTTCTCTTTTAGTCATTGATTGTAGAGATTGATTTTGTTACGATGAGAGGAGTATGTTTTCAGGTTTCTGTTTTTACTTTTTAGAAGGTTTTGTATCTACCGCAACAGAATAAGGAGGAAGGGAGTAAGTGGGATGAGCTTTGTATTTGAGGCTCTCTCTAGAATTTTTTTAGGAAATATCTTTATTTCCTTTTTGTCTTCCTTTCTTTTGTTTCCTTTTTTCAAATCAAACATAATGACTACACTTTGTTAAGATATTTTCATTTTCCTATCTTAGTAAATTTTCTTCTAGACTTTTCCTACATGATATTAAAAAATGATTTTTTCTTCTTCTTCTTCTTTCCTTTTGATGAAAATTTATATAAAACCCTTTTTTTAAGTACCACTGTAAAAAAACATTCCTTTATGCTTAATATGTAAATCGACAAAAAGAACATTTTTCCCATTTAAACTTTTTACACATAAAACACATTTTATCTCATATTATTTAACATCATTCTTTAATAAAAAAAATCATTCTTAATTTTAAACTTTTCAACATTTTATTTTAATAATAAAAATATTTCATTTATTAAAATAGATTACATTACCTTTGAAAGAGACATAATCTATAATGCCAAATAAAAGTAAATGAATTCGTTACTATTTGTTTTCCTCTAAACCACATTAATATTTTATTTTCATTTATTTGTCTTCTTATTCTCATTCCAAAATATTTAAATATTCATTATTATTATTATTAACAAATTAAATACCAATTTTTTTATTAATCGATTTTCAATTCAGTATCCCTAAAATATTGGGTTTTTACACAAATTATCTTCGTTCTCTTTATTATTTAGATCTGTAAATTTTTATCACAAATTTACACATGTATGCCTTGTTCAAGTCTCTTCTATTTTATTTTGAAAACTTATGAAATTGAAAATTATCATTGGATGAGATTTAATGTACACAATGACATAACATTCACTTATTCAATTGCTAATGAATTACATATATGTTAAGCTGTCTACCATTCCTTGAAATTGATCTTATTCATATGTTAAATTCATATATACAATTGTTTCAATCTTTGTTTTTTAAAAGGAGAAGCTTTGATTTAAGATTATTGAATGGACTTTAGTTCAAATCACAATTCTTTTTTGTTTTCTATATTTAAAGTTTCATGTAAAATTAAAAGTATTGTTTCATTCCTTAATTTACAGTTTAATGAAAACTGTTAACTTTAAAACCATAAATCTTTTATAGAAATGTATACATAAAATATCATATACTACAATGCTTGTAAGTGTATGTTGTTGAGATCTAAATTATTGAATTATAATTATCACATATATATAATATTATATTTAATTCAAACTTGTACAAAGTTTATGAGCAATAATGTAACATTTTTGTTTTTAAACCTTTCTAAATTGAAATCATGTCTATTAATGTTAATTTGGACTTCAAATTATTTAAAACAACTGATAGTTTTTCACTTTATATGTATGCATGTATATATCTACAATTATTATTAATGTCGCATGTATTTCACTAATAAAATTTAGATAACATAGGCATGTGTACATTTGATTGATAAGTAGTAAATGTTATTTAATATATTAATTGTTATAATTAAATAGGGCACAAAACGAATGGTTTCCTTTCTTTTGTATTCTACCATATCTTCACTCTATTAATTGAAAAGGGTAAGAAAGGGAAAGAAATGAAATGTTTTCCTTATTCTATAATCTGCATTATCTTCTCTTTATTAATTAAGTAGAGTAAGAGAGAGAAACAAATGGTCCCTTTCTCTTAATTCATTTGTACATATTTTATTTATACACCACTTGTATACTACACATACACTTCACACAAATGAATGTATTTGGCACATTCTTTATAGTACCTATAAGTTGAAATTAAATTTAAAATTCCTTTTTGCCAAATAAAATAAAATATTGATTTTATTTAAAAGAAACTTAAAAAAGTTCTAAGTATATTTTGATTTCATAGGCTGTAACAACCCGCATATTTATCAATTTTATATTTAAATATTTTATTTAAATATTTTATCGTTCGTCGGATTTTGGTCCGAAAACCTACTTTTTGCAAGCAGTCGAATTGGGACTCGAGACCACCTCCATTGAGTTCAAAATGCCGTTTGCGACCTTTTTGAGTATAAGCTTCGATATGTTTGGAGAAAGTTGATTTTTGCTACTTTTTCCCGCTTAGGGCTTTGGTTGGGCTGAGCCAATTAGTCACTTAACTCAGTTCCAACACTCTCCTCTTCATTCACTTCTCTTCTATTTACCTAACACTCAAGCTCAAGCAAAAATGGAGGAAGAGAATGGGAAATAGAAATTCCTAAGCCCTAGCTTGCTTTGCAAATCCATCTCCTTGCTCCAAAGTTCTTGAGAACCCATTGGTAAGCTTCCTCTTCTTCTTCTCCAACTCATTCTCTCTTTGAATTTCAGAAATTTCCTAAACCTAACTTAGGAAATGTTCTTCTTTTTAGCTTAGATTCAAGCTTCCAGAGTTGGATTTGAAGAGTGGTTGATTCCCCTTTGCTTTCAAGCTTCATCTTCATAAATTTTAGTGCAAAGGTGAGATTTTTATCTCACATCTATGACTATAATTGTCTTTGGTTGTTAGGTTTGAATTCCTAACACTTCTTCATGAGAATTTGCTCTTGATTTGGATTGGTTTTGTGAATATTCCAATTTTTTGGTTTTTAAGTCAAATTTGTGTGAAATCCTTTTATGGATGTTTGATCATGCTTTTGGTGATGCATCGAGGAGCATATAGGGCCGGGTTGCCGATTGGCATAAACCCTTAGAGCCAATGTTCGTCCGGTTGCATTTTGGAAGAATTTGCTCTTCATTTGAATAGGCTGAAAAACAGCCCAGGCATGATTCAGTCGACTGAAAACTCTGTTCAGTCGACTGAACCTGAAACCCGAGAGTTTCCAGGCATGATTCAGTCGACTGAAAAACTCTGCACAGTCGACTGAACCTGGAAACAGAAAGTTTCCTGAACCTGGAAAATTTCCAGGCACAGGGTCAGTCGACTGAAAACTCTGTTCAGTCGACTGAACCTGCTGTTTTAGTCCAATTTGCCTTTTTGGATTGAATTTCCAATTTAAATCGATTCGTGATGATCCTATTTATTGTCATCATTTATTATCATCTTTGATGACTTATTTTCTTTGGGAATTTTAGATATATCCACTTCGATGGATCTTTTATCGATTTCATTGGATTTTTATTCACATCTTCGAATGTGATCTTTGTGATTGATTGTTTCTACAATCCCCCTTGTGCTTTGTCACTTTAAAAATATAAAGGTTTTCTATACTAGTAGTAAATATCAAAACTCTTTCCTCAAACGATTTCAATACTATTTTAATACCAAATTCGTTAATAAAACCGTTTTCCAATCTATTAGTATATACAAACCTTTACCTCACTCGTATGAGAAATCTAATTAAACGACTTAGTAAAACGAGTGGTATGAAACGCTTGCGTTTACTTCGTCGGTTAATTCTTGGACTTGTTCGATTGAATCTCTTGTGACAATTTTCTAGTGGAGATCTACAATTTGTTCGTAAATATTTAAGTTATGCTAGTGGTTATGGGACATGAAGCTAAGCTCATATATTTACTAGCTTAGTGTAATCGACACTTCTCTTTGATCATGACGATCATTTTAGGTTTTAGACTAGCATCGTGCTATGTCTTTGTGATTTGGTTCATCGGACGTCCCGCTGTACGACGTCGTTGTTCCCTTTGATTGTGGTTTGGTTCATTGGATGTCCCGCTGTATGACGTCGTTGACCCTTTCCTTGTGATTTCTGGATCTCGTGTGTTGAATTCTGGAATTTATGTTTCACCAACTTTTACGATGGGCATTGATATATATGTCAATTATTGTGGCTTGGTGAATGAAATTAGGAGTATGACATCCCTTTTTATCTTGAGTAGATTATTGTGATATTGATTAACCTCTTGTTGATTTTCAATTACTTATTTATCACAGCTTGGCATTGTGATTATTATATGTTTATGTCATATCTCTTATTATACATCACTTCATCTGATATTTATATCTAGACTGATCCGTTTATTATTTTCTTCTTAAATAATACTCGGGTCAGACCGGGATGTTACAGGTGCTTCTGCTTGACTCCTTATCGGACTATCATTTGATCTTTTGGCTAACTACTTTAGTTTAGTAGTTTTGTTGTATACATTTGAGATACAGACTCTATGATGTATACTTATTCTTTTGTCTTGCACTTGTACCTATTCCTTTGTATTATTGTGGATCCTTTTGACCACTACTCTGATGTACACTTTCATGTGTAATATTCATATCTATTTCCGCCTTTGTGATATGAATTGTCTGTGACTGATTTATGTTATGTTTATTTCTATATTTGTTTCCGAAGGATTTATATAGCCACCGTGTAGTAGTTTGAGTTTGTGTCGGTATGTCGGATTTCCTCTTGAAAAGAAACGCATGTCATATTATCTGACATACCGATGCTCGCGCAAAGAAATTACACGGATGGTCGCTCCTCAACAGCCTTATTCTCCGTGCTAGTTGACAGCATTACACTGTAGTGTTCTTGGCTAGCGTGGGTATAGAGGTGGGGCGTCACAGCTTGGTATCAGAGCCAAACTTCGGAACAATATGGAATATTATAACAAGGATCATCGTCCTAAGTCTTTCTTTGGAGTCGTGCTTTAGGATTTAATTCGAGTCTTCGTACCGATTCATCCTATTTTCTTTATGATTCCTTGATTTATCAATAAAGTTTGATTGAAATTTATTCTGAGAATAACTTTTTCCTCTTCTTTCTTTCTTTCTTAAAGAAGAGAAATGGTTAGACCTGGCCGTCCCAGCGTCGGTCAATCTAGTGCTACTCCCCAGGATGGAGTTTTTATGTCTGCCCAGCAGCTTTTAGATCTTGTCAAGAACGCTCAAGCAGCCGGAACCAATCCAGAGCCTACTCATCCTAGATCCGGTTTTGCACGCTTGTGCAGAGACTACGCCGATTTGGGTGGAAGGCCATTCAGGGGATCCGAGAGTGTTATAGAAATTCAAGCTTGGCTCAAATCATGCGATCGCATCTTTTCTCGCATGAACCTTATTGATCTACATCGAGTCCAAGTGGCTTCTAGCATGCTCCAAGAAAGAGTGTTAGATTGGTATGAGCTCCTAATTTATGAAATCGTTGAAGCGGATCTCACTTGGGAGCGATTCCGGGAAAGATTCGAATCGAAATTTGTGCCGGAGGCTGAAAAAGTAACCTTAGCCCGGCGTTTCATAGACCTTGTTCAAGGCGAATCTTCTGTGACAGACTATGTCGCATCCTTCGAATCTCTGTCTAAATACGGGGTTGAGTACATTAATACCCCATTGAAGAAAAATCAGAGATTTGTCTATGGCTTGAATAAGAATCTTAAGAAGCCATTACTCCTGAAACTTGAGGTTTCATTTGATCAGCTTATTGATATCGCTCTTCGTCTTGAAGAGGCCGATAATGAAGGTGATGTTGAAGTTGTGCGTGCCCAACAGAACTTCGACAATAACTTGAAGAGGCCTATCAAATTCAAAGGCCCAGATTCTAATAAGAAAGGAAAGCAACAAACTCTGGTAGCAAATGTTCCTACCTCTAGTCGTGGACGATGCTACAATTGTGGTTCCACAGACCACCAAGTAAAGGAGTGCTCGAAACCCCTCTTTTGCCGCTATTGCAAAGGTTCGGGTCATCTTTTATCTTCGTGTCCTAAGCTTCCAAGCAAGTGAGAAGGAAGGCTGCAACTTTTGGTCAAGGTATTTTCATTCAATCCTCGATGGCATTGTTTTAATTCGTGAACTTTCTATTTGAGTTCTTTTTGATATGGGTTTCATCTCATTATTTTTATATCAAAAGAACTTGTTGATTCTTTTCTTTGAATATTTTGGGCTTATTGACTTCATTGAGAATTGCGAATCCGGATGGTAGATCCGCAACACTCAATTTGCTTTTATTTAGATGTCGAGATTGTTTTATGTGACTTTTCTTTCCGAGCCGATATTTTTGCTTTGGCTTCGGAATTGACCTTTCTGTAAGGATTGGCTTAATCATTGTGAAGCCCATATCCTATTTTTCCGAGTGGATTATTCATCTTCGACATTTTCAATCTGTTAAGCAGATTTCTATTTTTCTTTGTGATTTTGATTCCATCTTGATCGCATCATTTTATTCTTTAAAGTCCTTATGGTGAGGAAAGTGTTATTTCTCTCATCTAAATAGTTTGAGAATTTTCCGGTATATTTGACTTGTCCTAGGATTATGACCTAAGTAATCTTTTGTTTGGTGCTAAGGTCTTTTTAGTTCGACTTTACCACCGTTTTCATTTGCTACAAGTTGCAGAAGTTAGCATTTCACTTATCGCATTCCGCACTCGTTATGATTCTTACGAATGACTTATTATGTCATTCAATTTGTCCAGCTTATTTCATCCATTTTATAAATCGAATATTCTATGAATATTTTGATGAGACCATTCTTGTATTTATTGATTTTGGATGAAAATAGTAATTTAAAATTTTGCAAATCTTTTTCATAAGATTTATTTATAAGTAAAACTGGATTTTTGTTCTTGAAACGAACAAAGAATATTCTTAAAACTTTTTAAGAGATTTATTTATCCTATAAAAGATGATTTTGTGATTGTATTGCCCGTTGAGTGCTTTAAGAATTTTGGTCGATGCGCTTGATCAACGTTATTGATAGGAATTTCCTAAACGCTTTGATGTGACAATCAGACACGATATATTGACTTGTAAAAAATTAAATTTTTGTAGAAAGATTATTACATAAAAGTAAAAATGTAATTTTGAAAGTTTTAACTTTTCAGGAAAGAAGATTATTTAAAAGAAATTCTTTCTTTTCGATACTCCTATTCTTGTGATTCCTGAAGGGGAACCAAGACTTTGCTATTTGTACCTATTGGTTTGGAATGCCATTCTCTTGCAAAGGAGAACATGCTATCACTTGTGCTTCGAAATCACTATAGCTTATCGAGACTAGATATGCCACTCATGATCTAGTGTTCGCGGCTATTGTTTTTACTTTTGGAATTTGGCATCATCATATTTGGATGAGAAATTTGTTCTCTATCTCGATCATAAATCTTTGGAATATTTATGTTCTCTTAAGGAACTTCATGTTGACTCGAGTTTCTTGCATCTTATGATCTTGATATTCTTTTATTCCCGAGAAGGGAAATCGTGTTGCCAATGCGCTTTGTCGTAAGCAACAAGTGCTTGATTCTTTAATGTTGTCTGAATGGAATTATTTTTCTATCAAGTTCATCGGACGTTTTGGTATACTTCGTTTTATTGAGCTTTATCTCATTCCTTTTAAGGACTAGCGTCCGATGTCCTTTTATTGTGTTCGGTTCATCGGATGTACCGTTTGTACTACATCGATGTCTTTGCTTTTGATTCATCGGATGTACCGTTTGTACTACATCGATGCCTTTGCTTTTGATTCATCGGATGTACCGTTAGTACTACATCGATGCCTTTGCTTTTGATTCATTGGATGTACCGTTTGTACTACATCGATGTCTTTGCTTTTGATTCATCGGATGTACCGTTTGTACTACATCGATGTCTTTCCTTTTGATTCATCGGATGTACCGTTTGTACTACATTGATGTCTTTGCTTTTGATTCATCGGATGTACCGTTTGTACTACATCGATGTCTTTGCTTTTGATTCATCGGATGTACCGTTTGTACTACATCGATGCCTTTTCTTTTGATTCATCGGATGTACCGTTTGTACTACATCGATGTCTTTGCTTTTGATTCATCGGATGTACCGTTTGTACTACATCGTTGTCTTTGCTTTTGATTCATCGGATGTACCGTTTGTACTACATCGATGTCTTTGCTTTTGATTCATCGGATGTACCGTTTGTACTACATCGATGTCTTTGCTATTTGATTCATCGGATGTACCGTTTGTACTACATCGATGTCTTTGCTTTTGATTCATCGGATGTACCGTTGTACTACATCGATGTCTTTGCTATTTGATTCATCGGATGTACCGTTTGTACTACATCGATGCCTTTGCTTTTGATTCATCGGATGTACCGTTTGTACTACATCGATGTCTTTGCTTTTGATTCATCGGATGTACCGTTTGTACTACATCGTTGTCTTTGCTTTTGATTCATCGGATGTACCGTTTGTACTACATCGATGTCTTTGCTTTTGATTCATCGGATGTACCGTTTGTACTACATCGATGTCTTTGCTTTTGATTCATCGGATGTACCGTTTGTACTACATCGATGTCTTTGCTATTTGATTCATCGGATGTACCGTTTGTACTACATCGATGTCTTTGCTTTTGATTCATCGGATGTACCGTTGTACTACATCGATGTCTTTGCTTTTGATTCATAGGATGTACCGTTTGTACTACATCGATGTCTTTGCTTTTGATTCATCGGATGTACCGTTTGTACTACATCGATGTCTTTGCTTTTGATTCATCGGATGTACCGTTTGTACTACATCGATGTCTTTGCTTTTGATTCATCGGATGTACCGTTTGTACTACATCGATGTCTTTGCTTTTGATTCATCGGATGTACCGTTTGTACTACATCGATGTCTTTGCTTTTGATTCATCGGATGTACCGTTTGTACTACATCGATGTCTTTGCTATTTGATTCATCGGATGTACCGTTGTATTACATCGATGTCTTTGCTATTTGATTCATCGGATGTACCGTTTGTACTACATCGATGTTTTTGCTATTTGATTCATCTGATGTACCATTTGTACTACATTGATGTCTTTGCTTGGGTTCATTGGGCGTACCGTTTTTGTACTACGCTGATGTCCCAAATTGTTTGAGTTTCTAGTTTTTCGGGCGTACCGTTTTGGTACTACGCCGTTGCACCGGCTCAATTTTCTACTAATCTTGACGTTCCCTACGTCTTTTATCTACGGGAATGCCTTAGGGATTCCGGTTTTTATTCTTGAGCGCGGTGTTATTGTGGAAATTGAAGTTTCACCAGATTTCTTGCTAACTCTTTTGTGCACTTTAGGGTGAACTTCCTATTTCAAATTTTCGTTTGTGTTAATATGCTTCTATGGTTGTTACTTCATATATTTCCTTCTTACTTATTGCGAGGACGCAATTTCTTTAAGGAGGGGAGTCTGTAACAACCCGCATATTTATCGATTTTATATTTAAATATTTTACTTAAATATTTTATCGTTCGTCCGATTTTGGTCCGGAAACCTACTTTTTGCAAACAGTTGAATTGGGACTCGAGACCACCTCCATTGAGTTCAAAATGTCGTTTGCGACCTTTTTGAGTATAAGCTTCGATATGTTTGGAGAAAGTTGATTTTTGCTACTTTTTCCCGCTTAGGGCTTTGGTTGGGCTGAGCCAATTAGTCACTTAACTCAGTTCCAACACTCTCCTCTTCATTCACTTCTCTTCTATTTACCTAACACTCAAGCTCAAGCAAAAATGGAGGAAGAGAATGGGAAATAGAAATTCCTAAGCCCTAGCTTGCTTTGCAAATCCATCTCCTTGCTCCAAAGTTCTTGAGAACCCATTGGTAAGCTTCCTCTTCTTCTTCTCCAACTCATTATCTCTTTGAATTTCATAAATTTCCTAAACCTAACTTAGGAAATGTTCTTCTTTTTAGCTTAGATTCAAGCTTCTAGAGTTAGATTTGAAGAGTGGTTGATTCCCCTTTGCTTTCAAGCTTCATCTTCATAAATTTTAGTGCAAAGGTGAGATTTTTATCTCACATCTATGACTATAATTATCTTTGGTTGTTAGGTTTGAATTCCTAACACTTCTTCATGAGAATTTGCTCTTGATTTGGATTGGTTTTGTGAATATTCAAATTTTTGGGTTTTTAAGTCAAATTTGTGTGAAATCCTTTTATGGATGTTTGATCATGCTTTTGGTGATGCATCGAGGAGCATATAGGGCCGGGTTGCCGATTGGCATAAACCCTTAGAGCCAATGTTCGTCCGGTTGCATTTTGGAAGAATTTGCTCTTCATTTGAATAGGCTGAAAAATAGCCCAGGCATGATTCAGTCGACTGAAAACTCTGTTCAGTCGACTGAACCTGAAACCCGAGAGTTTCCAGGCATGATTCAGTCGACTGAAAAACTTTGCACAGTCGACTGAACCTGGAAACAGAAAGTTTCCTGAACCTGGAAAATTTCCAGGCACAGGGTCAGTCGACTGAAAACTCTGTTCAGTCGACTGAACCTGCTGTTTTAGTCCAATTTGCCTTTTTGGATTGAATTTCCAATTTAAATCGATTCGTGATGATCCTATTTATTGTCATCATTTATTATCATCTTTGATGACTTATTTTCTTTGGGAATTTTAGATATATCCACTTCGATGGATCCTTTATCGATTTCATTGGATTTTTATTCACATCTTCGAATGTGATCTTTGTGATTGATTGTTTCTACAATCCCCCTTGTGCTTTGTCACTTTAAAAATATAAAGGTTTTCTATACTAGTAGTAAATATCAAAACTCTTTCCTCAAACGATTTCAATACTATTTTAATACCAAATTCGTTAATAAAACCGTTTTCCAATCTATTAGTATATACAAACCTTTACCTCACTCGTATGAGAAATTTAATTAAACGACTTAGTAAAACGAGTGGTATGAAACGCTTGCGTTTACTTCGTCGGTTAATTCTTGGACTTGTTCGATTGAATCTCTTGTGACAATTTTCTAGTGGAGATCTACAATTTGTCCGTAAATATTTAAGTTAAGCTAGTGGTTATGGGACATGAAGCTAAGCTCATATATTTACTAGCTTAGTGTAATCGACACTTCTCTTTGATCATGACGATCATTTTAGGTTTTAGACTAGCATCGTGCTATGTCTTTGTGATTTGGTTCATCGGACGTCCCGCTGTACGACGTCGTTGTTCCCTTTGATTGTGGTTTGGTTCATCGGATGTCCCGCTGTACGACGTCGTTGACCCTTTCCTTGTGATTTCTGGATCTCGTGTGTTGAATTCTGGAATTTATGTTTCACCAACTTTTACGATGGGCATTGATATATATGTCAATTATTGTGGCTTGGTGAATGAAATTAGGAGTATGACATCCCTTTTTATCTTGAGTAGATTATTGTGATATTGATTAATCTCTTGTTGATTTTCAATTACTTATTTATCACAGCTTGGCATTGTGATTATTATATGTTTATGTCATATCTCTTATTATACATCACTTCATCTGATATTTATAGCTAGACTAATCCGTTTATTATTTTCTTCTTAAATAATACTCGGGTCAGACCGGGATGTTACAGGTGCTTCTGCTTGACTCCTTATCGGACTATCATCTGATCTTTTGGCTAACTACTTTAGTTTAGTAGTTTTGTTGTATACATTTGAGATACAGACTCTATGATGTATACTTATTCTTTTGTCTTGCACTTGTACCTATTCCTTTGTATTATTGTGGATCCTTTTGACCACTACTCTGATGTACACTTTCATGTGTAATATTCATATCTATTTCCGCCTTTGTGATATGAATTGTCTGTGACTGATTTATGTTATGTTTATTTCTATATTTGTTTCCGAAGGATTTATATAGCCACCGTGTAGTAGCTTTGAGTTTGTGTCGGTATGTCGGATTTCCTCTTGAAAAGAAACGCATATCATATTATTTGACATACCGATGCTCGCGCAAAGAAATTACACGGATGGTCGCTCCTCAACAGCCTTATTCTCCGTGCTAGTTGACAGCATTACACTGTAGTGTTCTTGGCTAGCGTGGGTATAGAGGTGGGGCGTCACATAGGCCCACTAAATATCCAAAATGGTAAAAATTTTCAAATATATCTATTTCTTCTACTACAGGCTGGCCTGTACTAACAATGTTATTAGAGCTCAATAGCCTATGCAGTCTAAATTAGTCATGTTAGGACTAACTTATTTAGCTTGCGCACTTTGTACGATGTCTAGAAAAGTAATGTCTAGGATTGGAATTGGGTAATCAAGTACTTTGTCCTACCTAGTTACCAATCTGGCCTGAAAGGTAAAGTGAGTCCAAAGGTTTCCCCTAATAGAAAAGGCCCAATTTGTAATACGCCTTGGGGATAATTTTCAAAATAGTTTTGAAAATTAAGACAAGATTTTGAGTTTAAAATTTAAATTTAAAATAAAAACATGTTTATTATAAAAGGTTATAATATAACATAATTTTTCAAAATGTTTGAAAATACAACAAAAAGTTCAAAATGTTTGAAATTATTTAAATATTGATTTTGAAATTTATTAATAAAATTAATAAAATAAATTAATTAAACAAGTTAATTGATTAATATTTATATGCATGTGTTATATATGTTGATATATGTTATGTTATTTTAAAGTTTTAAGATAACATAAGTATACATGTCTGTATATATGATAAACTTTTCAAATTAATATAATTAAATTAAAATTGTGTAATTAAATAAATTAATTAAAGGTTAATTAGTTAAATAAAAATATACATATATAAGATATATGTGTTATACTATATAGGTTATAGTAGATATGTCTAATATAAAAGTTGTATTGGAATACTAATATAAAATTAATTAAGTAGTTAATTAATTAAAATTAATTAAATAGTTAATTGGTGAAAATTAATTAAATAAGATTTAATTAAGAAAATATTGGTAACGTCCCGCCTTTTCGCACGCTTTAAATCGACACATGTGCCAATTCAAACCATACGGAAGGACGGATTGTTATGGGGTAAATAAGAAAAACAAGAAAGAAATAAAACAAAATAGAATCTCACAGTGGAAAGATAAAATATAATAATCAAACATACAGTTCATGAAGCTGTTTACAAAATATTTAATTTTACTTATACAATATATATCAGATTTGCACATACCAACGAATAGATCGATGCAGCGGAATACAGTGTGTAGTGGGATATAATAATAGATAATAGTAATACAAATCTTCGTCTTCATCCTCCAGAATAAATTCTTCAAATCCTGAAATGCTCGGACTGACCCAAGCGAATTGAAAAAACAAAACACTCGAGTCAGAACTAAAATATCTTATGTGAGTTAAATTAACATAAATAAATATGAGTGCAGTAACTCAACAGATGCTCAGGATTCACATCTCCTAAGGATCCGTTAAACTATTTACTATGTAGTAATATTTCGCTATTATAATAATGTCTATAGTAAAATAAACTTACTTTTAAATAGCGTTAAGGAGTTACCCAATCTCCTCCTTAACACAATAATAGTCCCAGTAGTCCATCCAATATCAAAGTCCTTCCTGATCGGGAAGCCACCAAAGGATACCACATGGGCTACGGGAGAAAACCAAACTCGTAAAAGGCACGATAGGGTAGGTCACACGGCACAAATAGGCAATGCTAGGGTAGATATACCAATTACGCTTCCAGGTCGGTGGTAACGCGTAGCCGCAGCTACCGCCCACCTCGAGCCACACCCCCAAATAAAAAAATCAAAAGTGGCCATCGAATCAATCCAAAAGTCAAAGTATAATATCGAAGGGATGTGTCCGATCAAAGGTGCTACCTCAATTAACCCGTCGATTGCCCCTGTTTTAGCCACCTTATGCCAACTCATGAGAGTTGGGTCCACGTATTTACCTCAAAGGAAACGCCGCCGCCATCCTACTTCATTCTGGAATCTCCACCGCGTACACGGTTGTTAAAGTGGTTTTCGAAGCTGGCAGAGAGTGTGACAACTTCCGATCCCGGTCTCTTCAACGACCAATCGTTATTATAACACCGCAGTCAATTTAAAATATTTATACTTTAAAACCAGAATATAATATCCATTTCAAAACCATATAAATACGATATCATTTCTATTTTTTTTAAAACCCCAAATCATTATGATATCATTTTTTTTATATCTCTTTTTCCAAAACATAATACTTCCAAATATATATACCTTAAACCCCATAGGTTTGAAACCAATTTTCTAATACTTAAATGGTTTAAATTTTATCCACTTTATATAATAAAATAGCTTTGAAATTTCATAAATAAATTCCAAATATAGGTTTAATTTCCCAAATAAACCATTTCAATTTCCATATATTTCAAAGCTTAAATTTATTCTTTGATAATCTCATATACATCAATTCCAACTACTATTATTTAGATTTGAAACGTTGCTAAATAAATCAAATATCGTTTTAGTAAAAAATTTAGACTTCAAATAACTGGATACTCTTCCAATTAAATTAACTTGATAATATTCAATTTAATAAATTTGATAATCATTTAAATCCTCTAAATAAAAATCAAGTTATAAAAGAATACCTTTTAAATCTAAAATTTATTTACATTCCAAATCCAATTTATTCAAGAACAATTCTTAAATAATTCAATTCAACCCAATTTCATATTTATCTTCCAACTTTAATTTTTTTGAGTCATTATAAATTCTATATATATAATACCTTAAATAGGTACTTACCCATATAATATAAATCATCAAACTCCATTATTAAACTCATTTTTATTAAACAATTTTATACATAGCTTAAATCAAAGGCTTTAACTATATATATATATATATATATATATATATATATAAAATATTTATATAACATCAAAATTTGTATTTAATAAACCGTATATTCCTTTCCAAAACCATAGAAAATCACTTCAAAATATTTCTATATATAGACCGCGGGTGCCTGTATATAATTTTCTATCCTATGGTCAAGTGATACAGATATTTATCATTTCAATCTGCAATTTAAAAATAAAAATTACGGTTATATATTCATTTCAAACCGCAATCCCGAATGAGATGAAAATGCATAATAACTTGCAGTTTATAACAATATAAAATACAGCATCCATTCATCCAATATCAACCATCAACCATTTACCGCAATCATCATCAAATTCAACAATATCATCAATATAAAACGGAAAATAAACAACAGGTATTAAATAGCAGTTTAATTCAATAATAAATTTAATAACTGTTTAACTGGCAGTTCATATGCAATGAAAAATTTATTAACAATTTTAATTGGCAGTTTATATGCAATGAATAGTTAATTAACAATTTTAACTGGAAGTTTAAATGCAATGAATAAATTAAATAGCAATTTAATTTAAATAAATGAAATTAACTGAGATGATAATTAAAAATATGCCAAACAACCATAAATAAATTTTAAAACATATCATATATCAATTTAACAAACATAATTTTTTTTAGAAGTTATGAGTGGGTTAAAACACTCACCTTTTGAATTTAAATTGAATTTAAATCCAATTTAAACCCAAGAATGCGACAGTCTCCAAATTCATCCAAACTAGTGCCAGAATGTTCAGAATTCAGATACGACTCCAATAGAGAAAACTGCATTCAAAACTAGGCCTATAAACGGATGCAGTCGGATACGGATAGTGCTGTATCCATATCCGAAAATAAAAATCCGTATCCGAATCCGTATCCGATATCCGCGAATACCCGTTGAATATTATCCGTATCCGTATTCACTAATATTTTCGGGTATCCGAAAATATCTGTATCCGGCTTAGCGAATACGGATATTTTTGGATATCCGAAAATATATGTATCCGAAAATATCCGAAAATTAATCAATATAATGCATATTTCATTTTTTTTGATTGAAAAAAAGATGAAAAAACCTTGTAATACATAAATTACATCAAATTAACAATAGGTAATCCAATCATACAAATTCCGTACAATAAATTAGTGTATTTGTATTAAATTTATGGATATAAAATAATATATTAATATATAAAAATTTAATTTCAAACCGGACGGATATTTATCGGATACGGATACAGCCATATCCGTATCCGTATCCGAAATATATTTCGGATATCGGATATCCGCATCCGCTTTTCGGATATCGGATATTTTTCATGTTTTCGGATACGGATGCGAACGGATTTCGGATATTTCGGGTATTCATTGACAGGCCTATTCAAAACTGATCTCGTATATGAAAGTTATAGTCATTATAACATATCGAACCTGAATTTAAATTAAATAAAATAAACCAGGAAAAAAACACGTCACCTTCTTCACGTTCATTCCCTGCACGCGAAACGCACACACCTCCAACCGAAACCCTACGTCTAAGTCGCGATCGAACAACCCTACAGCCGCCACGTTGAAACGCGCCGCGCTTATCACGCCGCCTCTCGCCAATCACGGCCGGCCTCTCTCTTGCGACCCCCCCCCCACTCCATCAAAGTCGCACACGCGAAGCACTCCGGCCACGACCAAAATGCCCAGCCGCCGAAATACTTTTGCAACCCTAATTGAATTATTGTGGCCAATCCGGTCGTCAACTCGTCGCCAAGCATACGCTGATGCGATCCCCTCGAGGCTCTCTACACTACGGCACCATCAAATTGACGATCTGACTAAGTCCATCATGAAACAACGGACGACCGAGACTTGTTCCTCGATTTCTGGCCATATCGAAACTTGAATCGAAAAACGGATACCACCTGTGAATTACGCTAGTCGAGAGCTACAACATATAATTTTTCTAGATTTTTCCGAAGACTTTGAATTTTATGCTTTGGATTTGATTTGCAAATTGGATCTGGAAATATAGGATTTTGTCTGCCATTGAGGAAGAGGAGGAATATAATGAATTTACGTACAGACAAATGAGAATTAGGGATGCTAGGATTTATAGCAGGATATTTATAGAGAAAGTTGGAATAGAATAAATGGATCGGTTTGAATATGCGCTAACGACAAAGTGGCCCAAAAAGCCCGTTCTGACCCCAGAACGAAATTAGGTAATCCCATATATCAAAATAGGTGTTTTACAATATTTTAAACGCAATAGAAAAGGTTTCACGTCCAAATTCCATCGTATGAAAAAGTTATGCTAAAATCTATATTTTCAAATTGATTTCAATTGATTTCGATTAAATTGATTTCAAGGTGTTTCAAGCTCATACGATCAAACGACAAGTTCGATCGATACGAAACTTGAAATCCTACAATAATTCACCGATACGGATCTGATGAAACTGTTTTCGTCGAAATCCGAGTCAGTGGCCAAAATGGCTATTTTTATATTAATTAAATAAAAATTTAGTCAATTAAATCAAATTTTCAATTTCAATTCGATAGTTGCCAATTCTTATCATTTTTAATTCCCCAATCATTTCCAATGATTTAAACCAATTTAAATGTCAAATTAGAGTTGATAAATCTATAAACTTTGTTATTAACCTCAATTTCATTTAAATTCGAAAATTATACGTTTAATTTCCAAAAATTAAATTTTGTTTACTCCCTCTTATTATTCCATAAATTCCATCTTATGGTATAATTATCATGATTTACTTCTTAGTGCGTTAAAATTTCCAAATTCATCAAATTTCAACTAACGTAGTAATTAATCTCATTAATATACATTAAATTTCAATTAATTCCAATTGATTTCCCTTTTAATTATTAACCCAAATAAACGGGTAATTTATAATAAATTCATTGACCAATTACAAATATTCAAATAATTGTTATCAAAACTTTAATTACACATAGGAATTCACTATTCACAAACAAATGTTACAATTCTTGTATGGTATTGATTTTATTCAAATTATTACGTATTACTTCCTTAGTTAATAACTTTTGAGTTGATTCCCCGATTCCCAAATTTATATTAACGTAACATTTCCTTCAGATTTATTGCAATGATTTCCAATTCAATTGAATGAATTAAATATATATGTATAACTCATAATAATTTGTGGTCAGAACTCTTAATCACCTTTTATAAGTTTATTATTTCCACTCCAACAATCATCATTTATTATATATATATAAATTAATTAATTCAATATTTAAGTTCGTTTTCCTATATTAAATTTATTACCAAGTATACATTTACTCTATTCCAACAAATTGGAATTCCATTGAATTACTGTAAACAATCATTTCCCTATTCACATTTTATTATTAACCCACAATCATTGCATTTATTATCTTATATTGATTTTATCCAATTACCACATATTCCTTTAAATCCACACTAACGTAATATTCAATTCCATTGATTTGCATTAACTCCATTCCATAAATCTACATTCAATTACTACCTTAAATAAGTTTACGTTCCTATTAATTTCCATTCACACTTCCGTTATTTTATATTAATAATCACTAAAGTAACGTTTATTATCAACTATAAATATTAAAATTACTTAACGGACATTGATTTTATAAATTTACAATTCATTACGTATTCTACATCAGTTAACAAAATTTTGAATTCATTTTCCAATTTACTAATTTCAATCAATCCTAACTTTACCATCTGTTTCAATTAATAGGGTGTGCACTAATTTAGTTATTGCATAAATTCTTATTAACATAATATTATGGTTCCTTTGCTCTAATTGATTTCCAATTTTATTAATAAACGAAATAAACAGGTAACTTTACAATACACTAAGGTTTATTATTCCCAACAAATTATCATAGTTGCCTTATTTACTCCACTATTCACACACAAACATTACTATTTTCATAGGTCAAATCTTTATACAATGGTCATTTTATTTTTATTTATTATAACATTTATAACTTAAATGTTTGCCTTGGTTTACCTACATTAATAAGCTTTCATTACTTACAATTAATGTTGTCATTTATTCTCATCCTATTAATTTCATTCACTTTACTTTCAATTCATAACCAAACATAACATTTAGATTTATTGCAATAAATTCCAAATTCAATTTCTATTTCTTAATATATTCTAATTTAACAACTTCCAACATTGTATTACATTTTTACATTAATGTAACATTTATTAAAATACAATTTCATACTACTAATTTCATTTAATATTCCACTTATTCGCTTATGTTCAATTTAAAGTCAAGTATAACATAATTTTTTATTCATTGTCATTTCATTAGATCCATTAATTATAAATTTTAATTAGCATTGTTACGTTTGCATCATTACAAATTACAAAATTTTTGTTTCCTTCTAAATTTAATTACTCAATTTTAATTAAAATAACCAACTTAATTATTAAAAATTTACAGGTCGTTACACTCTCTCCCACTCAAAACTTTTCGTCCCCGAAAAGGAAAAAGAAGGGAAAAGAAGAGTTAAGAAATCAATATATCTTACTTAAATATTGTATTTATAAACAAATAAATTTACAAAATTTGATAATTTAAATAAAATATCAATTGATAACTATTAAATCCCTTTATACTCAAATTAGTAGAGTTTGGAAAACTGTAACAACCCGCATATTTGTCGATTGTATATTTAAATATTTTGTTTAAATATTTCATCGTTCTTCGGATTTTAGTCCGAAAACCTACTTTTTGCAAACAGTCGAATTAGGACTCGAGACCCCTCCCATTGAGTTCAAAATGTCGTTTGCAACCTTTTTGAGTATAAGCTTCGATATGTTTGGAGTTAGTCAAGTTTTGCTACTTTTTCACTTTGGGTTTGAGTTTGGGTTTCAGCCCAATGTTCCACCTTAAGACTCTAGCTCCACTCCAACTCTTCATTTACTTCATTTCATATTCCTAACACTTCAAGCTAAAGTAAAAATGGTGGAAGAGATTGGAAATGGAAATTCCAAAGCCCTAGCTTGCTTTGCAAATCCAACTTCTAGCCCAAATTCAAGAGAACCCATTGGTAAGCATCTCTTCATCTTCCCCAACTCATTCTCTCTTTGATTTTAGAAAATTCCTAAACCTAATTTGGGAAATATTTCTCTTTTAAGCTTAAAATCAAGCTTCTTGAGTTGGGATTGAGGGTGATTGTTCTTGCCATTGCTTTCGAGCTTCTTCTTCATTGATTTGGGTTCAAAGGTGAGATTTTTATCTCACATCTTTGTCTATAATTATCTTCGATTGTTAGGTATGAATTCCTAACACTTATTCTTGTGCAATTGATTTTGGTTTGGATTGATTTTGTGTATATTCCAATTTTTGGTGTTTTGGTCTAATTTATGAAAATCCTATTATGGATATTTGGACATTGATATTTGAGGCGTATCGAAGAGCCGTTTAGGCTGGGTTGTCGCTCGACGTAATTCCTTAGTCGTCGTCGCTCGATCGATCGCTTCCGGTATCCGTTTGACCATTTTTGGCCTAGGTTCAGGGAATGCCCTGAACCCTTCATTCAGACGTCTGAAACGTATGGTTCCGACGTTTGAATATTGTTTTGGGAAGATTTCTATTTCCAGATTCAGACGTCTGAATCTAAGATTCAGACGTCTGAATTGGTTCATTTGGAACCAGAGAGGAAATAGGCTAAAAAGTGCCTATTTCAGACGTCTGAATTCAAGGATTCAGACGTCTGAATTCTGTTTCTGGAAAATATTTTATTTTCTAGATTCAGACGTCTGAATCCTTGATTTCAGACGTCTGAATCTGCACTCTTTTTGCCTATTTGCCTATTTGCTTGAGAATTCCAACTTTAATCGATTCGTGCTGATTCGCTTTTGTTATTATCACTTATTATCGACTTTGATGACATTTTCCTCGTGATTTTGGGAATATCCATTTTAATGGATTCAGTATCGATTTCTTTAGATTTTTTTCACGTCCTCGAATGTGAATTTTAGTGATTGATTGTTCCTACAATCTTCTTTGTGATTTGTCACTTTAAAAATATAAAGGTTTTCTATACTAGTAGTAAATATCAAAATTCTTTCATCAAAACGATTTCAACACTATTTTATTACAAAGCTCGTTTCTTAAACCGTTTTTCAATCTATTAGTATATACAAGCCTTTACCTCACTCATATGAGAAATCTAATTAAACAACTTAGTAAAACGAGTGGTATGAAACGCTTGCGTTTACTTCGTCGGTTAATTCTTGGACTTGTTCGATTGAATCTCTTGTGACAATTTTCTAGTGGAGATCTACAATTTGTTCGTAAATATTTAAGTTAAGCTAGTGGTTATGGGACATGAATCTAAGCTCGTATATTTACTAGCTTACTGTAATTGACACTTCTTGATGATCATGGCGATCATTTTTATGTTTTAGACTAACATTGTGCGATGTCTTTTTGATTTGGTTCATCGGATGTCACGCTGTACGACGTCGATGCTCCGAATTATTTGACACATTGGATGTACCGTTTGCACTACATCAATTTCTTTGCCTTTGATACATTGGATGTACCGTTTGCACTACATCAATGTCTTTGCCTTTGATACATTGGATGTACCGTTTGCACTACATCAATGTCTTTGCCTTTGATACATTGGATGCACCGTTTGCACTACATCAATGTCTTTGCTTTTGATACATTGGATGTACCGTTTGCACTACATCAATGTCTTGGCCATCCTTTTCTTGTGATTTCTGGATTTCGTGTGTTGAATTCTGGAATTTATGTTTCACCAACTTTTACGATTGGCATTGATATATATGTCATTTATTGTGGCTTGGTGAATGAAATTAGGAATATGACATTCCTTTTTATCTTTGAGAAGATCTTTGCGATATTGATTAATCTCTTATTGATTTTTCAATTATTTATTTATCACAGCTTGGCATTGTGATTATTATACGTTTAGTCATATCTCTTATTCTATATCATTTCATCTGATATTTATAGCTAGACTGATCCGTTTATTATTTTCTTCTTAAATAATACTCGGGTCAGACCGAGATATTACAGGTGCTTCTGCTTGACTTCTCTTCTGGGGTTATCATCCTGACTTTTGGTTAACTACTTAGATTAGCAGTTTTTGTTGTATACACTTGAGATATAGACTCATAGTTGTATTCTTTTGTATAGCACATGTTGCTATCCTTTTGTATTATTATGGATCTTTTTGACCACTACTCTGATATACACTTTTATGTGTAATATTCATATCTATTTCCGCCTTTGTGATATGAATTGCCTGTGACTGATTTATGTTATGTTTATTTCTATATTTGTTTCCGAAGATTATATATATAACCACTGTGTAGTAGCTTTGAGTTTGCATCGGTATGTCGGACTTCCTCTTGAGATGAAATGCATGATATATTTTATCTGGCATATCGGTGCTCGCACAAAGCAATTACACGGATGGTTGCTCCTTAACAGCCTTATTCTCCGTGCTAGTTGACAGCATTACTGCGTAGTGTTCTTGGCTAGAGTGGGTATAGAGGTGGGGCGTCACAGCTTGGTATCAAAGCCAAACTTCGGAACAATGTAGAATAATTTAACAAGGATCATCGTCCTAAGTCCTTCTTAGGAGTCGTGCTTTAGGATTTTATTCGGGTCTTCGTACCGTCCTATCCTATTTTCTTTTATGATTCCTTGTTTTATCTATCAAGATTGCTTGATATTTATTTTGAGAATAACTTTTCTCCTTCTTTCTTTCTTAAAGAAGAGAAATGGTTAGACCTGGCCGTCCCAGCGCCGGTCAATCTAGTGCTACTCCCCAGGATGGAGTATTTATGTCTGCCCAGCAGCTTCTTGATCTAGTAAGGAATGATCAAACAGCCGGACCCATTCCAGGGCCTACTCATCCTAGATCCGGATTTGCACGCTTGTGCAGAGACAACACCGATTTGGGTGGAAGGCCATTCAGAGGATCCGAGAGTGTTATAGAAATTCAAGCTTGGCTCAAATCATGCGATCGCATCTTTTCTCGCATGAACCTTATTGACCTTCATCGAGTCCAAGTGGCTTCTAGCATGCTCCAAGAAAGAGCGTTAGATTGGTATGAGCTTTTAATTTCTGAAATCGTTGAAGCGGATCTCACTTGGGAGCAATTCCGGGAAAGATTCGAATTGAAATTTGTGCCGGAGGCTAAAAAAGTAACTTTGGCCCGGCGTTTTATTGACCTTGTTCAAGGTGAATCTTCTGTGACAGACTATGTCGCATCTTTTGAATCTCTGTCCAAATATGGGGTTGAGTACATTAATACCTCATTGAAGAAAAATCAGAGATTTGTCTATGGCTTGAATGAGAATCTTAAGAAACCATTACTTCTGAAACTTGAGGTTTCATTTGATCAGCTTATTGATATCGCTCTTCGTCTTGAAGAGGCCGATAATGAAGGTGATGTTGAAGTTGTGCGTGCCCAACAGAACTTCGACAATAACTTGAATAGGCCTATCAAATTCAAAGGCCCCAATTCTAATAAGAAAGGGAAGCAACAAATTCCAGTAGCAAAGACTCCTACCTCTAGTCGTGGACGATGCTACAATTGTGGTTCCACAGACCACTATGCAAGGGAGTGCCCGAAACCCCTCTTTTGTCGTTATTGCAAAGGTTCGGGTCATCTTTTATCTTCATGTCCTAAGCTTCCAAGCAAGAGAGAAGGAAAGCTGCAAGCTCCTAACAACTCTTCTCTTGGTCAAGGTATTTTTCACTCAATCCTTGATGGCATTGTTTTATTTCGTGACCTTCTTATTTGAGTTCTTTTTTATATGGGTTCCATCCCACTATTTTATATCAAAAGAACTTGTTTATTCTTTTTCTTTGAAAATATTTTGGGCTCGATGACTTCTTTGAGAGTTGCGAATCCGGATGGTTAATCCGCAGCACTCAATTTGCTTTCTATTGATGTCGAAACTATTTTATGTGATTTTTCTTTCCGAGACGATATTTTTACTTAGGCTTCGGAATTGATTTTTGTAAGGATTGGTTTAATCGTTGTGAAGCTCATATCCTATTTTCCGGGTGGACTATTCATCTTCGACATTTTCTATCTGTTAAGCAGATTTCTATTTTTTGTTGAGATTCCGATTTCAAATTTTTGAAAGCATCATTTTATTCTTTAAGCCCTCAAGATGAGAAAAGTGTTACTTCTCTTATCTAAATAATTTGTGAAACTTTTTCGATATTTTTTAGTTTGTCTTAGGATTATCACCTAAGAAATCTTTTGTGTGGTGTTAAGGTCTTTCTAGTTCAGCCTTGCCACCGATCTTCGTTTGGCTACGAGTTGCGGGAGTACCTCATACCGCACTCGTTACGATTCTTATGGATGACTTACTTTGTCATTCAGTTTGTCCAGCTTATTTCATCCATTTTATAAATCGAATATTCTATGAATATTTTGATGAGACCATTCTTGTATTTATTGATTTTTGGATGAAAATAGCAATTTAAAATTTTGCAAATCCTTTTCATAAGATTTATTTATAAGTATAATTGGATTTTGATCTTAAACGAGCAAAGAATATTCTCAAAACTTTTAAGAGATATTTTTATCATATAGAAGATGATTTTGTGATTGTATTTCCCGTTGAGTGCTTTAAGAATTCTGGTCGATGCACTTGATCAACGTTATCGATAGGAATTTCCTAAACGCTTTGATGAGACAGTCAGACACAATAAATTGACTTGTAAAAATGTAAATTTTTCTAGGAAGATTATTACATAAAGATAAATGTAATTTTGAAAGTTTTAACTTTTCAGGAAAGAAGTTATTTAAAAGAAATTCTTTCTTTTCGATACTCTTATTCTTATGATTCCCGTTGGGAACCAAGACTTTGTTTTTTGTACCAATGCTAATCGTATTGGTTTGGATGCCGTTCTCTTGCAAAAGATGATGTGCTATCACTTGTGCTTCTAAACCTTTAAAAGCCGATTGAGATTAGGTATGCTACTCATGATCTAGTGCTCGCGGCAATTGTTTTCGCTTTTAGAGTTTGGCATCATCATCTTTGGGGGAGAAATTTGTTCTCCACCTTGATCATAAAATCTTTGGAATATTTATGTTCTCATAAGGAACTTCATGTTGACTCGAGTTCCTAGCATCTTATGATCTTGATATTCTTTTTATTCCCGGAAGGGAAATCGTGTTGCCAATGAGCTTTGTCGTAGGCAACAAGTGGTTGATTCTTTGATGATGTCTGAATGGAATTATCTTTTTATCAAGTTCATCGGACGTTTTGATATACTTCGTTTTATTGAGTTTTATCTCATTTCTTTTATGGATTAGCGTTCGATATTCTTTTATGGTGTTCGGTTCATTGGACGTACCGTTTTTGTACTAAGTCGGTGTTTCGAAATTATTCGAGCTTTGGATCATCTGGTGTACCGATATTGTACTACGCCGTTGTTCCAAATTATTCGAGTTTCTAGTTTCTCGAGCGAACCCGTTTGGACTTACTCTTTCGTGCTCTTTATGGTGAACTTCCTATTTCAAATTTCTTTTGTGTTGATATGCTTCTATGGTTGTTACTTCTTATTTTCTTCTAAAGTATTGCGAGGATGCAATTTCTTTAAGGAGGGGAGTCTGTAACAACCCGCATATTTTTCGATGGTATATTTAAATATTTTGTTTAAATATTTCATCGTTCCTCGGATTTTAGTCCGAAAATCTACTTTTTGCAAACAGTCGAATTAGGACTCGAGACCGCTCCCATTGAGTTCAAAATGTCGTTTGCAACCTTTTTGAGTATAAGCTTCGATATGTGTAGAGTTAGTCAAGTTTTGCTACTTTTTCACTTTGGGTTTGAGTTTGGGTTTCAGCCCAATGTTCCACCTTAAGACTCTAGCTCCACTCCAACTCTTCATTTACTTCATTTCATATTCCTAACACTTCAAGCTAAAGTAAAAATGGTGGAAGAGATTGGAAATGGAAATTCCTAAGCCCTAGCTTGCTTTGCAAATCCAACTTCTAGCTCCAAATTCAAGAGAACCCATTGGTAAGCATCTCCTTCATCTTCCCCAACTCATTCTCTCTTTGATTTCAGAAAATTCCTAAACCTCATTTGGGAAATATTTCTCTTTTAAGCTTAGAATCAAGCTTCTTGAGTTGGGATTGAGGGTGATTGTTCTTGCCATTGCTTTCGAGCTTCTTCTTCATTGATTTGGGTTCAAAGGTGAGATTTTTATCTCACATCTTTGTCTATAATTATCTTCGATTGTTAGGTATGAATTCCAAACACTTATTCTTGTGCAATTGATTTTGGTTTGGACTGATTTTGTGTATATTCCAATTTTTGGTGTTTTGGTCTAATTTATGAAAATCCTATTATGGATATTTGGACATTGATATTTGAGGCGTATCGAAGAGCCGTTTAGGCTGGGTTGTCGCTCGACGTAATTCCTTAGTCGTCATCGCTCGGTCGATCGCTTCCGGTATCCGTTTGACCATTTTTGGCCTAGGTTCAGGGATGCCCTGAACCCTTCATTCAGACGTCTGAAACGTAAGGTTCAGACGTCTGAATATTGTTCTGGAAAGATTTCTATTCCCAGATTCAGACGTCTGAATATAAGGATTCAGACGTCTGAATTGGTTCATTTGGAACCAGAGAGGAAATAGGCTAAAAAGTGCCTATTTCAGACGTCTGAATTCAAGGATTCAGACGTTTGAATTCTGTTTCTGGAAAATATTTTATTTTCCAGATTCAGACGTCTGAATCCTTGATTTCAGACGTTTGAATCTGCACTCTTTTTGCCTATTTGCCTATTTGCTTGAGAATTCCAACTTTAATCGATTCGTGTGGATTCCCTTTTGTTATTATCACTTATTATCAACTTTGATGACATTTTCCTCGTGATTTTGGGAATATCCATTTTAATAGATTCGGTATCGATATCTTTGGATTTTTTTCACGTCTTCGAATGTGAATTTTAGTGATTGATTGTTCCTACAATCTTCTTTGTGATTTGTCACTTTAAAAATATAAAGGTTTTCTATCTAGTAGTAAATATCAAAATTCTTTCATCAAAACGATTTCAACACTATTTTATTACAAAGTTCGTTTCTTAAACCGTTTTCCAATCTATTAGTATATACAAGCCTTTACCTCACTCGTATGAGAAATCTAATTAAACAACTTAGTAAAAAGAGTGGTATGAAACGCTTGCGTTTACTTCGTCGGTTAATTCTTGGACTTGTTCGATTGAATCTCTTGTGACAATTTTCTAGTGGAGATCTACAATTTGTTCGTAAATATTTAAGTTAAGCTAGTGGTTATGGGACATCTCATATATTTACTAGCTTACTGTAATTGACACTTCTTGATGATTATGACGATCATTTTAATGTTTTAGACTAGCATTGTGCGATGTCCTTTTGATTTGGTTCATCGGATGTCACGCTGTACGACGTCGATGCTCCGAATTATTTGATACATTGGATGTACCGTTTGCACTACATCAATGTCTTTGCCTTTGATACATTGGATGTACCGTTTGCACTACATCAATGTCTTTGCTTTTGATACATTGGATGTACCGTTTGCACTACATCAATGTCTTTGCTTTTGATACATTGGATATACCGTTTGCACTACATCAATGTCTTTGCTTTTGATACATTGGATGTACCATTTGCACTACATCAATGTCTTTGATTTTGATACATTGGATGTACCGTTTGCACTACATCAATGTCTTTGCCTTTGATACATTGGATGTACCGTTTGCACTACATCAATGTCTTTGCCTTTGATACATTGGATGTACCGTTTGCACTACATCAATGTCATTGCCTTTGATACATTGGATGTACCGTTTGCACTACATCAATGTCTTTGCTTTTGATACATTGGATGTACCGTTTTCACTATATCAATGTCTTGGCCATCCTTTTCTTATGATTTCTGAATTTCGTGTGTTGAATTCTGGAATTTATGTTTCACCAACTTTTACGATTGGCATTGATATATATGTCATTTATTGTGGCTTGGTGAATGAAATTAGGAGTATGACATTCCTTTTTATCTTTGAGAAGATCTTTGCGATATTGATTAATCTCTTATTGATTTTTCAATTATTTATTTATCACAACTTGGCATTTTGATTATTATACGTTTAGTCATATCTCTTATTCTATATCATTTCATCTGATATTTATACCTAGACTGATCCGTTTATTATTTTCTTCTTAAATAATACTCGGGTCAGACTGAGATGTTACTAGTGCTTCTGCTTGACTTCTCTTCTGGGGTTATCATCCTGACTTTTGGTTAACTACTTAGATTAGCAGTTTTTGTTGTATACACTTGAGATATAGACTCATAGTTGTATTCTTTTGTATAGCACGTGTTGCTATCCTTTTGTATTATTATGGATCTTTTTAACCACTCTCTGATATACACTTTTATGTGTAATATTCGTATCTATTTCCGCCTTTGTGATATGAATTGCCTGTGACTAATTTATGTTATGTTTATTTCTATATTTGTTTCCGAAGATTATATATATAGCCCCTGTGTAGTAGCTTTGAGTTTGCGTCGGACTTCCTCTTGAGATGAAATGCGTGATATATTTTATCTGGCATATTGGTGCTCGCACAAAGCAATTACACGGATGGTCGCTCCTCAACAGCCTTATTCTCCATGCTAGTTGACAGCATTACTCCGTAGTGTTCTTGGCTAGCGTGGGTATAGAGGTGGGGCGTCACAAAAACATTTTCAAAATTATTTCTAAGTCCAAAATTTTCAAAAAAATTCGGCAGAGTCTTTTTTGTACGGGGAGGCTCGAGAGAAAATATAATATCAAAAATACAATATACAACATATATTTTTCAAAATAATATATATCCCAACTCGGGAAAATAATATAATAGCGCTATAAAACGTAATCCGAATGTACCTATTTATCGGGCAATAACTCTTAAATTATGAAACCAAAAGCAGTAGCTATTGCTTCCATAACCTGTATTCCACTTATATAACCTGATAAGAGTTAGCAATTATATAGAATTAAAATATTTAAGTTGTTCAACCACAAACAAACAATCAATTCAACATCCATGCAACAAATAGCATACAACCTTCATACAAAATCAACACGATTCAAACATTCATTAAAACAAAACAAACAGTTGTTTGGGTTCAAAACTTCAAATTGTATAGAATGAAAAATAACTACTAAGTGCACCATTTACTCAAAAGTCTTAGATGGAACTAAATAGATTATTTATTCATCCAAACAATTTTAGAGTATCTTTGCCCAAACAACTATAAGTCAAGCAAACAACAATTCCACACAAAAGATTGATTTCATTTTTATTAATTTTATTCATATAATAATTTATCTTTTTAATTTACATTTTTTCTCTTACAGTTTCATTTACTTTTATTTATTTTTAACAAAATCTCATTTCACTTATTCATAACATGAAATTTTCTTTTATTATATTACAATCATTTATTCCCTTCTAAATTTCATGTTCTTAAGTTTATAATCTTTTATTTATATTACTTATCTTTCTATTATATTTTATTAGAAGAAGTTTCAATTATACCTAAGTTTATACCACTAGAACAACAAATTCTTATTTATTAAAGAATTTCATCAATTACTTTCATTACCTCAAATTTATTACTTGTATAATATCTATTACAAATTCTTATTAACATTTCAACTTTTTACATCCTTTGGTAAGTTGTATATATGCCTTTAAGAATGTAGTTGAAAGTTGTACAAGTTTTTCTCAATTCTTGTAATTAATTAATGGTTCAATAATTATATCTTTCATTTTATAAGATTACAATTTCTACTTTCTTGTTATTTCATTTATAACCTATCCTTTAATTTCTTCTTATTTATAACTTAGCATTAAATCTCTTATTTTCTTTAGAGGTTTCAATTATTAATTACTTACGTTCAAATTCACTACAATAACTGAAACTATTAATTAATGGAAACTTAAGAATTTAAATACCGGGTTAATTTCAAATCATTTTAAAGTAATAGATAAATGTATACTTACAATTTATATCCAATTATATTTAAAACAATTCAAGATTTACATTTGTTTATCAAAAATGAATCTGCAGTAAAACTACTACAATGGTCTTCCCACTTTGAAACTCGAAAATGAATGTCGATGATGCGTGCACTCATCACCGAAATTATTTTCCAGTGACAAAGAGGTTAGTACACAAATTTTTCTTTTCAAAATTCCTTTTTAAAACAATTCTTTCAGTTTATATTGAAATATTTATATCAGAAAATACTTATAAACAATACTATTATATTCCAAAATTATTCGAAAGAAATTTTCAAAAATCCCGGAACTAAAGCTTTAAGTTTCCAATTTCATTTATCTTATTTTCAATCTTATTTCGACTGTTAATTATAAATTTTATTACTTAACAACCAATATATTGCAACCAAATATATATATATATCATTTAAGAATTTATTTTATATATAGAAAATATAATTGGCTAAATTATTTCATTCGCCTATATTAAAAACAAATATTATTTCGGTCTTTCCTATTAAGTGTTTAGAAATCCCTATTGATGTCACAGCGTCCCATGCACCAACCAGAATTTATAAATACAAAATGGAACAGATTAACACAATATTAAAACCTTTTTATAACACTAACAAATATGCTCTCCATATGTATACACTCAGCGACTCCCATAGGGTATTACTACCCTATTAGTAAAAGAGTCAGACCCTACAAAGCTAAGGTTTATCGCTAAACCAAAGCTCTGATACCACATTGTAACGTCCTGCCTTTTCGCATGCTTTAAATTGACACATGCCCCAATTCAAACCATACGGAAGGGCGGTTTGTTATGGGTAAATAAGAAAAACAAGAAAGAAATAAAACAAAATAGAATCTCATAGTGGAAGGATAAAATATAATAATCAAATATACAGTTCATGAAGCTGTTTACGAAATATTTAATTTTACTTATACAATATATATCAGAGTTGCACATACCAACGAATAGATCGATGCAGCGGAATACAGTGTGTAGTGGGATATAATAATAGATAATAGTAATACAAATCTTCGTCTCGTCCTCCAGAATAAAATCTTCAAATCCTGAAATGCTCGGATTGACTCGAGCGAACTGAAAAAACAAAACACTCGAGTCAGAACTAAAATATCTTATGTGTGTTAAATTAACATAAATAAATATAAGTGTAGTAACTCAAGGGATGCTCGAGATTCACATCTCCTAAGGATCCATTAAAATATTAACTATGTAGTAATATTTCGCTATTATAACAATGTCTATAGTGAAATAAACTTACTTTTAAATAGCGTCAAGGAGTTTCCCAATCTCCCCCTTAACACAATAATAGCCCAGTAGTCCATCCAATATCATAGTCCCTCCTGATCGGGAAGCCACCAGAGGATACCACACGGGCTACGGGAGAAAACCAAACTCGTACAAGGCGCGATAGGGTAGGTGACACGACACAACTAGGCAATGCTAGAGTAGATATACCAATTACGCTTCCGGATCGATGGTAACGCGTAGCCGCGCTACCGCCCACCTCAAGCCACACCCTTAAATAAAAAATCAAAAGTGGCCACCGAATCAATCCAAAAGTCAAAGTATAATATCGAAGGGAAGTGTCCGATCAAAGGTGCTACCTCAATTAACCCGTCGATCGCTCCTGTTTTAGCCACCTTATACCAACTCACGGGAGTTGGGTCCACGTATTTACCTCAAAGGAAACGCCGCCACCATCCTACTTCATTCTGGAATCTCCACCGTGTACACGGTTGTTAAAGTGGTTTTCGGAGTTGGCAGAGAGTATGACAACTTCCGATCCACGTCTCTTCAACAACCAATCGTTATTATAACACCGCGGTCATTTTAAAATATTTATACTTTAAAACCAAAATATAATATCCATTTCAAAACCATATAAATACGATATCATTTCTATTTTTTAAAAACCCCAAATCATTATGATAACATTTTTTTTATATCTCTTTTGCCAAAACATAATACTTCCACATATATATACCTTAAACCCCATAGCTTTGAAACAAATTTTCTAATACTTAAATGGTTTAAATATTAGCCACTTTATATAATAAAATAGCTTTTAAATTTCATAAATAAATTACAAATATAGGTTTATTTTCCCAAAATAAACCATTTCAGTTTCCGTATATTTCAAAGCTTAAATTTCCCACCATTTCAAAACTTATTCTTTGATAATCTCATATACATCAATTCCAACTACTATTATTTAGATTTGAAACGTTACTAAATAAATCAATATCGTTTTAGTAAAAAAATTTGACTTCAAATAACTGGATACTCGTCCAATTAAATTAACTTGATAATATTCAATTTAATAAATTTGATAATCATTTAAATCCTCTAAATAAAAATCAAGTTATAAAATCATACCTTTTAAATCTAAAATTTATTTACATTCCAAGTCCAATTTATTCAAGAACAATTCTTAAATAATTCAATTCAACCCAATTTCATATTTATCTTCCAACTTTAATTTTTTTGAGTCATTATAAATTATATATATATAATACCTTAAATAGGTACTTAACCATATAATATAAACCATCAAACTCCATTATTAAACTCATTTTTATTAAACAATTTTATACATAGCTTAAATCCAAGACTTTAACTATATATATATAAAATAATATTTATATAACATCAAAATTTGTATTTAATAAACCGTATATTCCTTTCCAAAACCATAGAAAATCACTTCAAAATATTTCTATATATAGACCGTGGTGCTTGTATATAATTTTCTATCCTATGGTCAAGTGATACAGATATTTCTCATTTCAGTCCGCAATTTAAAAATAAAAATTACGATTATATATTCATTTCAAACCGCAATCCCGAATGAGACGAAAATGCATAATAACTTGCAGTTTATAAAAATATAAAACACATCATCCATTCATCCAATATCAACGATCAACCATTTACCACAATCATCAGCAAATTTAACAATAGCATCAATATAGAACGGAAAATAAACAACGGGTATTAAATAGCAGTTTAATTCAATAATAAATTTAATATCTGTTTAACTGGCAGTTCATTTGCAATGAAAAATTTATTAACAATTTTAGCTGGCAGTTTATATGCAATGAATAGTTAATTAACAATTTTAACTGGAAGTTTAAATGCATTGAATAAATTAAATAGCAATTTAATTTAAATAAATAAAATTAACTGAGATGATGATTAAAAATATGCCAAACAACCATAAATAAATTTTAAAACACATCATATATCAATTTAACAAACATAAGCAATTTTATAAGTTGTGAATGGGTTAAAACACTCACCTTTTGAATTTAAATCCAATTTAAACCCAAAAATTTGACAGTCTCCAAATTCATCCAAACCAGCGCCGGAATGTCCGGAATTCAGATACAATTCCAACAGGGAAAACTGCGTTCAAAACCGATCTCGTATGTGAAAGTTATAATCGTTAGAACATATCGATCCTGAATTTAAATTTAATAAAATAAACCAGGAGAAAACACGTCACCTTCTTCATGTTCATTCCTTGCATGTGAAATGCACGCGCCTCCAACTGAAACCCTACGTGTAAATCACGATCGAACAACCCTACAGCCGCCACGTTGAAACATGCCGCGTCTATCACGCCGCCGCTCACCTATCACGGCCGGCCTCTCTCTCGCGACCCCCCTTCTCCATCAAAGTCGCACACGTGAAGCACTCCGGCCATGACCAAAATGCCCAGCCGCCACAACACTTTTGCAACCCTAATTGAGTTATCGTGGCCAATCCGGTCGTCAACTCATCGTCAAGCATACATTGATGCGATCCCCTCGAGGCTCTCTACACTACAACACCATCAAATTGACGATCTGACTAAGTCCATCACGACACAACAGACGGCCGAGATTTTTTCCCTGATTTCTGGCCATATTGAAACTCGATCGAAAAACGGATACCACCAGTGAATTACGCTAGTCGAGAGCTTCAACATATAATTTTTCCAGATTTTTTTCAGGACTTTGAATTTTATGCTTTGGATTTGATTTGAAAATTGGATCTGGAAATATATGATTTTATCTGCCATTGAGGAAGAGGAGGAATATAATGAATTTACGTACACACAAATGAGAATTAGGGAGGCTAGGGTTTATAGCAGGATATTTATAGAGAAAGTTGAAATAGAATAAATGGATTGGTTTGAATACGCGCTAACGACAAAGTGGCCCAAAAGCCCGTTCTGACCGCGGAACGAAATTGGGTAATCCCATATATCAAAATAGGTGTTTTAAAATATTTTAAACGCAATGGAAAAGTTTCACATCCAAATTACAATGTATGAAGAAGTTATGCTAAAATCAATATTTTCAAATTGATTTCAATTGATTTCGATTAAATTGATTTCAAGGCGTTTCAAGCCCATACGATCAAACGACAAGTCCGATCGATATGAAACTTGAAATCCTATAATAATTCACCGATACGGATCCGATGAAACTGGTTTCGTCGAAATCCGAGTCAATGGCCAAAATGGCTATTTTTATATTAATTAAATAAATATTTAGTCAATTAAATCAAATTTTCAATTTCAATTTGATAGTTACCAATTCTTATCATTTTTAATTCCCCAATCATTTCCAATGATTTAAACCAATTTAAATGTCAAATTAGAGTTGATAAATTTATAAACTTTGTTATTAACCTCAATTTCATTTAAATTCGAAAATTATACGTTTAATTTCCAAAAATTAAATTTGATTTACTACCTCTTATTATTCCATAAATTCTATCTTATGGTATAATTATCATGATTTACTTCTTAGTGCGTTAAAATTTCCAAATTCATTAAATTTCAACTAACGTAGTAATTAATCTCATTAATATACATTAAATTTCAATTAATTCCAATTGATTTCCCTTTTAATTATTAACCCAAATAAAGGGGTAACTTATAATAAATTCATTGACCAATTAATTAGGTAATATTCAAATAATTGTCATCAAAACCTTTAATTACAAATAGGAATTCGTTATTCATAAACAAACGTTACAATTGTTGTATGGTATTGATTTTATTTAAATTATTACGTCTTACTTCCTTAGTTAATAACTTTTGAGTTGATTCCCCGATTCCTAAATTTATATTAACGTAACACTTACTTTAGATTTATTGCAATGATTTCCAATTCAATTGAATGAATTAAATATATATGTATAACTCATAATAATTTGTGGTCACAACTCTCAATCGCCTTTTATAAGTTTATTATTTCCACTCCAATAATCATCATTTATTATATATATATAAATTAATTAATTCAATATTTAAGTTCGTTTTCCTATATTAAATTTATTACCTAGTATACATTTACTCTATTCCAACAAATTGGAATTCCATTGAATTACTATAAACAATCATTTCCCTATTCACACTTTATTATTAACCCACAATCATTGCATTTATTATCTTATATTGATTTTATCCAATTACCACATATTCCTTTAAATCCACACTAACGTAATATTCAATTCCATTGATTTGTATTAACTCCATTCCATAAATCTACATTCAATTACAACCTTAAAATAAGTTTACGTTCCTATTAATTTCCATTCACACTTCCGTTATTTTATATTAATAATCACTAAAGTAACGTTTATTATCAATTATAAATATTAAAATTACTTAACGGACGTCGATTTTATAAATTTACAATTCATTATGTATTCCACATCAATTAACAAAAATTTGAATTCATTTCCCATTTTACTAATTTCAATCAATCCTAACTTTACTATCTGTTTCAATTAATAAGGTGTGCACTAATTTAGTTATTGCGTGAATTCTTATTAACATAACATTAAGGTTCCTTTGCTCTAATTGATTTCCAATTTTATTAATAAACGAAATAAACAGGTAACTTTACAATACACTAAGGTTTATTATTCCCAACAAGTTATCATAGTTGCCTACCTAATATTTACTCCATTATTCACACACAAACGTTACTATTTTCATATGTCAAATCTTTATACAATGGTCGTTTTATTTTATTTATTATAACATTTATAACTTAAATGTTTGCCTTGGTTTACCTACATTAATAAGCTTTCATTACTTACAATTAATGTTGTCATTTATTCTCATCCTATTAATTTCATTCACTTTACGTTCTATTTATAACCAAACATAACATTTAGATTTATTACAATAAATTCCAAATTCAATTTCTATTTCTTAATATATTCTAATTTAACAACTTCCAACATTGTATTACACTTTTACATTAATGTAACATTTATTAAAATATAATTTCATACTACTAATTTCATTTAATATTCCACTTATTCGCTTAAGTTCCATTTATAGTCAAGTATAACATAATTTTTTATTCATTGTCATTTCGTTAGATCCACTAATTATAAATTTTAATTAGCATTGTTACGTTTGCTTCATTACAAATTACAAAATTTTTGTTTCCTTCTAAATTTAATTAACCAATTTTAATTAAAATAACCAACTTAATTATTAAAAATTTATGGGTCGTTACAATATTGTACAAAAGACTATCATATAAGTGATATGAAATATAAAAGTTATATAATAATAAAACTTTTATGACATGAATGTGTAAACTAAAGATGTAACATTAAAGAAATTCTAATTAACTTAAGAAATAAATATATACGTAAATGTACATTTACCTGATTTTTGATATGTCTGATACTTGAATCACGAGGGAATTTTATAAGAATTACATTATTCCATAAGTCGATATCACTTAATATAATATATTGAAGATTATGAATCTTCGATATAATGTAGTCCTCTACCATTTATATATTAACAATTTACTTGCATACTCCTTAGTTGTTGAGCAAACTCAAGCTAGGGATGTTATGTGTGGTATTACTAATATACTGAATAGACGATGTAAGATATCTATATGTATTTGTTGATCAAACTCAAGGTACATATACTATTCTTAGGTCGTCGCGATATGATAGGTACGAGTGAATAACCCTTTATGATTTTTTGAGTAAACTCAAGGTCAAAATGAGATTAGGACAAGGAAACATGGGTTAGGGGTTGTATGTGATACAACTGATAAGGAATTATCCACCGTTTGCGGGGCTATGATTTTCTAAGCAAACTCAAGGTCAGAATACCAAGATAGACGAATCCTAACATCCATTAATGAAGTAGAAAAACTTCTATGCTTCACTCTAGGGTTTGAAGAAACATAAAAGAGTAGTGAGTGCCTTATTAGAAACATGAAATGGCAACATCTAACCTTTTTAATACTGCAAGAATATATACTAAATAATGTAATAATTATCTATAATGATAAATTTGTGCATTGAATATGATTGATAAAACCTATATTAAATAATATATAAATTGAACTGAATTAAAAGTTGACAAATAGAAATATAACATATACTTACCAATAAAAGCTTATTTCATGTTAACGTTTCAACACTCATGCAAGTGCCTGATTTTACAACTACTAAATACAATCATAGTTCGGTCATTTACGCGTTTGGTCGAGATCATGTATTGTATTCTATGAGATTTGAACTCTAAAATCATTAAAAGACTATGGATATTGATTTATATACAATCATATATAAATGTTATATGGTGAATGGTAAAAATTTGTAATGTACAATGTTTCGATGAAATCAGTTCATCCAAAAAATCAAATAAACCTTAGTGTTTGAAATCAAATATTCAATTTGATTGATTACAAAAGAATAATATCATGTTAAATGTAATGCTAGACCAAAACTACAATATAAATCTGAGAACTTGATTACTAAAATGTCAATTTGATCAGTTCATGCAAAGCACAACATTAATGATGCCTTTAAAAGTTAAGGATACTCGAATGCACTTTTGTAAAGAGTTTGTTATGAAATTGTAATAAGGGTTTTTCTTTTGAATGGTTTGACCATTTAGAAAGAATAACGAATATATAAGAGTAGATGTGATTTAAATATAGTTGGGATGAAGAAAGTGAATGACCAATTTTTCTTCATAAAGAGACATTAGAGACAAGAATTGTAGTGATAACAAAAGATACTTAATATTGGAATAAGAAATATGATTTCTATTCGAAATGTATTTTTGTATATAAAATTGTTTTCTATGAGATTTATTTCTATGTGTTTAAGATATTTAATAAAAAACTCTCTACTGTAAACTTGTTGTAGTATATGAAATAAATATTCTATATTAAGTGAATAATGGACCTCCAAATTAAGTACACTATTATAGTAATGTTGGAAATAGTGGGAGCATGCCATATAGCTCTTATTGATTGCATCACATCACAAAAATTGTTTTGGTAAAACATACATAATATTATTAATGAAATAATGACTATTTTTGTTGCCAACTTAAAAATAGAAATAGCTATCTTCCATTGTGAATATTATGAATATTTATTATGAAGTAAAAATGTGACGTGGTATTTGTTTTCACAACAAAAATGTTGCATCGAAAATACAGAAGTATCTAAAATTATTTACAATTATTTTGGAATTCTAGATTAAGTCGTAGTTTTGAGAAATAATTTTTATTATATGATGATGAATATGACACTAGCTAATTATATCTCAAACAGTTAAAGAGTTATGCGCCCAATTAGAGGGATCATCATAAGAGTTGATGAACTCTTCGGATTGATACATATAGATGTATGCAATCGTAACTCTATTAATATCAAAATGGTTTCATGTACTTCGTCATATTCACCAATGAGTTATTATCGACATGGACATGTGTCTTTGATACACATGTAATATGTCTATGGTAAACTCATAAAATATAAAATAGAAGTAAATAAAAAACATGCAACAGAAATGATTCGATTTGATCGAGTGAGTGGGTATATTGGAAAAAGTACCGAACATACCTAAAAACGAATAAAGATTCAATCTCTAATGTCATTCCTCTGTGTGATACATAATGATAAGGAGCAATCGAACTTTGTTGGACAATGTGCGATTAATCGTGAGCGAAGTTGAGTTAGTTTCTTTCTATAATGTCATGTACATAAGATTAGTACACAAGGTTAACATTATTTCATCTAAATAACAGTTCACAAAATCTAACAAGTTGAGGGTTATAAGAAACCCCAACATATCCTAGGCCAATGAGTTGGTAGGTTATGCAAGTCGAAAGATTGCACGTAATAATTATTTGTAAGGGATCTTGTATGAATCTCCCCAAAAGAATTTTTGGAAGACTATCATTGGATGACATATTTATGTTTTGAACATAAGTTTTGTAACTTAAAACCAAATCAGTTTTGTAAATAAAGAAGTTCATAAAACATTTATGAATACTTATTTTGTTGCGCCGAGAAAGAATTATTGTTTCAAGTGATGCCAACTTTATTGTGAAGAAATTACTTTGAGGAATTACTAATAGTAAAATGCAATTGGATTCGAGCCATAGATATAACTGATTAGATGAGATGAAATGAAATTAACTAAACTAAGCGAACACGACGCATTAGGGTGTCTAATAAGTATTCTCACGTATTGAAGAGAAACTATGACTTTCTTATCAACGTTGAAAATATACAATCCCCAGTTGTTAAATTAAATCACTAAGAATGTTGACTCTATGGCATGATGCATAAATCTAAAAGAATTCCAAGTACGCTATCAAAATATGATTTTGGTAGTCATAACCGAAGGGATGTGATCCATCGGTCGCGAGAGTGTCTTTATGAGCAAGACTAATGCAGTTAAAATTAAATAAGCAATGTTAATAAAAATAATATCGCAAATTTCAATTGTTGAATTAGCATGATAGATTCGGTATTCAACGTGCTTAAGTTAATTCGGATTTACTCACAAAATTACCACTTAGTATGACTTTATGTTTGGTATACATGTATTGAAATAGAAAATTCTAAATAATGATTTAGAGTAAACTATTTACACACAATAACCGAAAATGTTTCAAAGTCAGTGGAAGCGATGCTGGGTTTGTGAGTCTTTGGATATGATCCAAGAAATGATTGAAAATATCGTTTTATAAGCATCAAAATTGAAAAAATATTTTGTTAGAAAGGTCAAATAGTTTGATTATCAATCAAAATGCAAAGGAAGCGTGTGTTCATAATAAAAGAATGTTAAAAGATACATTGATATTTCGAAACTATAACAACATGTTGTTGATTTTAACAATGTCCTTATGTTAAAATTAACCTTAGTTGTTTTAATACTCAACTTAGGATTGTAAATGATGTCTCATATATGAGTATAAAAGATATTAGGAATGTCCCAAAACGATATGCAAAGGCACCTTATTAAATTGTTTAATACAGAACTTTTTAGATTAGTTCCTTACGCATTGGCAATAGAAACTATCAAACATGTTATGTTGCCTATGATAACGTGATTTGTTTATATATTTGATACATAAAGCAAATATCAAAATCCAAATTGATATCACTAAATGGGTTTTTGAAGTGTTCTCATGTATTTATAAAATACCAGAGAATTGTTTACAAAAACTGCTTATGAAGGAGTGGTCAGACTCAAACTTCATTAGTGATATTGAGTAAAATATGCCAATAATAAATTCAAGCTAAGAATCTTTAAGTTGGAAATGTTCCAAATGAAAGACTATGGCTGATTCAATGAAAAATGCTAAGTATATTTCCTTGAATAGCATCGTAATAAAAACAATGTATATAAAAATATAAGTGCACAAATTTATAACAAAGCTGATTCCAAATGTTGAGAATCTAAAAACTTTTTTATATGATAACTCGCGATATAGTTTGTGATAGAACTTATAATGTAACGACCCGCCTTTTTGAACCTAGAAGTCGACACTAATACATCAATGGTATTCACATGCCGAACAATCAAGTGCTGAAAAGGCATATTGTTAAGGAAAAAGAGATAAAAGATAGAAGAAACTAAACAATCACAGAATATCATAACGCAACAGAATAATATATATTAATTAACATAGTACTTTACAAACTCGTTTACAAAATGATACATCAGAGTCATACTAAAACAATTTCTAACCTAGAACAGTTATAACAGTCCATCCATACATAACTGATACAAGATACATATAATACTGGAAATAAAAAAATAACAACTAAGTATCGGTGAAGCCTCCTGCTCCAAGCTCCTCCAAAATGCATCCGTAGGAAACCTAAACTACTTGGCTGCTCGTAAAAATTTGAGCACCCAAGAGTTTTAGGGAAAGAAAATAAAACTTCGGGTCAGACATGGGTCTGGTGTGAGTAAACTCAAAGCAACTATATTATTACTTTTATAACTCTCTTAAAACCCAAGGTATTTCGTATGACCACACCGTACATAAACACAAACGATTTTTTGCCTTACGATAACCAAAACTCTTTTGTATAAAAATTCAGTGATATCGTAAAATGTCTACGGGTTTAAAGTAAAATATTAAAATAGCTAGAATGCTTGCATCTCGTAATCTAACATATTTGATATACAACTAAAACTGTACATCGCTTATTGGAGAATGGATCCATACAATGACTAGGCACCGGGGTACTACCTATCACGGTACACGTCTAGAAAATGTACCAAGGACCTTGCTTGGATCCCTTGCCAACACAAGATCGACCTACCCCTTACTGGATGGTACCGAGTATGTCATCTCCTCGGTTGCTTTGCAGCCCTTTTTATCGAGATCCCATGCACAACCAATCCATAAATACGTAGATGTATCTAGAAGGGTGACAACATACCCTAATGGGTGCGACCTACTTAGCCTTGCTGCATCTCCCTTGATTTTCAGTCGTTCCCGGTTGATGAGGCTTGAGGCTACATTTTACCTTTTTGAATAGAAATCTCACTTGGAATGCTAACACTGCCCTCCAAGTATCAATGCAATGCTAGCATTCTTCGTACAAGTTGTCCAGGATAAGAACAATCGAAGACACTACCTCTACCACATCCGTTTTGGAATCACCCTCAGGGCTAGTAGCAAGCAGCCCTTGCACTTCAATGCTCCGTCTTCGATTCCATATTCTTCAAGACGTCTCCAATTCCGCTTGAGTTAGATCGAAGTGGTTTTCGGATAACAGATTCGATCACGGTCTCTTCGAAACAACTTTCGATAATGTCCGGTAAACTCAAACCCTATTCTTTAGGAAATAAGCAGATAAAAGACAAGAGCGGAGTTCACCTCCTAATCGTTAGTGGATCGATTTTCTTATCATTTATCCTAGACGAACCAGATGAATTTATACGTATAGTATAGCACCACCAACGGTAACTGTACCATATAATTTTTGTGTTTCTCCTAAATATTTCCAAAGTTACGTTTTGGTCCAAATTTGATTGTTAATTATTTAACTATCAAATAAACAATCAATCAAACATTTGATTCAATTCCATATGATATCCTCTAAGCCTTATTACTTAATCTTTAATTAATAAAATCACTTTAAAAAACTTTATCAAAGGATATTTTTTAAATAGTTTTCCCGAACCCCTTACATCTCTTTTACTTAGAAAACAATATAAACATTTACCAAGAACATTTCGAAAATTCTCTCTTCTCACATTCCATGTTAAATGGCCAAACCATTCATTTTCAAAACATCACTTACTATAAAACTAATTCATTTTATAAAACCATTCACTTATTCCTTATAAAAATTCTTTCATAAGTTCACTTCACATTTCAAACCTATTTACAATTTTTTTAAACTTGATTTAAAACGTCTTTCAAAAATATCTAAAATGATTTCTAAAATCTCTTTCTATTTTTACAACTATTTAAAAATCTTCCTTTACAATTCCTTTATAGAATCTCCTTCATAAAATATCATTTTCAAAATATCCTTTGTAAATTACTTTAGGTAAACCTTTTATTTAATAAACCCCTTTTTAAAAATAAGATGTTATTTAAAAACAACTTTATAAAATAATTATAAAATTTAAAAATCATTTATAACCTTTAAAGCCAAATTGATTAAAGTATTAAAGCCAATTCAAAAAATTACTTTAGTAAATTCAAAAAGAGGCTTAGTAATTCTAATGGTACTAATTTAAGTTACCATTCAATTTTAATTCACTTAACAGTTATTTACATAGGTCAACGTATATGTAAATACAACTCATATCCAAATTAAGGAATAACATGTCAATATAAACTAACTAGCATATATATATCCAAATAACAAAATAGCAGGGTGGTGATTTGTCCTGCTAAACAAACTTCCAAACAATTCAACCAATTCATAGCAGAATGGTGATTTATTCTGCTAACACATGTCCACACAAACAAACAATTTATAGTAGAATAGAGATTTATTCTGCTAAATACATGTCCAAATAACCCAACAAATAAACAATCAATTTATAGCAGAACAGGGTTTTATTCTGCTAACACATGTTTAAATAACCCAATAAACAAACAATCAATTATAGCAGAATAGGGATTTATTATGTTAACACATATTCAAATAACCCAACAATCTACATTATAACTTGTTCATAGTTATATGGTTTCTTAATGGTATCGACACTTGAATCACTTGTATTCAAAACCATCTTTGAAAAAGAAGTACCTTTAAACAATTTTACTTTTGAAAACCAAAGAATTTAAACTTTAAAACCCTTTTTTAAATAATTAATTATAATTTAAATATAAATCATAATTAATGTTAATTATGTCTTAACTTAATTTAATTAAATAATTAAACAATAATTAACTATTAATTAAATCCAAAATTAATCGTTCATTAATTATTAAATAATTAATTAGACCTCTATTAATAATTAAATTTTAATTAATCTCAGTTAATTAATAAATAATATTTAGTTGAACTTAAACAATAAACTAAACCTTTAATAAATAATTTATTATAAATTAAATCTTTAATCAAATAATTAAACCCTTGATTAATGATTAATCATATATTTAATTAATGATAAATTAAATATAAATAATTTACTTAACCCATACTTAATTAACTTAATTAATAATTAATTAAAATAAATCTTAACTTTAAAAGATAATTAATACAGAACAATTCTTTATTTAATTAAATTTAATAAACCTTATTAACATTTAATAAATTATCAATTACTAAAAATTAATTAATTACAAATTAATTATTAAATCGTTAATTAACTTTTTAAAACAATACTATTTAGTTTATAAAATATTCACAAAACAATTTGAAGTATAAAAACCAAACTTTGCAAAAATCGAAATTTTAAGCGAACTGCATCCATAGCGACTAACGCTATGGATACCCGTAATTTTACTTTACTAGCTAGTTTATATGCTAACTTGCTTTTCAAGACCAGATTAACACATACAAAATATCCAAGTTCAACTATACCAAATCATAACCAACAAACATAACCTTTTATAACCAACATATCTAAACAATACCACAATTCAAACCAAACAATTATGTATATACACACACATACATATACATATACATGTACATATACGTGTACGTATATATATATATATAACCACATAACCAACACACACATATATAAGTAAATTCTTTTCTAAAAGATAAGAAGTTTACTAACCAAAGGTTTTGAAAACTTGAAATACTTTAGTGCTCGGAAAGCTTGGAAAACCATAAATTCTTCTCGAAAATGGATCATTTAGCACTCGAATTTTGTTCCCTTTCCTCTTGGATTTTGGAAAAGTGATAATTTTTTTTTTTTAGATTATTCTTTCCTCTATCATTTAAATAAAAGAATTATTCAGAAAAGATAAATTTTGAGGAAGTTATGGCTAAAACAGTGAGGGTTATTTTCGAACATCATAATCTAGGTTCAAAAACACTTTTGCAAAAAACGAAATTTTGAAGCATCTAATCTCGAAATCAGAAAAAGTTGTAGCCACCGGAACATACATGGTTTAAAAAAAATCTTAATTTGGTGAAATTTAGGGGATGTTCTGGCCAAAAAAAATAGAGATAAAATAGAGGAATTTAAATGGAAAAGTAGGAACCTTTTAAACAAGTTTTTAAAACATTTAAAAGTTAATTTTTGAAATCTTAAAACATGAAATGTTATTTTACGAGCCATTAAAGTTTTTTAAAAGCTTTAAGGAAGAAGAGATTCAGGAAGAAAAGGTAAAATGAAATGAAAATGGAAAAAAATAAGAAAAATGTTTTTATATAAAATGAATATGTAAAATTACCCAATTAACCCTCGTACCATACCATCCACTCCTAGCTTGCCATGTCATCACCCTTGTCTTCCCCCTTGTCCCCTTCTAATACTACATGATCCAGCAAGAAATGACCCCTGAATGTACTCTTATCTCCCCCGGTTTCCATTATGTCAAATCATGTCCACGTGATGTGATAATTTACTTTTTTTTCTTATATACCTAAGTATAATTGCATGCATACATACACTAAGACAAACATATACATATTTATTTCTATTTTGAACGTATACATGTTTCCGCTAGAGTTCACAACGTTCCGACAAATTCTAGCTAACGAAAAGTCAAAAATTCGAGAAAATGAATTCCGGACACATTTTTCATTTTTCATCGAACTATATATTTTTATAAACTAATTTTAAAAACCTATTTCACCATTATTATTTATCATTAAAAAAGTTTTATTTTCATTATAAAACCATTTATTTGAATATTTAAAATTAATTAAATATTTGCAAATCAAAGTAGTGAAATTCCGGGTCGTTACATATAGCTCACTATAAGTCAAGAGACATACTCTGAATTATTTCACATGATAAAGTTGTTTATCACCATCGGAGAGAGTTGATTGACAGAGTAGATAATTATACATAATAGCATACCCATTCATAAAGGAATTGACCAAATTAGTTTTGAGAAAATCGACTGGAGAAGCTGGAATAAGATTCCATAATTGACCCAAATGCAAGTGAGAGATTGATAGAGTTAGGGATATGCCTTAGGGAAATTATGTAATTTGTTACATACATCTAACTTGTTGATCAATCTTGTTCGAAATAAAGGTATTTTCTTTCTATTATATACTTGATGTAATGTAGTTATATTAATTAATCAATTTAATTTAAAGTATATTTAATAGAAAATCCATAAATGGTATGTTTTATGATAGTAGTTACATAGTGTTGTAACCGTGAGTAATTGATCACAATGAAAAAAATATACCATTTTAAATGTTCCTAGTCCAGATGCATTGAGACTGGATATCAATGTATTCGTTGAAACTAGAATACTTAACACTGTCCAAATGTTGGGCATTATGTTACTCATGACTGCTGGAGGCACCAAGGGGTTACGCACTGATAGTTATTAGATAGTTATGAAATGACTCATTCGATAGTTTTCTATTAGTTAATATAACTAAGGTCAAGAAGAGATATTGATGTGACTAATTTACACAGTTCTCTCAACTTGAGAATACTGTTGATCTTCAATGTAGAAGCTCTGCTTTGATTGTGGTTAAATCATAGCACGACGTCCATCGAACGACTACAGTTGGGTCGAGTGGAAGGATTGGAAGTGAAACACTATTCAAGAAAGGATTTGTCTCCTCGATTGTATGAGGTTAGTATCATGGTCAACTAAAGTCAACTCAAAGTCTTTGGCCAGAGCATTTCGGTTAAAATAATTTTTATTATTGAACCAAGGACTTTGTGTATAGAATATAAAGTTGAATGTGGATAATATTGGAATTTTGACCATTACAAATTCCATAAAATTCAAAGTGATATAGTATTGACGAAGAGAATATGTGTAAATAATTGTCAGTATAAGGTATGCTTATAATACGTAAAATTGGATTTCACCAAAAGATGTGTAAGCGATAAATTCGGCTAAAATATTAATTTTTATTTAGTTGATGTTTTGAAGTTCTTTTGTAATTATTTTAATGCATTTATAACAGTTGTACTTGCATGCATTGATATACGATATCGATGTAATATAAAGGTATTGCATGAAATGATTTATGAAAATTTTATATAATTTGACGACATGATTTATAGAAATTTTATGTCATTTGACGATATACATACAAAGAAAGGATTGGATAGAGAGATAAAAAATTAAGAGAATTAATTAGGGTAATTTAATTAAAGAATGGAAAAAGTTTCATTCTTTCAGTTCAAACATATTTCCTAATTCATTATGTACGTACAATTCATCTTTCTCATTCATTCTTTTTCTTTCTCTCCTCCTAAATTTCATGGCATAAAAAAATATCAAATTTCCAAAATTTTGCAACTCCAAAATATAAACATCAAGTAGAAAGAACAAAAGTGGCTCATCCATTTCTTGTAAGGGTAGGATGAAGATCTGAGAAGATATCATCATTCAAGATGTGATTTCTAGGCAAAATCCTAAGGGGAATACATTTTCAAGGTATAGTGTAACAACTCATAGATTTTTAATAATTTTATTTGTTTTATTTATATATTTAATTAAAATTTTATGAAATTTTAAACAATAAAAATTTTACATATGAATTTGATATTTGGAATGCGTCTAATTAAACATAGCAAATGGTAATTTTCATCTGAAAATATGGAAGTTTATTTTCTTGTGTAATTTTATTTCGGTTTAGATCAGTTAAATTTGATGATAATAAAATATTTTCCAAACCTGAATATTTTCACACAATAGATTTGTAAATCATTTTATGAGCGAGACGTCATATTTCGTTTCTTCGAATTTTGACTACTATTGCTCCGTTTATCTTATTTTCAACAAAATAACAGCATTTTTCGGTACCGATTATCGATGATGGGATGATCGTACCACTCACTATACCGTTTTGATTGTCTCATCATGTTGATTTTTGCTGTATATTCAATTCTGTGTTTTGAAGTCAGATACACGGTGAATCCGTAAAATGTCGGACCGTATCGGTACCGGTTTTGTGCCTTTTTGCTTTTGTGACATTTAATATCCAATCTTTCAAACCAATGGACACTATCATTTATTATTTCCAGAAATTTACACGTGACTCTTGCTACTTCCACTTTTTAACGTAACCATTGCTTTTGAGAAATTATAACAGTCTACACCAGTCACTTATATTATTATTGCTTCCTTCAATTGCCCGTGATGCTTCCTTCTTCAACCTACTCTTATATTTATTTTTCCTTGCCTCTTCAAACTCAATGCCAAAAAAATATATACTTTTCTCCTCCTCCTATAACTCATTACAGCACACTCGTCCCCTCTCCCCCTCCACTTTCCAACGCGCCCATCACCATGCCCCGACCAATGGCTCGTTTGCAACTCGCCTATAGTGCAATATGACCTTCCACAGCCTAGGCTCTGACCGTCCTCCGTTATGGCACTCGTGCGCAGCACCTATGAGCGCCACAAGAACCTCCCATTTCCACCTGACCGAGCATCTCCTTTCCCCGTCCCTTCTCGTGCTCGAACAGTGCATGCGTGAGTATATTAACATAATTATTTGTTGTTCTTTGAATACTAGTCTGTGGTCCACTTATAAATCAACATAAGTTATTTATATATTAGTATTTTACGTGTTATACAAAAGTTATATTAGTTTAATTTTTGAATTTATAAGTATATGAGCATTCATTTGTTAGGATGAATAAACTATTTCAAATTAGTGTTCATATTGGCTGTAATATATGCAGCTGCCCGAGGAGATTTCGAAATGTATATATATGTTGTTTGTTTGTATATACAGTATAAAGTTTATTCTTGTCTGCTGTTGGATTTTAAAATATAAGTATACAGCTGACCGTATATTGATGTTTATGTTTTGCATGCTGTGAGTTTGTTGAATTTTTTTTATTATGTATATATGTAATATAAAACATATATATGTTGATATATATTGGTATACAGGGTCTGGATTTGCTGATTTCATATTTTATTTAATGTGTGTATTGTTTGGCTAGTATATATAAAATATATAAATATAATATAAGTCTGGGAAATATTGAATTTTTGGTATTAATTTAAAAATATAGTATGTATATATATATATATATATATTAATCTATAAATAAGTAATGTTGCTAGTTATATATTTTCCTTTTCACTGATTACGGGTATTCGAGTTCTGTGTATATAATATATACTTTGATTTGTAATATTCTTAGCTGTATGTTCTGTTAGATATGTAAGTTTATATTAGTTTTATACATAAATAAATAAATAATTTAGTTATATATATATATTATATTAGTTATATAAGATTATATATATATATATATATATATATATTGTTTTATAAGTTATAACATGTTAGTAATGTTGTATAAGATTATAATGAGTTTTACATATGTATATTCATATAATATGTTATACTTACATTAATATTAATAGTTTTTGAAAGTATATATACATGTATTTATTTCAAATGTTATTACGAAGATATGTTTGTTTTATTATATGTGTTTTATTTAAAACAATGATTTTTTTTAATACATATATATTTAAATTTAAAATGTGTTTGAATTTAGAATATGATTTTTTTATAGCTATATATATTTATGTATACAAGTTCATTCATACGAATTATCTTCATCGATCCTGTTCTGATTTGTTCCATTAATTCTTGTTATCATCTTTCATCGTTGAGTTCGTGTCGACCTTGTTGTTTTGGATTCGTGCTTATATTTCGTAACTCAATTTCATTGTCTATCCTCTCTAGCCTCGAAAGGTGAGCAATCACTTAAGATTAATGTTCTTATATTTATTAAATTTGATTTCAATTGAAACAACAGTTGAAATATGATGCTATTAGTCATTTAAATTTCTATTTATATGCTGTTATCTGTATCTGTTTACTTATGACATCTGACATCATTTTCTATTATTTATATTGATGGTATATGCCTTTTTTATTATTATCATATCTGTTATCACTCTACAAGTTCCCTGTTAGTATAGAATTCACTATGGGTTGAATTGATACATACCCGAATGATCTGTAGAATAAGAGAAAATCATTGTGGGTTGAAATGATAGACCCAAGCGATTTTCATTGAATTGAATTTGGGATTGCGGTTTGAAATGATATATACCCATATTTATATTCAAATTACAGATTGAAATGATAAATATCTGTATCACTTGACCATAGGATGGAAAATTATATACAGACACCGTTGGTCTATATATAAATATTTTGAAAATGATTTCTATGGTTTTTTCGGAAAGAAATATATGGTTTTATAAAAATATTGACTTTTGATATTATATAAATGTTATTCTATGTATATTGTTAAATTATTGATTTTAAGCTATGTCTAAATATGTTTTAATACAAAATAAGTTTAATAATAAAATTTGATTTTATTAACATATAATATGGTTAAATATTTATTTGAATTATATTTTAATATAGAGTTTATAATGATTTAATAAATTTAAGGTTGAGAAGATAGATTTGAAATTGATTTGAAATCGTATTTAATTAAGAATTTTATTTAATCAAATCGATATGAACTTATGGAATTTGAGGTTTTTAAAGGATACGATTTCATAACTTGATTTTGGTTTAAGATGATTTAAAATGAATATTTCAAGTTTAAATAAAATTGAAGGGAATATTTAGTGATTTGAAATTTGGGATTTTATTTAAATAATATTGAATTATTAAGTAAATATTTTAAACTAAAAAGTAATGAAGTTAAATTTAGATATATGAAATTTTAAAATTTAGTTTTGAAATTATGGAATATTTAAACTTTGAAACATATTGAAATTTAATTGTATTATTTATGGTTTCAAATCTATATTTGAAATCGATATAATTTGAAATGGTTTATTGAGAAACTGAATTGAATTGAAATTAATGATTTGAGATTTGATTAATTTGAATTTTGGAATTCGAGTTCATTTGGAATCGATTTGTGAAGTTTGAGGAAAACTACTTTATTATATAAAGTATTTTTAAATTGTATTTGAAACTATTTTATACTTTTCTTTATAAATTATTTTAATATAACTATTTTAATATACTAACTATTTTAATAAAAACTATTTTAACTTATAACTCTTTTATATAAACTATTTTACTTTAAAAACTATTTTATTATATATACTATTTTAATATTTAAATCGGTTAAGTGGGAAGTACTATGATTTCAAAGTATTATATTTTTGAAAGTGTTATAATTTCAAGTGTTTTGTTTCGAAAGTTTTATAACTTTGAAAGTGCTATGATTTCTGGAAATGGATATATTTGAAATGGAAATGATATCGTATTTGGTTTTGAAATGGAAATGATATTTTTGTTTTGAAGTATAAACTATTTTGAAATGACTGCGGTGTTATAATAACATTTGGTTTTTAAAGAGACCGGGATCGGAAGTTGTCATAGTCACTGCCAACTCCGAAAACCACTTTAACAACTGTGTATGCGGTGGAGATTCCAGAGTGAAGTAGGATGGCGGCGACGTCCTATTGAGGCATATACATGGACCTGACTCCCGTTAGTTGGCATAAGGTGGCTAAAACAGGGGCGATTCTGGGACAATGAGGTAGCTCCTTCGATCGGACACACTTCTTCGATTGCACTCTATTACTTTGCGATTGATTGGGTGCACCCTTTAATTTTTTGGGAGTGTGGCTCGAGGTTGCCAGTAGCTGCGCTTATGCGTTACCACCAATCCGGATGCGTAATTGGTATATCTACCCTACCATTACCTTGTTGTGCCATGTCACCTAATCTAGCGTGCTTTACTACGAGTTTGATTTGTGTCGTACCTATGGAGTATTTATGGTAGCCTCCCGACCTGGAGGTACGATGGTACTGTATAGACTATTGGCACTATAAAATGTGTTAAGTGGGATATGGGTAACACCTAACGCTATTTTTAAATGTATTATACTTTACTTTAGACATTATTATAATAGCATATATTACTACATAGTAAATAGTTTAACGCATCCTTAGAGTATGGTTATCCCAAACATCCTTTGAGTTACTTGTATTTCAGTTGTTATTTCACTTGAGTTGGATTTATGGATATAAAAATGTTAATCCTGACCTGAGTGTTTGTATCTTGTTTTATGCTCGGGTCAGACTGAATGATACAGCTTTGAGACTCACCTTTGAAGTTGGAGCTTCACTTGGATATCTAGCTATCTATCCAGCTTTCAGATATTCAGTTGATTCTAGTGATGTATTCTGATCTTGTATTTGACTATTGTATTCGAGACTTCTATCGTATCTTATTTAACTCTGTTATATATATAGTAGCTTCATGAACTACTATTCTCTTGTTTCCGCTACATTATTGTTATATTACTCTGTGTTTGTGATTCTGTGTTTATATTATTTACTGTATATGTTGAGTTTTGCCAAATATAAATTAACAATCTGGTATTTTGAGCAATTCAAATCCGGCATGTGTGGATGCGAATGGTTGATAAATATCAGGATGTTACATTTGGTATCAAAGCTTTGGTTTTAGGCATACCTCAACATATAGGGTAAATTTAATTATGGAATCACTTTCGTTCGAGTTAGAATCCCTTCCTCTTTGACTCAATTCCTTTGAATTTTGGAATGATCCTCTCAGTTCCAAAATCCATCCTTATCTCTCCCTATTTTCGTTTCTTGAGGAGGATCCAATAACTCCGCTTTGAATGAATTCTGTAATAACTTGGCGGCCTTGCCAACCTTCGAATGATTTGTAAATGGGTAAAACTCCTTTACAACAAGCGTTGATTCACCGAAGATTTCTGCATCCTTAGTTTATGATGCTATCTATCTCCTGTTATGCCTGAATTAGATCTCTTGCGATCGAATGCCGATTTGCCTTAGAATTCTGCATCTTCGTATTCTTGAAGTCACGTTCGACCCGATTAAGGTTGCTCGTGATTTATATAAACTTATCCATCTTCCTATTTTGTTACTTAATTATCTTATTTTTGTTTCAAACCTATCTTCGAATCAAAATTCTCTTTGATTCGAGTCCATCAAATTTGAATCTCTATCCTTGCTTTGAAATCCATTCTTGTATTGTCGAGCGAGGAAGTGTATTTGTAAATTGATATTATAATGTTTCATATATTGTGTTTTTGAGTTGTTGATGTTGATTTGGATTTTCGATCGGTTCGTCTGATCAACGCTATCGATAGGATTTCCAAAACACTTGAACAGAGCAAACTGGCACAATATTGTTTTTCTAATTTAGTAAATAAATGAATTTTGTATGGTTAGATATATAGGTGAATCTTCTAAAAGATAATTGTTGAATGAATTGTTTAATAAAATGATAATATTTGATTTTCGATTATTGTTTTGTGAACTAATGACTATTACCACATGATTAAATAAATGGAATTATAAAAACATGGTTTATAAATTGATTTAGAATTTGAAATGAACTTAAATCTAGAATTTGAGAATTTAATTTCCGTTGATTCCAAACCATGGTTTGAAATTTTAGAAAGTATATTATTTAAAGATATTTTCGAATAGAAATCTTTTCCAAAGAAATTTTTAAATGTTTAAATCAGTACTCTTCTCTTTTGTCGCTGGAAAATAATTTCGGTGATGACTGCAGCATCATCGATATTCATTTTCGAGTTTCGAAGAGGAGAGGCCACTCATAGCTTTGCCACACTTTTATTTTGGAAATTAAATTGATTTGAATTCCTAAAGTATGACTTGATTTATAATATATATATATATATATATATATATATATTGGTATATGATTATAGATTTGATTTGGATATATAGTATATATATTTATCTCTAAATGGTTTGAGGTGAATCAGAAATTTAAATCTTAAATTTTCTTAAAGGAAGATTTCAACTATAAATGAAGCCAAAAGCTTGAATAAATATGTAAATTTGAGAAAATTTGTAGTTGGAAATTTCTTGTATAATACTCAATTGCATCCCAATATAACTTACCTAAATCATTCAGAAGTTGAATAGATAATTGAATAATTTACAATGTAAAATGATGTTAAATGATTTCATAAATAAAATTTGAGTAGTTATAATAAATGTTATACACTTAATTTTTAATTATAAAATGTTAATAGAGATAAATAGAATAATGAGTTAATTGAATAATAAATGAGATAAATAAAAATAAATTTTGTTTTGAATGAATTTTTGTAAAAAATATTAATATAAACTGAAAACAAATCAACTTAATGAAATATCTTGTATTTAGAATCAATTATTGAATATAAATTAATTTAAATTGAAATTTAAATGGTTTAAATTAATTGTTTTTTATTTTTAATCTATTTTCTTTTTGGCTGTTTCCACTCTCCTACCTCCTTCCTTTTCGGGGATGAAAAGTTCTGAGTAGGGGAGAGTGTAACGACCCCTAGATTTTTAATAATTTTTTTTATTTATATATTTAATTGAAATTTGTGAAATTTTAAAAACCAAAATTTTGAAATATAAATTGGATATTTGGAATACATCTAATTAAACATAGCAAATGGTAAATTTTCATCTGAAAATATGGAAGTTTATTTTCTTATTTAATTCTATTTTAGTTTAGATTGGTTAGATTTGATGATAATAAAATATTTTCCAAACCTAAATATTTTTACACAATAAATTTGTAAATCATTTTCTGAGCGAGACGTCATATTTCGTTTCTTCAAATTTTGACGGCTATTGCTCCGTTTATCTTATTTTCGGCAAAATAACAACATTTTTGGGTACCGACTATCGATTTTTGATCGGATGGTCGTACCACTGATATCAGTATACCGTTTTGATCGGCTCATCGTGCTGATTTCTAGGAATATTCAATTCTGTGTTTTGAAGTCCGATACGTGGTGGAATCCGTAAAATGGTGGACCGTATCGATACCGGTAATGTGCCTTTTTGTTTTTGTGACTTTTAATATCCCACCACTCAAACCAAAGGACACTATCATTTATCATTTTTAGAAATTAACGCGTCACTCTTCCTATTTCCACTTTTTAACGTAACCATTGCTTTTGAGGAATTGTAACAGTCTACACCAGTCACTTATATTATTATTGCTTCCTTCAATTGCCCGTGATGCTTCCTTCTTCAACCTGCTCTTATATTTGTTTTTCCTGCCTCTTCAAACTCAATGCCAGAAACATATATACTTTGCTCCTTCTCCTCAGACTCGGGATAGCACACTCTTCCCCTCTCCCCTCCGCTCTCCAATGTGCCCATCACCATGCACCAACCAGTGGCTCACCTACATCTTGCCTATAGTACAGTACGACCTTCCACAGCCTAGGCTCCGACCATCCTCCGTTACGACACTCGCGCGTAGTACCTCTGAGCGCCACAAGAACCGCCCATTTCCAACTGACTGAGCATCTCCTTCCCCATCCTTTCTCGTGCTCGAACAGTGCATGCGTGAGTATATATACATAATTATTTGTTGTTTTTTGAATACTAGTCCTTGGTCTACTTATAAATCAACATAAGTTATTTATATATTGGTATTTTACGTGTTATATAAAAATTATATTAGTTTTATTTTTGGATTTATAATTATATTAATATTCATTTGTAAGGATGAATAAGCTATTTCAAAATTTTAGTGTTCATATTGGCTGTAATATATGCAGCTGCCCGAGGAGATTTCGAAATATGTATATATGCTATTTGTTCGTATATAAAGTATGAAGTTTATTCTCGTCTGCTGTTGGATTTTAAAATATAAGTATACAGTAGACCGTATATTGATGTTTATGTTTTGCATGCTGTGAGTTTGCTGAAAAAATTTAGTATGTATATATGTAACTATAAAACATATATATGTTGATATATATTGGTATACAATGTCTTGGTTTTTTGATTTCATATTTTATTTAATGTGTGTATTGTTTGGCTAGTATATATAAAATATATATAATATAAGTCTAGAAAATATTGAATTTTTGGTATTAGTTTAAAAATATAGTATGTGTGTGTGTGTATGAATCTATAAATAAGTAATGTTGCTAGTTATATATTTTCCTTTTCATTGATTTTGGGTATTCGAGTTCTGTGTGTATAATATATACTTTGATTTTTAATATTTTTAGCTGTATGTTCTGTTAGGTATGTAAGTTTATATTAGTTTGTAAATAAATAATTTAGTTATATTATATATAGTTTTGTTGCAGATATAATAGATTTTTTATATATATTATGTTAGTCGCATAGGATTAAATATATATTGTTTTATAAGTTATAGCATATGAGTAATGTTGTATAAGATTATAATGAGTTTTACATATGTATATTTTTATAATATGTTATACTTGCATTAATATTAATAGTTTTGAAAGTATATATACATGTGTTTACTTCAAATGTTATTATGAAGATACGTTTGTTTTATTATATATGTTTTATTTAAAACAATGATTTTTTAATACATATATATTTAAATTTAAAATTTGTTTGAATTTAGAATATGATGTTTTTATAGCCATATGTAGTTATGTGTATAAGTTCATTCATGCCAATTATCTTCATCGATCCCGTTCTGATTCGTTCCATCAATTCTTTTATTAGCTTTGATCATTGAGTTTGTGCCGACCTTGTTGTTTTGGATTCGTGCTTACATTTTGTAACTCAATTTCATTGTCTATCCTCTCTAGCCTCAAAAGGTGAGCAATCACTCACGATTAATGTTCTTATATTTATTAAATTTGATTTCAATTGAAACGACAATTGAAATATGTTGTTGTTAGTTATTTACATTTCTACATATATGCTATTATCTGCATCTGTTCACCAGTGACATCTGACACCATTTTCAGTTATTTCTATTGACGATATATGCCTGTTTTATTATTTTCATATCTGTTATCACTCTGCAAGTTCCCTGTTAGTATAGAATTCACTATGGGTTGAAATGATACATGCCCAAATGATATGTAGAATAGGAGAAAATCGTTATGGGTTGAAATGATAGACCCAAGCGATTTTCATTGAATTGAATCTGGGATTGCGGGTTGAAATGATATATACCCGTATTTATATTTAAATTATGGATTGAAATGATAAATATCCGCATCACTTGACCATACGATAGAAAATTATATAAAGACACTGTTGGTCTATATATAAATATTTTGAAAATGATTTCTATGGTTTTTTTGGAAAGAAATACACGGTTTTATAAAAATATTGATTTTTGATGTTATATAAATGTTATTCTATATATATAGTTAAATTGTTGATTTTAAGCTATGTATAAATTTGTTTTAATATAAAATAAGTTTAATAATAAATTTTGAATTTACAATATGGTTAAATATTTATTTGAACAATATTTTAATATAGAGTTTACAATGATTTAATAAATTTAAGGTTGAGAAGATAGATTTGAAATTGATTTGAAATCGTATTTAATTAAGAATTTATTTAATTAAATTAATCTGAACTTATGGAATTTGAGGTTTTTAAAGGATACGATTTCATAACTTGATTTTGGTTTAAGATGATTTAAAATGAATATTTCAAGTTTAAATAAAATTGAAGGGAATATTTGGTGATTTGAAATTTGGGGTTTTATTTAAATGATATTGAATTTGTTAAGTTATATTTCAAACTAAATAATAATGAAGTTAAATTTAGATATATGAAATTTTCAAATTTAGTTTTGAAATTGTGGAATATTCAAACTTTTAAATATATTGAAATTTAAGTGTATTTTTTGTGGTTTCAAATCTGTATTTGAAATCCATATAATTTCGAATGGTTTATTGAGAAACTTAATTAAATTGAAATTGATGATTTGAGATTTGATTAATTTGAATTTTGGAATTCAAATTGATTTGGAATCGATTTATGAAGTTTGAGGAAAACTATTTTATTATATAAAGTATTTTTAAATTGTATTTTAAACTATTTTATGCTTTTCTTTATAAATTATTTTAATATAAACTATTTTAATATACTAACTATTTTAATAAAAACTATTTTAACTTATAACTCTTTTATATAAACTATATTACTTTAAAAACTATTTTATTATATATACTATTTTAATATTAAAATCGGTTAAGTGGGAAGTATTATGATTTCAAAGTATTATGTTTTTGAAAGTGTTATAATTTCAAGTGTTTGGTTTCGAAAGTGTTATAACTTTGAAAGTTCTATGATTTCTAGAAATGGATATGTTTGAAATGGAAATGATATTTTGGTTTTGAAGTATAAACTATTTTGAAATGACTGCAGTGTTATAATAACGTTTGGTTATTAAAGAGACCGGGAATGGAAGTTGTCATTGTCTGTGCCAACTTCGAAAACCACTTTAACAACTGTGTACGCGGTGGAGATTCCACAATGAAGTAGGATGGTGGCGACGTCCTATTGAGGTATATACGTGGACCCGACTCCCGTGAGTTGGTATAAGGTGGCTAAAACAGGAGCGATTTCGGGCCAAAATGGTAGATCCTCTGATCGGACACACTTCTTTGACACCATTCTATTACTTTTTGATTGATTGGGCGCACCTTTTGATTTTTTGGGAGTCGAGGCGGGCAGTAGCTGCGGTTATGCATTACCATCAGTCCGGATGCATAATTGATATATCTACCCTGGCAATGCCTTGTTGTGCCATGTCACCTACCCTAGCGTGCTTTACTATGAGTTTGATTTGTGTCGTACCTATGAAGTATTTATGGTAGCCTCCCGATCTGAAGGTATGGTGATACTGTATTGTAACGTCCCGGAAGTTTCGATCCCGAAAATTCCAGAAAGTTAGGAAAAAGAAGAAAAGAGATAGAAGAAGAAGAAGAAACAGAAACACCAAAACATAGACTCTTACATTCGCTGCGGTTCAAAATATAATATCAAATAAAATAACAGTTATACAAAGGAAAAACTATATTAGCTAATTTACATCAATACATCAGAGTTACAATATTTACACAAACACTGGACAGTTAAATATAACTTGTCCCAGATAAATAATAATATAACACAGCGGAAACACTCCATACGTCCCTGCCATCTAGCTCGCCTCCTGAGCTCCAAAACGTTCCTACATGGAAATCTGTAATACTTGGTCTGACCCGAGCATTACATCAAAGTAACACCCAGATCAGGCTGGAAACCAACGTGAGTAAACCCATCTAACCTGAATTACAAAAGCATACAACTTATATATAACCCGGGTAACTTGTATTAATAACAAATTCACAAATTGTTATAGACATCACTTATTTCACTCACCAGTTTCTAAGTACCAAAACTTAGATTAAATGGTCCAATTGACTTAAATCATTCCATTCAAGTCTATTGATTTCACATATCAATCTACAAAGAATCGAAGTAGTTTCAGGTATTTACTAACACCCGACTCTGGTCTCTTCGAATCCAATGTCATCTTAACCCAAGTTAGTCAAGTGAATACAATTTAAATTTAAATACTGGATGTTACTTTTACACATCAATTCATCATAGATAACCACATTATCTCTGTTCAACCCAAATATCATTACAAAAACATTTATTTCACAAAGATTCACAACCACATATCAGGGATAATAAATAATCCAAGACATTCAAAAATCTTTTAATCATTCAAAAGCAAGATATATTAGTCATACCATTTCTGATTAATTTAATTAACTACCAATGAATTAAATTAATTACTTTATTACCTATAATACTTGCTTATTTAACATTAATTAATTATTCATTTAATTAATCATCCCTTAATTATTCATCTTGATTAATCATCCTTGATTAATCATTCTCTAATTACATTATGTAATTATCCTTAATTAGTTACACAAATAATTATTCTCAAACAATTATAGTGATTAACCTTTAATTAATTAACTATAATTAATTACATTAATCCTTAATTAATTACATTTATTAATTATTCTATAATTACTTCATTGATTAGTTAACCTTAATTAATCAATCCCTTAGTTACTTCATTAATTACATTAATTAATGATTCTTAGTTACTTCTTTAATTAATTATTTCTCTAATTAATCAAATCTCTATTCATTTATCAGTTTGATTAATCACATTTAGTAATTAATTACTCTTAATTAATTACATTACTTAATTAACTTTTAATAAATTCTATTAATTAATTAAGTCTTAAATTGATTACACTAAGTAATTAATTCCTAATTACTTTCACAAACTAATTATTCTTTATATTAATTACACAAAGTAATTAAACCCAAACTACTACCATTCCTCAATTAATTACTTCTAGTAATTACCCACTAATTACTTCACTAAGTAACTATACTTTATAAATTACACTAAGTAATTATACTTAACCCGTCATCCAAAGATTATTTTAAATTAAATTAAACAAATAAATTAATTAATCTTAAACTAATCACATAAATTTAAGTAATTACACTGAGTAATTAATCCATTTTAATTACTTCCATTAAGTAATTATACTTAAACAATCCCACAAATGATTATTTTTAATTAATTAATTTCTCTTTAAATTACTTTGTTAATTTAATTAATCATTTATTATCCAAGACCTTCATCAACTTAAAGATAAATATTTTATCTTTTTTAATTTCTAATAAATCTTGAAATCACTTATCATGATAATATAAAAACATATAACTCCTTTAATTAACTACTTGATTACATAATTAAATTAAGTTTAAAATAACTTAAGATTCTACTTAATATATTTAAGTAAAATATCATACAACTTCTTAAACCAATGTTTAAAATATTATTATACCAAGGGATAATATTTTTTTTAAAATCAGTTTAACCTTGATTTACTTAAAGTTTAAAAAAAATTCATAAAACTGTAGAAAACTGTTTTAAAATTTCTCTTCGGGTTCAACCCAGGTCTTACCCGAGACTTTCCCGAGAACTTCCTTTTTTTTAAGTTATAAACTTTAAACAAAACTGGAAAAGGGTACACTTCACGAAGACGAGTACAGACTCGAGCAAAAACCCATCCCACCCGAGTATCAACACGAGAAAACTTCTTCATACCCATTCAACTCTTGTGCACAATCCGTCCGATGCACAAGCACATGCATCGACGACCCTCTAGTACCATCAACCCCAATCGCCAAGTCAGCTACGACGACCTCCAACCACAAATAACTCAGCGACCACAATCTAATTCCAAAACAAAATTGAGCCTTCAACTGCAAACTGGAAACCCAGCCTTCATCTGAAAATCCCTTGAACCACCATCGCCGATCACCGAACCTTTCCCAAACTCTGGCCACAGCCTCGCTAGTCTCCATGCCATCTTTTCCAGAAGCACTTGCAGCTCGATTCACCAATGAAGCCACAGTGACATATTCTTTTGACATCGATAGAACTAGGGTTAAAAACTCAATTGAACTATCACCGACGCCACGGTGATCTACCAAACTCCTTGTCATTTTTCCCAGCTTCAACGTTCACCAGGTTAGCTCTAGCCAAAACCCCAACCTCCAGAATTACCCCAGTCACCAGAACTTGCTTGAAAACCGAAATCTGATCATCCCCAAATTGCAAATTCAATACCAAACTAAAAATCATGAAATTTGTTTTAAGGATCGAGTTTTCCAGAGTTGATTCAAGTTACATGCTTGAATTTACAAATTAAATTATTTAATTTTCTTCAATTTTAAAAAAATCTACTATTTTTACTGATTCCAGAAGAATTTTAAACATATATTACTTAACTTATTTTGTTTAGGATTTAAATCCTAGTAACACATAGATAAAGAGTTGATTTGATTTTTGCTTTATTTTTAATTCTGCAGTCTAAAACAGAGAAGAACAGGTTCAATCAATATGCACAGAAACGATACACATATATATCCAGAGATTCATGCAAATATATACACATGCAAAGCACAAATCTGATCCAGGAATCCATATGCACAGATTTAAATCGACTTAAGCTTTTTAAAATATATAGAATTACTCACCTGCATATGCCTAGAACAGAGAAACAGCTTAAGACCTGAAACTAGAAGAATTTGAATCAGGTTGGATCCTTGAAACTGCAGATTTGTGTTAGGATCCTTGTTTTGATTTCTATTAGCTTGATTTCTGAATTAAATATTGCTTTGATTATTTTACTTGCAACTGAAACTGATCTCCAGATTTACAAAAATGTTGTTGATGTTTTTGAAATACTTTAGTTTTGGAATTTTGGAAGAGATTGTTGTTTGCTTTCTCTCTGATTTTGTTTTACTGCTTTTCAGATTTGAAAAAGAATAAAGATTGGGAGAAAGAAGAATATGAAACTGATTTCTACTTTTTAAAACATTTTTTTTTAAATTTTTTATTAATCTTAAACTAAATCAATTGACAGTTGTCTAATAATGTAACATTTGTCACTAGCATGAATTAATTGATTACATTTGTGAAATTATATATACTTAATTTACAAGTGTATTTTCCTAGAGTTAATATTTTTTTTAATGATTTATAGAACTTATATGTATATATTTTTATTAAGAAAAAACAGTATCTTAATTCATATAAATAAATATTTTAAAGAAAACAATTTAAAACCAATTATATAAAAGAAATAAAATTATATATACTGTATTTTTAAATCAAAAATACATTTAATGTATATATATATTCTTTGAAATTCCATATCAAACCCAAATTCAAATTAAATTTAAAATCAATTTTATATATACATATATTTAAACAAATACAATTTCAACTTGTATATAATAATTCTATTTAAAATCTATGTATATATAAATAACACAATTACAAATACAAATATTTATTTGATCAGATTCATTTGTTCAATGTAACAACCCATTATTTTGTGATTATTTTAATGGTTTACTTAAATTATTTAAATTGAAACTCATAATTTAAAAACTTTATTTTATTTATTAAAATGAATAAAATTTGAAATTATATTTTTGATTTTTGTGTGAATTATAATTCCAAACCTGAATAAATAGGATATTTCAAAAAAAATGTGGATTTTGGTCAATCTGGTCAAACTTTGACTTTTAAATTTTAAATTTAAATATTTGAATTTTTTAATTTTATCTTTTATTGTGAGAATAAATTTAATTTTAAGAATACTGCTTTTCGTTTCGTTGAAATCCGATTTATATTGCGAAAGTTATGCATTTTACAATATTGTATGTATATTGATTTGTTTAGTAAAATTGTCTATTTTAATTTATATATATAATATTTTTATTTGACAAATTATGTTCCAATTTGTGTTATATGACATGATAGCTATATATTTTATTTTAAAACTTTTTTTAAGTGATCTTATAATTTTTCCAAAGCTTAGTGCATTTATTTTCTATTTTCAAAGCCTAGTTTCTATTTTTCTGCTATTTTCTTCATTTAAATTATATTTAATTAAAATTTATTTATTTATTTTTGTGAATGCATTTTTATTTTATGTTCTTATCTTTATTTATAAATATTTTCCAAGTCCATAAAATTTTCCCAAAGTTTATTCCATTTATTTTCAAATTTTCTAGACTAGTTTTCATTTTTTGAGATATTTTCTTATTTTATCATATATAATTAATATTTATTTACTTATATTTTGTATATTTGTTATATTTTCGAATTTTCACTGAAATTTTAGTATTTTCAGTTATTTAAATTTATATAAAGAAAATACGAGAAATGTGAAAGGTTTGTGGCTTTTTATTTCCTATGACATTTTATATTCCTACCTTTTCACATTTCAACCACATCTTTTCACATTATTGGCCATGTCTACTCACTTCTTCACCCAAATATCATTCCTCACTCATGTAAATTATTTTGTTTCTCATTTCTAAAAAAAAGTCGGCCCTTGCTTGAGAAAAAAATTTGGTAAAATTCACTTCGTTTTCCATTGTTTTATACTTCAATTTATGGTTTTACACTTGTCTCTTCTTCTCTAGGTTCGGCCCATCCTCCACCACCAGCCCTGCCGCCTCCACCACCACCTGAGAATGTCACCATCACCTCCTCCTCTTTGGACACCCCAAGCCGAGCCACAAGGTGGTTGATCCTTCACCAAAATTCACAAAACTCCATCAATATTAGCCTAGCACTTCAATCAAATCCACCACTTCATCAACCCCTTAGCCACCACCATCTCCACCTCCACCACCTGCCTTGTCAACCTCCTGACTATGCCAATGATGGTCGTGCCCCTTGTGGCCTTGACCGAGCCTTGAATGGCCTTGAAACCATGTGATGCTTTGTCTTGTTGTTGTTTTACATCACCACCACCTTTGCACCATGTTAACCAAGTTTGGCCAACCCATATCCAACCAAAACCTGATCCAAACCCTTTCTTTAGCCTTGTATTTCACCTATGGTCGAGCCTAATGTATGCTGCAAGCAAGTGCAAAACATTTTTGCTTTGATTTGTGCAGTTATTTCTAGCTAAATTTAATCGTATTTGAATTGAAAGCTTATATTTGTTGTATTGTTTTTGTTTGAATTGTATTCAAGGGAATTGACCTTTGGCTCTCTCACTCGTATCTGTGTCGTGCTATCGTGCTTGTGTGGATCTCTTTTGTGCATTCGTTATTGTGTCTCCAGCTCAACCAGTGAGTTATTCTCACCAGACAAATTGTACCTATATAACTAGTAAATTGACCACTTTTGAATATGTAAAATGCATCACCATATTACATCTATTATGTTATGATTATATGATGTTCACCCATGCTTAAACACCTGTTATATCATCTGTTACTGTTATATTATGTTGTTCTGTTATTTTATCAGTTTATCGCACCGCAAGTTCCCTTTAGATTAGAATCACTATGGGTTGAAATGATACATACCCGAACGGACTTTAAAATAGGAGAAAATCGCTATGGGCTAAAATGATAGGCCTGAACGATTTTCAAATATTTCATTTACTTGGGACTGCGGGTTTGAAATGATAAAACCCAGGTTTTCTTTGAAAATTACAGGTTGAAATGATATATTACCCGTATCACTTTTTCCTAGTGTAGAAAATGATATACAGACCCGTGGTTAAAATGCGATTTTTTAAAAATGTTTAAAATATTTTAGAAATGTAAATACTATAATATTTTGATTTAAACTTAATTAAAAATGATTTTTGTAAAGTATTTTGATTTTTCTGAGAATTTATAAGTGAAATAAATTAATGATAAAGTGAAAATTTGAAATATAAGTTATTTTGGAAATTTTGATTTAATTATAAATGGAATTTAAATTAAATATGAAAATATGATAAATTTATGATATTTTGAATTAAATGAATTTAAAATGATTTTTTATAATATATCAATGGATTTTGAATAAGTTAAAATGTGAAATGAATGAATATTTAAGTTGAAAATTTGAAATATAACTAAAATTGGGAATTTGTGAATTTGGCTTAAAAGTGAATTTTAAGTTAAGTAAATAATAATGAAATTAAGTTATATTTGAGAATTTAAACTTAAGTGTTAAGTTAAAATTTAATTCAACGAAATTAAAATTGAATGTTGGAATTCAATAAATGAATTATTATTAAATCTTGATTTTTGAACGGAAATTTAACTTTATAAAACTCAAGAATTTAAGGAAAATTAAATGATTAATATAAAAGTGAAATTTTATGATTTTATAAGTTAAAAATGATTTAAATAAAAATATAATTGTTTGTGAAATTATATTGAATGTTTGAAGTTAACTAACTGCATTTTGAAAATGCTATTAATTCTAATGTAAATGATATTACAACACTTGTAAATGCTGTAGTTGACAATAATGAACCAAATGGCTAAATTTAATTAAAGGCTATTATAGCATTTTTGTAAGAGCTATAATTATTGAATTTAACTAAGGTTTTATTTGAATTATTGAAATCCTATAACAGCCTTTTGAATGCTGTCTTTTGTTAAATTGAATTGTTTTAAAAGTAACTTTCCGTAGCATTTTCTAAATGCTACGAATGTTGAATTTTCATTGTTTAAATAAATTTAAGTGAGTAAATGAAGTTTGAAAGATTTAAATTTTGGAAATTTTATAATTTGATTATTAAATATAATAACTTCATTTTTATGATTTAAAATGAAGTAATTCGTTTTGAAATATAAATTATTTGAAATGTGTGTTGAAATGGTATTTTAAATAAATGAATGTGGTTTGGAAGATACGATATTTTGATATTTTGAAATGGATTTTTGAATGATATTGAATTTTGAAATGATATTTGATTTCGAAGTATAAAATACCATTTTGAAATTTTAACCACGAGATGTATTTAATTTATGGTTTAACTGATCGTTAGAGGATGGCCGATCCCAAACATCCTTTAAGTTATTGTACATTACTATTACAGTTCACTTGAGTTGGTTTACATTATATAAGTATATATGTCCTAACACGAGTGCTTTGTGTTTTACTTTACGCTAGGGTCAGCCTAAGTATTTACCGCTTAGCTTTGGATTTCTTTTCTGGAGCTATGAATCGCTGGAGATTCTGCTTGTCTAGTTATTTATTCCCTTCAGTTTCAGTTGTTTTATTTCAGCTTTGGTATTTATAAACTTCTATGTATTTGAGATTTCTATTGTATATGGTTTTTTCTAGACTGATATTATGTATTATGTTTTGAGAGCTTGTTATAGTAGCTTCGTGAACCATTATGGTATTTTAATTTGCGCCGCGAGTTATTCTGATATTTCTGTGTCTATGATTTTGTGATTTGTATTTCATTTGCTCCAAATTTATTTACAATGCGGTATTTTGAGCAATTCATGTCCGACATGTGTGGATGCGAATGGCTGAAAATATTGGGTCGTTACAGTTGGTATCAGAGCATTGATTTTTAGGCAAACCAAAGCCTGCGGAGCAAAAACTCATTAGAGATAGGGTAGAAATACCCTAGAATGAGTGAAATGAATCTTAGAATCCTTTCTTTATGAGAGAACGTATTTTCGAAGTATAAAATGATTTCCAAATGATTTTAAAAGATTTTCAAATATTATTTTGTTATAAAAAATTTCTTATTTTGAAACCAAGATTTTTTTTCTAAACTTCATCCCTTCGGTATCCACCTTGTTAGAAATCTCTTGGTTAGGATTCTTATCGATTAAGATTCGTTGAACTTTGGAATGCTTCCGTTTGTTCTGAAGTCCAGTCTTGACTCCCGTATTGGTATTCCTTGATTTTGGAGCATTCCATAACTCCACTTTCGAATGACCTCTATAAAGATCGGTGGTTCCGCAAATCTTCGAATGATTTGTAAAGGGGTGAAACTCCTTTACAATTGGCATTGATTCACCGAAGATTTCTATATCCTCGGTTTACAATGTTATCTATCTCCTGCTCTACATGGATTCATCTCTGGCGATCGAATGTCGATTTGCCTTAGATTTTCGCACTGATTATATTCCTGAAGTTACGGTTGAACGGTTAAGGTTGCCCATGGTTTATATAGGCTTATCTATCTTCTATTTGGTAATTAAATTATCTCATTTTAGTTTGAGATTATCTTCGAACCAGAATTCTATTTGATTATAGTTCCTCTAAATTTGAATCTCTGTTTGTTTTGAAATCCATCCTGTTTGGTTTTATTTTGAATTTGTGCATACATCAAAATTATTATTTCGATAAGGATGACCCTATTTTATATATAAAAGTGAAATGTTTTCAATAAGGATTTTTATATATCTTTTAAAAATAGAAATTTGAAACTTTGAAAGGATTTGAAATTTTGAAAAATTATAAGAATTTGACTTAAATAAAATGATTTATAACTGAAAGGTTTGAATTTGAATTTCGAGGAATCGAACTCCGGTGTTTGAAATCGGTTTTAAGATTTGAAACTATATAATAATATGATATAAAGATATTTCTCCGAATAAAATGTTCAAATATATTCGAATGAATTCCAATGATTTCAAAGTAATTTCAAATAAGTTTCAAGAAAATAAAGTTCAGAACCCACTTATGTCGCTGGAAAATAATTTCGGTGATGATTACATGCATCATCGACATTGATTTTCGAGTTTCTGAGTAGGGTAGAGGCCATTCTAGTAGCTTTACTATGCGAGTGATTTTATGAAACCAAATTTTGATTTCAGATTTTGAAGTATGGCTTGATATTCGAAAGATATATGTATAATTGAAATGATTTAAAAGCAAGCCGGTGTTCTGTCCTTGAGATTCAGATTGGTTTTGTATAACCATATCTTGGAATTGGTTTACTGATTTGTTGGTGATTTCCAACTCTTGAATTTGAAAATATGATTTCTTCGACTATTTTGAAAGGTTCGAGCACTTCGAAATCAAGGTTAACTTTTCAAAGCTAAGAAATTTTGAGAAGTATAAAGTATTTGATAAAGAATATAAATTTAGTTTGGTATGATTAAAGTGTAAAGTAATGTACTGGTTGGAACTGTTTGTTGAGTGAAATAAATAAGACTACTTTGGTTTATACTGGTATGAAATATAGATTTGAAATGTTTTGAATAAAGTATATATATATATATATATAATAAAAATCTTTCCAATGGTAAATTGGATTTTTCATACAGAAATAAATAGTTTGAAGGTTTTAAAAGAGATGGTTTTAAACTTTGTAACCATTTTGATATTTTGATGATTGAAATGGTTTGGAAATGATTTAATCTTTATTTTGATAAAGAATGTGAATTTGAAATAATAATTTATTTTGATAAATGAATGTTTGAAGTTTATATTTGTATGATAGGATATTTGGTTTAATAGTAATTTGAGTTTATTTAAAAATGATGGATTTATGAAATGAGTATTTCAAAAAACAAAAATAGGTAATAATGAAGTAAAATTTGAGATATGAAATTACAAAATTTAGTTTTAGAATATGGTATATTTAAGCTTTGAAATATATTAGAGATTGAATAGTTCATTTTATGGATCAAATCTTTATTTGAAATTTGATTATATTTAAAATGGTTTTACTGTAAAACTAAATTGAATTGAAACCGATGGTTTGAATTGAATTAAAATTGGAAATTTTAGATTTGGGTTTAATTGAATAAATCTGTGAAACGTAAAGAATTAATGGAATGTTTTATGATTCAAATGTATGATTTCAAAAGGTTATGATTTTCAAAGTGTAATGATTTCAAGTATTTTGGTTTCGAAAAATTTATAACTTTGAAAGTATTATGATTTTTGAAAGTGAATATATATTTGAAATGGAAATGAACTTGCTTGACCTAAATTTTGTTGATTTGGAAATTTGGATTATTTTATAAATCTATTGTTTTAAGAAACTTTGAAACTAAATATATGTAATAAGGAAGAAATGATTTGGTGAATTCATATATGATTTTGAAACTGAATTGATATTGAAATGGTTTGAAATTGGAAACCTTGTTTATTTAAATACTTTGATTTGGGAGTTATCGAACTTATATAAAATTGATTTGTATAAGTATGAAGTGATTTGAAACTATTGATTTGTAAAGGTACTCAATTTGTAAATTGAAATCTTATATAATCGAAGTCTATATAAGTGTGATTTCATATACTATTGATTTGGAAAGTAGTTGATTTGAAAATGGAATATTATATATAATGGACTTTATATAAGTATGATATTTGAAAATGATTTGAAAGGTACTATTTGATACATATTTTTGAAGTAAAGACATGAAAAGTGCCTTCTGCTTGATATCCGCTTTGTGGCCACACTGTGGATTCATTCTATCGATATTATTCTCTCTGATTTGGGTTTTTCGGATATGATACTCGAGTGTTGGTCGAATTCCATGGCGATCTCCATGGTATTATATTTGCAACTGCATAGCGCAACTGCCTGGCTGAGATGGCCTAGGGGTACGGATTGTTTCCTGGAGGATCCAGGCGTAACCATTGTGTATCCTGCAATCTATATAGGTCGCATTAGTAGCGAAACTGCCTGGTTGAGACGGCCTAGGGGTACGGATTGTTTCCTGGAGGATCCAGGCGTAACCATTGTGTATCCTGCATTCTACTAGTCATCATGGCGTAACTCGTAGGACTGGGAAAGCTTACAGATACAGATTATTTCCTGGGGTATCCAGGCATAACCATTATGTATTTACGATCCATGGTTAGATAAATGTTTGGTTTGGTTGATTTGTTTGGATTGTGCTTTCCATATCTGTTGTTTTAAAAGGTTTTCCAGTATTTTCACTGGGATTTGAAACAAGTCTACCAAGTACCTGGAGAATTCTAGCTTTGCACCTGATCAACGCATAGCCAGAGTCTACGGAAAGAAAGTAAACTTGTTAAGACATCGAGTTATAAAAGTATTTTGATAAAGTGTTGTATAAAAGATATTTTGATTATTTATTTTACTTTTCTAAATAATGTAAAATGTTTTAAATATTGTTTACTTCGAACTATCAAATTTGAATCAAATGACTATTTATCATATTATAAAATGCTTAAAATGTTGTAAATATAAAATTTTAAATTGAAATTTATATGGTTTTAAAATAATGGTCCATCCTTGTGTTCCAACCTATTTTTCCTCCTAGCTATTCCTACCTTCTTCTTCTTTGAGGGTTCTTTCTGCATTATGGAAAGAGTTGGTTCTTTGGCTTATCGTTTAGATTTGCCCAAGAAACTTTCTAGAGTGTATGATGTATTCCACGTCTTCCATCTCCTCTAGTATCTTCTAGACTCATATCTTATTGTTCAGCCTTCTGCTTTTGATAGTTCGGATGTCTAGCCTAATCTGACTATCGAGAGTAAGCCACTTCGTATTGTCGACAGAGGTACGAAGCAGCTAAAAAAAGGAAATCTGTTAGTCTGATCAAAGTACTGTGAAGTACGGATGATTAGGATTGTACCTGGGAAACGGAGGAGAGCATTCGTGCTTCAAATATGGAATTGTTTTTCAGGTACTATTTGTTTGTCCATCTCTATTTTCCTTATTTTCCTTATTCGTTCTTTTGAGGACGAAAAGATTTGAGTGGGGGAGAGTGTAACAAACCGGTATTTTGTGATTATTTTAATTGTTTGTTTAAATTATTTAAATTGAAACTCCTAATTTAAAAACTTTATTTTATTTATTAAAATGAATAAATTTTGAAAGTATATTTTTTATTTTTGTGTGAAATATAATTCCAAACCCAAATAGATAGGGTATTTCAAAAAAATGTGGATTTTGATCAACCTGGTCAAACTTTGACTTTTAAATTTAAAAATTAAATATTTAAATTTTTTAATTTTACCTTTTATTATGAAAATAAATTTATTTCAAGAATATTGCTTTTCGTTTCGTTGAAATTCGATTTATATTGTGAAAGTTATGCTTTTTACAATATTGTATGTATATTGATTTGTTTAGTAAAATTGTCTATTTTAGTTTATATATAATATTTTTATTTGACAAATTATGTTCTAATATGTGTTATATGACATGTTAGGTATATAATTTATTTTAAAACATTTTTTTAAGTGATGTTTTAAATTTTCCAAAGCTTAGTGCATTATTTTCTATTTTCAAAGCCTAGTTTCTATTTTTCTGCTATTTTCTTCATTTAAATTATATTTAATTAAAATTTATTTATTTATTTTTGTGAATTCATTTTTATTTTATGTTCTTATCTTTATTTATAAATATTTTACAAGTCCATAAAATTTTCCTAAAGTTTATTCCATTTATTTTCAAATTTTCTAGACTAGTTTTCATTTTTTGAGCTATTTTCTTATTTTATCATACATAATTAATATTTATTTATTTATATTTTGTATATTTGTTATATTTTCGAATTTTAACTGAAATTTTAGTATTTTCAGTTATTTAAATTTATATAAAGAAAATATGAGAAATGTGAAAGGTTTGTGGCTTTTTATTTCCTATGGCCTTTTATATTCCTACCTTTTCACATTTCAACCACATCTTTTCACATTATTGGCCATATCTACTCACTTCTTCAGCCGACTATCATTCCTCACTCACGTAAACCTTTTGTTTCTCATTTTTGGAAAAAAAAGTCGGCCCTTGCTTGAGAAATTTTTTTGGTCAAATTCACTTCTTTTTCCATTGTTTTATACTTGAATTCATGGTTTTACACTTGTCTCTTCTTCTCTAGGTTCGGCCCATCCTCCACCACCAGCCCTACCACCTCCACCACCACCTGAGCATGTCACCATCACCTCCTCCTCTCTGGCCACCCCAACCCGAGCCACCAAGGTGGTTGATCCTTCACCAAAATTCACAAAACTCGATCAATATTACCCTAGCCGAGCACTTCAATCAAATCCACCCCTTCATCAACCCCTAAGCCGCCACCATCTCCACCTCCATCACCTCCTGCTCCACATGAACCCTCTGCCTTATCAACCTCCTGACCATACCAATGATGGTTGTGCCCCTTGTGGCCTTGACCGAGCCTTGAATGGCCTTGAAACCATGTGATGCTTTGTCTTGTTGTTGTTTTACATCACCACCACCTTCGCACCATGTTAACCAAGTTTGGCCGACCCATATCCAACCAAAACCTGATCCAAACCCTAGCTTTAGCCTTGTATTTCACCTATGGCCGAGCCTAATGTATGCTGGAAGCAAGTGCAAAACATTTCTGCTTTGATTTGTGCAGTTATTTCTAGCTAAATTTAATCGTATTTGAATTGAAAGCTTATATTTGTTGTATTGTTTTTGTTTGAATTGTATTCAAGGGAATTGACCTTTGGCTCTCTCACTCGTATCTGTGTCGTGTTATCGTGCTTATGTGGATCTCTTTTGTGCATTCGTTGTTGTGTCTCCAGCTCAAACCCAGTGAATTATTCTCACCAGACAAATGGTACCTCTATAACTAATAAATTGACCACTTTTGAATCTGTAAAATACATCACCATATTACATCTGTTATGTTATGATTATATGATGTTCACCCATGCTTAAATACCTGTGATATCATCTGTTACTGTTATATTATGCTGTTCTGTTATTTTATCAGTTTATCACACTGCAAGTTCCCTTTAGATTAGAATCACTATGGGTTGAAATGATACATACCCGAACGGACTTTAGAATAAGGAAAATTCGTTATGGACTGAAATGATAGGCCTGAACGATTTTCAAATTATTTCATTTACTTGGGATTGCGGGTTTGAAATGATAAAACCTGGGTTTTCTTTGTAAATTACGGGTTGAAATGATATATTACCCGTATCATTTTTTCCTAGGGTAGAAAATGATATACAGACCCGTGGTTAAAATATAATTTTTTAAAAATGTTTAAAATATTTTAGAAATGCAAATATTATAATATTTTGATTTAAACTTAATTAAAAATGATTCTTGTAAAGTGTTTTGATTTTTTCTGAGAATTTATAAGTGTTTAAATTAATGATAAAGTGGAAATTTGAAATATAAGTTATTTTGGAAATTTCGATTTAATTATAAATGGAATTTAAATTAAATATGAAAATATGATAAATTTATGATATTTTGAATTAATTTCATTTAAAATGATTTTTTATAATATATCAATGGATTTTGAATAAGTTAAAATGTGAAATGAATGAATATTTAAGTTGAAATTTTGAAATATAACTAAAATTGGGAATTTGTGAATTTGGCTTAAAAGTGAATTTTAAGTTAAGTAAATAAAAATGAAATTAAGTTATATTTGAGAATTTAAACTTAAGTGTTAAGTTAAAATTTAATTCAATGAATTTAAAATTGAATGTTGGAATTCAATAAATGAATTATTATTAAATCTTGATTTTTGAATGGAAATTTAACTTTTTAAAACTTAAGAATTTAAGGAAAATTAGATGATGATTATAAAAGTGAAATTTTATGATTTTATTAGTTAAAAATGATTTAAATAAAAAAAATGTTTGTGAAATTGTATTGAATATTTGAAGTTAATTAACTGCATTTGAAAATGCTATTAATTCTAATGTAAATGATATTACAGCACTTGTAAATGCTGTAGTTGATAGTAATGAACCAAATGGCTAAATTTAATTAAAGGCTATTATAGCATTTTTGTAAGTGCTATAATTGTTGAATTTAGCTAAGGTTTTATGTGAATTAATGAAATCCTATTACAGCCTTTTGAATGCTGTCTTTTGTTAAATTGAATTGTTTTAAAAGTAATTTTCCACAGCATTTTCTAAATGCTACGAAGTTGAATTTTCATTGTTTAAATAAATTTAAGTGAATAATTCAGCTTTGAAAGATTTAAATTTTGGAAATTTAATAATTTGATTATTAAATATAATTACTTCATTTTTATGATTTAAAATGAAGTAATTTGTTATGAAATATAAATTATTTGAAATGTGTGTTGAAATGGTATTTTAAATAAATGAATGTGGTTTGGAAGATATGATATTTTGATATTTTGAAACGGATTTTTGAATTATATTGAATTTTTTAAATGATACTTGATTTCGAAGTATGAAATACCATTTTGAAACTTTAACCACAGGATGTATTTAATTTATGGTTTAACTGATCCTTAGAGGATGGGCGATTCCAAGCATCCTTTAAGTTATTGTACATTACTATTACAGTTCACTTGAGTTGGTTTACATTATATAAGTATATATGTCCTGACTCGAGTGTTTTGTGTTTTACTTTACGCTCGAGTCAGCCTGTGTATTTACAGCTTAGCTTTGAATTTCTTTTCTGGAGCTAGGAATCGCAGGAGATTCTACTTGTCTAGTTATCCATTCCCTTCAGTTTCAGTTGTTCTATTTCAACTTTGGTATTTATAAACTTCTATGTATTTGAGATTTCTACTGTATATGGTTTTTTCCAGACTGATATTATGTATTATGTTTTGAGAGCTTGTTATAGTAGCTTCGTGAACCATTACGGTATTTTAATTTGCGCCGCGAGTTATTCTGATATTTCTGTGTCTATGATTTTGTGATTTGTATTTCATTTGCTCCAAATTTATTTACAATGCGGTATTTTGAGCAATTCATGTCCGACTTGTGTGGATGCGAATGGCTGAAATATCGGTTTGTTACATTCAATCTATGATTCAGTATTTCTAATAAGTAACCCAGTTAATTATCAATTAACAGATACTCCAAAATTCAGATTATCAATTCCTTCCCCTTTGAATCTTTTCGTCCTCGAAAAGAAAAGAAGCCAGAATTTATTAAAATTCTTAATATCAGTTAAATTTTCTCTTTGAACATTTTTAAAACACATGAAAATCTATATAATATTGCTAAAATAGTTTTTGTAAAAATATTTTTTTATAATTCGATGTCTCAACCAGTCCATCCTTGTTCTCACAGAAATTCGGTCATACGTTGATCAGGCATAGGACTGAAAATCTACAAGTACTTGGTAAATCCATTTTCAACACCCAGTGAAAATACTTGGAAAATAATTTATTGAAAATACAGAAAACATTTTTGAATGTAGAGGAAATATCTTTGGTGCGAACGCTCTGGAAATCACCACCCCCGTCCTTCGTAGCAGTTAACCCGATGGTTACGTTGTCGTCCCGGCAAAATCCATAGATAACTGTAGGCCTCCGTGACCCTCGATTACATCATGGGACCCGCCACAGATCACGGTTACATCCAGGGTTATGTTGCCATCGCAACAAAAGTCCATGTAACTGTAGGCCTCAACGCCCTCGAATTTCGCTGCCAAAAGAATGAAACTTCTCCACTCCCACATAGGTCGCAGACTACATCAGTCAAGTCCTAATGTAGCCTTAGGCTCTCACAGCCTCTCGACTTTCGCTATGTCTCTATAGGTCGCAGTCTACCGATGTAAAATCAAACATAGACTGTTGTCTCCTAGCAGCACACACGACTTTCGCTATGGTCTGCAGTAGATCACAGTGACATCGAATTACACTGTCGTCACAGCATAACCCAAATGCCTCTATAGACATCAGTGCACTCGACTTTGGCTACACACTACACAAAATCCTCAGGAACTAGTTTTGTCCGGACTCCTCACAGTATCAACTTTAGAACCCCCTTAGGTTTCAAGGCAGTACCACCTCGTGGCACTCCTGAGAAGTTCATTTCAAGGGAGCGCTTTTTCCCTAGAGCCATTTTCAAAACACTTTATATTATACACATATAATATCTTCCAAATCATACACCCAGTATGAATCTCATATAAATCTCCTTTCTCAAAATCGATTATCCCAAAATCGATAATTCTCAAACTAGGCTTTTCAAATTCCAACATTGATTTTACCCAAAATCGAAAAGCCTTTCCAAATCTAAAGGTTCCAAAAACCTTTTCTCAAAATCATTCTCATAAGATACTTTATATATATAGATATATAAAATTTTAAAAATCTTTGGATCACTTCAAATTTGTATAAATTCCCTTTTCAAACTCCAAAAACTTTCAAAAATCCTTTCCTTCCGGCAATAGATTCAACGAGGAGAGATTTATATTTTAAATAACGAAGATATATAACTTTTTTATTCCATATCAAATATTCAAATTTGATTTCTCATTTCTTTTCTTTATAAAGTGAACCTTTAATCATAGAAATATCCGATTTCCATTTTACTTCATTGTATATTTCACAAAATATACTTTTATTTCAAAAATCATTTCACATTTCTTATCCACAAATTCCCAATATCAATTTCATTCAAACCCGTACGATGTACACATATCATGCATAAGCTATATCAATCTGATCGCTCGCTCGATCACACAATTTCAATTCCGAACTAGTATTGTCCACACGACTTCCTAGTGCGACTCAGATCTGATTTCTTGATCAGAAACTATGACATCTCGGATTTTGGCAGTATTATTTTAATTAATATTTAATGTGATTAATTAAAATATAACATATCTTTTAAAAACAAATATATGTATTTGTGAATTGGGAAGAATTATTGAGTTGGAATTTATAATAAGAGTTTCAGAATATTTTAAAAATGAAATCTATCTTGTTTACATATAAATGAAGTAAGCTCTGCTTATTGATATTTGATTTAAATATATAGTTATGATGTAATCTAAATAATAAGAGTTGAAATGGAATAAATCTTATCAATATTGCATCTAAATATAAAACAAATATATTGTTAAAAATAAATATAAATATATAGATTTAAGAACATTTGGTTATTAACATAAGTAAAATGAAATAATAAATAAGAAAATTGAATATTAGATAGTTAAACTTTGAAAATGAATAATAAAATGAGTGCTGATGTTAACTAAATATTTCAAATAAAGTTATAATCATGTAAAATATGAATTAAACATATAAAATAATTCTAGAAATAAAAATGGAAATAGATATAAGAAGTAAAATAAAATAATAACAAAATGTACTTACTAAATAAACAAAAATATATATATATATATATATATATATATATAGATACAAGACAATAGATATTTAAGTTAGGAATTAATATTTAAGTTGGAAATAGAAATTAAAATACGTAAGATAAGTAAATATATTAGACAAATTCTAACAACATGTTAACTAGAACTTCATTTCAATTTCAAAGCAAAGACAAAAGATAAGATAAAAAGATTTTCAACTATAAGTATGTACACTTGAAAACAAACAAGAAACAAATGCACAGTCAAATATATACACTTTCTGAAAGAAGAAAATAGAAATATGTATTCAAGAGTGTACACCTGCAAATGAAACAAAAAAATAAATATATGGGAAGGCTTGCTAAAGAAGACAATATTATGTATTCTTGAACAAACAAAAGCAATTAATGTTAATATTTCTAGCACACAATACATTTCATATCAGCCTCCACCATAAAAATATCTCTGTTTTAAATCAATTCAAACAAAGATTATATATGCTGTATTGTACTAAAATATAATGATCACCTGTACCAAAGATGAAATTTTGTACACTTTAACTTGTTTTTAGATATCACCCTATAAGCTACTTTCCTATGTCATATTTCCATTTCAGTTCGAGCTGAGCAAAATATAAAATAAACTTCATTTAAAAACTTAAGTAAACCACTCAACATCAACAAGGCAACCCAACAAATCAGAGACTTAAGAAGTAGGAGATTCTAGCCTGCAAATTTTCAAGCATGTGAAAATTGAAGGCTCTGTTCTTTTAAAACCTATGAGTAACTCCACTTTTCAAAAAAAGAAAAATTAAAGTATAAATTAGTTTGAATGTTATTGATGTGATCAATATTGTATTGTGAAGTATGGTTGCGTATTTATATTTTTGAATCCCTGAAGTATGATGTATGCAGGCATTTGAACTTTTGCAACTTCTCAGTTTCCAGTTTTGTTCATGTTTTTTGATTTAAATTCCAAATCTTTAATTAAATCTTTGTTTAGCCTTAAGATTTAAATGAAATCTGTAAGTTCCATTTCAAACCTTAGTTTAGGATTTTACTTAAGTCAAAGTAATAAATATATGACTCTGGAAAGCAAGAAAAACCGAGCAACTCAATATTACCAAAAATTCGAACATCTTAATTCATAAATTCAGGAACATAGATCGAATCGTTGAACCAAACTATGATTTTTAAAATTAATATGGTGATTTTTAGTTGAGTGGTTTGAGTGCAGTTCGACTTTGAACAAAAATTTGTTTTGGGGCGAATTCCGGTAGTCGGAGCAACTGGAGTGGTTGGGACCTTGGTTGAAGATGGAGGAAGGACCGGGGTGTTTGGCAAAAATAGTGAGGAGGGTGTCTTATCATCGAGGCATCATTGGCAAAGAGATTTAATTGCTAAACCTAGTTTGAGCTATGGTCGAAAATTCGATCGGGGAGGCTTCGCTCGTGCATCGAGTCGCGCACGACTTTGGGAAATGGTTGAGGGGAGGACGACAAGATCACGGCCAAAGTTTCACTTGTTCCGGTGGTTGTTGTGGCGAGAACGAGGCCTTTTCCAAGTTACATTCTGGTTCCTGTATCGAGCTCGAATGCTCGATTTTGCTTTGATGTTTTTTTTCATCGTTTTGATGATCGGATGTGAGAGTATAGGTCACCGTCGACCTATCGGAGGCAGTCTCGGTGGTCGGAGCATCACCATGGAGTGGTGCACGTGCACGCGACATCATCAGCATCTGGTGATGTTGAATTGGGAAAAGAAGAAGGTAGTGGAAGCAAGTTTTTCTCTTATTGCCTCGAGCGTTTACTCGGGAAAGCTTCGTGTTGAACTCGAAGAACTTGTAGGGGGAACTCGGGTGTTGTTGTTCAGTTTTAACAGAGGCATGTTCTGGTTAGTTTAACAAAAATTCAAATTATAACAAAGCTCAAATCTAGTTTAACATCAGAAGTTTAAATATAAATTCGAGTTTAGTTGTGAGCTTAGATTTTTAATAAGTAAATTTTAGGTTTTTATTCCAACTTGTTTGATAATTTTTAAGTGTTAATTGAAGTCAAAAAAATGGAATTTTGGAAAAAATGGGAAAGGAAAGTTTATGTCAAAATTTTGTAGCCTGGGAGAAGTTTATTTTTTTTTATTTCAGATTTTGGAATGGAAGCAAGTTTATAAATTTAAATATTTTAAGTAAGTTTAAATATTTTGAATCTAAAGGACATTTGATTTCAAACTCATTTAAAATTCTTTCATAACAAAAGAATTGCTTTAATTTGTAATTTAAAGGTTCATAAAGTTAGTTTTAAAAATTGATTTAAAGATCGATTAGTATTTATTTTAAACTCGAAATGTAAAATGAAATTTCAAAAGTAAATTTTGAAATTAATGTTGCGACCATATTTGTAGTAAAATTTAAAACAATACATAAGAATAAGGTTACTTTAAGTAATGAAGGTTTAGGATTTACATTCATTAGCCATTAAAAATAATTAGAATAGATAATTGATGATTTATATTAATTAAATCAGTAATTATAAGTTTAAATGTGTTAATTAAAGTTTAAATAATGAATTAAGTAATTAATATGTAATTAAGAACCATAGATTAGATTTTTATTTAAATTCATAAATTTTAATGGTTAATCAAAATTATAATTAATAATTATTAATGTAAGTTAATTACTTTAGAAAAGTAATTAAGCAAATGTTAATGAAGGCCATTAACTAGATTATTTTATAATTAATTAATGTGATTAATTTTCAGTAATTAATTATAATAATTAATTTAATAATAATCATTGTAATTGTTTAAGTGTAATTACTTAATGGAAAGTAATTAAGGGATTAACTACTCATTGTAATTAATTAAGTTAATTCGATTAAATTGATTTAATTAATTTAGATTTAATCACTTGGAAATTTTGGAAGTGTAATTACTTAGAGAAGTAATTGATGAATAGTTACTGGAAGTAATTAATTGGATGATGTTGTTAATGGAAGTAATTGGAGTATAATTACTTGAAATTAATCAAGGGATTAAGCTTGTTATTAAGGAGTAATTAATTATCTGTTTGGATGATAATATTGATTATCTGTTTATGATGATAATGTGATTATCTATTATGAGATGTGAATCTATCTGTGTGTATATAGATAATACTGAATTGAATTATTTTAACTCTAAAACAACTTGGCCTTAAAAGATACGTTTTGGATTTCGATGAGACCGGGATCGGGTTTCCATATTTGGACATTCGAAAACCACATCGATCCAAATTAACGATAGGTCACGAATCTGAAATGAAAATGAGGATTCAGAGTGCAAGGATTATTGTCATTAACTCTGAGGGTGATTCCAAAATGAGTGTAACGAGATAATGCCTTCGGTTTCGTTCGAACCCGGAACGAACTTGTATGGAATGAATGCTTTCAGAACATCGTCAGGTGGGCGATGAGAATTCTAAGAGATGTAGTCTCTAAGGTAATCGTAGCCTCAAGCCTCATCAACCGGGAATGGCTAAAACAGGGGAGGTGCAGCAATGTTAGGTGGGTCATGCCCAAGCAGGACGAGATATACCCCTGTCTAGATGTCCCTTTTTATTCGGCTGTGTGGGCAGTTGGTCTGCAGCCAACTGAGGGGTTATCTTGTTCGGGATTGTTCAGTAAGGAATGGTTCCAGCCTTGTGTTGCAGGGGAGCGGGCGTACTCCTCGGTACGTTGATCTAGGCCACGTACTGTGACAGGCGGTACCCCAGTAGCCCTGCCATTGTATGGAATCCCAAATCCAATAAGTGCCTACGGTTTTGATTGTATTACCCACTTTTGTGGCTAGTAGCTGGAATTTTATAATGTAACAATTTCGGCTATTTCATATTTATTTGAAAACCCTAGACACTATTATAATATCACAGAATTTCCTATTAAATGATTTGGTTAGCGTAAGATAAAAACTTACCATGTTTATTTGTGGGAATTCTTACGTGATACCTTTTGTTTTCAAATATTTTCAAAGTTAAGCAACTTTAACCTGTTACTCATACCAGACCCATGTCTGACCCGGAGTTTATTTCTGTTTTTTTCATAAACTCTCGGGTACTCAAATTTTTACGAGTAGCCAAGGGATTAAGGTTGGCTTCGACGAATTCTGGAGGAGCAATGTAGCAGGAGGCTTCAGCGTTTGTAGATATAGTGTTCCGCTGTGTTTGTATCTCCGTGTTGTATTGTGTATTGAGTTGTATAACTAGACAGGTGTCTATAACTGTCTAGTATGTGATGTATTATCTGTATAACTCTGATTGATGTTGTATATTATGTAAATACTTATGTGATTAATATAATTTTTTCGTTCCGCTGTGAGATTCTGATGTTGTTGTTCTTTCTTCTCTATCTTTTCTATTTTCTCACCCCTTTCTTTCTTCAAGATGATACGGATTTCTGTGGTCCGAAATTCGGGTCGTCACAGTTGGTATCAGAGCGCTAGGTTGAGTGAATACCTAGGCTCTTGAGTGATTTCTTTCTTAAGAGAGCGTATTTGTAATTTTGATACACACACACACACACACACACACACATATATATATATATATAAATATATTCATTTCTATCTATTTGTTGGGTTACCTGTTCGGGTTTTCCAATATAAGTATAAGGGTAGATAGGGTAGTGGTGAGTACCAATGGTTGGAAGTATATCCGACGAGACTGTAGACCTAATACCGTCTCGAGTGAATTTGGGGTGTAAGGATTTCACCAAATCTCTGGAGGAAACCTGTTAAGATTTGGAGCCCATTTTTGTAGCACAAGTTTGGATGAGTAGAATTTGGATTTTTTCAGTTGAGCAGAAGCTAGAAATATTATCTTGGTAGCTTAGGAAGTAGTAGCTATGTGTTGATATGTAGTGGCTATGAATTATTTCCAAAGAAGTTCTCAAGGATCTTTGGATAAGGAAGTGTGTCTGCTTTGGTGTTGAGGCTGATTTCAGCTGGGTGTGTGTGTTTGGCTTTGAGGCCCGAGTTTTTCGAGGAGTTTTGGATTAAGATGTTTTTGGCATCACTAGCAGTGTTGCGGCTCAGATTGTTCTGCTGGCACGCGAGGAGGTCACCTATCAGCAGTTCTCTAGAGGTGAAGTTCAGAGGCAGTTTTGTGGATCCATTTCTTCGACGGATTGGCTAGATAAGCTTAAGCTGTTCAGATTGGTAAGGAGAGAACAGTTTCCTTTGGATATAAGCCTGGGTTGATCGCAAAAGTGACTTGCGATAGTTGGGCATTCTCTTGGTTTATCAAAAATCTTTTTTTGGATATCTTTGAAGAGGTCAGCGGGTTGCCCTTGCATCCGGAGTTGAGTTTGGTATCGACTGGATTCCAGAAGTGGTACCGATTGTTCAGCCTAGTAGTAGAATGGTTTCTAGAGAGAGGATTTGGTAAAGCGGCTCAGGTTTTGGAGGAACTTGAGTTTCTATTGTGGATATGTGAACCATATTTTTGGAATGAGTTTTCCTCTTTGTGCTTGTGTGCATCATCAGCATTTTCATTTACCCAGATCAGAGTTGTGCAGCGAAAGCAGTTGGGAGTGCATTTTCTTTTCTTTTCTGGAAAGGAGAGGTTGTTTTCTACTGATGATGGTAAAGGTTGTGTTCTTGTTTTGGTTGGTCATGAGAAGATCATTCTATTGAATTGTTTTGGTCCAAATTGTTTTAGGAGTCATCAGCAAAGGTTGAGCTGATCAGTAGGGATGACGGCAGCTCTAGAACATCAGAAGAATTTGATGAATAAGGGACGGAGGAATTTGGATTTCTAAGTCGAAGATTTGATTTTGGATAAGTTTTCTCCAATCAAAAGAGCTATATAATTTGGTAAGACTGTGAAGCTAGCTCCGAGGAGTTCTGGATTTTCTCTATGTTCTGGTGAGGATAAGTGTTTGATCTTCTGGAGTGAACTGCCAGTTTGGATAACTGGGATTCGATGTGTTTCACGTATCTCGGAGGGAATACGTGTATAATCCATCTCTGGTTTTGGAACCAGCAGTTCGGGGAGTTTTGGTTGTTGAGTCAGACTCGTCTATAGTCTGAAATCTGTGTAGTTTTGTAGATCTAGATGAGTAGGAGCTCTGTAGCTTAGTAGTATAGACTTTTTGGATTCTATAGATTGAGTATTCCAGTATTATACTTGGAAAACTCTAGGAAGCTCTATCTAGAATTTTGTCGGGAGGGTTAGCTTTGTTGATTGAGTGGATTGGTTGTGATGATTGTTAGCATATGATTGATATATGAGTGTGATTTAAAATTAAAATCTTAAACAAATTACTAAATTACCTTTGCTTTTAAATTTCAAGGACGAAATTATTTTAAGGGGGGAGGGATGTGACATCCCGGATTTTTGGCAGTATTATTTTAATTAATATTTAATGTGATTAATTAAAATATAACATATCTTTTAAAATATATATATATATATATTTGTGAATTGGGAAGAATTATTGAGTTGGAATTTATAATAAGAGTTTCAGAATATTTTAAAAATGAAATGTATCTTGTTTACATATAAATGAAGTAAGCTCTGCTTATTGATATTTGATTTAAATATATAGTTATGATGTAATCTAAATAATAAGAGTTGAAATGGAATAAATCTTATCAATATTGCATCTAAATATAAAACAAATATATTGTTAAAAATAAATATAAATATATAGATTTAAGAACATTTGGTTATTAACATAAGTAAAATGAAATAATAAATAAGAAAATTGAATATTAGATAGTTAAACTTTGAAAATGAATAATAAAATGAGTGCTGATGTTAACTAAATATTTCAAATAAAGTTATAATCATGTAAAATATGAATTAAACATATAAAATAATTCCAGAAATAAAAATGGAAATAGATATAAGAAGTAAAATAAAATAATAACAAAATGTACTTACTAAATAAACAAAAATAAATCTATATATATATAGATACAAGACAATAAATATTTAAGTTAGGAATTAATATTTAAGTTGGAAATAGAAATTAAAATACGTAAGATAAGTAAATATATGAGACAAATTCTAACAACATGTTAACTAGAACTTCATTTCAATTTCAAAGCAAAGACAAAAGATAAGATAAAAAGATTTTCAACTATAAGTATGTACACTTGAAAACAAACAAGAAACAAATGCACAGTCAAATATATACACTTGCTGAAAGAAGAAAATAGAAATATGTATTCAAGAGTGTACACTTGCAAATGAAACAAAAAATAAATATATTTGAAGGCTTGCTAAAGAAGACAATATTATGTATTCTTAAACAAACAAAAGCAATTAATGTTAATATTTCTAGCACACAATACATTTCATATCAGCCTCCACCATAAAAATATCTCTGTTTTAAATCAGTTCAAACAAAGATTATATATGCTGTATTGTACTGAAATATAATAATCACTTGTACCAAAGACGAAATTTTTTACACTGTTACTTGTTTTTAAATATCACCCTGTAAGCTACTTTCCTATGTCATCTTTCCATTTCAGTTCGAGCTGAGCAAAATATAAAATAAACTTCATTTAAAAACTTAAGTAAGCCACTCAACATCAACAAGGCAACCCAACAAATTAGAGACTCAAGAAGTAGGAGATTCTAGCCTGCAAATTTTCAAGCCTGTGAAAATTGAAGGCTCTGTTCTTTTAAAACCTGTGAGTAACTCCACTTTTAAAAAAAAATTAGTATAAATTAGTGTGAGTGTTATTTCTATGATCAATATTGTATTATGAAGTATGGTTGCGTATTTACATTTTTGAATCCCTGAAGTATGATGTATGCAGGCATTTGAACTTTTGCAACTTCTCAATTTCCAGTTTTGTTCATGTTTTTTGATTTAAATTAAAAATCTTTAATTAAATCTTTGTTTAGCCTTAAGATTTAAATGAAATCTGTAAGTTTAATTCCAAACCTTAGTTTAGGATTTTACTTAAGTCAAAGTAAAAATATATGACTCTGGAAACCAAGAAAAACTAAGCAACTCAATATTAGCAAAAATTCGAACATCTTAATTCATAAATTCAGGAACATAGATCTAATCGTTGAACCAAACTATGATTTTTAAAATTAATATGGTGATTTTTAGTTGTGTGGTTTGAGTCCAGTTCGACTTTGAACAAACATTGGTTTTGGGGCGAATTCCGATAGTCGGAGCAACTGGAGTGGTGGGGACCTTGGTTGAAGATGGAGGAAGGACCGGGGTGTTTGGCAAAAATGGTGAGGAGGGTGTCTGATCATTGAGGCATCATTGGCGAAGAGATTCAATTGCTAAACCTAGTTTGAGCCGTGGTCGAAAATTCGATCGGGGAGGCTTCGATCGTGCATCGAGTCGTGCACGACTTTGGAAAATGGTTTAGGGGAGGACGACAAGATCACAGCCAGAGTTTCACTTGTTCCGGTGGTTGTTGTGGCGAGAACGAGGCCTTTTCCCGGTTACATTCTGGTTCCTGTATCAAGCTCGAATGCTCGATTTCGCTTTGATGTTTTTTTTCATTGTTTTGATGATCGGATGTGAGGGTATAGGTCACTGTCGACCTATCAGAGGCTGTCTCGGTGGTCGGAGCATCACCATGGAGTGGTGCACGTGCACGCGACATCATCAGTATCTGGTGATGTTGAATTGGGAAAAGAATAAGGTAGTGGAAGCAAGTTTTTCTCTTATTGCCTCGAGCGTTTACTCGGGAAAGCTTCGTGTCGAACTCGAAGAACTTGTAGGGGGAACTCGGGTGTTGTTGTTCAGTTTTAACAGAGGCATGTTCTGGTTAGTTTAACAAAAATTCAAATTATAACAAAGCTCAAATCTAGTTTAACATCAGAAGTTTAAATATAAATTCGAGTTTAGTTGTGAGCTTAGATTTTTAATAAGTAAATTTTAGGTTTTTATTCCAACTTGTTTGATAATTTTTAAGTGTTAATTGAAGTCAAAAAAATGGAATTTTGGAAAAAATGGGAAAGGAAAGTTTATGTCAAAATTTTGTAGCCTGGGAGAAGTTTAATTTTTTTTTTATTTCAGATTTTTGAATGGAAGCAAGTTTATAAATTTAAATATTTTAAGTAAGTTTAAATATTTTGAATCTAAAGGACATTTGATTTCAAACTCATTTAAAATTCTTTCATAACAAAAGAATTGCTTTAATTTGTAATTTAAAGGTTCATAAAGTTAGTTTTAAAAATTGATTTAAAGATCGATTAGTATTTATTTTAAACTTGAAATGTAAAATGAAATTTCAAAAGTAAATTTTGAAATTAATGTTGCGACCATATTTGTAGTAAAATTTAAAACAATACATAAGAATAAGGTTACTTTAAGTAATGAAGGTTTAGGATTTACATTCATTAGCCATTAAAAATAATTAGAATAGATAATTGATGATTTATATTAATTAAATCAGTAATTATAAGTTTAAATGTGTTAATTAAAGTTTAAATAATGAATTAAGTAATTAATATGTAATTAAGAACCATAGATTAGATTTTTATTTAAATTCATAAATTTTAATGGTTAATCAAAATTATAATTAATAATTATTAATGTAAGTTAATTACTTTAGAAAAGTAATTAAGCAAATGTTAATGAAGGCCATTAACTAGATTATTTTATAATTAATTAATGTGATTAATTTTCAGTAATTAATTATATTAATTAATTTAATAATAATCATTGTAATTGTTTAAGTGTAATTACTTAATGGAAAGTAATTAAGGGATTAACTACTCATTGTAATTAATTAAGTTAATTCGATTAAATTGATTTAATTAATTTAGATTTAATCACTTGGAAATTTTGGAAGTGTAATTACTTAGAGAAGTAATTGATGAATAATTACTGGAAGTAATTAATTGGATGTTGTTAATGGAAGTAATTGGAGTATAATTACTTGAAATTAATCAAGGGATTAAGCTTGTTATTAAGGAGTAATTAATTATCTGTTTGGATGATAATATTGATTATCTATTTATGATGATAATGTGATTATCTATTATGAGATGTGAATTATCTATCTGTGTGTATATAGATAATATTGAATTGAATTGTTTTAACTCTAAAACAACTTGGCCTTAAAAGATACGTTTTGGATTTCGATGAGACCGGGATCGGTTTCCATATTTGGACATCCGAAAACCACATCGATCCAAATTAACGATAGGTCACGAATCTGAAATGAAGATGAGGATTCAGAGTGCAAGGATTATTGTCGTTAACTCTGAGGGTGATTCCAAAATGAGTGTAACGAGATAATGCCTTCGGTTTCGTTCGAACCCGGAACGAACTTGTATAGAATGAATGCTTTCAAAACATCGTCAGGTGGGCAATGAGAATTCTAAGAGATGTATTCTCTAAGGTAATCGTAGCCTCAAGCCTCATCAACCGGGAATGGCTAAAACAGGGGAGGTGCAGCAATGTTAGGTGGGTCATGCCCAAGCAGGACGAGATATACCCCTGTCTAGATGTCCCTTTTTATTCGGCTGTGTGGGAAGTTGGTCTGCAGCCAACTGAGGGGTTATCTTGTTCGGGATTGTTCAGTATGGAATGGTTCCATCCTTGTGTTGCAGGGGAGCGGGCGTACTCCTCGATACGTTGATCTAGGCCACGTACTGTGACGGGCGGTACCCCAGTAGCCCTGCCATTGTATGGAATCCCAAATCCAATAAGTGCCTACGGTTTTGATTGTATTACCCACTTTTGTGGCTAGTAGCTGGAATTTTATAATGTACAAATTTCGGCTATTTCATATTTACTTGAAAACCCTAGACACTATTATAATATCATAGAATTTCCTATTAAATGATTTGGTTAGCGTAAGATAAAAACTTACCATGTTTATTTGTGGGAATTCTTACGTGATACCTTTTGTTTTCAAATATTTTCAAAGTTAAGCAACTTTAACCTGTTACTCATACCAGACCCATGTCTGACCCGGAGTTTATTTCTGTTTTTTTCATAAACTCTCGGGTACTCAAATTTTTACGAGTAGCCAAGGGATTAAGGTTGGCTTCGACGAATTCTGGAGGAGCAATGTAGCAGGAGGCTTCAGCGTTTGTAGATATAGTGTTCCGCTGTGTTTGTATCTCCGTGTTGTATTGTGTATTGAGTTGTATAACTAGACAGGTGTCTATAACTGTCTAGTATGTGATGTATTATCTGTATAACTCTGATTGATGTTGTATATTATGTAAATACTTATGTGATTAATATAATTTTTTCGTTCCGCTGTGAGATTCTGATGTTGTTGTTCTTTCTTCTCTATCTTTTCTATTTTCTCACCCCTTTCTTTCTTCAAGATGATACGGATTTCTGTGGTCAGAAATTCGGGTCGTCACAGTTGGTATCAGAGCGCTAGGTTGAGTGAATACCTAGGCTCTTGAGTGATTTCTTTCTTAAGAGAGCGTATTTGTAATTTTGATACACACACACACACACACACATATATATATAAATATATTCATTTCTATCTATTTGTTGGGTTACCTGTTCAGGTTTTCCAATATAAGTATAAGGGTAGATAGGGTAGTGGTGAGTACCAATGGTTGGAAGTATATCCGACGAGACTGTAGACCTAATACCGTCTCGAGTGAATTTGGGGTGTAAGGATTTCACCAAATCTCTGGAGGAAACCTGTTAAGATTTGGAGCCCATTTTTGTAGCACAAGTTTGGATGAGTAGAATTTGGATTTTTTCAGTTGAGCAGAAGCTAGAAATATTATCTTGGTAGCTTAGGAAGTTTATATTGCTTTAATTTGTAATTTAAAGGTTTATAAAGTTAGTTTTAAAAATTGATTTAAAGATCGATTAGTATTTATTTTAAACTTGAAAAGTAAAATGAAATTTCAAAAGTAAATTTTGAAATTAATGTTGCAACCATATTTGTAGTAAAATTTAAAACAATACATAAGAATAAGGTTACTTTAAGTAATGAAGGTTTAGGATTTACATTCATTAGCCATTAAAAATAATTAGAATAGATAATTGATGATTTATATTAATTAAATCAGCAATTATAAGTTTAAATGTATTAATTAAAGTTTAAATAATGAATTAAGTAATTAAGAACCATAGATTAGATTTTTATTTAAATTCATAAATTTTAATGGTTAATCAAAATTATAATTAATAATTATTAATGTAAGTTAATTACTTTAGAAAAGTAATTAAACAAATGTTAATGAGGGTCATTAACTAGATTATTTTATAATTAATTAATGTGATTAATTTTCAATAATTAATTAGATTAATTAATTTAATAATAATAATTGTAATTGTTTAAGTGTAATTAATTGATGGGAAGTAATTAAGGGATTAATTAATCATTGTAATTAATTAAGTTAATTCGATTAAATTGATTTAATTAATTAAGTTTAATTAATTTAGATTTAATCACTTGGAAGTTTTGGAAGTGTAATTACTTAGACAAGTAATTGATGAATAATTACTGGAAGTAATTAATTGGATGATGTTGTTAATGGAAGTAATTGGAGTATAATTACTTGAAATTAATCAAGGGATTAAGCTTGTTATTGAGGAGTAATTAATTAAGGACGGTTAATTACCGTATGTTGTTAATTAAGAGGGTTAATATATGTGATTTGAAGATTAGTATTCTTACTATAATTAATAATTAATAAAATAACAAGTGAAAAATGTAATTAGAGATCATTAATTCTTATAATTAATGATGAAATTAGAAATTGATTAATTTCAGAATAATAAAACAATAAGGTAATTACAGTGTAATAAATTAAGAATGAATGGAATAAATTATAAATAGTTAATCTATAGATTTATTCAAAGATTAATCTCTGTAAATAAATTAAAGGAAACTCCTGGAATGTAGCAAAAGTTATTTAAATCAAGGATGATTAATTGGAATACATAAGTAACTGATGATAGGATTAAATTAAGTTAATTAATTTAGTTTAATTAATTAAAGAAATCATTTGATGATTTGATATGTGTAATTACTTAGTGTAATTAATGGAGTATAATTACTTAGGAAAGTAATTAGATGATAATTACTTGATGAAATTAATACAAGATGATTTGTAAGTGAAGTAATTTGGGTAAAAAAAATTTTTAATTAATCAAAGGATTAATTTATGGGAATAATTAATCATGGGATGATTAATTTGTTAATAAGTAATTAAGGGTAGTTAATTACTGGTTTGTTATTAATCAAGGGTGATTAATAATTGTGTTTAATTAAAGACTAATCACTTAATGTAATTAATTTAAATAAAGTAATTTAATATAAATTAGGGATCATTAATTAATATAATTAATGATGTAATTAAGAATTGTTTAATTAAGGAATAATTAATAAGGAAGTAATTAAACGTTAATTGCTATGAATGATTTAGAATAATTCATTTGAGAAGTTAATTAAAGACTAAATTATTTATTGAAATTAGAGAATGATTAATTAATTTGATTTATAATTAATTAATGGTTGTATGAGCAGGATTTATGAAATGAGTAATTAATTTAATTTATATTAAATTAATTAAAGATAGAAGTAATTAATTTAATTCATTTTAAATTAATTATGGATTGTGAATAATAAATCATTGCTTTGAATGATGATATTGATATTTCATTGATTGATTGTGATCTCAGATATGAGATGAGTAATATCTATGTGATATGGATGTATGGTTTAAGTATGATAATAGTAAGTATCTGTTTGGATGATAATATTGATTATCTATTTATGATGATAATGTGATTATCTGTTATGAGATGTGAATTATCTATCTGTGTGTATATAGATAAAATTGAATTGAATTGTTTTAACTCTAAAACAACTTGGCCTTAAAAGATACGTTTTGGATTTCGATGAGACCGGGATGGGGTTTCCATATTTGGACATCCGAAAACCACATCGATCCAAATTAACGATAGGTCGCGAATCTGAAATGAAGATGAGGATTCAGAGTGCAAGGATTATTGTCGTTAACTTTGAGGGTGATTCCAAAATGAGTGTAACGAGATAATGCCTTCGGTTTCGTTCGAACCCGGAACGAACTTGTATGGATTGAATGCTTTCAGAACATCGTCAGGTGGGCGATGAGCATTCTAAGAGATGTATTCTCTAAGGCAATCGCAGCCTCAAGCCTCATCAACCGGGAATGGCTAAAACAGGGGAGGTGCAGCAAGGTTAGGTGGGTCATGCCCAAGCAGGACGAGATATACCCCCGTCTAGATGTCCTTTTTTATTCGGCTGTGTGGGCAGTTGGTCTGCAGCCAACTGCGGGGTTATCTTGTTCGGGACTGTTCAGTAAGGAATGGTTCCGGCCTTGTGTTGCAGGGGAGCGGGCGTACTCCTCGATACGTTGATCTAGGCCACGTACTGTGACGGGCGGTACCCCAGTAGCCCTGCCATTGTATGGAATCCAAAATCCAATAAGTGCCAACGGTTTTGATTGTATTACCCACTTTTGTAGCTAGTAGCTGGAATTTAATAATGTAATAATTTCAGCTATTTCATATTGACTTGAAAACCCTAGACACTATTATAATATCACAGAATTTCCTATTAAATGATTTGGTTAGCGTAAGATAAAAACTTACCATGTTTATTTGTGGGAAGTCTTACGTGATACCTTTTGTTTTCAAATATTTTCAAAGTTAAGCAACTTTATCCTGTTACTCATACCAGACCCATGTCTGACCCGGAGTTTATTTCTGTTTTTTTCATAAATTCCCGGGTACTCAAATTTTTACGAGTAGCCAAGGGATTCAGGTTGGCTTCGACGAATTCTGGAGGGGCAATGAAGCAGGAGGCTTCAACGTTTGTAGATATAGTGTTCCGCTGTGTTTGTATCTTTGTGTTGTATTGTGTATTGAGTTGTATAACTAGACAGGTGTCTATAACTGTCTAGTATGTGATGTATTATATGTATAACTCTGATTGATGTTGTATATCATGTAAATACTTATGTGATTAATATAATTTATTCGTTCCGCTGTGAGATTCTGATGTTGTTGTTCTTTCTTCTCCATCTTTTCTATTTTCTCATCCCTTTCTTTCTTCAAGATGATACAGATTTATGTGGTCAGAAATTTGGGTCTTCATAGAAACCATCATTCTCCTTGCATAGTCACAACTATGATAGAGAATTTCCAAAACCAATCAACAATCCATATCTAGGTTCGCCGTCGAAAATCGAGTGCAAAATCCCAACTCGGATCGATATACTATCTCGAAATTCTGTGCTCGAATCTGGATCAAATCATTGTGTGATTAGAATAATATACGTACATCCTACGTACTTATCTTTATTGGTTATTAGCCAAATCAATTTCTCTTTTCTATTCACATCCATTTTTGATTTCTATTCACTTATTCATAATTGCTTCAATCCCATTTGAATTATCACCTAAATTCTTATCTCAAATGGATACTTAATCATAAACAGTTTGAACTCTATACCGCTTAAATTTAGAAAATAACTTGAAAAGTTTAAAAATAGATGTCTTTGAAAAATAATTATTAGTTTGTAAAATAGCTGTATAATAGTTAAGTAATTGTGAAATAGTTAGAAAATTGTCAAATAGTTATAAAATAGTTAGATAATTGCAAAATAGTTGTAAAATAGTAATTAGTTATAAAGTAGTGAAAAAAAACAGTAATTAGTTTACAAAACAGTTGCAAAATAGTTAAATAATTCCAAAAGTAGTTATAAAATAAGCATAAGATAGTTTTGTTTAAATAAGAAAGGTTGTATGTATAATAAATAGCTTGGAAAAATAGATTCGTACTAAAACAATTTATTTTGAAAATAGTTCAGGTTGTTTTTTAAATTATTTAACTTTCCCAAAGTTAAATTCAATTTACTTAATCCAGCCAACCTTACCCAATTTGAATTCCCATTTCAAATTTTAAACTTCACATTAATAAACTTCCCACTCATAAGTTCAAAATCTTATCACATTGGGTATCACATCTCGTTCTAAATTTAAAACTCGATATTTAGAGTTTATTTCAAACCATCTTTGATATTATGTATATCCACACATATATACATATTTACTACTTGGCCCACCAAGCCAAATTTTAAAATTTAAACCACCCTTGGTTTTAATTCAAACAAATTCTTTTAAAGTTTACAAAAAACTTCTTATTCTAAAGTAAGATTACATTCAAAATAGTTTGAATAATATTATTTCCTTTAACATTTTGAAAATAATTTCAAATGTTTAAATTTAGAATTCAGAACTTCACAATTTGAAACCCACTTTAATTTACATCGTTTCTAATTTACAAGTTATTCTCATCAAATGGTTACTTCCTTAAAACATTTTATTGTTTATTGGAAAACAATCATTCCATTATTAAACACAATAACCATTCTATTTTCTGGTTTGAAACCAATTCTAATTCATCTTATTTTGAAACTCTTCCTCAACTTCAAGATTTTAATTTCCGTTTGAATCCATTTCAAACTTATCTTAATTCAATTTTCAGTTTGGTTGTATTTCTATTACCACTTAATTTAATTCTAATAATTTAACAACCAATTACCTTAATATTTATTAGAAAGAAATATTGATTTATAAGTCAAAATATATTCTTATATAAAATCATTTAAAATCTTTATATAAGAAAATAACAAGTACGCTCTCATATATATATGCACTCAACTCATCCTAGGTTACCATTGACCCTATCCTTAATGAGTAATCCCACCAGAGCCAAGGTTCTCACTTAACCTTCTGCTCTGATACCAAAATGTAACGTCCTGAAAATTTTGATCTCGAAAATTCCAGAAAGTTAGGAAAAAGAAGAAAAGAGATAGAAGAAGAAGAAACAGAAACACCAAAACACAGATTCTCACATTCGCAGCGGATCAAAATATAATATCAAATAAAATAGCAGTATTACAAAGGAAAAACTGTATCGGCTAATTTACATCAATACATCAGAGTTATAATATTTACACAGACACTGGACAGTTAAATATAACTTGTCCCAGATAAACAATAATATAACACAGTGGAAAAACTCCATACATCCCTGCCATCCAGCTCGCCTCCTGAGCTCCAGAACGTCCTTATCTGGAAATCTATAATACTCGGTCTGACCCGAGCATTACATCAAAGTAACACCCGGGTCAGGCTGGAAGCCAGGGTGAGTAAACCCATCTAACATGAATTACAAAAGCATACAACTTATATATAACCCGGGTAACTTGTATCAATAACAAATTCACAAATTGTTTGTAACATCCCGCCTTTTCGCACGCTTCAAATCAACACATGTGCCGATTCAAACCATACGGAAGGGCGGATTGTTATGGGGTAAATAAAAAAATAGAGAAGAAAAAAACAAAACAGAATCTCACAGCGGAAGGATAAAATATAATAATCAATATACAGTTCATAAAACTGTTTACAAAACATTTGATTCTTCTTTATAAAATAAATATCAGAGTTTACATACCAATAAATATCAATGCAGCAGAATACAATAGTGTAGTGGAAAAATATAGTAGATAATATTACTACTAATCGTCGTCTTCTTCCTCCAGAGCTAAAATCTTCAAATCCTGAAACGCTCGGACTGACCCGAGCGAATTGGAAAACAAAACACTCGAGTCAGAACTAAAAGATCTTATGTAAGTTAAATCAACAGGAATAAATATGAGTGCAGTAACTTAAGAGATGCTCGGGATTTACATCTCCTAAGGATCCGTTAAACTATTTATTATGTAGTATATTTCGTTCTTATAATAGTGTCTAATTGTAAAATAAACTTACTTTTAAATAGCGTTAAGGCTTTACATTTTCCACCTTAACACATAATATATTCCCATAGTCTATACGGTATCGTAATCTCCCCCGTACTGGGCGTCATCAGACGCACTACATAGGTATGGTACAAAACCAAAATCGTATAAGGCGCGCTAGGGTAGGTGACATGGCACAACTAGGCAATGCCAGTGTAGATATACCAATTATGCATCTGGGCTGGTGGTAACGCGTAGCCGCAGCTACTGCCCACCTCGAGCCACACCCCTAAAAAGAAAATCAAAAGTGGCCACCGAATCAAACCAAAATTCAAAGTATAAAATCGAAGGGATGTGTCCAATCAAAGGTGCTACCTCAATTGGCCTGAGAATCGCTCCTGTTTTAGTCACCTTATGCCAACTCGCGGGAGTTGGGTCCACGTATTTACCTCAAAGGAAACGCCGCCGCCATCCTACTTCATTCTGGAATCTCCACCACGTACATGGTTGTTAAAGTGGTTTTCGAGGTTTGCAGAGAGTATGGCAACTTCCGATCCCGGTCTCTTCAACAACCAATCGTTATTATAACACCGCGGTCATTTAAAATATTTATACTTTGAAACCATAATAAAATATCCATTTCAAAACTTATAAATACGATATCATTTCCATTTTAAAACCCAAATCAATATGATATCATTTTTAATTTCAAATATATCCCTTTCCAAAAATCATAGCATCTTCAAATCTATATACCTTGAAACCATAGCTTTGAAACATAACTTTTAATACTTAATGGTTTAAATACTACATTAATTTATATAATAAAATAGCTTCTTTAAAGTTCACAATAAATTCCAAATATCAATTTGAACCTCCAAATAAACCATTTTAATTCCCATATATTTCAAAGCATAAATATTATATATTTCAAACTTAAATTTTTATAGTTCATATATTTCAATCTCTAAATATTCCACAATTTCAAAATGGATTCTTTGATAATTTAATATATACCAAATCCAATTCCTATTATTTAAATTTGAAATGTTTACTTAATAAAACAAAAAAATTTTAAGTAAAATCCTTAAACTTCAATACAGGATATTCTTTTATTAAGTTGATAATATTCTTTAAATCAATTTGATATTCATTTAAATCCCCTAATCAAAATCAAGTTATAAAATCATACCTTTTTAAATATTAATTTGTTTACATTTCAAAACAAATTTTTTCGAGGATAATTCTTAAATACGTTAATTCAAATCATATTCACATTTATCTTCAATCTTCCTTTTATTTGAGTTATTATAAACTCTATTCACGATAGAATTTAAATAGATACTTTACCATATTATATAAAAGAAATCAAACTTCGTTATTTAGTTTATTTTATAATTCAGACATATTTATACATAGCTAAATTCAATAATAAAATAGCATTTATATAATATCAAAAAAATCAATATCTATATACCCATATATTTCTTTACAAAACCCCAGAAATCATTTTTAAAATAATTTACATATATACCGCGGTGTCTGTATGAAATTTTCTATCCTATGGTCAGGTGATACGGATATTTATCATTTCAATCCGCAATTTAAAATAAAATTTACAGTTATATATCATTTCAAACCGCAATCCCGAATGAGATGAAAATGCATAATAACTTGCAATTTGTAACCATATAAAATTGAACATCCATTCACCCAATATCAACCATCATCCAATTTCAACAATACATCAATATATAACAGGTGATAATAACAGGTATCAGCTATCAGTTTATATTCAAAAATAAATTGTAACCGTTTAACTGGCAGTTTGTATGCAATAAAATAAATAAAAATTTAACTGGCAGTTAATATGCAATAATGAATTAAATAACAAGTTAATTAAATAAATGCAAATTAACTGAGATAAGGATGAAATATATGCCAAACAGCTATAAATAAATTTCAAATCACATCATAAATTAATTTAACAAACATAAGAAATCTTAGAAGTTGTGAGTGGGTTAAAACACTCACCTTTTTGAATTTAAATTGAATTTAAACCCAAAAATTGGACAGTCTCCAAATTCGTCCAAACCAGCGCCAAAATTTCCGGAATTTTATTATGATCCTAACGCAAGAAACCATGCGTAAGTTCGACCTTGTATGTGAAAATTATGCTAGTTAGAACATTAAGCGGTTTAAATTAGAATTTTAAAAACATTAAAAATTGGAAAACATGTCACCTTCTTTTCCAGCGTGCTACAGGACTTCACCTTTCGCTCACGAGAAAAACACGCCTCCGTGAAAACGTGAAGCACCCCGCTGCCCTCCACTACGAACGCTACAACATATTGGTGCCCCGCTATCCTAGGCTACCACGTCCCCCTCTTGCCGTCGCCTCCTCCCCACGGCCATGGCGCCCCGCGCGCGGCCACGTACGGCCCAGAAAACACACAGCCGCCACCATAACTCTTAACCCTAATCCAATTACGCAGCCTGATCCACCCATCAACCGACCAAACGAACTACTCTGATGCATTCCATTCGTCAATCTCTACGCCACGGTAACCCTGATTCGATGATCCGACGAAGATCATCAAACATGTGATGTCCCAGAAATTTAGGCAATATTTATTTAATAATTTCCATTAATAAATATTTTAAATGAGAAATGTTGATTTAATAATCTAATTCAAACAGAAATTATCTTTTGAAAACTAATAATTATTTAGTTTGTCAAATGTTATTCTTTTCAAAATTTATGATAATAATAATTATATTTGGAAATTTTTTTCAAAAGTTAAAAATATTTAAATAATAAAATTTGCTTTCTAAGCTTATTTAAAAAAATATTTTATTTATAATGTATATATGTGTTTACATTGTAAATAGAGAATTTGATTTTAATTTAAATTTACATTTAATAAGATATTTTTAAATTTATAATATATATATATGTGTATAACTTGTGAATAAATTATGAATTGGTTAATTTGATTTAAATTAGTATTGAAAACTTTTCATAAGTTTGATTTAAAAATCTATCTTATATTTTCAAAAGAAATTTAAGTAAATATTTATTTTGTTTGAAAATATAATAGTTTAAGTTGTATTTTATAATAAAAGTTTATTTTGTTTTATTTTAAAAATTGTTTTCTTTTGAAATAGACTTAGTTTATTTACAATAGAGTATAATATTTTAGTTTGAAAATTTTGAAATAAAATTGAATTCAATATTCTTTATCTTTTTAAATTTTATTTCTTGAATAATTTAGCTTTAAAAATAATATTCAAATAAACATTTAGATATGTAATTTTATAAAGGAAGTTTATATGTAATCATTTAAAAGATAAATAGATAAACATTTAAAAACATGTTAAATTTAGTAAGAAATTGTTTTAGAAATGAATTTAAAAACATTCATAAACTAAGAATTTTTTTTATTATAATGAACATGTGTTAAGCATTCAAATCATAGAGAAGACACTTGTAAATTAATCTGCCTCATTAGATAGCAAGTGGCAATAATTAATTAATTTTTGAAATTTATTATTATAGATAAGAAACTTAACAATTCATTTAGTTCAATACATTTTCTTCAAAATGGAAATCCGAAATCAGATTTTAGAAGAAAATTGAAAACCAAATACAATTTAAAACCTGCAACAAATACAATCAAAAATCTGCAAAAACCAAATTCAAACCCAAATACAATTCTGTTTAAAAATCTGCAAGTTACAACATCAATATGAAGATCAATTCAACTCTAAGCAAAACAAGTAATGGAGTTCAGCTGCACGATCAAAATCAACATCACCAAGCAAATGCAGTTTAAATCAAATGCAGCAAGCAAATGTAGAACACAGATTCAACTAGCAAATGCAAATCTGTTTCAGGAAAAGGAAAATGCATCTCAGTTTGTCTTCTGCTTCTTCAATTAAATGTGAGTAAATTTCTTTATTCTAAAAACAGTTCTTTCCTTTGAAATCAATGTTTAAGCAAGTATTAGCACTCAAGATTCTAATGCAAACTGTTTAAAAAAAAAAATCAAAACTGATTGTAGATAAACTGCAGTGCCTTCATTTTTTTGTGAATAACTTCACCATTTAAAAGTTGCTTTAATTTATCTGTTGCATGTGGAAATGAGCATGTTTGTGTGATTGTATTGTAATGATATTCTGTGTATATATATAAATATACATATGTGTTGTTGCTGACAGGTATCTGCATACCTGTTTATGTTTTAAATTAAGATTTTTAAATAGAAAACCATTATTACTTGATTTGATTTCAGTTAGAAATTAATATGTAAACAAAAATTGTTGTTTGGTATGAAATTGTGTTTATAAATCATAATTTAGTTAAATTTGAAAAAAAACTGTTGTCTCTATATCAATAATAACGGTTATTGTTTTCAATAAGCAAGAATCTCAAACATCTTAAATTATTAAAACAGTTTTATAACCTGAATCCATGTTTGAAATATTGAATTTTAAAACAAAAATCGCATTTTTTTCATTAACTATTGGGTGAGCATTACTGGGTTGAGCAGAATGAAAGTTTTTGGGTTTATCCGGTGATCTAGTCGTATTGAGATGTTGTGGTTCTTCTTGAAGGTGGAGGAGAGGTGAGGGGTCACTGGAAAATTACTGATTGATTTTTCTAATGGCTGTGGCGACCGTGGTTAGCTATTCCAGTCTCCAATCCTAGTTTGCTGGTGGTCGAAGTTTTGTAGCTTCTTGTTTTCTGTAGTGCTTTGAGTGAGGTAGGGCTTTGGGAATTGGAAGAGGGAACGTAGATGGAGGGTTGGTCGGGGTTGTAGGTGGTCAGATGGTCGGAGGTAGTTTTGCGAGTTGATGACAGGTTTGGGAATGTTTGCTGGGTGGTGTTTCCAGGTTGACTTGGATTACTGGATTTTGATTTCAAGCTGCAGAGGAATATCTAAAGGTCGTATCCATGTTGGAAGTTGGTTGGCATCTGGGTGAAGTGGATTAGGGTGGCCGGAGATCGCCAGAGTGCCGGTGCATATGCACCGTGCATATGTAAGTTCTTATGAACTTTTGGGTTGGTGCAGGGAGATGACTCGTGTTATACTCGGGTAGATTAATCAGTTTACCCGAAGTAATTAGGTTGTAAACTCGAAGCAGAAATTAGGGGTCTCGGGTGTGTTTTGGTTGCAGGTTATTAAATCTGACAGTATTCTGGGTTTTAAATTTTGAATGAAATTCAAAAATTTTAAAACAGGGATTTAAACAGGGGTTTAAATTCAAGTTTAATGAACTTTGAATCCAAAAGTTTTTAAAATGAAAATTTTAAATTTAAGTAAGATTTAAATTAAGTTTTTAAAAATCAAGTCTAAAATCTAGTTCAAGTTTACTATGCATTTAAATCTTGAATTTAAAACAGTTTTGTAAATTTTAAAATGTTGAACAAGTTTAAATATTTTAAGGTAGTTTCTAAAAATGAGTTTGTTTTCCAATAAATATTTAAACTTGAAAGATTTCTTTTCTTTAATATTTGAATTAAAGTTATGAAGTGTTTAACTTTAATTTGAAAGTTAAAATATTCAATTTATTTTAAGCTTGATTTCTTAAATAAAATTAAGTAAATTAGTTTTAAACTTTTTCTCTCATATAAGTATCTTATATAAGTAATGATTATTTTTTACTTTTATTTTAAGGTTTATAAGTTTATTTAAATTTGGATAATGTTTAAATAGTTAAACATTTTATATCTTAAATTTTAAAATGGGATTTGAATTTAATTTAGAAATGTATTGTTTTTAATACATTTGAATGTTAATGAAGTCACTAATAAGTAAATAAATTTCTTAGAATAATTAAGATAATAAAAGAATTTAATTAAGAATTTACTTATTTATATGATTTTAATTAATGATTTAGATTAATTTTTAATTAGAGATGATTAATGATAATTAATCTGAGATAAATTTCTTAGGTATGTAATTAAAGATAATGTTGATAATTAATAATGATAATTATTTGAGGATTATTAAGAAATTAATTAATGTAATTAATTTTGATAATTAATTAGATTAATTAATTGAATATAATCAATTGTAATTTGTTAAGAATAATTACTCGATAAAAGTAATTAAGGGATAAATTACTTATTGTAATTAATTATGATAATGTGATTACTTTAAGTTAATTAATTTAGTTTAATTAATTTAAGAGAATCATTTAAGAATAATTACTTAATGTAATAAATGGAGAATGATTACTTAGAGAAGTAATAAATGATAATTACCGGAATGTAATTAGTAAGAGATGTTTTTAATAAAGTAATTTGGGTAATTACTTTTGTAATTAATCAAGGGATTAATTAATGAAGATAATTAATTATGGGATAATTAATTTATTATGAGTAATTAAGGGTACTTAATTACTGGATTGAGATTAATCAATGGTGATTAATAATTGTATTTTAAATTTTAGATTAATTACTAAATGTAATTAATTTTAAATAAAGTAATTAATTTAAATATAAATTAGAGATCATTAATTATTATAATAATGATGTAATTAATAATTTTTTAATTAAGTAATAATTAATAATTAAGTGATTAATTAATGTAATTAATTAAGGATAAATGTAATTAATTATAGTTAATTAATGAAGTAATTAAATTTTAATTACTAATGATTAAGGTTAATTAATTTTGTGAAATTAATTAAAGACTAATTACTTATTGTAATTAGAATGATTAATCAAAGATGTTTAATCAAGATGAACACTTAAAGAATGATTAATTACTAGGTTAATTAATTAATGGGTATTAAGCAGGATTTATAGACGTGGTAATTAATTTAATTTATTTTAAATTAATTAGAGATAGAAGTAATTAATTTAATTCATTTTAAATTAATTATAGATGATGGTTAATAAATCTTTGCTTACGGATGATATTGATATTCCATTGGATGATTGTGATCTCAGTAATGAGATGAGTAATATCTATATGATATGGATGCTTAGTTAGAGTATGATAATATGGATTATCTATTTGTGATGATTATCTGATTGTGATGATTATTTGTTTGAGATGATGATATGGATTATCTGTTTATAATGAAAATGTGATTATCTATTGTGATATGTGAATTATCTATCTGTGTGTATATAGATAATGATGAATTGAATTAATTGTTCAAACTAAATTCACTTGGACATTAAGATGGCGCTTGGATTTCGATGAGACCGGGATCGGGTTCCAAATTTGGAATTCCAAAAACCACATCGATCCAAATTAAACGTTAGGTCGTGAATCTCAAGTGAAGAGTGAAGACTTGAGGTGTAAGGACTATTCGTGTTAATACTCTGAGGGTGATTCCAATACGAGTTTAACGGGGTAGTACTTTCAGGTTCGAGATGAAGAATCAGAGTGCAAGGGTTATCGTCGTTAACTCTGAGGGTGATTCCAAAGTGAGTGTGACGAGATAATGCCTTCGGTTTTGTTCGAATCCGGAACGAACTTGTATGGATTGAATGTTTTCAGAACATCGTCAGGTGGATGATGAACATTATAAGGTTGATGTGTCCTATAAAGGTAGACGTAGCCTCAAGCCTCATCAACCGGGAATGGCTAAAACAGGGGAGGTGCAGCAAGGATACGTGGGTCATGCCCAAGTAGGACGAGATTTACCCCTGTCTAGAGGTCCCTTTTTATTTTGGTTGTGTGGCAGTTGGCGACGGCCAATCTACGGGGTGGTCTTGTTCGGGACTGTCCAGTAAGGGATGGTTCCGGCTTTGTGTTGCAGGGGATTGGGAGTGACCCTCGGTACGGTGATCTAGGCCACGTACTGTGACGGGCGGTACCCCAGTAGCCCTGCCATTGATGGAATCCAAAATCCAATAAGTGCCTGTACGGTTTTGATTGTGCCCAACTATGTTGGAATGTGAGATGTAAGCATTCCAGCTATTTCTGTATTTTATTTTGAAAACCCTAGACACTATTATAATATCAATGGATTTCCTATCAAATGTTTGGTTAGCGTAAGGTAAATTTTTTCCATGTTTATGTGTGGGAAGTCTTATGTAACAACCCGCATATTTATTGATTTTATATTTTAAATATTTTATTTAAATATTTTATCGATACTCGGATTTTAGTCCGAAAACCTACCTTTTGCAAAAAGTCGAATTGGGACTCGAGACCCCTTCCATTGGGTTCAAAATGCCGTTTGCAACCTTTTTGAGTATAAGCTTCGATATGTTTGGAGTAAGTTGAATTTTGCTACCTTTTCACTTAGGGCTTTGGGTTGGGTTCAGCCCACTAGTCAACTTAATACCCCAAGCTGAACCACTCCTCTTCATTGCTCCCTCTTCCTCTACTTTTCAGTTCTAAAGAGATTAATGGTGAGTGGAATGGGAAATTAAAACTCCAAACCCTAGTTTTCTTTTGCAAATCAAGATCTAGCTCCAAACTAATAGAAGAAGCTTTGGTAAGCCTTCTCTTCATCTTCTCCAACTCTTTCTCCATTCAATTTCAGAGATTGCCTAAACCTAATTTAGGAAATGTTTCTCCTTTAAGCTTAGATTCAAGCTTGTTGGGTTGGAATTGAAGAGTGGTTGTTCTTGCCATTGCTCTATAGCTTCTTCTATATTGATTTTGTGAAAAGGTGAGATTTTTATCTCACATCTTAGTCTATAAATATCTTCGATTGTTAGGTATGAATTCCTAACACTTATTCTTGTGCAATTGCTTTTGGTTTGGATTGATTTGGTGAATATTCCAATTTTTGGTATTTCGGGTTCAATTCCTTAAAAATCATAGCTTTGATCTTTGATCATGATTTTGTGATGCATCGAAGAGCTTATAGGGCCGGGTAGTCGATTGGCATAAACCACTAGCGTCCATTGCTCGTCCGATTTAAATTCGGTGGAGATTTGGCCCTCACTCAGATAGGCTGGGAGGAGCTGGAAACAGGCTCCGGTCGACCGAGCTCTATGGCCGGCCGACCGACCTGCTACCAAAGTGCATAAGCACTTCTCTCTCTGGTCCGGTCGACCAGCTACAGAGCTCAGTCGACCGACCTGTTTCCCGAGAATTTTTCAGAACAGGGTCCGGTCAACCGAGCTCTGTAGCCGGCCGACCGACCTGTTGCTATTTTGCCTGTTTCGCCTATTTTACGTGGTTTTCAAGTTTAATCGATTCGTGTTCTTTCCTTATTTGTTGTTATCATTTGGTATTGACTTTGATGACTTCTTTCCTTCGGGAATTTTAGGAATATCCATTTTGATGGATTCGGTATCGGTTTCTTTGGATTTTTATTCACGTCTTCGAATGTGAATTTCGATGATTGATTGTTTTACAATCATTTTTGTGATTTATCACTTTAAAAATATAAAGGTTTCAATACTAGTAGTAAATATCAAAATTCTTTCATCAAAGCGATTTCAAAACTATTTTATTACTAAGTTCTTTTCTTAAACCGTTTTCCAATCTATTAGTATATACAAACCTTTACCTCATTCGTATGAGAAATCTAATTAAACGGCTTAGTAAAACAAGTGGTATGAAACACTTGCGTTTACTTCGTCGGTTAATTCTTGGACTTGTTTGATTGAATCTCCTGTGACAATTTCCTAGTGAAGATCTACAGTTTGTTCGTAAATATTTAAGTTAAGCTAGTGGTTATGGGACATGAAGCTAAATTCATATATTTACTAGCTTAGTGTAATTGACACTTTCTTGATGATCAACGACGATCATTTTTGTGATTTAGACTAGCAATGTGCGATGTCTCTTTATCTGCGAGGTAGACTAAACCCCGTTTTGTGGAGTATCGACTCAAATTGGTGGGGTAGCAACCCATGGTCTTCGGGCCGTTTGTGGAGCTTCGGCTCAATTTGTGATGGTTAGCAACCATGGAATTAGCGTTCCGTTTGTGATATACGTGTTGGTGAGCTTTATGCTCCCGTTTGTGATAGGCCTTTCCCCCTTTTTGTGATTTCTAGATTTCGTTGTTGATTTCTGTAATTTGCGCTTCACCAATTTTCGTGATTTCCATTGATAAGTTTTATCAATCTTTGTGCATTGGTGAATTCGTGTGTCATTGACTTGTTGTGAATACAAGTTTTGGGTACGAAACCCTTTTTGGATCTTGAGAAGATTCTTGTGATATTGTTTAATCTCATGTTGATTTTCAATTACATACTTATAGTAGTATGCCATTATGGTTATCATATGTTTATGCCATGTCTCTTATCCTATATCATGTCATTTGATATTTATAGCTAGACTGATCCGTTTATTGTTTTCTTATGAAATAATACCCGGGTCAGACCGAGATGTTACAGGTGCTTCTGCTTAACTTCTCCGCAGGGATTCATTACTCTGACTTTTGGCTAACTACTTAGATTTGTAGTTTTTGGTTGTATACATTTGAGATATAGACTCATAGTTGTGTACTTATTCTTTTGTATAGCACATGTTGCTATTCTTTTGTGTCATTGTGGATCTTTTAGACCACTACTCTGATGAACACTTTTATGTGTTATATATATTCATGTCTATTTCCGCCTTTGTGATATGAATTATCTGTGATTGATTTGTGTTATGTTTATTTCTATATTTATTTCCGAAGACATTATAGCCACTGTGTAGTAGCTTTGAGTTTGTGTCGGTATGTCGGATTTTCACTTGAAAAGAATGCAAGTTATAGTTTATCTGGCATATCGGTACTCGCGCAAAGCAATTATACAGATGGTAGCTCCTCAACAGCCTTATTCTCCGTGCTAGTTGACGGCATTCCACCATAGTGTCCTTGGTTAGCGTGGGTATAGAGGTAGGGCGTCATAGCTTGGTATCAGAGCCAAACTTCGGAACAATGTAGAATAATTTAACAAGGATCATCGTCCTAAGTCCTTCTTAGGAGTCATGCCATAGGATTTAATTCGAGTCTTCGTACCGATTCATTCTATTTTCTTTATGATTCCTTGTTTTATCTATCAAGATTGCTTGATATTCTTTTGGTGAATAACCTTTTTCTTCTTTCTTTCTTTCTTTCTTTCTTTCTAAAGGAAGAGAAATGGTTAGACCTGGCCGTCCCAGCGCCGGTCAATCTAGAGCTACTCCCCAAGATGGAGTTTTTATGTCTGCCCAGCAGCTTCTTAATCTAGTAAAAAATGCTCAAGCTGCTGGTTCTAATCCGGAACCAACTCATCCTAAGTCTGGATTTGCACGCTTGTGCAACGATTATACCAACTTGAAAACCATTCAAGGGTTCTGAAAATATTATTGAAGTCCAGGCTTGGCTAAGATCATGCGATCGAATCTTTTCTCGCATGAATCTTATTGATCTTCACCGTGTTCAGGTGGCCTCTAGTGTCACGACCCAGCTTCCTATGCCCAGGAAACCGTATCGTTTTTAAGAAAAGAAAGAGGTGAGAAAGTAGAAAAGATAGAGAAGAAGAAACAACAACATCAGAATCTCACAGCGGAACGAATAAATTATAATAATCGCATAAGTATTTACATAATATATAACTTCAATCAGAGTTATACAGATAATACATCACATACTAGACAGTTATAAACATCTGCCTAGTTAATACAACACAACTCAAACAAATAACTCAAAGATACCTACAGCGGAACTATAAATATATATATCTATGGCGCTGAAGCCTCCTGCTCCATTGCTCCTTCAGAATGCGTCAAAGCTAACCTGAATCCCTTGGCTACCCGTAAAAATTTGGATACCCGAGAGTTTATGAAAAACAAAAATAAACTCCGGGTCAGACATGGGTCTGGTATGAGTAACAGGTTAAAGTTGCTTAACTTTAAAAATCTTTTGAAAACAAAAGGTATCACGTAAGACTTCACCACACATAAACATGGAAAAGTTTTTACCTTACGCTAACCAAAACATTTGATAGGAAATTCTATGATATTATAATAGTGTCTAGGGTTTTCAAGTAAAATACAGAAATAGCTGAAATGCTTACATCTCACATTCCAACATAGTTGGGCACAACTAATTCGTACGGCACTTATTGGATTTTGGATTCCATACAATGGCAGGGCTACTGGGGGACCGCCCGTCACAGTACGGGGCCTAGATCACCGTACCGAGGATTACTCCCTTCATCCCCTGCAACACAAGGCCGGAACCATTCCTTACTGAACAGTCCCGAACAAGATAAACCCCGGCAGTTGTCATGACCAACCGCCCACACAGCCGAAAATAAGGGACATCTAGACAAGGGAATATCCTTGTCCTGCTTGGGCATGACCCACCTAACCTTGCTGCACCTCCCCTGTTTTAGCCATTCCCGGTGGATGAGGCTTGAGGTTGCGATTACCTTTAGAGAACATATTTCTTAGAATGCTCATCGTCCGCCTGACGATGTGTTGAAAGCATTCAATCCATACAAGTTCGTTCCGGGTTCGAACGAAACCGAAGGCATTATCTCGTTACACTCATTTTGGAATCACCCTCAGAGTTAACGACGATAACCCTTGCACTCTGAATCTTCATCTTCACTTCAGATTCACGACCTATCGTTAATTTGGAATCAATGTGATTTTCAGATATTCCAAATAAGGAAAACCGATCCCGGTCTCATCGAAATCCAAAACGTGTCTTTTAAGGCCAAGTTGTCTATTTAGTCTTAACAGTTTAATTCAATATAATCAACATACACACAGATGGATAATTCACAATATTATAATAGATAATTACAGATAATCTCATAAACAGATAATCAATATTATCATCTAAACAGATAACTAATATTATCATATTTAAACCAAGCATCCATGACACATAGATATAATTCATGCTAGTTCACAATCATTAAATGAAATATCAATACCATTCATCCATAAGCAATGATTTATAATCATACCATTTGTAATTAATTTAAAATGAATTAAATTAACTACTTCTATGTCTAATTAATTTAAATAAATTAAATTAATTACTTCATCTATAAATCCTGCTTATACAACCATTAATTAATTATAAATCGAATTAATTATTCATCCTTTAAATATTCACCTTGATTAATCACCTTGATTAATCATTTACTAATTACAATAGGTAATTAGTCTTTGATTAATTTCACAAATTAATTATCCTACATCATTCATAGTAATTAACATGTAATTACTTTATTATTAATTAAATATAATTAATTACATTTATTCTTAATTAATTACAATAATTAATCACCGCATTGTTAGTTATTCCTTAATTAATTCATCATTAATTATATTAATTAATGATTTCTAATTATATTTACATTAATTACTTCATTAAAATTACATTAAATGATTCATCTTTAATCAAACTCAATTATTAATCACTCTTGATTAATATCAACCAATAATTAACTATCATTAATTACTTATATTAATAATTTAATTATTCCCATAATTAATTATCTCCACTAACTAATCCCAAGACTAATTATAAAAGTAATTATCCAAATTACTTTATTATCTCAACATTTTTCATTAATTACATTCAGTAATTAACATTAATTACTTTCTTAAGTAATTGTGCTCCATTGCATGTACTTATCAATTATCAAATGATTTTCTTAAATTAATTAAACTAAATTAATTAACTTAAATTAATCATTTATCAAAATTAATTACAATAGGTAATTAATCTCTTAATTACTTTTATCAAGTAATTACGTTTAACAAATTTACAATAGATTATCTAACAAATCTGATTAATTATCAAAATTAATCTCATAAATAAATTAATTAGTAATCTTTAGTTAATTATCTTTATTAACTGATAACATTACTTAAATTACTTTTTATTTTATCTTTATTTATAAATTAATCTAAATTATTAATTTATAAATTTAATAAATTACCATTCCTTAATTATCTTATTAATCAAATCATTTAATACCTTAATTATTCTTAAGATAATTTATTTCTTATTTAATGACTTAATTAATATAAAAGTATATCAGAACATTACACTTTTAAATTGAAATCCAAATTCCATTCTGAATTTATAATTCAAAAAGATTATTTATTAAACATTATTCAAATTTAAATTCAATTTAAAATCTTGTAAATATGTTAATCTCTAATTTAAATTTCCAAAATACATTAATTTTTAACTTGTAATTTCAAGTTAAACAATTTTATTTAACATCCTTTCAAAAGAACTTGTAAAATCCCAATTTAAACATTTAATTGCAGACAAATTCTTTTTAAAACGAACTATTTGAATTTATCCTTGATTTATACATTTAGATTTTAAACTGATTTATATTTTCAGATTTTAAATTCATTAGTTTAATTTAAATTTTAAACTTGGTTTTAACTTGCTTTGAAAAACTTGGTTTTTAATTTTTTATTTAAAATCCAAATTTGTTTCTAAAAACTTATATTCAAAAGTTCACTTGGATCAATATTTGAACTTTTAAATTTTCAAACACAAATTAAGTTTGATTCAGATTTTAAATTAAATCTTAAATCTGAAACTATCAGGTTGTAAACCTGACAAGAAACCCATATTTTAATTGTTTTAAAACTTTATTTTAATTTAAATTTGAATTCAAAGGTAAACTAGAATTCGAACATAAAACTGGTTTTTTTTTACATGTTTAAATTTATTATTTATTTCAAGTTCATTTAAATTTTAGAACAGAACTCTGTTTCCAGTTTTACAAAACCTGAACAAAACAGACTCGACGCAAACCCAAAGTGCTCCGAGACTTTAACCCCCTTGCTTCGAGTCATCTTCTCGAATGACTCGAGTTCGTCCCGAGGTCAAAACCCTGCACCCACAAAACTGCGACAGACAAAACCTGGAAACAGCACGACCCCCTCCACATCCAAACCTGTCAACACGTCGTTCGCCAACCTCCGACCACCTGAAAGTCAACCCTTCCAGCCTCGACTTCCCCTTCACGCCTACTACCAATTCCCAAAGACTCGTCGAACTCGATCAAAAATAGGGATCACGGTGATCGTTTTTCCCTAGCTTAGAAAAAATAAGGGTTCTAGACTTCAAATGCCAACCACCACTTCCCCACTGATGTAAAACACCATCAGGCAATTTTGCCGAAGGCCCTGATCGTTCACCCCTCTCCAGAAAGAATTACAACTCTCCAGATCGTCTAGATCACCAGAGAAGCCCAAAAACATGATTTCCAGTCATCACAAAGTAACACATCCAATGTTACATTAAAAATTATAAATTTGTTATTAAAAATCATATCTTCCATAGATGATTTCAGGTATATAATTATATCAACAATTTACAAGATTTGATTTTTGACATATTTCAAGTTTACATTGTGTTTTCTTCTACCAGACAATGCTTCTAACTAAAACTCTTGCAACTTATTCTTCTAAAGCTCAGTTAAGTTAAAACAACTAACTTTGTTTTAAATACTTAAGCCAAAATGAAATTAGAGTGTGAAGTATTTTTGAAGTTAGATCTAAGTTTAAATCCCTGGAACATTAAAACAGAGATGGTCACAAGCATTATCTAGCATACTCACAGTTTACAGAGGCTTAAAAACCATCATATAATCATAGTTTCAAGTATACATCACAAGTTACTTCAATCATAGGTCGTATGCATCAAAATGAAGAGGTGTCTCATGTTAACAGTTTAAAGGCAGAGACTTATCTAAGATCAGAGAAATTTTAGTATCAACAGATATGCACACATACATAAGTTCACAAAGCATTGCACATACACATACATATAAACAAACATAATCACAGAAATTCTCAGATTATTTAAGTTTTTGTTTAAAAGTTTACTCACCAATAACTAAATTTCAGAGGGAACATATAGCAGAGTAAATATACTTCACATTTATAGATGTGATGTTACTCACCGCAAAGCAAAACAGAACAAGTTCTATGCAGGCAAATTAGAATTTGCAGGTTTTGACATAACAGAGTTTCATCACAAAACAACCATAGAATAATGAAGAAATAAATATTCACACCATATATTTAAGCATTAAATATCAACATGCAATAGTTTTAAAACTTTAGTAAAATTTAGAAGTGTTACTCACCTGAAAATGTAGAGGCCTTTTGAACTGGAATGAAACTTTGCATGCTTTGTTTTGATTTCAGACTTGTATTTGAAACATGAGAGCTTGCAACAGATTTAACATAAAAACCATAACTTGCTTTGCTTTTCTTTAACCTCCTTGTTTTAGTTTATAGAAGTAGTTTAGGTTTGCAAAAAAAAATAAGAATTTACTTATGTTTTTTTTTTCTTCTGATTTTGTTTATGTTTTATAAACAAAAAGAAGTGGAAGATACGTATACTTATAAGGAAAGATTTCAGAGGAAGGTGTTAACTGGTATGCTCTATACTGGTACAATATTATATTTAATCATGGATTTAGTTTTTGTTTTATCAGGCAGATATGTTTCAAAGGGAGGCTGATATGCTTTACTAGATTTTGAATTGACTTATTTGTATGCTGAAATGAAAGTATTAAATGCCTTTTGTACTTTTTGTTTACTCTTATCTAATTAGTACATGTTGAACTTAACTAAGCAGATAATCTAAACTTCCTATCTAAGCTTCTTACGTGTTTCTTACTTGTACTATCCTTGCCTGTTCTTGCCTTGTATGTTATTTCGCAGGCAAAAGTATTACAATGTCAGGTTTATGTTTATTTTTGTTTAACTTAGATGCTAAGCATACTTACCCTATTCTATTTGAATGTACTGAAGTGATTTTTTTTTTTACTTGCCTTATCTATTACCAGGTACTTATGTGATTTCTCTCTAGCCTGCAACATACACCTTGCTATAGTGTATAAATATTTTACTTAAGTTTTACTATAAAATTAATATGGTTATTGTTATTGTTAGCTTGTTATTTATTTCTATCTCTAACAATAAATGTGTTTATTTTTATTTTAAGACTTAAACTATCAAATATATAATTACCCACTATTATTATTTTATACTTTAAATATTTATAATGTATATTTATTATATATATAAAATTTTATAAGAGATTTATATAAATTTGAAAACCATAACTTCTTTTAAAAATATATATAACAATTTTCATTTATAATAAAATCTACTTGTATAGACATTATATTATAAATAAAGCTCATCATTACATTAAAATAATATATAAAAGAAATTATCACTTTATCACTTATTTTATCAAGCTATACTTAAAAAAAAAAAAAACACAACCTTTTATTTAATTTAAATTTAGGCTAAAATCATTTAGACAATTTTAACTTAAATCTTGAGTATATTTTAAAGCCAAATGGTTATTTATTTAATATAGAATTTAAATCAAATTTAAAACAGACATTGACTATTTACAATATATACAAATATATATATAAATAAATAGAAAACAATTTTATTAGCCTTTAAAGGATAATTTATCAGTTAAATATTCATTTAAAAGAAAATTATTAAATCAATTCATATCTTATTAACAAAGATATATCAAATCAATTTAATATTTTATATGGATTATTAAATTGATATTGCTCGAAATTCCGGGATATCACATTCCTCCACCCTTAAAAGAATTTCGTCCCCGAAATTTAAAACAAAGGTAATTTAATAATCTAGTTAAAGATTTAATTCTAAAACACAAGCATATATCAATCATAAGCTAACAATCATAGCAACCAATTCATCCAAACAAACAAATCTAACTATCCAGACAAAATTTCGGATAGAATTCTCTCAAGTTTCCCCAGGTATAAATACCGGTTACTCGCTCTATAGAATTCAAACAACCAATCTACTAAGCTACAGATCTTCCATTCATCTAGATCTACAACTGGACAGGATATCAGACTATAGACAAGTCTGAATCAACAATCAAAACTCCCTGAACTGCTGATTCAATAATCAGAGATAAATCTTACACATTCTCCCTCAGAGATATGTGAAACACAACAAATTCCAGTTATCCAAACTGACAATCCAATCCTGAAGACCAAACACTTATCCAGAATTTAATCTCCGACTTCGGAATCCAAATTCTTCCGTCTCTTATTCACTAAACTCTTCGGACGATCCTGGGCTTCCTTCACCATTCCCGATCAGCTCAAATCTTGCTGCTGTCCCTCTCGATTCAATCTGGACCAAAAACAATCTAACAAAATGATCTTTTCAATATTGACCAAAAACTCAGAACACAAACTCTATTCCAAATCAGAAAACAGAACTCACTTCTCTCATCCGGAAGAGATAAAACAGGTGCACTCCAAACTGGTCTCAGGTTCCGAAAAATTTCCTGTAGAACACCCCAAACCAAACATTGCAATATCCAATTGCTTCCAAACTAAAACAGCTACTACCATGCTTCCACTGCGCAACTCTGACTGAAAATGCTGAAGTCAAACCCAGACTGGACAACACATTCCAAAATAAAGTTCAACTATCCAAAAATAAAACTCAGAAATTCCTCCAAACCTGAGCTGCTTCACTAAAATCTCCCTCCAAAAACCATCCTACTACTAAGCTGAACCATCGGTACCACTCTTGGAATCCAGTCGATACCAAACTCAATCTCTAGATGCGGATAAAACTCTGCCTTCCTGAAGACATCCAGAAAAATATCTGACAACCCAAGGGAACACTCAAACGATCGCAAGTCACATTTGCGATCAACTCAACCTAATTCCAAAGAAAAATTGTTCTCACTTTACCAAATAGAACAGCTTACGCTTAACTAGCCAATCCAACGAAGAAACGAAACCACTCTGCTGCTTCTGAACTCCACTGCTAAGCTAGAAAGCTTCCTTGTCAACACATAGAACACTCCAAGCTACACTGCTGACACCAATGCCCAAAGACTTCAAATCCAGAAGCTCCTCGAGAAACTCGAACCTCAAACCAAACAGAAACACCCTGCTGCACTGAGCCTCATCACCGAAGCAGACACACTTCTTTAAAACTTGTTCCAAAGAAACATCTTTGGAAACATCCATAGTCACTGCGTCTCATCACACAGCAACTAATCCCTGAGGTATCAAGATATCGTGACTTGCTTCTGTCCAACCGACAGATCCAAACTCTAGCTCATCCAACTTACACTTCAAAAATAAACTCTGAACCCTAACAGGTTACCTTCAGAGATCGATGAAATCCTTACATAACAAAAGCTTACTTGAGACGGTATTAGGTCTACAGTCTCGACAAATACACTTCCAACCTCAAACATTCAAATTCCAACCATCGATAGTCGTGTTACACACACCACTACCCTATCTACGTTTATAACTCATTGGAAAACCTGAACAGGTAACCCAACAATAGGCAGAAATAAATAAATATACATATATCAAAATTACAAATATGCTCTCTCAAGAAGGAAATCACTCTAGAGCCTAGGTATTCACTCAACCTAGCGCTCTGATACCACTGTCACGACCCAACTTCCTATGCCCAGGAAACCGTATCGTTTTTAAGAAAAGAAAGAGGTGAGAAAGTAGAAAAGATAGAGAAGAAGAAACAACAACATCAGAATCTCACAGCGGAACGAATAAATTATAATAATCACATAAGTATTTACATAATATATAACTTTAATCAGAGTTATACAGATAATACATCACATACTAGACAGTTATAAACATCTGCCTAGTTAATACAACACAACTCAAACAAATAACTCAAAGATACCTACAGCGGAACTATAAATATATATATCTATGGCGCTGAAGCCTCCTGCTCCATTGCTCCTTCAGAATGCGTCAAAGCTAACCTGAATCCCTTGGCTACCCGTAAAAATTTGGGTACCCGAGAGTTTATGAAAAACAAAAATAAACTCCGGGTCAGACATGGGTCTGGTATGAGTAACAGGTTAAAGTTGCTTAACTTTAAAAATCTTTTGAAAACAAAAGGTATCACGTAAGACTTCACCACACATAAACATGGAAAAGTTTTTACCTTACGCTAACCAAAACATTTGATAGGAAATTCTATGATATTATAATAGTGTCTAGGGTTTTCAAGTAAAATACAGAAATAGCTGAAATGCTTACATCTCACATTCCAACATAGTTGGGCACAACTAATTCGTACGGCACTTATTGGATTTTGGATTCCATACAATGGCAGGGCTACTGGGGTACCGCCCGTCACAGTACGGGGCCTAGATCACCGTACCGAGGATTACTCCCTTCATCCCCTGCAACACAAGGCCGAAACCATTCCTTACTGAACAGTCCCGAACAAGATAAACCCCGGCAGTTGTCATGACCAACCGCCCACACAGCCGAAAATAAGGGACATCTAGACAAGGGAATATCCTTGTCCTGCTTGGGCATGACCCACCTAACCTTGCTGCACCTCCCCTGTTTTAGCCATTCCCGGTTGATGAGGCTTGAGGTTGCGATTACCTTTAGAGAACATATTTCTTAGAATGCTCATCGTCCGCCTGACGATGTGTTGAAAGCATTCAATCCATACAAGTTCGTTCCGGGTTCGAACGAAACCGAAGGCATTATCTCGTTACACTCATTTTGGAATCACCCTCAGAGTTAACGACGATAACCCTTGCACTCTGAATCTTCATCTTCACTTCAGATTCACGACCTATCGTTAATTTGGAATCAATGTGATTTTCGGATATTCCAAATAAGGAAAACCGATCCCGGTCTCATCGAAATCCAAAACGTGTCTTTTAAGGCCAAGTTGTCTATTTAGTCTTAACAGTTTAATTCAATATAATCAACATACACACAGATGGATAATTCACAATATTATAATAGATAATTACAGATAATCTCATAAACAGATAATCAATATTATCATCTAAACAGATAACTAATATTATCATATTTAAACCAAGCATCCATGACACATAGATATAATTCATGCTAGTTCACAATCATTAAATGAAATATCAATACCATTCATCCATAAGCAATGATTTATAATCATACCATTTGTAATTAATTTAAAATGAATTAAATTAACTACTTCTATGTCTAATTAATTTAAATAAATTAAATTAATTACTTCATCTATAAATCCTGCTTATACAACCATTAATTAATTATAAATCGAATTAATTATTCATCCTTTAAATATTCACCTTGATTAATCACCTTGATTAATCATTTACTAATTACAATAGGTAATTAGTCTTTGATTAATTTCACAAATTAATTATCCTACATCATTCATAGTAATTAACATGTAATTACTTTATTATTAATTAAATATAATTATTACATTTATTCTTAATTAATTACAATAATTAATCACCGCATTGTTAGTTATTCCTTAATTAATTCATCATTAATTATATTAATTAATGATTTCTAATTATATTTACATTAATTACTTCATTAAAATTACATTAAATGATTCATCTTTAATCAAACTCAATTATTAATCACTCTTGATTAATATCAACCAATAATTAACTATCATTAATTACTTATATTAATAATTTAATTATTCCCATAATTAATTATCTCCACTAACTAATCCCAAGACTAATTATAAAAGTAATTATCCAAATTACTTTATTATCTCAACATTTTTCATTAATTACATTCAGTAATTAACATTAATTACTTTCTTAAGTAATTGTGCTCCATTGCATGTACTTATCAATTATCAAATGATTTTCTTAAATTAATTAAACTAAATTAATTAACTTAAATTAATCATTTATCAAAATTAATTACAATAGGTAATTAATCTCTTAATTACTTTTATCAAGTAATTACGTTTAACAAATTTACAATAGATTATCTAACAAATCTGATTAATTATCAAAATTAATCTCATAAATAAATTAATTAGTAATCTTTAGTTAATTATCTTTATTAACTGATAACATTACTTAAATTACTTTTTATTTTATCTTTATTTATAAATTAATCTAAATTATTAATTTATAAATTTAATAAATTACCATTCCTTAATTATCTTATTAATCAAATCATTTAATACCTTAATTATTCTTAAGATAATTTATTTCTTATTTAATGACTTAATTAATATAAAAGTATATCAGAACATTACACTTTTAAATTGAAATCCAAATTCCATTCTGAATTTATAATTCAAAAAGATTATTTATTAAACATTATTCAAATTTAAATTCAATTTAAAATCTTGTAAATATGTTAATCTCTATTTAAATTTCCAAAATACATTAATTTTTAACTTGTAATTTCAAGTTAAACAATTTTATTTAACATCCTTTCAAAAGAACTTGTAAAATCCCAATTTAAACATTTAATTGCAGACAAATTCTTTTTAAAACGAACTATTTGAATTTATCCTTGATTTATACATTTAGATTTTAAACTGATTTATATTTTCAGATTTTAAATTCATTAGTTTAATTTAAATTTTAAACTTGGTTTTAACTTGCTTTGAAAAACTTGGTTTTTAATTTTTTATTTAAAATCCAAATTTGTTTCTAAAAACTTATATTCAAAAGTTCACTTGGATCAATATTTGAACTTTTAAATTTTCAAACACAAATTAAGTTTGATTCAGATTTTAAATTAAATCTTAAATCTGAAACTATCAGGTTGTAAACCCGACAGGAAACCCATATTTTAATTGTTTTAAAACTTTATTTTAATTTAAATTTGAATTCAAAGGTAAACTAGAATTCGAACATAAAACTGGTTTTTTTTTTTACATGTTTAAATTTATTATTTATTTCAAGTTCATTTAAATTTTAGAACAGAACTCTGTTTCCAGTTTTACAAAACCTGAACAAAACAGACTCGACGCAAACCCAAAGTGCTCCGAGACTTTAACCCCCTTGCTTCGAGTCATCTGCTCGAATGACTCGAGTTCGTCCCGAGGTCAATACCCTGCACCCACAAAACTGCGACAGACAAAACCTGGAAACAGCACGACCCCCTCCACATCCAAACCTGTCAACACATCGTTCGCCAACCTCCGGCCACCTGAAAGTCAACCCTTCCAGCCTCGACTTCCCCTTCACGCCTACTACCAATTCCCAAAGACTCGTCGAACTCGATCAACAATAGGGATCACGGTGATCGTTTTTCCCTAGCTTAGAAAAAATAAGGGTTCTAGACTTCAAATGCCAGCCACCACTTCCCCACTGATGTAAAACACCATCAGGCAATTTTGCCGAAGGCCCTGATCGTTCACCCCTCTCCAGAAAGAATTACAACTCTCCAGATCGTCTAGATCACCAGAGAAGCCCAAAAACTTGATTTCCAGTCATCACAAAGTAACACATCCAATGTTACATTAAAAATTAAAAATTTGTTATTAAAAATCATATCTTCCATAGATGATTTCAGGTATATAATTATATCAACAATTTACAAGATTTGATTTTTGACATATTTCAAGTTTGCACTGTGTTTTCTTCTACCAGACAATGCTTCTAACTAAAACTCTTGCAACTTATTCTTCTAAAGCTCAGTTAAGTTAAAACAACTAACTTTGTTTTAAATACTTAAGCCAAAATGAAATTAGAGTGTGAAGTATTTTTGAAGTTAGATCTAAGTTTAAATCCCTGGAACATTAAAACAGAGATGGTCACAAGCATTATCTAACATACTCACAGTTTACAGAGGCTTAAAAACCATCATATAATCATAGTTTCAAGTATACATCACAAGTTACTTCAATCATAGGTCGTATGCATCAAAATGAAGAGGTGTCTCATGTTAACAGTTTAAAGGCAGAGACTTATCTAAGATCAGAGAAATTTTAGTATCAACAGATATGCACACATACATAAGTTCACAAAGCATTGCACATACACATACATATAAACAAGCATAATCACAGAAATTCTCAGATTATTTAAGTTTTTGTTTAAAAGTTTACTCACCAATAACTAAATTTCAGAGGGAACATATAGCAGAGTAAATATACTTCACATTTATAGATGTGATGTTACTCACCGCAAAGCAAAACAGAACAAGTTCTATGCAGACAAATTAGAATTTGCAGGTTTTGACATAACAGAGTTTCATCACAAAACAACCATAGAATAATGAAGAAATAAATATTCACACCATATATTTAAGCATTAAATATCAACATGCAATAGTTTTAAAACTTTAGTAAAATTTAGAAGTGTTACTCACCTGAAAATGTAGAGGCCTTTTGAACTGGAATGAAACTTTGCATGCTTTGTTTTGATTTCAGACTTGTATTTGAAACATGAGAGCTTGCAACAGATTTAACATAAAAACCATAACTTGCTTTGCTTTTCTTTAACCTCCTTGTTTTAGTTTATAGAAGTAGTTTAGGTTTGTAAAAAAAAATAAGAATTTACTTATGTTTTTTTTTCTTCTCATTTTGTTTATGTTTTATAAACAAAAAGAAGTGGAAGATACGTATACTTATAAGGAAAGATTTCAGAGGAAGGTGTTAACTGGTATGCTCTATACTGGTACAATATTATATTTAATCATGGATTTAGTTTTTGTTTTATCAGGCAGATATGTTTCAAAGGGAGGCTGATATGCTTTACTAGATTTTGAATTGACTTATTTGTATGCTGAAATGAAAGTATTAAATGCCTTTTGTACTTTTTGTTTACTCTTATCTAATTAGTACATGTTGAACTTAACTAAGCAGATAATCTAAACTTCCTATCTAAGCTTCTTACCTGTTTCTTACTTGTACTATCCTTGCCTGTTCTTGCCTTGTATGTTATTTCGCAGGCAAAAGTATTACAATGTCAGGTTTATGTTTATTTTTGTTTAACTTAGATGCTAAGCATACTTACCCTATTCTATTTGAATGTACTGAAGTGAATTTTTTTTTTTTTACTTGCCTTATCTATTACCAGGTACTTATGTGATTTCTCTCTAGCCTGCAACATACACCTTGCTATAGTGTATAAATATTTTACTTAAGTTTTACTATAAAATTAATATGGTTATTGTTATTGTTAGCTTGTTATTTATTTCTATCTCTAACAATAAATGTGTTTATTTTTATTTTAAGACTTAAACTATCAAATATATAATTACCCACTATTATTATTTTATTTTATACTTACTTTAAATATTTATAATGTATATTTTTTATAATGTATATTTATTATATATATAAAATTTTATAAGAGATTTATATAAATTTGAAAACTATAACTTCTTTTTAAAATATATATAACAATTTTCATTTATAATGAAATCTACTTGTATAGACATTATATTATAAATAAAGCTCATCATTACATTAAAATAATATATAAAAGAAATTATCACTTTATCACTTATTTTATCAAGCTATACTTTTAAAAAAAAAACACAACCTTTTATTTAATTTAAATTTAGGCTAAAATCATTTAGACAATTTTAACTTAAATCTTGAGTATATTTTAAAGCCAAATGGTTATTTATTTAATATAGAATTTAAATCAAATTTAAAACAGACATTGACTATTTACAATATATACAAATATATATATAAATAAATAGAAAACAATTTTATTAGCCTTTAAAGGATAATTTATCAGTTAAATATTCATTTAAAAGAAAATTATTAAATCAATTCATATCTTATTAACAAAGATATATCAAATCAATTTAATATTTTATATGGATTATTAAATTGATATTGCTCGAAATTCCGGGATATCACATCTAGTATGCTCCAAGAAAGAGCATTGGACTGGTATGAACTTCTTATTTCTGAAATCAATGAAGCGGATCTTACTTGGGAGAAATTCCGAGAGCGCTTCGAGTTAAAATTCGTACTAGAAGCAGAGAAGGTTACATTGGCTCGCCGCTTTATTGACCTTGTTGAAGGTGAATCTTATGTGACAGACTATGTCGCATCTTTCGAATCTCTTTCCAAATATGGGTTGAATACATTAACACCCCATTGAATAAAAATCAGAGATTTGTTTATGGCTTGAACAAGGGTCTCAAGGAGCCATTACTTCTAAAATTAGAAGTTTCTTTTGATCAATTGATTGATATCGCTCTTCGTCTTGAAGAGGTGGATAAGGAAAGTGATGTTGAAATTGTGGGTGCCAAACCAAACTTCAACAACAACAAGAAAAGGCCTAACAAATTCAAAGGTCCTTATCCCAATAAGAAAGGGAAGCAAGCAACCCCTGTGGCAAAGACTTCTTCCTTTGGTCGTGGGGAATGCTATAATTGTGGTTTGAAGGACCATTACGCAAACAAGTGTCCAAAGTCCCTCTCTTGTCGCTACTGCAAAGGTCCCGGTCATGTTATATATTCATGCCCCAAGCTTCAGGGCAAGAAGGAGGGAAAGTTAAATGTTGCTCAAGCCCCTGGAAACACATCTCGTAATCAAGGTATGTCTCATTCTATCCTTGATGGCATTATTATATTTCGTGATCAACCTATTCGAGTTCTTTTTAACACGGGTGCATCCCATTCTTTTATTTCAAAAGAACTCGTTGATACTTTTTCTTTAAGTGTTGTTGCTTTAATGACTTCTTTGAGAATTGCGAATCCGGTTGGTGGATCCGCAACGATTAGCTTGCTTTGTAAAGATGTGGAGATTATTTTATGCGATTTTTCTTTCCAAGCCGATTTGCATGTCATGCGTTACTTAGGCTTTGGAATGATTTTGGGAATGGATTGGCTTAACCGTTATGAAGCCCAAATCCTATCTCCTGAGCGGACCATTCATCTTCGACATCCTCAATCTGTTAAGCAGATTTCTATCATTCTCAAAGATTCGGATTCCGCTTTATCTGCATCTTTATATTCTTTAAATCCTCGTGATGATGATAATGATGATGAGGAAGACGTCATTTCTCTTATTCACGTTGTTCGTGAATTTTCTGACATATTTGAGCCCGTTTTAGGATTACCACCTAAGCGAGCAATTGAGTTCAGAATTAATCTTACCCCTGGGGCTCAACCTATTACTCGTCCTCCTTATCGTTTGTCCAATAAAGAAGATGAGGAGATGCACATACAATTATCTGATTTGGAAACGAAGCAATTTATTCGCTCTAGTTCCTCGCCTTGGTGAGCTTCGGCTATTTTTGTGAAGATATCTGATGGCACACTTAGGCTTTGCGCTGACTACCGCAAGCTTAATGATCTTACTATCAAAAATAAATATCCTTTACCTCGGATTGATGACCTATTCGATCAACTTAGTGGTGCTAGAGTCTTTTCACAATTGGACTTGGCTACCGGTTTTCATCAGCTTCGTATTGCAGAGGATAGCATTCCTTTGACATCGTTCCGTACTCGATATGGATCTTATGAATGGCTTGTTATGCCATTTGGCTTGATGAACGCTCCGGCTTATTTCGTTGATCTTATGAATCGAGTTTTCAAAGATTTTCTCGACCGATTTGTTCTCATCTTTATTGATGATATTCTTGTGTATTCAAAAACCGAGGAGGAGCATGAAAAACATCTTTGGATTGTGTTGGAAACTCTTAGGAGCAATCAATTAAAATCAAAATTTTCTAAATGCCATTTTTGGCAATCTAGTGTGAAGTTTCTCGGTCATATTATTTCTGAATCCGGAATTTCCGTGGATCCTTCAAAGATTGAAGCGATTCAAGATTGGAAGAGACCGGAGAGTGTGACGGAGATCCGTAGTTTTCTCGGATTGGCGGGTTATTACCGTTGATTTATCAAGGACTTTTCTAAGATTGTCGTGCCTCTCACTAGCTTAACTAAGAAAGGTGTTAAATACATTTGGTCAGACAAATGTGAAACTTCTTTTCAGAAATTAAAAGAACTCCTTTCTGATGCTCCTATTCTCGTTATTCCCGAGGGGAATCAAGATTTTTTTGTTTATACCGATGCTAGTCGCGTTGGTTTGGGTGCCGTTCTTATGCAAAGAGAACATGTTATTGCTTATGCTTCTAGGAAATTGAAGCCAGCCGAGATTAGATATGCCACTCATGATTTAGAGCTCGCAGCTATTGTTTTCGCCCTTCGCATTTGGCGTCATTATCCTTTGGGAGAAAAATTTATTCTTTACACCGATCATAAATCTTTGAAATATTTATTCTCTCAAAAGGAATTAAATTTGCATCTATAACGTTGGCTCGAATTTCTTGCATCTTATGATCTTGATATTCTTTATACTCCTGGAAAGGGAAATCGTGTTGCGGATGCACTTAGTCGCAAGCAACAAGCGGTTGTTTCCATGATGATATCCGAATGGAATGATCTCGGAATTTTATCCACTTGTGAAATTCGAGACCATGTTTCCGATTTATGTTCATCTCTTGTTTTATGTAGCCTTGAGGCTCATCCTTCTCTTTTTGACCGCATTCTTGAAGCTCAAAGGCAAGATTCCGAACTGACTTTTCTTGGCCAAAACATTAAGGATAAAATTGATATTGAAGGTTTGAAAGACTTTGATATTGATTCTCGTGGCAGCATTCGGAAATTTGGTAGACTTATCGTACCAAATATTAGTGATCTTCGTAGATATATTTTAGAAGATTCTCATCGTTCGAAATTTACCATTCATCCCGGCAGTAGTAAATTGTACGCGGATATGAAGCGACTTTATTATTGGGAGGGAATGAAATCTGATATTGCTAACTTTGTTAAGTGTTGCATGACTTGCCAACTTGTCAAAGCCGAACATCAAAGGCCCGGTGGGTTATTGCAACCTTTAGAAATTCCAATTTGGAAGTGGGACCAAATTTCCATGGATTTTATAGACGGCCTTCCCCGTTCTCGTTCGGGTCATGATAGCTTATGGGTGATAGTTGATAGACTCACTAAATCCGCCCATTTTATTCCCGTTCGGTCCAATCGAACCGTTCCTCTCTTGGCCAAACTTTTTATCAAGGAAATTGTTAAATTGCATGGAGTTCCTACTTTTATTGTTAGCGATCGTGATCCATTGTTTACTAGTGGATTTTGGAAGAGTCTTCAAAAAGCTTTGGGAACAAAGCTTAATTTTAGCACCGCTTATCATCCTCAGTCCGATGGACAAACCGAGCGTGTGAATCAAACTCTTGAAGATCTTCTTCGCGCATGTGTTTTTGATTTTGGTGGAAGTTGGGAAGATCACATTTCTCTTGTTGAGTTTTCCTATAATAATAGCTTCCAATCTAGTATTGGTATGGCTCCTTTTGAGGCACTTTATGGAAGGCCATGACGTTCTCCTTCTTGTTGGTTTGAGGCCGGTGAGAAGCTGGTTTTAGGTCCAGATTTTATCCGCGATTCCACAGAAAAGATTGATCATATTCGTCATAGGGTGAAAGAAGCCCAAAGTAGACAAAAATCCTATGCCGATAACCAGAGAAGGAAATTATAATTTTCTGTGGGAGGTCTTGTGTTTATCCGTGTTTCACCTTTGAAGGGTGTTGTACGTTTCAGTCGATCGGGAAAGTTAGCACCTCGATATATCGGTCCATTTCCCATCACCGAACGTATTGGTTCCGTGGCTTATCGCCTTTTATTACCGGCTCAGTTTTCTGATATTCATGACGTGTTTCACGTTTCTCAATTGCGGAAATGCCTTCGAGATTCCGATTCTATTCTTGAGCCCGGTGTTGTGAAAGAAATTGAAGTTTCGCCTAATCTAACTTATGAGCAACATCCTACTCGTATTATTGCTTCGGAAGTCAAACGACTTCGAAATAAAGATATTCCGCTTGTGAAAGTTCAATGGTCCTCAAATCCTAAGGATTGCTCTTGGGAATCTAGAGAATTCATCGAGCGAGCACTTCCGGACTTACTTTCTCTTCATCTCTTTGAGGTGAACTTTTTATTTCAAATTTCTTTTGTGTTGAATATGCTTTTATGGTTGTTACTTTATATTTTCTTCTTAAATATTGCGAGGACGCAATTTCTTTAAGGAGGGGAGTCTGTAACAACCCGCATATTTATCGATTTTATATTTTAAATATTTTATATAAATATTTTATCGATACTCGGATTTTAGCCCGAAAACCTACTTTTTGCAAACAGTCAAATTAGGACTCGAGACCCCTTCCATTGAGTTCAAAATGCCATTTGCAACCTTTTTGAGTATAAGCTTCGATATGTTTGGAGTTAGTTGAATTTTGCTACTTTTCACTTAGGGCTTTGGGTTGGGTTCAGCCCACTAGTCAACTTAATACCCCAAACTGAACCACTCCTCTTCATTGCTCCCTCTTCCTCTACTTTTCAGTTCTAAAGAGATTAATGGTGAGTGGAATGGGAAATTGAAACTCCAAGCCCTAGTTTTCTTTTGCAAATCAAGCTCTAGCTCCAAACTAATAGAAGAAGCTTTGGTAAGCCTTCTCTTCATCTTCTCCAACTCTTTCTCCATTCAATTTCAGAGATTGCATAAACCTAATTTAGGAAATGTTTCTCCTTTAAGCTTAGATTCAAGCTTGTTGGGTTGGAATTGAAGAGTGGTTGTTCTTGCCATTGCTCTATAGCTTCTTCTCTATTGATTTTGTGAAAAGGTGAGATTTTTATCTCACATCTTAGTCTATAACTATCTTCGATTGTTAGGTGTGAATTCCTAACACTTATTCTTGTGCAATTGCTTTTGGTTTGGATTGATTTGGTGAATATTCCAATTTTTGGTGTTTCGGGTTCAATTCCTTAAAAATCATAGCTTTGATCTTTGATCATGATTTTGTGATGCATCGAAGATCTTATAGGGCCGGGTAGTCGATTGGCATAAACCCCTAGCGTCCATTGCTCGTCCGATTTAAATTCGGTTGAGATTTGGCCCTCGCTCAGATAGGCTGGGAGGAGCTGGAAACAGGCTCCGGTCGACCGAGCTCTATGGCCGGCCGACCGACCTACTACCAAAGTGCATAAGCACTTCTCTCTCTGGTCCGGTCAACCAGCTACAGAGCTCAGTCGACCGACCTGCTTCCCGAGAATTTTTCAGAACAGGGTCCGGTCAACCGAGCTCTGTAGCCGGCCGACCGACCTGTTGCTATTTTGCCTGTTTCGCCTATTTTGCGTGGTTTCCAAGTTTAATCGATTCGTGTTCTTTCCTTATTTGTTGTTATCATTTGGTATTGACTTTGATGACTTCTTTCCTTCGGGAATTTTAGGAATATCCATTTTGATGGATTCAGTTTCGGTTTTTCTGGATTTTTATTCACGTCTTCAAATGTGAATTTCGGTGATTGATTGTTTTACAATCATTTTTGTGATTTGTCACTTTAAAAATATATAGGTTTCAATACTAGTAGTAAATATCAAAATTCTTTCATCAAAGCGATTTCAAAACTATTTTATTACTAAGCTTTTTTCTTAAACCGTTTTCCAATCTATTAGTATATACAAACCTTTACCTCATTCGTATGAGAAATCTAATTAAACAGCTTAGTAAAACAAGTGGTATGAAATACTTGTGTTTAATTCGTCGGTTAATTCTTGGACTTGTTCGATTGAATCTCTTGTGACAATTTCCTAGTGAAGATCTACAGTTTGTTCGTAAATATTTAAGTTAAGCTAGTGGTTCTGGGACATGAAGCTAAATTCATATATTAACTAGCTTAGTGTAATTGACACTTTCTTGATGATCAACGACGATCATTTTTGTGATTTAGACTAGCAATGTGCGATGTCTCTTTGTCTGTGAGGGAGACTAAACCCCGTTTTGTGGAGTTTCGACTCAAATTGGTGGGGTAGCAACCCATGGTCTTCGGGCCGTTTGTGGAGCTTCGGCTCAATTTGTGATGGTTAACAACCATGGAATTAGCGTTCCGTTTGTGATACACATGTTGGTGAGCTTTATGCTCCCGTTTGTGATAGGCCTTTCCCCCTTTTTGTGATTTATGGATTTCGTGTGTTGATTTCTGGAATTTGTGCTTCACCAATTTTCGTGATTTCCATTGATAAGTTTTATCAATCTTTGTGCATTGGTGAATTCGTGTGTCATTGACTTGTTGTGAATACAAGTTTTGGGTATGAAACCCTTTGTGGATCTTTGAGAAGATTCTTGTGATATTGATTAATCTCATGTTGATTTTCAATTACATACTTATAGTAGTATGCCATTATGGTTATCATATGTTTATGTCATGTCTCTTATCCTATATCATGTCATATGATATTTATAGCTAGACTGATCCGTTTATTGTTTTCTTATGAAATAATACTCGGGTCAGACCGAGATGTTACAGGTGCTTCTGCTTGACTTCTCCCCAGGGATTCATTACTCTGACTTTTGGCTAACTACTTAGATTAGTAGTTTTTGGTTGTATACATTTGAGATATAGACTCATAGTTGTGTACTTATTCTTTTGTATAGCACATGTTGCTATTCTTTTGTGTCATTGTGGATCTTTTAGACCGCTACTCTGATGAACACTTTTATGTGTTATATATATTCATGTCTATTTCCGCCTTTGTGATATGAATTATCTGTGACTGATTTGTGTTATGTTTATTTCTATATTTGTTTTCGAAGACATTATAGCCACTGTGTAGTAGCTTTGAGTTTGTGTCGGTATGTCGGATTTCCTCTTGAAAAGAATGCAAGTTATAGTTTATCTGGCATATCGGTACTCGTACAAAGCAATTATACAGATGGTCGCTCCTCAACAGCCTTATTCTCCGTGCTAGTTGACGGCATTACACCATAGTGTCCTTGGCTAGCGTGGGTATAGAGGTGGGGCGTCGCATCTTGGTATCAGAGCCAAACTTCGGAACAATGTAGAATAATTTAACAAGGATCATCGTCCTAAGTCCTTCTTAGGAGTTGTGCCTTAGGATTTAATTCGAGTCTTCGTACCGATTCATCCTATTTTCTTTATGATTCCTTGTTTTATCTATCAAGATACCTTGTACCATATTGTATAAAAGAAATCAAACTTCGTTATTTAGCTTATTTTATAATTTAGACATATTTATACATAGCTAAATTCAATAATAAAATAGCATTTATATAATATCAAAGTAATAATATCTATATTCCCATATATTTCTTTACAAAACCCCAGAAATCATTTTTAAAATAATTTACATATATACCGCGGTGTCTGTATGAAATTTTCTATCCTATGGTCAAGTGATACAGATATTTATCATTTCAATCGCAATTTAAAATAAAATTTACGGTTATATATCATTTCAAACCGCAATGCCGAATGAAATGAAAATGCATAATAACTTGCAATTTATAACCATATAAAATTCAACATCCATTCACCCAATATCAACCATCATCCAATTTCAACAATACATCAATATATAATAGGTGATAATAACAGGTATCAACTATCAGTTTATATTCAAAAATAAATTATAACTGTTTAACTGGCAGTTTGTGTGCAATAAAATAAATAACAATTTAACTGGCAGTTAATATGTAATAATGAATTAAATAACAAGTTAATTAAATAAATGCAAATTAACTGAGATAAGGATGAAATATATGCCAAACAGCTATAAATAAATTTCAAATCACATCATAAATTAATTTAACAAACATAAGAAATCTTAGAAGTTGTGGGTGGGTTAAAACACTCACCTTTTTGAATTTAAATTGAATTTAAATTCAATTTAAACCCAAAAATTAGACAGTCAAAAATAAGTCCAAACCAGCGCCAAAATGTGTGGAATTTTATTATGATCCTAACGCAAGAAACCGTGCGTAAATTCGACCTTGTATGTGAAAATTATGCTAGTTAGAACGTTAAGCGATTTAAATTAGAATTTTAAAAACATTAAAAATTGGAAAACATGTCACCTTCTTTTCCAACGTGCTACAGGACTTCACCTTTCGCTCATGGAATAATTGTTGGAGACCCAAATGATGGATATGCAAGCATGATAACTTATATGATGTTCTATATCTCCATGAACATAGGAACTTTTGCTCGCATTGTATCATTTGGTCTACGTACCGGAACTGATACCATTTATCGATGTAGATGCTACATAGTTGGTTCTCATCCTTCAGAGACTACGAGTGTAATAAGGGCATCCGTTGACAAACACCCTAAGATGATCATCTCATGGCTATTGAGAACGAATCGTTCTATTTCTCAATCTTTCTGACTTGTGCTCCTACGGGTCGAAAGATTGAAAAAGTACTCATAGTAATAGTAATAGGCAGGCGGTTGCTAAGCTAGTCGTAAGACTGAAGGAAAGATGGGTAGTCAACCAGAGGTTGTACTTCTTTTAAGCTCATCTGCGCGAGCCGGGAGATAACGAGGGGCTATTCCAGTTGCTACGAGAAAACACACCTCCGTGAAAACGTGAAGCACCCCGCTGCCCTCCACTACGAACGCTACGGCATACTGGTGCATCGCTTTCCTAGGCTACCACGTCCCCCTCTTGTTGTCGCCTCCTCCCCACGGCCATGGCGCCGCGCGCTGCGGCCACGTACGGCCCAGAAAACACACAGCCGCCACCATAACTCTTAAGCCTAATCCAATTACGCAGCTCGATCCACCTACCAACCGACTAAATGAACTACTCCGATGCATTCCATTTGTCAATCTCTACGCCACGGTAACCCTGATTCGACGTTCCAACGAAGATCATCAAACAGCAATAAACGGCCGCGATTAAAAGCTAGAATTCCGGTCAATCGACAATCCAAAACGGAAAACGAATTGCAGATCTGAGTTACGCTCTTCGAGAGCTTCAATATATATTTTTTCAACATACATTTTTTTCGAATTTTTCTAAGGAGTTTGGATTTTCAGGTTTGGATTTGATTTGGGATTGGATCTGAAATTATGTTGTCTGTCATTGAGGAGGAGAGAGTTGAGATATGCATACAGCCAAATGAAAATGAGGGGAATCAGGGTTTATAACGATATATTTATAGACAAAGTTGAAATAGGATGGATCGGATAAGATAGATGTAGCGCTAAACGATATATGGCCCGAAAATCCCGTTTCGACTCCAGAACGAAATTGGGTCAACCCATATATCAAAATAGATGTTTTAAAATATTCTGAACGCGATGGAAAAAGTTTCACATCCAAATTCCATCGTATGAAGAAGTTATGCTAAAATAAATATTTTCAAATTGATTTCAATTGATTTCAATTAAATTGATTTCAAGGCGTTTCAAACCCATACGATTAAACGACAGGTCCGATCGCTACAAAACTTGAAAACCTACAATAATTCACCGTTACGGATGCGATGAAACTAGTTTCGTCGAAATCCGAGTCAGTGGCCAAAATGGCTATTTTTATATTAATTAAATAAACTAAAAATCACCCAATTACATCAAATTTTAGATTTCACTTCTAAAATCGACAAATTTAATCACTATTATTTTCTTAATCATTGACACTAATTAAACTAAATTTAGATGTAAATTTAGAGTTGATAAATTTAACAATTTCAGTGGTTACCTCAAATTCATTGAATTTAGAGATTGTAAGTTAAATTCTCAAAAATTTCATTTAATTACTTTTCATTCTATTATTCCGTCTATTATTATCCAAAGTATGCAATTCACATTGGTTTGTAGCTATTGCATTAATATTCTCAAATTCCCTCTTAATTTCCATTAACGTAATAGTTTAATATTAAATTTCACTTATTTGTAATAAATCCACTAATTGAATTTCAAATTTCAAATAAATTAATAAATCTTGGTTTTTCACTTCTTAAATCACCCGATCGTCATATTATAAATAAAATTAACATTGATTGTATCTTATAGAATTAACAAACTTCAGTGACAAATCAAAACTACCCTAACTACACAAATTAAATCAAAAAAATTCAATTGATTTCACATTAAAATTTATTACCTACCCAAATAGGAATCCTAACAATTGTAATTATTTAATTTTAATTACCTTTACGCTTATTTCCTTCAACCCAATATTATAATCACTTGCAAAACATTGATTTTTTTGACCATTTATTATAAATTAAATTCATAATCTAATTCAATGCTTATTTTAACTATTCTCATTTATTCCTTACAAATATTCGTTGTCATTTATAAATGTCATGTCAGTTTCTTCTTTTATTGCATTATATTCATTCATTCCTTCATTATTGCATAACTTCATTTATTTTCATTTATTTATTTATAGTATTTGTGCTTAATCTAATTTCTCAGCATCTCAATTTTTTACTTAAGTTTTTACCTATTTATTAGTACTTTCCTTTATATAATTTTATTAGAAACAATTTCAATTATACCTAAATTTATAATACTAGAACAACAAGTTCTCATTTATTAAAGAATTTTATCAAATACCTCCCATTACTTCACGTTCATTCCTGTATAACACCCATCACATTTCTTATTAACATTAATTTTATCAAATTTCAGTTTATCCCATATTGTTGCATCAATTAATTTAACTTTGAAATTTATTACCCAACTTACTATTTCATACCTTAATCCAATAATTTCATTGTTTTTCTCATATTCCATTTAAAATCAAATCATAACATTTAAATTATTTTATTGAATTAGAATTTCATTCAAGTCACTATTATTAACTTGCATTAACACGTTTCCTAAATTTACAATTAATTACTGTAACAACGTGTTCTTACATTAACTAATTCAATGCCTACCCTATACTCTTCATATTCACTTTATATCCAGATATAATACTTACTCTGTTTCATTTATTGTAATTTTATTCAATTTACTAATAAATAGGTTTTAATTACCATTTATATATTTTATTTTAGTGTTCATTTCAATATTAATTTATAAAGTTTTTTTTCTTCTTATTTTTCTTTTCTACCAAATTTAATTACAAAACTCATTCATTTAACCAATTTAAATTGTCTAAAATTACGGGTCGTTACATTGTTATAGACATTACTTATTTCACCCACCGGTTTCTAAGTACCAAAACTTAGATTAAATGGTCCAATTCGTTAAATCATTCCATTCCAGTCTATTGATTTCACATATCTATCTACAAAGAATCGATGTGGTTTCGGGTATTTACTAACACCCGACTCCGGACCTTTCGAATCCAATGTCATCTTAACCCAAGTTATTCAAGTGAATACAATTTAAATTTAAATACTGGATGTTACTTTTACACATCAATTCATCATAGATAACCACATTATCTCTGTTCATCCCAACATATCATTACAAAAACATTTCATTTCACAAAGAATCACAACCACATATCAGGGATAACAAATAATCCAAGACATTCAGAAATCATTCAATCATTCATAAGCAAAATAAATTAGCCATACCATTTCTAATTAATTTAATTAACTACCAATGAATTAAATTAATTACTTTATTACTTATAAAACTTGCTTATTTAACATTAATTAATTATTCATTTAATTAATCATCCCTTAATTATTCATCTTGATTAATCATCCTTGATTAATCATTCTCTAATTACATTATGTAATTATCCTTAATTAATTACACAAATTAATATTCTCAAACAATTATAGTGAATTAACCTTTAACTAATTAACTATAATTAATTACATTAATCCTTAATTAATTACATTTATTAATTATTCTATAATTACTTCATTGATTAATTAACCTTAATTAATCAATCCATTAATTACTTCATTAATTACATTAATTAATGATTCTTAATTACTTTTTTAATTAATTATTTCTCTAATTAATCAAATCTCTATTCATTTATCAACTTGATTAATCACCTTTAGTAATTAATTACTCTTAATTAGTTACATTACTTAATTAACTTTTAATAAATTCTATTAATTAATTAAGTCTTAAATTAATTACACTAAGTAATTAATTCTTAATTACTTTCACTAAGTAATTATTCTTTCTATTAATTACACAAAGTAATTAAACCCAAACTACTACCATTCCTCAATTAATTACTTCCAGTAATTACCCACTAATTACTTCACTAAGTAATTATACTTTATAAATTACACCAAGTAATTATACTTAACCCATCATCCAAAGATTGTTTTAAATTAAATTAAACAAACAAATTATTTAATCTTAAACTAATCACATAAATTTAATTAATTACACTGAGTAATTAATCCATTTTAATTACTTTCATTAAGTAATTATACTTAAACAATCCCACAAATGATTATTTTTAATTAATTAATTTCACTTTAAATTACTTTGTTAATTTAATTAATAATTTATTATCCAAGACCTTCATCAACTTAAATATAAATCTTTTATCTTTATTAATTTATAATAAATCTTGAAATCACTTATAATTATAATATAAAAACATATAACTCCTTTAATTAACTACTTGATTACATAATTAAATTAAGTTTAAAATAACTTAAGATTCTACTTAATATATTTAAGTAAAATATCATACAACTTCTTAAACCAATATTTAAAATATTATTACACAAAGGGATAATATTTTTCTTTAAAATTAGTTTAATCTTGATTTGCTTAAAGTTTAAAAACTTGTTTTCATAAAACTTTAGAAAACTGTTTTAAAATTTCTCTTCAGGTTCAACCCAGGTTTTACCCGAGACCTTTCCGAGAACTTCCTTCTTTTTTTCCTTCTTTCTTAAGTTATAAATTTTAAACAAAACTGGAAAAGGGTATACTTCACGAACATGAGTACAGACTCGAGCAAAAAGCCATCCATCCGAGTATCAACACGAGAAAACTTCTTCATTCCCTTTCAACCCTTGTGCACAGTCCCTCAGGTGCATATGCACATGCCGTCGGCGACCCTCTAGTACCATCGACCCCCATCGCCAAGTCAGCTACGACGACCTCCAACCATTGAACAACTCAGCGACCACGATCTAATTCCAAAACAAAATCGAGCCTTCAACTGCAAACTGGAAACCCAGCCTTCATCAGAAAATCCCTTGAACCACCATGCCGACCACCGAACCTTTCCCAAACTCCGGCCACGGCCTCGGTAGTCTTCATGCCATCTTTTCCCAGAAGCACTTGCAACTCAATTCACCAATGAAGCCACAGCAACCAATTCTTCTGACTTCGGTAGAACTAGGGTTAAAAACTCAATTGAACTATCCCCGACGCCATGGCGGTCTACCCAACTCCTTGTCATTTTTCCCAGCTTCAACGATCACCAGGCTAGCTCCAGCCAAAACCCCAACCTCCAGAATCACCCAGTCACCAGAACTTGCTCGAAAACTGAAATCTGATCATCCCCAAATTGCAAACTCAATACCAAACTAAAACTCATGAAATTTGTTTTAAAAATCGAGTTTTCCAGAGTTGATTCATGTTGCATGCTTGAATTTACAAATTAAATTATTTAATTTTCATCAATTTAAAAAAATCTACTGTTTTTACTAATTCCAGAATAATTTTAAACATATATTACTTAACTTATTTTTAAAACCAAAATCTCATCTACACAAACTTATTTTGTTTAGGATTTAAATCCTAATATCCTAATAACGCATAGATAAAGAGTTGATTTGATCTTTTGCTTTGTTTTTAATTCTGCAGTCTAAAACAGAGAAGAACATGTTCAATCAATATGCACAGAACAGATACACACATACATCTAGAGATTCATGAAAATATATACACATGCAAATCGCAAATCTGATCCAGGAATCCATATGCACAGATTTAAATCTACTTAAGCTTTATAAAATATATAGAATTACTCACCTACATATGCCTAGAACAGTGAAATAGCTTAAGTGTGATAAGTATGAAATTGAAAATCAACAAGAGATTAATCAATATCACCAGAATCTTCTCAAAGATAAAAGGAATGTCATACTCAATATCTTCATTCACTAAAAGTAAATGACACACAAATTCACCAATGCACAAATAATGATAACTCATATCAATGAAAATCACGAAAATTGGTGAAACACAAATTCTAGAAATCATCAATGGAAATGCAGAAATCACAAAAATGATCGTAGAAACAATCAATCACAAAAGGGGGAGGCCTATCACAAAATGGGAGCATGAAAACTCACCAACACGTGTATCACAAACGGGACGCTATCCCATGGTCGCTAACCATAGAGCCGGTGCAACGAAGTAGTACAACGGTATGCCCGAGGAACCAGAAACTCGAATAGTTCGGGACAACGACGTAGTACAATGGTACGCCCGGAGAACACAAAACTCGTAAAATTCGGAACAACGACATAGTACAACGGCACGCGCGAAGATCCGAACTCCATAAAAACGTAGGTCGCTAGCCCACAAAAATTGGGTCGAAACCCCAAGAAATAAATAGGTCGTTAACCTATAATAAAAATGAGACGAAACTCAATAAAACGAGGTACTGTCCCCTACGTGGACAAAGAAACATAGCATAGCGCTAGTCATAATCACAAAAATGATCATCATCGATCATCAAGAAGTGTCAATTACACTATGCTAGTAAATATATGAGCTTAGCTTCATGTCCCATAACCACTAGCATAACTTAAATATTTACGAACAAACTGTAAGTCTCCACTCGAAAATTGTCACAAGAAATTCAATCGAACAAGTCCAAGAATTAACCGACGAAGTAAACTCAAGCATTTCATACCACTTGTTTTATTAAGTCGTTTAATTAGATTTCTCATACGAGTGAGGTAAAGGTTTGTATATACAAGTAGATTGGAAAACGGTTTAAGAAACGAGCTTTGTAATAAAATAGTGTTGAAATCGTTTTGAAGAAAGGGTTTTGATATTTACTACTAGCATTGCAAACCTTTATATTTTGAAGTGACAAATCACAGAAATGATTGTAGAAACAATCAATCACTAAAATTCACATTCGAAGACGTGAATAAAAATCCAAAGAAATCGATACCGAATCCATCAAAATGGATATTCCAAAAATTACCGAAGAAAAGAAGTCATCAAAGTCAATAACAAATGATAACAACCAATAGGGAAATAACACGAATCGATTAAATTTGGAAACCACGCAAAATAGGCGAAATATGCAAAATAGCAACAGGTCAGTCGGTCGGCCACAGAGCTCGGTCGACCGGACCCTGTTCTAGAAAATTCTCGGGAAGCAGGTCGGTTGACTGGACTCCCTGAGTCGACTGACCGAACCAGAAACAGAAAGTTTTGGCTACCGCTTCGGTCGACCGGCCCAGGGGGTTCGGTCGGCCGAACCTGATGCCATGCATTTTTCTGCCCTATTAATTGAAGTGCAAACTCTCCCAATTCGCAACCGGTCAAGCTCGGACGCTAATGGATTACGCCCATCGGCTACCCGGTCCTATTGGCTCCTCGATGCATCACCAAAAACATGTTCAAACATCAAAGTTAGGATCTTTAAAGATTTGAACCCAAAACACTAAAAATTGGAATATTCACAAAACTAATCCCAATCAAAATCAAATGCAGATGAATAAGTGTTAGGAATTCATACCCAACATTCAAAGATAGATATAAGCATAGATGTGAGATAAAAATCTCACCTTTTCACAAAATCAATGAAGGAGAAGCTTGAAAGCAAAGGAAGAATCAACCACACTTCAACACAACCCAAATGAGCTTGAATCAAAGCTCAAAAGAAGAACATTCCCAATGTTAGGTTTAGGAATTTCTGAAATTGAAAGGAGAATGAGTTGGAGAAGAAGAAGATGATGCTTACCAATAGCTTCTCTATGGATTTGGAGCAAGAACTTGAATTTTGCAAATGAACTAGGGCTTGGAGTTTTAGGAATTCTAATTTCCAATCTTTTCCCCCATTATTCTCTTGAGCTTGAGAGAGTTAGAAAATGAGGAATGAATGAAGGGAAGTGGAGAGGGGTTGGTTTGATATAATCAGAATTGGGCAAATGAACTGAACCCAAACCCAAAGCCCTATAGAAAAAGTAGCAAAAATCAACTTACTCCAAACATATTGAAGATTATACTCAAAAAGGTTGCAAACGGCATTTTGAACTCAATGGAAGGTGTCTCGAGTCCTAATTCGACCGTATACAAAAAGTAGTTTTTCGGACTAAAATCCGACTAACGATGAAATATTTAAATAAAGTATTTAAATACTCAATCGTAAAATATGCGGGTTGTTACAGACTCCCCTCCTTAAAGAAATTGCGTCCTCGCAATATTTAAGAAGAAAATATAAAGTAACAGGCATAAAAGCATATTCAGCACAAAAGAAATTTGAAATAAAAAGTTCACCTCAAAGAGCATGAGAAAGTAAGTCTGGATGTGTTCGCTCGATGAATTCTCTAGATTTCCAAGAGCAATCCTTAGGATTTAAGGACCATTGAACCTTAACAAGCGGAACATCTTTATTTCGAAGGCGTTTGACCTCCGAAGCAATAATACGAATAGGATGTTGCTCATAAGTTAAATTAGGCGAAACTTCAATTTCTTCTACCACACCGGGATCAAGAATAGAATCGGAATCTCGAAGGCTTTTCCGTAATTGAGAAACGTGAAATACGTCATGAATAGCAGAAAATTGAGCCGGTAATAAAAGACGATAAGCCACGGAACCAATACGTTCGATGATAGGAAATGGACCAATATATCTAGGTGCTAACTTTCCCGATCGACTGAAACGTACAACACCCTTCATAGGTGAAACACGAATAAACACAAGATCTCCCTCAGAAAATTCCAATTTCCTTCTCCGGTTATCGGCATACGATTTTTGTCTACTTTGGGCTTCTTTCATCCTATGACGAATAAGGTCAATCTTTTCTATGGAATCATGAATAAAATATGGACCTAAAACTAGCTTCTCACCGGCCTCAAGCCAACAAGAAGGAGAACGGCATGGCCTTCCATAGAGTGCCTCAAAAGGTGCCATTCCAATACTAGATTGGAAGCTATTATTATAGGAAAACTCAACGAGAGAAGTATGATCTTCCCAACTTCCACCAAAATCAAGAACACATGCACGAAGAAGATCTTCAAGAGTTTGATTCACACGCTCGGTTTGTCCATCGGACTGAGGATGATAAGCGGTGCTAAAATTAAGCTTCGTTCCCAAAGCTTTTTGAAGACTCTTCCAAAATCCACTAGTAAATAATAGGTCACGATCACTAACAATAGAAGAAGGAACTCCATGCAATTTTACAATTTCTTTAATAAAGAGTTTGGCCAAAAGAGGGACGGTTCGATTGGACCGAACGGGAATAAAATGGGCGGATTTAGTAAGTCTATAAACTATCACCCATAAGCTATCATGACCCGAATGGGAACGGGGAAGGCCGTCTATAAAATCCATGGAAATTTGATCCCACTTCCAAATTGGAATTTCTAAAGGTTGCAATAACCCACCTGGCCTTTGGTGTTCGGCCTTGACAAGTTGGCAAGTCATGCAACATTTAACAAAGTTAGCAATATCAGATTTCATTCCCTCCCAATAATAAAGTCGCTTCATACCCACATACATTTTACTACTACCGGGATGAATGGTAAATTTAGAACAATGAGAATCTTCTAAAATGTCTTTATGAAGATTACTAATATTTGGCACGATAAGTCTACCAAATTTTCGAATACCGCCACGAGAATCAATATCAAAGTCTTTCAAACCTTCAATATCAGTTTTATCCCGAAAAGTTTCGCCAAGAAGAGCCAATTCGGGATCTAGCTTTTGAGCTTCAAGAATGCGGTCTAAAAGAGAAGGATGAGCCTTAAGACTACATAAGGCAAGAGATGAACACAAATCGTAAACGCGATCTCGAATCTCACAAGTGGATAAAATTCCGAGATCATTCCATTCGGATATCATCATAGAAACAACCGCTTGTTGTTTGCGACTAAGTGCATCGGCAAAACGATTTCCCTTTCCGGGAGTATAAAGAATATCAAGATCATAAGATGCAAGGAATTCGAGCCAACGTTGTTGACGCAAATTAAGTTCCTTTCGAGAAAATAGATACTTCAAAGATTTATGATCGGTGTAGAGAATAAATTTTTCTCCCAAAGGATAATGAAGCCAAATACGAAGGGCAAAAACAATAGCCGCGAGCTCTAAATCATGAGTGGCATATCTAGTCTCGGAAGGCTTCAATTTTCCAGAAGCATAAGCAATAACACGTTCTCTTTGCATAAGAACGGCATCCAAAGCAACGCGGCTAGCATCGGTATAAACAACAAATTCTTGATTTCCCTTGGGAATAACAAGAATAGGAGCATTGGAAAGGAGTTCTTTTAATTTCTGAAAAGAAGCTTCACATTTGGCCGACCAAATGTATTTAACACCTTTCTTTGTTAAGCTAGTAAGAGGCACGACAATTTTAGAAAAGTCCTTAATAAAACGATGGTAATAGCCCGCCAATCCGAGAAACCTACGGATTTCCGTTACACTCTCCGGTCTCATCCAATTTTGAATTGCTTCAATCTTTGAAGGATCCACGGAAATTTCGGATTCGGAAATAATATGACCAAGAAATTTCACACGAGATTGCCAAAAATGGCATTTAGAAAATTTTGCTTTCAATTGATTGCTCCTAAGAGTTTCCAACACAATCTGAATATGCTTTTCATGTTCCTCCTCGATTTTAGAATACACAAGAATATCATCGATAAAGATGAGAACAAACCGATCGAGGAAGTCTTTGAAAACTCGATTCATAAGGTCAACGAAATAAGCCGTAGCATTCGTTAAACCAAATGGCATAACAAGCCATTCATAAGATCCATAACAAGTACGGAACGATGTCAAAGGAATGCTATCCTCTGCAATACGAAGCTGATGAAAATCGATAGCTAAGTCTAATTGTGAAAAGACTCTAGCACCACTAAGTTGATCAAATAGATCATCAATCCGGGGTAAAGGATATTTATTCTTGATAGTAAGATCATTAAGCTTGCGGTAGTCAATGCAAAGACTAAGTGTACCATCGGATTTCTTTACAAAAATAGCCGAAGCTCCCCAAGGAGAGGAACTAGAGCGAATAAATTGCCTCATCTCCAATTCGGATAATTGTTTGTGCATCTCCTCATTTTCTTTATTGGACATACAATAAGGAGGACAAGTGATAGGTTGAGCTCCAGGGATGAGATTAATTCTGAACTCAATTGCTCGCTTAGGTGGTAATCCTAAAAGGGGCTCAAAGATGTCAGAAAATTCACGAACAATGTGAATAAGAGAAATAATACCTTCCTCATCATCATTATCGTCATCATAAGGATTTAAAGAATATAAAGATGCAACCAAGCTGGAATCCGAATCTTTAAGATCAATAGAAATCTGCTTAACAGATTGAGGATGTCGAAGATGAATAGTCCGCTCAGGACATAGGATTTGAGCTTCATAGCGGTCAAGCCAATCCATTCCCAAAATCATTCCAAAGCCTAAGTAGCGCATAACATGCAAATCGGCTCGGAAAGAGAGATCACACAAAATAATCTCGACATCCTTACACAATAAACTGATCGTTGTAGATCCACCAACCGGATTCGCAATTCTCAAAGAAGTCATTAAACACATAACATCCAAAGAAAAGGTATCAACAAGTTCTTTTGATATAAAAGAATGGGATGCACCCGTATCAAAAAGACCTCGAATAGGATGATCACGAAATAAAATAATGCCATCAAAGATAGAATGAGAAATACCTTTACCACGAGATGTGTTGCCAGGGGCTTGAGCAACATTAAGTTTTCCCTCCTTCCTGTTTTGAAGTTTGGGACAAGAAGATAAATAATGATCCAAGCTTTTGCAATAGCGACAAAAGAGAGGTTTCGAACATCTATTGGCATAATGGTCTTTAGAACCACAATTGTAGCATTGCCCACTACAAGGGGCAGAAGCCTTTGCTACCGGAATTGCTTGCTTCCCTTTTTTATTGGGATAAGACCGTTTGAACTTAATAGGCCTTTTCTTGTTGTTGTTGAATTTTGGTTTGGCACCCACAACATCAGCATCACTCTCCCTATCTTCCTCTTCAAGTCGAAGAGCGATATCAACAAGTTGATCAAAAGAAACTTCTAACTTTAGAAGTAATGGCTTCTTGAGATTTTTATTCAAGCCATAGACGAATCTCTGATTTTTCTTCAATGGGGTATTAATGTATTCAACCCTGTATTTAGAAAGAGATTCAAAAGACGCGACATAGTCTGCCACGGAGGATTCACCTTGAATAAGGTCGATGAAAGACGAGCTAATGTCACCTTCTCAGCTTGATTTTAACTCGAATCGTTCACGGAATTTCTCCCAAGTAAAATCCGCTTCAATTATTTCGGAAATCAGAAGCTCGTACCAGTCTAATGCTCTTTCTTGGAGCATACTAGAAGCCACCTGAACTCGGTGAAGATCAATAAGATTCATGCGAGAAAAGATTCGATCACATGCTCTTAGCCAAGCCTGGACTTCAATAATGGTTTCAGAACCTTTAAATGGATTCCCACCCAAGTTTGTATAATCGCTGCACAAGCGTGCAAATCCAGACTTAGGGTGAGCAGGTTCCAGATTAGAACTGGCTGCTTGAGCATTCTTTACTAGATTAAGAAGCTGCTAGGCAGACATAAAAACTCCATCCTGGGGAGTAGCACTAGATTGACCGGCGGTGGGACGACCAGGTCTAACTATTTCTCTTCCTTAAGAAAGAAAGAAAGAAGAAGGAAAAGGTTATTCACCAAATGAATATCAGGCAATCTTGATAGATAAAACAAGGAATCATAAAGAAAATAGGATGAATCGGTCTAAAGACTCTAATTAAATCCTAAAGCACGACTCCTAAGAAGGACTTAGGACGATGATCCTTGCTAGATTATTCTACATTCTTCCGAAGTTTGGCTTTGATACCAAGCTGTGATAAGTATGAAATTGAAAATCAACAAGAGATTAATCAATATCACCAGAATCTTCTCAAAGATCAAAAGGAATGTCATGCTCAATATCTTCATTCACTAAAAGTAAATGACACACAAATTCACCAATGCACAAATAATGATAACTCATGTCAATGAAAATCATGAAAATTGGTGAAACACAAATTCTAGAAATCATCAATGGAAATCCAGAAATCACAAAAATGATCGTAGAAACAATCAATCACAAAAGGGGGAGGCTTATCACAAAACGGGAGCATGAAAACTCACCAACACGTGTATCACAAACGGGACGCTATCCCATGGTCGCTAACCAAAGAGCCAGTGCAACGACGTAGTACAACGGTACGCCCGAGGAACCAGAAACTCGAATAGTTCGGGACAACGACGTAGTACAACGGTACGCCCGAAGAACCCGAAACTCGTAAAATTTGGAACAACGACGTAGTATAACGGTACGCCCGAAGATCCGAACTCCATAAAAACGTGGGTCGCTAGCCCACAAAAATTGGGTCGAAACCCCAAGAAATAAATAGGTCGTTAACCTATAATAAAAATGAGACGAAACTCAATAAAACGAGGTACTGTCCCCTACGTGGACAAAGAAACATAGCATAGCGCTAGTCATAATCACAAAAATGATCATCATCGATCATCAAGAAGTGTCAATTACACTAAGCTAGCAAATATATGAGCTTAGCTTCATGTCCCATAACCACTAGCTTAACTTAAATATTTACGAACAAACTGTAAGTCTCCACTCGAAAATTGTCACAAGAAATTCAATTGAACAAGTCCAAGAATTAACCGACGAAGTAAACGCAAGCGTTTCATACCACTTGTTTTACTAAGTCGTTTAATTAGATTTCTCATACGAGTGAGGTAAAGGTTTGTATATACTAGTAGATTGGAAAACGGTTTAAGAAATGAGCTTTGTAATAAAATAGTGTTGAAATTGTTTTGAAGAAAGGGTTTTGATATTTACTACTAGCATTGAAAACATTTATATTCTGAAGTGATAAATCACAAAAATGATTGTAGAAATAATCAATCACTAAAATTCACATTCGAAGACGTGAATAAAAATCCAAAGAAATCGATACCGAATCCATCAAAATGGATATTCCAAAAAAATTCGAAGAAAAGAAGTCATCAAAGTCAATAACAAATGATAACAACCAATAGGGAAATAACACGAATCGATTAAATTTGGAAACCACGCAAAATAGGAGAAATATGCAAAATAGCAACAGGTCGGTCGGCCGGCCACAAAGCTCGGTCGACCGAACCCTGTTATGGAAAATTCTCGGGAAGCAGGTCAGTTGACCGGACTCCCTGAGTCGGCTAACCGAACCAGAAACAGAAAGTTTCGGCTACAGCTTCGGTCGACCGGCCCAGGGGGTTCGGTCGGCCTAACCTGATGCCATGCATTTTTCTGCCCTATTAATTGAAGTGCAAACTCTCCCAATTCGCAACCGGTCAAGCACGGACGCTAAGGGATTACGCCCATCGGCTACCCGATCCTATTAGCTCCTCAATGCATCACCAAAAACATGTTCAAACATCAAAGTTAGGATCTTTAAAGATTTGAACCCAAAACACTAAAAATTGGAATATTCACAAAACCAATCCAAATCAAAATCAAATGCACATGAATAAGTGTTAGGAATTCATACCCAACATTCAAAGATAGATATAAGCATAGATGTGAGATAAAAATCTCACCTTTTCACAAAATCAATGAAGGAGAAGCTTGAAAGCAAAGGAAGAATCAACCACACTTCAACACAACCCAAATGAGCTTGAATCTAAGCTCAAAAGAAGAACATTCCCAAAGTTAGGGAATTTCTGAAATTGAAAGGAGAATGAGTTGGAGAAGAAGAAGATGATGCTTACCAATAGCTTCTCTATGGATTTGGAGCAAGAACTTGAATTTTGCAAATGAACTAGGGCTTGGAGTTTTAGGAATTCTAATTTCCAATCTTTTCCTCCATTATTCTCTTGAGCTTGAGAGAGTTGGGAAATGAGGAATGAATGAAGAGAAGTGGAGAGGGGTTGGGTTGATATAACCAGAATTGGGCAAATGAGCTGAACCCAAACCCAAAGCCCTATAGAAAAAGTAGCAAAAATCAACTTACTCCAAACATATTGAAGCTTATACTCAAAAGGGTTGCAAACGGCATTTTGAACTCAATGGAAGGTGTCTCAAGTCCTGATTCGACCGTATGCAAAAAGTAGCTTTTCGGACTAAAATCCGACTGGCGATGAAATATTTAAATAAAATATTTAAATACTCAATCGTAAAATATACGGGTTGTTACATTAAGACCTGAAACTGGAGGAATTTGAATCAGGTTGGATCCTTGAAACTGCAGATATGCATTAGCAGATCCGATCCTTGTTTTGGTTTGTATTAGCTTGATTTCTGAATTAAATATTGCTCTGATTATTTTACTTGCAACTGAAACATATCTCTAGGTTTACAAAAGTGTTGTTGATGTTTTTGAAATACTTTAGTTTTGGAATTTTGGAAGAGATCGTTGTTTGCTTTCTCTCTGATTTTGTTTTACTGCTTTTCAAATTTGAAAAAGAATAAAGATTGAGAGAAAGAAGAATATGAAACTGATTTCTACTTTTTAAAATATTTTGTTTAATTTTTTATTAATCTTAAACTACATCAATTGACACTTTTCTAATAATGTAACATTTGTCACTAGCATGAACTAATTGATTACATTTGTTAAATTATATATACTTAATTTACAAGTGTATTTTCGTAGAGTTAATAATTTTTTTTAATGATTTATAAAACTTATATGTATATATTTTTATTAAGCAAAAACATTATCTTAATTCACATAAATAAATATTTTAAAGAAAACAATGTAAAACCAATTATATAAAAGAAATAAAATCATATATACTATATTTTTAAATCCATAACATATTTAAGATATATATCTATTCTTTGAAATTCCATATCAAACCCAAATTCAAATTAAATTTCAAATCAATTTTATATAATACATATATTTAAACAAATACAATTTCAACTTGTATATAATAATTCTATTTAAATCTATGTATATATATAACACAATTATAAATATAAATATTTATTTAATCAGATTCGTTTGTTCAATCTATAATTTAGTATTTCTAATAATTAATCCTGTTAATTATCAATTAACAGATACTCTAAAATTCAGGTTATCACATGTATAGACTATTGGCACTATAAAATGTGTTAAGGGGGATATGGGTAATTCCTTAATGCTATTTTTAAATATATTATACTTTACTTTAGACATTATTATAATAGCGTATATTACCACATAGTAGATAGTTTAATGGATCCTTAGAGGATGGTTATCCCAAACATCCTTTGAGTTACTTATATTTCAGTTGATATTTCTCTTGAGTTGGATTTGTTGATATAAGAATGTTAATCTTGATTCGAGTGTTTGTGTTTTGCTTTACGATCGAGTCAGACTGAGTGATACAACTTTGAGACTCACCGTTGGAGTTGGAGCTTCGCTTGGAGATCCAACTATCTATCCAGCTTTCAGATATTCAGTTGATTCTAGTGATGTATTCTGATCTTGTATTTGACTATTGTATTCGAGACTTCTATTGTGTCTTATTTAACTCTATTATATATATAGTAGCTTCATGAACTACTATTCTCTTATTTCCGTTGCTTTATTGTTATATTACTCTGTGTCTATGATTCTGTGATTATTTTATTTACTGCATATGTTGAGTTTTGCCAAATATAAATTAACAATCTCGTATTTTGAAAATATCAGGATGTTATATGTGTTTCATTGTAACGGCCCAAAATTTTCGATCCCGAAAATTCCAGATAGTTAAGGAAAAGAAGAAAGAGATAGAAGAAAAAGAAGAAACAGAAACACCAATATCTCACATTCACAGCGGATAAAATATAATATCACATATAATAACAGTTTACAATACAAAACTGTATCAGTCAATTACATTTGAATACATCAGAGTTACATTCATTTATACAACCACTGGATAGTTATAACAACTTGTCCCAGATAAGCTACAATAAAACACAGCGGAATACACTTCATATGTTCCTGCCATCAAGCTCGCCTCTTGAGCTCCAGAACGTCATTACTTGAAAATCTGTAATACCTGGTCTGACCCGTGCATTACATTAAAGTAACACCCGGGTTAGGCTGTAAACCAGCGTGAGTAAACTCATCTATCATGGAATACCAAGCTAACAACTTATTTAAAATCCAGGGTAACTCGTGACAAATTTAAAAATTCACAATGTGTTATAGACAACACATATTCTACATATAGGTTTCTAAATACCAAAACTTAGATTAAATGGTTCGATTCACTTAACTTATTTCATTCCAGCCTATTGATTTCTCATCTCAAATCTACATATTATTATAGATTACAAATCGAAGTGGTTTCAGGTATTACTAATACCCGACACCGGACTCTTCGAATTCAATACCATCTTATCCCAAATTGTTCAAATGAAACATAATTCAAACTTCAAATACAGGGTGTCACCTATATTCATTAATTCATCAACGATAGATAACCACATTATCTCAGTTTAGACCCAACATATCATATCACATAGCATTATCAGTGATAGCAATTAATCTAAGGCATACGATATTTTCAATCATTCATAAGCAAGGTAAATTAGTCATACCATTTCTAATTAGATTATACAAAGTAAATTAATTACTTCAATCACCCTTACTCCTGCTTACTTAACATTAATTAACTACAACAAATTAATTAATCATCCATTTTAATTATTCATCCTTTAATTATCCATTTAAATTAATCATCCTTTAATTATCTATTTAAATTAATCATCCTTCAATTATCCATTTATATTAATCATCCTTTAATTATCCATTTAAATTAATCATCCTTTAATTATCCATTTAAATTAATCATCCTTGATTAATTATCTTCAATTACATAAAGTAATTATCCTTTAATTAATTATACAAATTAATTATTTCTAACCATTTACAGTAATTAATCTTTAATTTCTTTCATTAATTTCTTGATTAATTAATCTTTAATCATTAAATAAAAATCTAATTAATTAATCCTTAATCACAAATTAATTATTCCTAAGTAATTAATCTTAAACCTAAACTACTTATTTAATTAATCCAAATCATTAATTAATTAAATAAATAAATTATCCATTTTAATTATCTTAATAATTTAATGAATCCAAATCATTAAATTCTATTTACCTTTAAGATAAAACATTTCTTACTTAATCAAAGCATTTAAAAACAATTTGCTTCAAATTTACTTTAAATTTCATTTTAAATTTAAGACTTAAAATGAAAACAAGTTTAACTTTAACAAAGTTTAAAACAATTCAAAAACCTTTAATCTCATATGTTAAAGAAATATTCATTTTATAAAAGAAGTTTAAAAAAAATAAAACCCAATTCATTTTTAAATCAAATCAATTTAAAAATACTCTTTAACATTCAAGTTATTTAAAACAATTTAAATTTAAAAACTTCTTTTCATTTTAAAACCGGAATACATATTTAAATCTGAATCGATTAAACTTAGATTCAAAACCTTCTTACATTTTAAATTCATTTTTAAAATTCAAACCATTAAAACATTTTAATGTAGTTAAAACAATTTAAATCTTAAAACTTTATTCGTTTAAAAATTGAGATTCCTAACTTGAATTCCAGATTTAAACTTAATTTAAAACTTATTTAAAACTTTACTTTACATTTAAAGTTCAGTTTTAAATTTCATTTTAAAATCTAAAAACAGAACAAACAGGTTTCTGTAAAACCTGTAATATCATTTTAACCCGAGCCAAACCACAATGCTTCGAGTCAAAACCCAACTCCCTCAAGAAAACTATCAGATTACTTCAAGTCAAACATAAATTAACTCGAGTATAAACCAAATCAACTTCACCAGAAAATAGAAAGTGCACCGTGCACATGCACGGTGGCACTGATCGACTGCAATCGTCCACGATGATCTCCTTAAGTCTTCAATCACCTTCATACCCTCTCGCGATCATCAGATCACCACCCAAACTCGAGATCAAAGTTCGAGCTTCACAAACCAAACCTGGAGCAACTGGAACCTCCTTCAACCAAAACCTGGAAACTGCCTCGCCTCCGCAACCTCAACCACCAGAAGGTCATCAATTCCAGCCACACATTCGCCACCTACCCTGCTATCATCCCCCAAAACCTTGTAACACTCGATCAATCCAATAGGCTGTGGCGATCGATTTTACCTAGCCTAGTTAAATTAGGGTTCCAGAACTCCAAACCACAACCGCCAACTCCACCATACTCTGATCATCTTCCCACTAATTTTCCTATCAACTCCGATCACTCCTCCATCTCTAGGAGGAAGCTCAACCCCTCCGATCATTTGTATCAACAGAGATACCCCAAAATACACAATCCAGACAACCCATAACTGCTCTCTGATTCAAAAGATAGAAATTGTGATTTTGCTTTTAAAAATCATGATTTTGTATGATGAGTCCGATCCTAATCCTGAAAAAATAGATTATGATATTTAAATTTTCACTTATTTTAAACTTGATCGGTAGATTTGGTTTCCAGAGTCAAATAAATATTATTTTGACCTAAGTACAATTTAAAACTAAAGTTTATAATTAAGCAAACAAGTTTGATTTGCATATTAAGTTTAAACAGAGATAAGATATTTGAATTTTTAAATAAAAACTGGGAAAAACTGGAAGGTAAGAGCAGAGAGTATCCTGAAGAACAACATGCATACTATATATGAATGTATACACAGCAGATATCATACAATTCACATTCATTTCAGATTAACTAGCATGCAACCCAATATTACCTACTTAAATTTTTAAAATTGAAGTTACTCACTGTTTTTCCTTTGAACAGAGAATTATTTTGAGAAGAGAATGCTGCTAGCTTGTTGATGATCCTCTCTATTTAGTTGTTTGATTCTTTAGTTTGTGAAATGGTAAATGTTTTTTTACTTTAGTTGATCGAAAGAGTGAAAAGAAGAAGACAGGGTAGGGTATATATAGAGAAAATGAAGACTATAGGGTAATCCAAGGCTGAAGCACGGTATAGATTTTCATGTATTTACATTTTTTTGTTTATTTTTTATTTATACATTGTTGTGACTTGACATGAATTAATTTTATATGAAAAAGCTTTGATGTATTATGTTTTGTATGCTAGAATTGAAATGTGCATTAAATGCTTGTCTCCCTATGTGTATACATCTATATGTTCTTTGGTATCTATATGTACATATGCACTATATTTTTTTATAACATACACACAAATATTTTTACTTATATTTGTCCCCATATACATGCATTTATATTCTTGTTTAGGTATATACTTATGCATGTATATATTTTGTCATTTTATAAATATACATATATACCTCCACATTTATTTTTATTTTCATATATATAATTTCATATGAGCATACATTCCTATATTTGTATATTTATAAACTTATATATATATATATATATTATCAAATGTCATAAAGCTAGTATACATCTATTTATATATTAATGGATATTTTACCTTTAATTTATATGGCGGGGTTTTATATATACATATAAATATATTTTTCCGTAGGATTCAAAGATTATATGATATAATATTCAATAGGGTTTTTTACTCCATTTATATATATCCAGATATCTTAATTATTCGAAATTTTATTTATCCTACAAATGAATATTTTCAATAACATAATCCGTTAATTTTCCGATTAACAAACGTCCAAAAATCCGGGTCGTCACATTCCTCCCCCTTTAGAACTTTTCGTCCCTGGAAAGGAATGAAACGAATTTACGAAAGTGCTTAAAATCAGATACATATTCTTTAATCATTTTTAAAACACTTTTTAATATCCACATAATATTATTCTAAAGTAGCTTTATAAAAATACTTTTATAACTCGATGTTTCAACAAGTCCATCCTTGTTCTCATAGAAATTCGGTCATACGTTGATCAGGCGTAGGACTGGAAATCTATAAGTACTTGGTAAACCCGTTTCCAACACCCAATGAAAATACTTTGGAAAATAATTTTATTGAAAATATAGAAACAGCTTTTGAAAATAGAGGAATATCTTTGGTGAGAATGCTCTGGAAATCATTACCCCCATCCATGGTCGTAGTTACATCCTGGGTTACGTTGGCATCGCAGCAAAAGTCTATGTAACTGTAGGCACTCCGCGCCCCTCGATTACGCCATGGAACCCACAACAGATCGCAGTTACATTCCATGGCTATGTTGCCATTACAGTAAAAGTCCATGTAACTGTAAGCATCAGCACCCTCGATTTTCGTTGCCAAAAGAAAACTTCTCCACTCCCATATAGGTCGCAGTCTACCGATGTAAAATAAAATGTAGACTGTTGGCTCTCAGAGGCACACACGACTTTCTCTATGTTACCATAGGTCGTAGTCTACCGATATAAAATCAAACGCAGACTGTTGGCTTTCAACAGCACACACGACTTTCGCTATGATCTGCAGTAGATCGCAGTGACATCGAATTACACTGTCGTCACAGCATAATCCAAATGCCTCTGCAGGCATTAGCGCCCTCGACTTCCACTACACACTACACAAATCCTCAAGAACTAGTTTTGCCCAGACTCCTCACAGGATCAACTTTAGAACCCCCTCCCCCTTAGGGTTCAAGGTAGTACCAAGCTATGGCACTCCTGAGAAGTTCATTTCAAGGGAGCGCCTTTTTCCCCAGAGCCATTTTCAAAGCACTGTATACTATACACATATAGTATCCACCAAATCATACACTTATTATGAATCTTATATAAATATCCTTTCTCAAAATCGATTATCCCAAAGTCGATAATTCTCAAATTAGGCTTTTCAAATTCCAATATTGATTTTACCCAAAAATCAAAAGCCTTTCCAAATCCAAAGATTCCCAAAACCTCTTTCCAAAATCCTCATAAGATCCTTTATATATATATATATATATATACATATATATATATATAAACTTGGATCATTTCAAACTTTTATAGAACTCCTTTTATACTTCAAACACTTTTCAAAATCCTTTTCTTCCGGCAATAGATTCAATAAGGGGAGATTTATCTTATATAACAAAGATATATAACTTTATTTATGCCAAATCAAATATTCAAATTTGATTACTCTATAGATTACCTACCAGATTACTTACCTCCAAAAAAAATAAGTTATTACCATATAAATATCAAATTTCCACTTTACTTCATCATATATTTCACAAAATATACCTTTCATTTCAAAAACCACTATGCATTTCTTATCCACAAAATTTACAGTATCAATTTCATTCCAATCCGTACGATGTACACATATCATCCGTACGTAATATCAATCTGATCGCTCACTCGACCACACAATTTCTCTTCCGAACTAGTATTGTCCACCCGTCTTTCTAGTGCGGACTCAGATCTGGTTTCTTGATCAGAAACCGTCATTCTCCTTGCATAGCCATAACTATGATAGAGAATATCCAGAACTAATCAACAACCCATATCCAGGTTCGCCATCGAAAATCGAGTGAAAAATCCCAATTCGGATCGATAAAACTATCTCGAAATTCTGTGCTCGAATCTGGATCAAATCACTATGTGAATAGAATAATATACGTACATCCTATGTATTTAACTTCATTGATTATTAGCCAAATCAATTTCCTTTCTATTCATCCTCACTTTGATTTTATTCACTTATTCACATTTGCCTTAATCCCCATTTGGATTATCACTTCAATTCTTATCTCAGTTGGGTATTTAATCAATAGCAGTTTGAACTCCGACCAGTTTATATTTAGAAAATAGCTTGAAAAAAATTAAAAATAAATAAGTAGTTGAAAAATAATTATTAGTTTGCAAAATATCTGTAAAATAGTTAAATAGTTATAATAATTGTAAATAATTGCAAAATAGTTGTAAAATAGTAATTAATTTGTAAAATAGTTGGAAAACAGTAATTGGTTTATAAAACAGTTGTAAAAGAGTTATATAGTTCCAAAAGTAGTTGCAAAACAAGTATAAGATAGTTTGGGTTTTTAAAAAGAAAGTTGTATAGTAAATAGATAGGAAAATAGATTTAAAACTGTTTATATTAAAATATTTTATTTGGAAAATAGTTCAGAGCCAAACTGTTCAATTCCCAATCTCCATTTCCAATTAATTCAATTTAAATTTCCACTCCTATTTAAATTGACTCAACTCCAATTTAAATAACTTCAATTTCCATTGAAATTGATTTAACCCCAATTCAAGTTGAATTAACCTCATTTTCTATCCACAATCAAATCAAATTCCATTTGTATTTGAAACTATTCAACTTCAATCACAATTACAATTAATTCAAATAAATTTCAAATTGAACCAATTTCAATTCATATCAATTTCAATTTTGAATTAATTCTAATTCCCATTCGAATTTGAACTAATTCAATTCAAATTTCAACTTTAAACCATTTCGAAATATAAATTCGAGTTAAATTTTAAATGTTGATTTAATCCCTTAAATCAAATTAACTTTTATTTTTAAGTCAACAATCTAAATCTTTAAACAATTTAATTCTGGATCATAATTTCAAAATTCCATTTTAAATTATCTCTACTTAACTTATTTCAAAGTTCAATTAAGATTTCAAAAATAATTTTATCGTCAGAATCCAATTTTACTACTGAATTTTAACTTCAAAACCCATTCTCAGTTTCATAGATTATTTATAATATGCGGATAAATAAACATCCAAATTTATCCAAACACCAATTTACAGTATCCATTTTCAATTTCCAGATCTCAAACCCAATTTGAGATCACACAAACTCCCAATTCAAATTAACCATTTATCTTCCAAACTTAAATCCCAATTTCATTTTGAAATTTGGAATTCAGGTTGCTTGTTAAATTACTTAACTTTCCCAAAGTTAAATTCAATTCATTCATTCAGTCAATCTTACTCAAATTTGAATTCCCACTTCAAATTTTCAAATTTCTAATAATATTCTTTCTTACTTATAAGTTCAAAACTTATATCACTTTGGGTTTTCACATCACATTCCAAGGAAAATTCAGAACTCAACCTTAGAGTTTATTTCAAATATACATATTTATTTCCTTTACACACCAAGTTACTTTAAATTTAAAACCACCTTTGGTTTTAAATTCAAAACAACTTCCTATAAATTTTCAAACAACTCTTGTTTGAATCAAGCTTTTTTATTCAAATAATACTTTTTATATTTTATTTTTCAAACACTTGGAACAAATTCCCCAAATTTTCTAGACCTAGATTTAGTACTTCACCATTTAAACACTTTTTCAATTTGAATTCATAAGTCATACTTACCTAAATGTTTACTTCCTTGAACATTTTATTTTTTTGCTAAATCATTAACAATCAATTCATCATTTTAGGAAAATAACTAATGCTATTACAACTGGAAACCAATTCCTATTATCTTATTTTGAAAATTCTTCTTCGAATTCAAGATTTTAATCTCAGTTTGAACCCATTTAAAACTTATCTTAATTTAAATTTGGTCGTATTACTATTACTACTTAAATTTCATTCGAATAATTTAACAACCAATTACCTTAATACTTATTAAAAAGAAATATTGCTTTATATATCAAAATATGTTCTTATATAAAATCATTTAAAATCTTTATATAAGAAAATAACAAGTACGCTTTCATACACACACACACACACACACACACACACACACTCAACTCATTTTAGGGTACCATTGACCCTATCCTAAATGAGTAATCCCACCAGAGCCAAGATTCTTGCTTAACCTTCTGCTCTGATACCAAATGTAACGGCTCGAAATTTTCGATCTCGAAAATTTCAGATATTTAGGGAAAAGAAGAAAGAGATAGGAGAAAAAGAAGAAACACCAACATCCCACATTCGCAGCGGTTAAAATATAATATCACATATAATAACAGTTTACAAAACGAAACTGTATTAGTAAATTACATTTGAGTACATCAGAGTTACATTCATTTATACAACCACTGGACAGTTATAACAACTTGTCCCAGATAAGCTACAATAAAACACAACGGAATACACTTCATACATTCCTACCATCAAGCTCGCCTCCTGAGCTCCAGAATGTCCTTACCTGAAAGTCTGTAATACCTGGTCTGACCCAAGCATTACATCAAAGTAACACCCGGGTCAGGCTGGAAACTAGCGTGAGTAAACTCATCTATCATGGAATACCAAGCTAACAACTTATTTAAAATCCGCGGTAACTCATGACAAATTTACAAATTCACAATGTGTTATAGACAACACTTATTCTACATATCAATTTCTAAGTACCAAAACTTAGATTAAATGGTTCAATTCACTTAACTTATTTCATTCCAGCCTATTGATTTCACATCTCAAATCTATATATTATTATAGATTACAAATCGAAGTGGTTTTGGGTATTTACTAATACCCGACTCCGGACTTTTCGAACTCAATACCATCTTATCGTAAATTATTCAAATGAAACATAATTCAAACTTCAAATACAGGGTGTCACCTATATTCTTAATTCATCATCGATAGATAACCATATTATCTCAGTTTAGACCCAACATGTCATATCACACAGCATTATCAGAGATAGCAATTAATCTAAGGCATACGATATTTTCAATCATTCATAAGCGAGGTAAATTAGTCATACCATTTCTAATTAGTTTAAGCAAATTAAATTAATTACTTCAATCACCCTTACTCCTGCGTACTTAACATTAATTAATTACAACAAATTAATTAATCATCCTTTAATTATCCATTTTAATTATTCATCCTTTAATTATCCATTTAAATTAATCATCCTTTAATTATCCATTTAAATTAATCATCCTTTAATTATCCATTTAAATTAGTCATCCTTTAATTATCCATTTAAATTAATCATCCTTTAGTTATCCATTTAAATTAATCATCCTTGATTAATTATCTTCAATTACATAAAGTAATTATCCTTTAATTAATTATACAAATTAATTATTTCTAACCATTTACAGTAATTAATCTTTAATTTCTTTCATTAATTTCTTGATTAATTAATCTTTAATCATTAAATAAAAATCTAATAATTAATCCTTAATCACAAATTAATTATTCCTAAGTAATTAATCTTAAACCTAAATTACTTATTTAATTGATCCAAATCATTAATTAATTAATTAAATTAATTGTCTATTTTAATTATCTTAATAATTTAATTAATCCAAATCATTAAATTCTATTTACCTTTAAGATAAAACATTTCTTACTTAATCAAAGCATTTAAAAACAATTTCCTTCAAATTTACTTTAAATTTCATTTTAAATTTAAGACTTAAAATGAAAACAAGTTTAACTTTAACAAAGTTTAAAACAATTCAAAAACCTTTAATCTCACATATTAAAGAAATATTCATTTTATAAAAGAAGTTTAAAAGAATTTAAAACCCAATTCATTTTTAAATTCAAATCAATTTAAAAATGCACTTTAACATTCAAGTTATTTAAAACAATTTAAATTTAAAAACTTCTTTTCATTTTAAAACCGGAATACATATTTAAATCTGAATCAATTAAACTTAGATTCAAAACCTTCTTACATTTTAAATTCATTTTTAAAATTGAAACCATTAAAACATTTTAATGTAGTTAAAACAATTTAAACCTTAAAACTTTATTCGTTTAAACACTTAGATTCACTAACTTGAATTCAAGATTTAAACTTTAATTTAAAACTTATTTAAAACTTTACTTTACATTTAAACTTCAGTTTTAAATTTTATTTTAAAATTTAAAAACAGAACAAACAGATTTCTGTAAAACCTGTAATATCATTTTAACCCGAGCCAAACCACAACGCTTCGAGTCAAAACCCAACTCCCACGAGAAAACTATCAGATTACTTCGAGTCAAACATAAATTAATTCGAGTATAAACCAAATCAACTTCACCAGAAAATAGAAAGTGCACCGTGCACATGCACGGTGGTACTGATCGACTTCGATCATCCACGATGATCTCCTTAAGTCTTCAATCACCTTCATACCCTCTCGCGATCATCAGATCACCACCCAAACTCGAGATCAAAGTTCGAGCTTCACAAACCAAACCTGGAGCAACTGGAACCTCCTTCAACCAAAACCTAGAAACTGCCTCGCCTCCGCAACCTCAACCACCAGAAGGTCATCAACTCCAGCCACACATTCGCCACCTACCCTGCTATCATCCCCCAAAACCTTGTAACACTCGATCAATCCAATAGGCCGTGGCGATCGATTTTACTTAGCCTAGTTAAATTAGGGTTCCAGAACTCCAAACCACAACCGCCAACTCCACCATACTCTGATCATCTTCCTACTAATTTTCCTATCAACTCCGATCACTCCTCCATCTCTAGGAGGAAGCTCAACCCCTCCGATCATTTGTATCAACAGAGATACCCCAAAATACACAATCCAGACAACCCATAACTGCTCTCTGATTCAAAAGATAGAAATTGTTATTTTGCTTTTAAAAATCATGATTTTGTATGATGAGTCTGATCCAAATCCTGAAAAAATAGATTGTGATATTTAAATTTTCACTTATTTTAAACTTGATCAGTAGATTTGGTTTCCAGCGTCAAATAAATATTATTTTGACTTAAGTACAATTTAAAACTAAAGTTTATAATTAAGCAAACAAGTTTGATTTGCATATTAAGTTTAAACAGAGAAAAGATCACAAGATTCAAATTTTTAAATAAAAACTAGGAAAAACTGGAAGGTAAGAGCGGAGAGTATCGTGAAGAATCAAAATGCATACTATATATGAATGTATACACGGCAGATATCATACAATTCACATTCATTTCAGATTAACTAGCATTCAACCCAATTTTACCTACTTAAATTTTTAAATGTTAAGTTACTCACTGTTTTTCCTTTGAACAGAGAATTATTTTGAGAAGAGAATGCTGCTACCCTGTTGATGATCCTCTCTATTTAGTCATTTGATTCTTTAGTTTGTGTAATGGTAAACGTTTTCTTTTTTTTACTTTAGTTGATCGAATGAGTGAAAAGAAGAAGACAGGGTAGGGTATATATAGAGAAAATGAAGATTACAGGGTATGCCAAGGCTGAAGCATTGTACAGATTTTCATGTATTTACATTTTTATTTTATTTCTTTTTGTTTATTTTTGATTTGTACATTATTGTGACTTGAGATGAATTAATTTTATATGAAAAAGCTTTGATGTATTATGTATTGTATGCTAGAGTTGAAATGTGCATTAAATGCTTGTCTCCCTATGTGTATACATCTATATGTTCTTTGGTATCTATATGTACATATGCACTATTTTTTTTATATAACATACACACAAATATTTTTACTTACTTATATTTGTCCCCATATACATGCATTTGTATTCTTGTTTAGGTATATACTTATATACGTATATATTTTGTCATCTTATAAATATACTTATATTCCTCCACATTTATTTTTATTTTCATATATATAATTTCATATGAGAATACATTCCTATATTTGTATATTTATGTACTTATATATATATATTATCAAATGTCATAAAGCTAGTATACATCTATTTATATATTAATGGATATTTTACCTTTAATTTATATGGCGGGGTTTTATATATACATATAAATATATTTTTCTATAGGATTCAAAGATTATATGATACAATATTCAATATGGTTTTTAACTCCATTTATATATATCTAGATATCTTAATTATTCGAAATTTTATTTATCCAACAAATGAATATTTTCAATAACAAAATCAGTTAATTTTCCGATTAAGAAACATCCAAAAATCCGGGTCGTCGCATTCAGGCTTTGAGTAATAAGATCCTTGCAAAATCCGAAGGCTGATTTCTAAATCTGGAAGTTTTGATTCATCATTCAATGTTGATTTATTGGCTACATCTAACGGTAATCATTAATAAAATTCACTTTATACTCATATGATTAATATAATTAGATTTCTTATGATTCACTTTATGTTTTAGTTTTTCATCTTGTAACGTGAAATTAAGCAAGCCTTATGCTTAGTTAGATTAAATCATGTTTATTATAATATTTTTGTTTAGATCTATGTTTGTTCATCAGTTCCTTTTAATGTATGTTTATGATAAATTAACATGTTTTGATTCTTATATTACTTTTAATAAATTATCTTCATCCGCTTTATTGTTTAGATCTATAAATTATTATCATAAATTTACACACGTCTACTGTTTTCAAATCTCTTTTATTTCATTTTAGAAACTTATGAAATTGAAAATTAACATTGGATGAGATTTTATGTATACAATGACATAGAATTCACTTATTCAATTGCTAATGAATTACATAAATGTTAAGTTGTCTATCATTCCTTGAAATTGATTTTATTCATATTTTAAATTCGTATACACAATTGTTTCGATCTTTGTTTTTTTTAAAGGGTAAACTTTGATTTAAAATTATTGAATGGACTTTAGTGCAAATTATAGTTCTTCGTTGTTTTCTATATTTAAAGTTTCATTTAAAATTTAAATTATTGTTTCATTCTTAAATAAAAGTTTAATGAGACAAGCACCATTGTCCAAGTGGTTAGTTGATTCGGCTTGGTGCAGGATGTCACAAGTTCGAAACTTGCTTTCGAACGTTTATTTGACATGGGATATGTTGTCCCATTGATTTGTTATATATAAAATATCATATGCTATAATGTTTGCAAATGTATGTTGTTCAGATCTATATTTTTGAATTGTAATTGTCATATATATAGAAAATAAATGTTTAGTTTAATTCAAACTTGTACAAAGATTATGAACAATAATGTAACATATTTGTTTCTAAACCTTTCTTAATTGATATCATATCTATTAATGTTAATTTTGGACCCACTTTATATATATGTATGTATGTATCTACAATCATTATGAATGTATGCATATATTTCATTAATAAAATTTAGATAACATAGGCATGTGTAAATTTGATTGATAAGTAGCAAATGTTATTTAATATATTAATTGGTATAACTAAAGAGGATAAGAAACGAATTGTTTCCTTCCTTTTATTTTCTACCATATCTTCTTTATATTAATCGAATAGGGTAAGAAAGGGAATGAAATAAAATGTTCTCCTTTTCATGTTCTATCATATCTTCTATTTATTAATTGAATAGAATAAAAGAGAGAAACAAATGGTCCGCTTTACTTAATCCATTTGTATATATTTCATTTATACACCACTTGTATACTGCACTTACACTTCACATAAGTGAATGTATTTGATACATTCATTACAATACATATAGGTTGAAATTAAATTTAAAATTCTTTTTTGTCAAATAAATTAAAATATTTCTTTTATTTAAAAGATACTTAGAAACGTTTTAGATATATTTAGACTTCATGGGCCCATTAAAAATCCAAAATGTTAAATTTTTTGAAATTTATCCATTTCTTCCGCTGGGGGCTGGCCCAGTACTAACACTTAGTATATAGTTTGTGTAATTGTACATTATCCGCTTTACTTTTATTTGCTTTTACGTGCTTCTGGAAAATCCTAACATGTGCATCTTTTCAAATATGACTTTTTTGCCATTTTCATATTTTCAGTTTATAAATGATACCACATTCAGTTATATTCCAATTTTTCGAATAATTTGCACTTCTAAGAATGATTTTGTATATGTCGTTTGCAATTCTATAAAAAATATTTCTTTTATATTATATATAGTGCGTGTAGATGTAAATTCATAGTCATATTTCAATTCATTTACATGTACTATTTATTTTTGAAAGTGTGTAAATGTTAAACTTCTTACAAAGATGTCTAAAGCTTTTTTGTTTTATACAAACTTTATTATAAAATGGTGTATTATAGTGATCTTCGCAACTGCATTTAATTCGCACTTCTACTTTAATCATTTACAAATAGTTTTTGGAATGTGCAATGCACTTTATTAAGGGTGTTACTATTTACACCCACTTAAACACTTACTAATGCCGCTTAAATATTTAGTAAGATTAAATCATAAAAATTAATTCAACAACCCAACTTAAAAATTAAAATAGGATTCGAAAGTAAACAGGATCGGTTATACATAGCTGACCAATGTAGAAATAAAATGAAATATAAACCGAAAACATAATTTTTCTCAATCCTCTCAACAATCAATGGTAGAAAAATAATAAGATAACAACGCAATTAAAAATATTTTATCAACTTCATGTTAGAGTTGATGAACTTAGGTATTTAATTATGATTAAGATATGCACGTAAATCAATATTTTTGGGACTTCGTTTATGTAATAAGAAAGAATAATGATAATTAAATATATTTGACTATATCATACAGTTTTCTATTACAATTGGATTTATCGTTATTTTTTTCTTTTCTTATTGGAACAAAAAAAAAATATTAATGGTTGGACACTTTTGATTGAACTAGCGATGAAAGCTCTTTACTATGTTTTATAATAACGCCAAATTTGAGTTGCAAATTATTTTTTACTATTTTGATCTTAGTTAAGGTTACATAGTTTATTAAAAATATATGAAAATCTACGTACAATTGAGGTGATAACACCATAGTCACAACCAAATTGGTTGTATTCATAAGTACCGACGAAGCATTAGATGAAAAAAGATTGTATTTAGAGAAATTAGATGAAGCAATTTTGATTTTATTTATTGAATAGAGCGAGAGGGAAATTTGAGTTATAATTATGAGAAAATTAAAAAAAATGATAGGGGTGGGTGCGTGTTAGTTTGGATTAGAGAAATGTTTTATTGGGTGTAAATAGTATCAAAGTATGAATTTTCTATACATTATATATTATTTTTCAAAATAAACATGGCAGCGTCTTTCTAAACTCCATGGCCATATATATAGTTTTTATTTTGGAATAATGCAGGATATATGCATGAATTTTTTTTAAATTGCATAAAAGGGATGAAATTAGTTGGACTTGTGCACTTTTTTTGTTGTTTTCTTAATTTTTCTTGAATTAGAAACACTGAAATTTTGTGCATTTTTGAGATAGAATAGTAATCTTGATCTTATGTTCTTACGGGATCGAAATGAAATACAATTGTGCATGAGGGTTTGTTTTTTTGAATTATTAATGGATTTTCAAAGGAAATTGGTGTGTACAAATATATAGATATATGTATATTATATATCACAATGGCTAAAATTATATAAGGCTACCTAAGAAAATTTCTAAAATTAGAAAAAGAAATTTTCATTAATAAAAATTTTCACCTTAAAACATGACTTGGAAGTATATGTAATATGGTATGATATGTATACATACATACATACATACATACATACATACATATAGGTATGAATTACGTGAAAAACTACCTAATTACTTAAAACCTAGATAAACAAAATAAAATTCAAAAAGATAGTAACATATAGAGTTTACATGGTTTAAAGTTAACGAATCCTACATCCATAAATAATCAATCATTATCATATTGCAATTTGCAAGTGCATAATTTCCCTAAAAGATTTCTAATATTGTTATTACCTCTTAAAGTTATTTCTGTCTTTTTAAGAAATCTCCCTCTTATTTGTTATAGTGCTTACTCTATATATAGAAAGTCAAAAGCATATGTATTGGTATATCATCCCTTGGATTTTGTATCTATCGTAATATTGTGCTATGTGTCTTTCTTCCATATTGTCCTCAGGATGCATGGTGCGAATTACTAAAGTTAACAATGAGATAATACAATTTTAGGTGGAATTATGGTTTAGTGACTACGAGATAATAAAATGTTGGATAAATCTTCTTGGATTGGCATTACTCCTTTAAAGGAGTGACTCCTATATTTGTGCTTGTAATCATTATTATTATATAGCTTGATTATACGGCTTGAACCTGTACATATGTTTATGAGTTACCGCATAGAAAATGGTTGAGTATATCTTTTTAAGATACCATGTGTCACACTTTTGGAAATGTACAGTTTCTATTTGTCTGAATTAAGGTAGTATCAATTTCGTACTGCAATTTCTCTAGTGAGTATCAGTGAACAACCCGCAAATTTTTTATAATTTTATTTGTTTTATTTTTATATTTAATTGAAATTTTGTGAAATTTTAAACAATAAAATTTTGAAATATAAATTTGATATTTGGAATACGTCTAGTTAAATGTAGCAACTGTAAATTTTCATCCGAAAATATGAAGTTTATTTTCATACGTAAATTTATTTCAATTTAATCAGTTAAGTATTGATGAAAATAAAATGTTCTCGAAACCTAAATATTTTTATATAGAAAAATTCTAAATCATCTTCTGAGCAAGACGTCATTTTTCATTTTTTCAAATTCGGACTTCTCCAGCTCCGTTGATCTTAATCTTCTACGTTTTTGCTGCATCTTCCGCTAATATAAAATTCAAATTTTATATATCAATCATACCACTGATATCCGTATGCCGTTTTGATCGTTTCATCGTGCTGATCTCTATGGTATGTTCGTATGCATGTTTCGACGTCCGGTGGACGGTGAAATCTGTAAACGTTGAACTGTATCGGTATCCATTTTAACCTTTTGTTTCCTTGTCTGTTGTTTTCCATCGGTTGAAACGAATCGTCATAACTTTACTTGTTTCACAGATATCAATGTTTAACTTTCTTTATTCCCATGGCTCAAATTTATTTTGCTGGTTCAAATTTTTATTCTCGGTCTGTTCAAATTTCTGCTCCTTATTGGAAAGTATGTTGCATTATAAATGCCATTTGCATTGAATAACGCAAGCCTTCTTCTTTTGTTTACTTTCTTACATTCCATCTTCTCCCATTTGATAATTGAGGATAGTAAAACCATGCCTCATCTCTAGACCACCACCTTCTCTAATAATAATAAAAAAAGAAAAAAAATGAAGAGAAAATAAATAAATGAATGAACTCAACACATTATCTTCACCGCATGCACCCATCCTCCTTCTCCACGCAAGCACGCAACACCACGCCTCTCATTCCCTTCACTCTGACAATCCCGCTACCACCTAGCTTCCTTCAGCACCTGCCGTTTGCCCTAAGCCATCAACCTTACCCCTCGTCGATACCAAGACCCGAGAGTCGCATTCATCACTTCCCATGTCGTGACCGTTCCACTCAATACTCCTCTGCCTTCAACTGTCGTGCTCCACCTGACCCACCTCACCACGAGCGGCCCTCTCTCCCCAGCCGCTCTATGACCGACTTCGCATCTGTTGTTCACGCGTATTGGTACATTTATGTGTTGTATATATATGAATATATAGGATTGTATATAATATTATATACACGTGTGTTTTAGTATATGTATTGTATTTTAATGGAGGTATGTACTAGATTTTTTTAGCAGTGTTGTTTATATTACTATATTCGCATTTTTTTATTGTAAAGAAGTATTTTATATATTATAAACATAATGGTATTCTCTATCCTGAGTATGTTGAAGTCTTCCTGTATGGTTGCAAAGGTTTATATGCTTATATATTTGCATTCTATGCCAGTTTATTGAAACCTATTCGATTATCTATGTTTATAATAGGATTCTGTTTACTTTTACTATATATATATATATATATATATATATATATTATATAACATTTTATAATATGGTTAATGATATTTTTTTAAATATTAAAGCTTTGCTGGCTATATGTTATCTTTGTTGGGATTTCAAGATAGTGTGTTGCGTAATATAAGATATATATATATATTAATTGATTGGAGTTACAGTATATAAATAATGATGTATGTATGTTTACTGTGTATAGGTTTATAATAGTTACAGTTATATACTGATTTTGATTTTGAAATATGTATGAGTTTATGTTATAAATTGTTTATATAGTTTGTGTATTCCATTGAGCTTTAATATAGAAATTTATAGAAGTTTATTTTATAATCTTTTGTATTTTTGATATGTTAATTTGGGTGTATATATAAATATGGTTACAACCTTCTTTACCGTACATTGTTTTAAAATATATATAAATTATGTTTTACTGTATCTTATATTGTTTGGGTTTATTTTGCGGTTCTCAAAAATATGATGTTTTACATTATTATATTTATACTATTTTGGATTTAAGATAAATTTGTAAATGCTAAGCTATAATAAAAATTGTTTTAAATAAAACATATAGTGTTATATTTTATCGGTCTTTAAACTTTTGGTTTGATGGTTGATTTCATAAGTCATATAAACATAAGCTTGACTTTAATATTTGAGTTTAGTTAAAACGATGATTTTGAAAGATATGTATATGTATTTAATTTAACATATGTTTAAAATTTAGAATATGATTGGATATTTATTCATAGGGTTGCATATAGTTATATTTATAAGTCCACCTATACCTTTAGCCTCATCGATCCATTTCTGATTTGTTTCGCCAATTCTTATTTATCAGCTTCGCCGTCGTGCCTGGTTTTCTCTATCGAATGTGTGTCCATCTCACTTTGCTCTGAATTCGTAGCTCATTTCTGTGTTAAATTCTCTAGCCTCGAAAGGTGAGTAATCACTCGTGATTAATGTTCTTTTATTTATTAAATTTGATTTCAATTGAAACGACAATTGAAATATGCGACTGTTAGTTATTTTCACTGTATATATATATGTTATTACCTGTATCAGTTCACCTGTGACATCTGACACTATTATCTGTTATTTATACGATGATAATCTAGTTTGGTTAATAATTGATTGATTGTTTGACGTTTACATTGGACGTTAAATTGTTAATGTTAAAGTGATAAATAATATGAAGTTGAATTTGATATAGGATAATTAGTAATTTAAATTGATATATATGTGTTGAATTTGAATAGTTAAATTTGTACAATATGACCCCTTTAAATGTTAAATAAATAGACACGTAGAAATAGTGTTAACTACACCGTGAACCATTGAATGTATGTTGTTTAAATCAATGTAGTATGAAATTGAATAATAGATATCAAGTGAAGAACCATATAAATATTAGTGTAATAATCTTTAATCTACATGAAATGATAGTGTAGATTCTAGAAATAATGATATTAATTTGTACAAACAACAATGTAAATTAATACGATTATTTCGGGATTATTTGAAATAATTATTGGATTGTTATTGATGTTTGATATTGCTTGTTTATTTACTTTGACATCATCCCAGTTATCACACTGCAAGTTCCTTTTGCTATGCTTTGATTAATGAAATTAGGTTGAAATGATAAATACCCTAATGAACTTAACTTAGGATAGAGAACTAAATAAACCCGATTGGTCAATAATTGGATAAAATAAAGAATTTATTTGAACAAATAATAAGATTTGAAATGAAGTTGGGATTTGAATTTAATGAAAGGAAAATCTTAATATTTAAAAATCTGAAACAAATATTAAAAAAATAGTTGTTGAAAGAACATTGTTTTGAAATTAATTATTTAATAATTAAATTTGAAATTATTAATAATTAAGTTTTGAAATTAGCTAATAATTAAGTTTTAAAATTATTTAATAATTAAATAAGATCCAATTATTTTATAATCAAATAAAATTGAATTCTTTAATAAGTGAAATTGAACTTCTTGAATAAATGAAATTGAGTTTCTTTTTTAATTAAGTTTTGGAAATTTATTTACCTAAGCAAGTAAATAAGTGAAATTGAATTTCTTTAGCAAGGAATAAATGTGATTTATTGAAATAAATGTAAGACTTGTAATTTAAAGAATTTGATTGATGAATTTAATTTAATTTAATTTGTAAGTTTTGGTTTAATGGAGTTGAACGTAAGTAATTGATTTAATGAATTGTAAATTAAATAGAAATTTTTGAATGATAAATTTACTTAACGAAATTTAAGGAAATGGATCAATGAATCTAAATTTTTTTGAAAGATAATTAAATTAATTTAAATGTTTTCGGAATGAAACTTATATATGAACTTGAATCAATATTTGAATTATTTTAAAATAATAATTGAAATTGAATTATAGAGTTTTGAAATGGAAATCTGGAAGTTATGAAACATAAATTTTGGGAAATTGTTTTAGAAAGAAAAATGAAATTTGATTTATAAATTCTAATTGAAATTGAATTTGATTCGGTTTAGAAATATATTAAACGACCAATCGGTGTAAGAATTACGAAAGTTATTAAAGAAACTGGAATCGGTTATGGACATACTCTCTGTCTAAACCAAAAACCACTTTAATAACTATACGCGGAGTGTGATCCAAAACGAAGTGGTTGGAATGATGTACGTGATGACTGAAGAAAGAGAACGATGATGGATAGCCTTGACACTTGTGTCAAATTGGAAATGACTAAAACAGGAGCTGTGATGGGCCAAATGGGGTTAGCCACCTTGAGCGAACACGCTTCTTCATAAACTACTCATTACTTGTTATTGATTGGTGCACCCTCGAAATTTTTGGGAGTGTTGTTTCGCGGTGTTGCGATTGTTGCGGCGATGCGTTTTCACCAGTCCGGATCAAGCAAACGTTAGTTTCACTACCTTGGGTATTGCCTCATGTGCCTTGTCATACTTGTATCCCTATATACGCGACCACTACGAATTTGTTTTGTGTTATATCTATGGAGTACTCCCTGATATCCCACTTGTTTACGATGGAGTTTACAGTACTGTATAGACTATAACGCTTATATAAAATGTGTTAAAGGGGATAATGGTAACGCTTTAATACTATTTTGATATTTTATATTACTGATAGACATTATCTATTTAGTGTATATTACTACATAGTAGATAGTTTAACGGATCCTTAGAGGATGGTTATTCCAACGTCCTTTGAGTTACTTGTATTCCAGTTGTTATTTCACTTGAGTTGGATTTATTAATATAAGAATGTTAATCCTGACTCGAGTGTTTTGTGTTTTGCTTTACGCTCGGGTCAGACAGAGTGTACCAGTATTCGAGACTCACCTTTGGAGCTGGAGCCACGCTTGGAGATCCAGCTATCTATTTAGCTTTCAGATATTCAGTTTATTCCAGTGATGTATTCTGATTCTTGTATTTGACTATTGTATTCAAAACTTCTGTTGTAACATATTTAACTCTGTTATATGTAGCAGCTTCATGAACTACTATCTTTTGTTTCCGCTGCATTTATTACTCTGTGTCTGTGATTCTATATTTATTTATTTACTGTATATCTGAGTTTTGCAAAATTTAAATTAACAATTCGGTATTTTGAATTATTCAAGTCCGACATGTGCGGATGCGAATAGTCCCAAATAGCGGGTTGTTACTGTTGGTATCAGAGCTTTGATAGCTCTAGGCAAAACTTAGTATATACGGTAAATGTATTTACAGAATCACTTCATTCGAGTTTGAATCTCTTCCTTTTGACTCGATTCCTTTGAATTTTGGAACATTCCCTGCGGTTCCCAAATCCGTTCATGTCCCTCACTATTTGTCTTCTTTTAATTCTGGAGTATCACATAACTCCAATTCGAATGATCTTTATAATGAGTTGGCGGTCTTGCCAATCTCAATTGATTTACAAAAGGGGTGAAACTCCTTTGCAATAGACATCGATTTATCAGAGATTTCTGTATCCTCGGTTTACGATGCTATCTATCTCCCGCTATGCCTAAATTCTATCTCTTGCGATCGAATGTAGATTTGCCTCGGAATTCTGCATCGATCTTATCCTTGATGTCTCGGTTGATCCGATTAAGGTCGGCCGCGATTTATATAAACTTATCCATCTTCCTAAATTTGTTATTTAATCATCTTATCTTTGTTTCGAACCTATCTTTGAACCAAAATTCTTTTGATTTGAGCCCTTGAACTTGAATCTCTATTCTTGTTTTGAAATCTATTCTTGTATCGTTGAGTGAGGAAGTGTATTTGTAAATTAATATAAAAAAATATTTTACATAAATTATGTTGTTTGAGTTGTTGATGTTGATTTGGGTTTCCGATCGATTCGTCTGATCAACGTTGTCGATATGATTTCCAAAACGCTTGAGCAGAGCAAACTGACACAATATTGTTTTCAAATTTGGTAAATAAAATAAATTTTGTATGATTATATTATATATAAGTATAAATTTCTCTGAAGTTAAATTGTTAATGAATTTGTTGTCAAAAATGATAATATTTGATTTTCATTTATTGTTTCATAAACAGTTGTCTATTGCATAATATAATGAATTTATATAACTTAGTTATAATTTGATTTGGAATTTGATGTGAATTTAAACTAGAATTTGAGAATTTAATTTCCGATAATTTCGAACTATGGTTTTAAAGTTTAAAATATATATTATTTAAATTATTTTCGAATAGAAAGGGTTTTCAAAGAATTTTAAAGGATTAAATTTGAGCTCTTCTCTTTTGTCGCTGAAAATAGTTTCGGTGATGACGGCCGCATCATCGACATTCATTTTTGAGTTTCGAAGACGAGAGACCATACTGTAGCTCTGCTGCACTTGGGTATTGATAATTTAATTGATTTGAAATTTCTAAAGTATGACTTGATTTATAATATATATATTGGAATCTAATTATGGATTTGATATTATATATATATATATATATATATATCTAGGTTATTTGAAGCCAATCGAAAATTAATTCTTAAAATTTTGATTTAAGAATGATTTTCAATAAAGCCAAATTTTTTGACTAAATACTTAACTTGAAATAAGTGAATTGAAAATTTTATTTGGATAATACTCAATTACATTATATTCAACTTACCTAAATTTTCAAAAGTTAACTATGTAATTGAATATTGTACAATATAAAATGATGTTAAAAGAAATTTTAAATAATTTTAAGCAGTTATAATAAATGTTATACACTTAAAATTTTGATTAAAAAAATGTTAATAAAGATAATTAGAATAATCAACTTAATGAGATATCCTGATATTAATTGAATTTTTGTTTTAAAAGAAACCTTTTGTATCTAACATTAATAAACGAGAAATTAATTAAATTTAATGTAAACCTTGAATTTAAAGACCAATTGTTGAATATAAATTAATTTAAATTTGAATTTATATGGTTTAAATTAATTGTTTTATTTTGTAATCCAAGTTTATCTTCGTCTGGTTGTTTCTGTTCTCCTACCTCCTTCCTTTTCGAGGATGAAAAGTTTTAAGTGGGGGACAATGTAACGACCCGTAAATTTTTAATAATTTTATTTGTTTTATTAATATATTTAATTGAAATTTTGTGAAATTTTAATCAATAAAATTTTGAAATATAAAATTGATATTTGGAATACGTCTATTTAAATATAGAAACTGGTAAATTTTCATCCGAAAATATGAAGTTTATTTTCGTACGTAAATTTATTTCAATTTAATCAGTTAAGAATTGATGAAAATAAAATGTTTTCGAAACCTAAATATTATATAGAAATTCTAAATCATCTTCTGAGCAAGACTTCATTTTTTATTTTTTTTAAATTCGGACTTCTTCAGCTCCGTCGATCTTAATCTTCTACGTTTTTGTTGCATTTTCCGCTAATATAAAATTCAAATTTTATATATCAATCGTACCACCGATATCCGTATGTCGTTTTGATCGTTTCATCATGCTGATCTCTGCGGTATATTCGCATGCATGTTTCTACGTCCGTTGGACGGTGAAATCTGTAAAAGTTGAACTGTATCGGTATCCATTTTAACCTTTTGTTTCCATGTCTGTTGTTATCCATCGGCTGAAACGAATCGTCATAACTTTACTTATTTCACAGATATCAATTTTTAACTTTCTTTATTCCCATGGCTCGAATTTATTTTGCTGGTTCAAATTTTTATTCTCGGTCTGTTCAAATTTCCGCTCCTTATTGGAAAATAAGTTGCATTATAAATGCCATTTGCATTGAACAATGCAAGCCTTCTTCTTTTGTTTATTTTCTTGCGTTCCGTCTTCTTTCATTTGATAATTGGTGATAGTAAAACCATGCCGCATCTCCAGACCACCACCTTTTTTAATAATAATAAAAAATGAAAATGAAAAGAAAAAATATATGAATGAACTCAGCACATTATCTTCACCGCATGCACCCATCCTCCTTCTCCACGCAAGCACGCAACACCACGCCTCTCTTTCCCTTCACTCCGACAATCCCGCTACCACCTAGCTTCCTTCAGCACCTGCCGTTCACCTTAAGCCATCGACCTTACCCCTCGTCAATACCAAGACCCGAGAGTCGCGTTCATCACTTACCATGCCGTGACTGTTCCACTCAATACTCCTCCGCCTTCAACTGCCGTGCTCCACCCGACCCACCCCACCACGAGCAGCCCCCTCTCCCTAGCCGCTCTGTGAACGACTTCGCATCTGTTGTTCACGCATATAGGTATATTTATGTGTTGTACATATATGAATATATAGGATTGTATATAATATATTATATACACGTGTGTTTTAGTATATGTATTGTATTTTAATGGAGGTATGTGTTAGATTTTTTTAGCAGTGTTATTTATATTACTATATTTGCATTTTTTTATGTAAAGGATTATTTTATATATTATAAACACAATGGTATTCTCTATCCTGAGTATGTTGAAGTCTTCCTGTATGGTTGCAAAGGTTTATATGCTTATATATTTGCTTTATATGCCAGTTTATTGAAACCTATTCGATTATGTATGTTTATAATAGGATTCTGTTTACTGTTTGTGTATATATATATATATTATATAACATTTTATAATATGGTTAATGATATATTTTTTTAAATATTAAAGCTTTACGGCTATATGTTATCTGTGTTGGGTTTTCAAGATAGTGTGTTGCATAATATAAGATATATATATATATATATATATATATATATATTAATTGATTGGAGTTACAATATATAAATAATGATGTATATATGTTTACTGTGTATAGGTTTATAATAGTTACAGTTATATACTAATTTTGATTTTGAAATGTATATGAGTTTAAGTTATAAATCAATTATATAGTTTGTGTATTCCATTGAGCTTTAATATAGAAATTTATAAAAGTTTATTTTATAAGCTTTTGTATTTTTGATATGTTAATTTGGGTGTGTGTATAAATGTGGTTACAACCTTCTTTACCGTACATTGTTTCAAAATATATATAAATTATGTTTTACTATATCTTATATTGTTTGGGTTTGTTTTGCGGTTTTAAAAAATATGATGTTTTACATTATTATATTTATACTATTTTGGATTTAAGATAATTTTGTAACTGCTAAGCTATAATAAAAATTGTTTTAAATAAAATGTATAGTGTTATATTTTATCAGCCTTTAAACTTTTGGTTTGATGGTTGATTTCATAAGTCATATAAACATAAGCTTGACTTTAATATTTGAGTTTAGTTAAAACAATGATTTTGAAAGATATGTATATATATTTAATTTAACATATGTTTAAAATTTAGAATATGACTGGATATTTATTCATAGGGTTGTATATAGTTATATTTATAAGTCCACCTATACCTTTTAGCCTCATCGATCCATTTCTGATTTGTTTCGCCAATTCTTATTTATTAGCTTCGCCGTCGTGCCTTGTTTTCTCTATCGAATGTGTGCCCATCTCACTTTGCTCTGAATTCGTAGCTCATTTCTGGGTCAAATTTTCTAGCCTCGAAAGGTGAGTAATCACTCATGATTAATGTTCTTTTATTTATTAAATTTGATTTCAATTGAAACGACAATTGAAATATGCGACTGATAGTTATTTTCACTGTATATATATGTTATTACCTGTATCAGTTCACCTGTGACATCTGACACTATTATCTGTTATTTATACGATGATAATCTAGTTTGGTTGATAATTGATAGATTGTTTGATGTTTACATTGGACATTAAATTTTTAATGTTAAAGTGATAAATAATATGAAATTGAATTTGATGTAGGATAATTAGTAATTTAAATTGATATATATGAGTTGAATTTGAATAGTTAAATTTGTACAATATGACCCCTTAAATGTTAAATAAATAGACACGTAGAAATAGTGTTAACTACACCGTGAACCATTGAATGTATGTTGTTTAAATCGATGTAGTATGAAATTGAATAATAGATATCAAGTGAAGAACCGTATAAATATTTGTGTAATAATCTTTAATCCACATGAAATGATAGTGTAGATTCTAGAAATAATGATATTAATTTGCATAAAAAACAATGTAAATTAATACGATTATTTCGGGATTATTTGAATTAATTATTGGATTGTTATTGATGTTTGATATTGCTTGTTTATTTACTTTGACACCATCCCAGTTATCACACTGTAAGTTCCCTTTGCTATGCTTTGATTTGAATTGAAATGAAATTTGGTTGAAATGATAAATACCGAAATGAACTTAACTTAGGATAGAGAATTAAATAAACCCGATTGGTCAACAATTGGATAAAATAAAGAATTTATTTGAACAAATAATAAGATTTGAAATGAAGTTGGGATTTGAATTTAATGAAAGGAAAATGTTAATATTTAAAAATCTGAAACAAATATGAACAAAGTAGTTGTTGAAAGAACGTTGTTTTGAAATTAATTATTTAATAATTAAATTTGGAATTATTAATAATTAAGTTTTGAAATTAGTTAATAATTAAGTTTTAAAATTATTTAATAATTAAATAAGATCGAATTATTTAATAATTAAATAAAATTGAATTCTTTAATAAGTGAAATTGAACTTCTTAAATAAATGAAATTGAGTTTCTTTATTAATTACGTTTTGGAAATTTATTTAGCTAAGTAAGTAAATAAGTGAAATTGAATTTCTTTTGCAAGGAATAAATGTGATTTATTGAAATTAATGTAAGACTTGTAATTTAAAGAATTTGATTGACGAATTTAATTTAATTAAATTTGTAAGTTTTGGTTTAATGGAGTTGAACTTAAGTAATTGATTTAATGAATTGTAAATTAAGTAGAAATTTTTGAATGATAAATTTACTTAACGAAATTTAACGAAATCGATCAATGAATCTAACTTGATTTGAAAGATAATTAAATTAATTTAAATGTTTTCAGAATGAAACTTATATATGAACTTGAATCAATATTTGAATTGTTTTAAAATAATAATTGAAATTGAATTATAGAGTTTTGAAATGGAAATCTGGAAGTTATGAAACGTAAATTTTGGGAAATTGTTTTAGAAAGACAAATGAAATATTGATTTATAAATTCTAATTGAAATTGAATTTGATTTGGTTTTGAAATATATCAAATGACCAATCGGTGTAATAATTACGAAAGTTATTAAAGAAACCGCAATCGGTTATGGACATACTCTCTGTCTAAACCGAAAACCACTTTAATAACTATACGCGGAGTGTGATCCAGAACGAAGTGGTTGGAATGATGTACGTGATGACTAAAGAAAGAGAACGATGAAGGATAGCCTTGACACTTATGTCAAATTGGAAATGACTAAAACAGGAGCCATGCCGGGCCAAATGGGGTTAGCCACCTCGAGCGAACACACTTCTTCATAAACTACTCAGTACTTGTTATTGATTGGTGCACCCTCGAAATTTTGGAAGTGTTGTTTCGCGGTGTTGCGATCGTTGCGGCGATGCGTTTTCACCAGTCCGGATCAGGCAAATGGTAGTTTCACTACCTTGGGTATTGCCTTATGTGCCTTGTCATACTTGTATCCCTATATACGCGACCACTACGAATTTGTTTTGTGTTATACCTATAGAGTACTCCCTGATATCCCACTAGTTTACGGTGGAGTTACAGTGCTGTATAGACTATAACGCTTATATAAAATGTGTTAAGGGGGATAATGTTAACGCCTTAAGACTATTTTGATATTTTATATTACTGATAGACATTATCTATTTAGCGTATATTACTACATAGTAGATAGTTTAACGGATCCTTAGAGGACGTTTATTCCAACGTCCTTTGAGTTACTTGTATTCCAGTTGTTATTTCACTTGAGTTGGATTTATTAATATAAGAATGTTAATCCTGACTCGAGTGTTTTGTGTTTTGCTTTACGCTTGGGTCAGACAGAGCGTACCAGTATTCGAGACTCACCTTTGAAGCTGGAGCCACGCTTGGAGATCCAGCTATCTATTCAGCTTTCAGATATTCATTTGATTCCAGTGATGTATTCTGATTCTTGTATTTGACTATTGTATTCAAAACTTCTGTTGTAACATATTTAACTCTGTTATATATAGTAGCTTAATGAACTACTATCTTTTGTTTCCGCTGCTTTTATTACTCCGTGTCTGTGATTACTTATTTACTGTATATCTGAGTTTTGCAAAATTTAAATTAACAATTCGGTATTTTGAATTATTCAAGTCCGACATGTGCGGATGCGAATAGTCCAAAATAGCGGGTCGTAACAATCAATATGCCTCGTAGTTCTGGTTTAGGATGTGTTTCGGTAAGTACCTTACTCCGTTGTCTTTTCTAGTTAGTGATTAATGATGATTTATTGTTAGCTGAAAAGAGATATAACACTTTCCCTCTAATCATCTCGAATGATGTCAGGGTAGATTTGGTATTTTACCCATTTTTCAAATGTTCCTTTAGAGTCTCCACATTTGCTGAACATTACATATGTCTTGTTCTGCTTTTCTTCAATGTCTTATCCAAGTTAGAATATGGAGTTCCATGTTCCAAGACCATAACTTTACATGAAAAAATTTCGTGGCTGTGCTTAATGCGCCATTTGGAATTTTGCAGTCCAGATAAGCTTTCTCCTATTATATAAATATTTATCTTCTTCTACTTTATTTTCTTATATATTTTAATGTTCATACATTTACATCTCAAAATTTCTTACAACTCTCTCTTGACATATTTAAGGTTCTTCAACCTTGTTTTTGAGTAAAATAAGTTATCGTCTCAAGGAGGAGAACACTCTTGTAATTTTATTCCACACTTAAAAACTTAAAAAGGTGTTGTGAACATGCTTGACATATAACAAAAAACCTCCCATACAGAAAAGAGAAAGAAAAAATCTCTCCTAAGAAAAATCAAAATATAAAAAACCGATACTAAGCCACTAGGATTGACGATAGATCAGACGTGAAAAGTTGAATCCTTGGAGAGCCAATATGAGGTAGCCTATCTCCATAGCTTACCAACCATATCCCTCGTGTAACAGCTCCATCACATAGCCAAGCTAGCCTATGAAAGCCGACTAGACCTGTGTACACTCAATCAAATATGTTAGTTGAGAGCCTATATATGTATGTAAAAGCTTTATATATTTGTATGTGTGTGTGTGAGATAAGTAAAGCAAAAATAGAGTTATAGACTTAGTTGTCATTTAAATATGAAGTGTTCGACGAGTTATCTCTGTTAGAGGAAACAAAAATATCTATGTTTAAGGCCATATTACGTATCCCACCGTTGTAACCAACTTTTGGCTATAATATGTGATACGACTTTTTGATTCTTTAAGATATTCCTTAAAGAGTGTATTTTTGGATACTATGTAGCTAGGATTTGTCGTCTAGTTGTAACTGAATAATGCAATAGCATAAGTCAGGTTATGAAAAAGAGTGTTAGAATTCTTGAATATCCTTTAGTTCCTCTCAAGCCTAAGGTACCAATAAGTGGTTATGTAGATAGCATCTAGTAAAATTCTATAGCATTTAGCATATTGAAATCTAAAGAAATCCTAATAATAATTACAATTAAAGTCAATGTTGGTCATGTTAAATTCGAAACAATGGAAAATGCTTAGAAGTATATAATTAGTTAGAGGATAATCATAATATAAATGTGTGATGTTGTCTAATTTTGAATTACATAAAATACATTTTTAGGCCTAAACATAGATGTTTTTGGCTTAAGAATTCAATTGTTTTTAATTTCTTAAGAAGAATTTACCATATATAAACTTTTCTTTAGAGAGAGCATTAAATTTCCAAATTAATTTGAATACCTTATGCTCGGTATCAAATTTAAGAATTGGTAGACTAAGGTTGATGAATATATTTTGTTTTTTTCCTAACCCCATATTTTAATATTGCTCTAATTATCTAAGTTCTATATCTCAAGCTTAGAACAAAAGGATACAAACTGAGTTAAGGCAATTCCTTTAAAGGTACGGTTGAAATTAAAAGCCTATGGAAAATCGTCATTAGGTCTAGAGAGTTCGAGAATTAAATGATTTTTGAAGTTACAAATATCAAAAAGCTCCTTAAATTCCCCTCTTAAGGGGATAGCAAAAATCCAGCTATCATGCCAAAAGGATGTGTTATTACCAGAGTGAACAATGCTTGTGATGACCAAGTTAAAAATGATGGATAGTTTTGAAATAGATTTCCAAAAGTGGATCATATTGCTTGAATTAGAGGAAACATGATGAATGTTATTAGTTCAATCATAAAACTGGTATAAAATGATTTCTTTCCAAATAGGTTCGATCTTTTTATTTGGCTGGTACATTAATCTTTCATTTCGCATGTTTTCCCCATTTTCCATTGATTTTGTTCCTTTGCATTGAATATATTTATAGGAACGCCTACGAGTCTTTCTTTTTATTCTTTTGCTTTATTTGGGTGTAGCTTGCAAAAGTTATAATTTTTTTAATGTAAATTACAATTAATTGTATGTAATTATTATTAGGAGAATAATATGAGTAATAGAAATGACCTATGGGAGACTTTTCATATTTAAATCATGTCTTATCATTATTGACAACATGTGTTAAATAATTTGTTGCATCTTAAAGAATTGAACTCATCACTTACCATCATTCTTCAAAGACAAAGTACATGGATTATCCTTATGCCATCTCTTCACTTGAACAAGCGACCAAAGTCACATCAACCTATATGTGATGACCTTCCTCTACTCCTGGTACCCAATACCGTCAAATGTAAGTAGCGCTGCAATGTTACCCAACAGATTGAGGAAATCATCAAGGTTTAAAATGGTTAATCAATACTTCTATCATATATCTCATAGTGCATAGGTAAAATAAATATAAAACATAGACCAAAAACACACGAAACAATAGCATAATCAAATGATCCAAAACATCTGTAGTCCAATATAGGTTCATCGCATTATACAGCATATATATATATATATATATATATATATATATATGAGTTTATACATCTCAAATACAACATAAACTACATATTATAACCATCTCTAAATATAGTTAAGTGTCAACAGCTATATAGCATTACATATTGAAATAACCAGCAGTTGCCCATAATATTGCATATGAGTAATGTAAGCCTCAGGCTCGTCCTCCGCATAGCTCGATGCGCTATCATTATAACTGAATCTCACTACTCACTTGAGAGCACTGAGAATATAATAAGAAATGGAAATAACTCTAGATCAAACAACAAAATGGTATAAGTAGTCTTTAAGCCTAAAAGAATATATATATATATATAACTTGATATATAACAAATTAGAGCAATATGATACAGAGAATTGTACTTCACCTTCCCTTTTATCAAACAAGTTAGCACATAAAAACTGTATATGATAATCTGCTATCATCGGTATGGCGTATTACTCCATCTAAGTACATACTAGATTATTGTGTATTAGACTCAATAATACCTAGATCACATAGACAACCATGGAAATCATAGCAAACATTAAACAATCACGTATCTCTCATACTTACTCTGCACTTAGATATATGATAACTCAAACGAACATCTCATAAGATCAATGACAATTCAACATAGCGACACACAGTCCATCCTTGAATTCTTGCCCACTAAGGCGTTTAGCAGTTAGACCTGCATTGTAAGGTCCAAATATACGGATCCCCTAATACAATCCACGATGAGTCCCCCCACCCACTCCTTCTTTACGAGCATACATCAAACTGTTGGTTCGCTATGATATTTTGGCCTATGTATTGATACTAGAACCCAATTTTCCCATTCCATAATTCATCATCATATAAAACTTGCTTGGTTAGATGATCCTTAGATTCTCCAACTAGTTACCCTCTATGGACAATGCCAATCATATAATGTAGCATGGATCAGAACTGATACATTATGAATTGTGGTCGATCCATGCACTTAGTCAAATTTTCCTCTAGTCTTCATGCCTTAATCTTCCTCTAGCCTACCTCAATTCCTACTTTGATGGATCATTACCGATCCATCTTCATCTATATCGATTAATATACTTAGCTAAATTTCCACTCCATTGGCCTATGGTTGATTCCATAGTCCCTTAGCTCCAAAACGCAAAGATTTGTTTAATTGGAATGGATCGATCTCGATCCATCATAGATAGGTTTTGATCCTTTACTTAGCCAAATTTGGATAAGTCTTTGCTTTAATATTCTATCCGTCGATCCATCTTCCTTCTGGTCGGTTCATTCCGATTGCATCCTTAATTTGCAATGATCAACTCGAAACACTTTAAAGCCAGTCCAACAAAAATATACTATAGCTACGAACTCCATGTTTAATGTGATCCATTGACGACTCCGTTGTAACAGCCTTCACATGCACTCAGAAGTTCTCCATCCATTGAATAGTCATCCCCGTTTCAATTTATATACACGTTTCATCCATACAAACATTCAACATGCAAGCGTAAATATAGCTAACAATCATCATATCAAATAATACAGTCCATAAATAAACTCTAACATATACTTGACGTAAATACAAAGGTGCACAACATTTGAATATGTGATTTAAACCATTTGAAATCATTTAAATACATTTTAAGCCATGTTTTCAAATCATGTCAGATTTTAAAATATAGTTACTAACTTGAAAAATGGATCCAAAACACTTTTAAAAATATATTTCAAAATATAGTAGTAAGAAGTTATAAACCATTGATCTATCAATGGAAAAATAATTAAATCGGCCTCAAATCGATATGAATTTGAGTTGGACAGCAAAATAGATGAATTTCCCTCCCAAAACTATGATTTGATGAGCACTAGTAGTTCCTCTAAACTTGCCCTCCTTGACTCTTTTGATTTTAGCCCAAAATAGTAAGTTTTTTAGTTAACTTTGACAGATGTATGTTAACGGTTGTTTTAGGATAGTTTTAGAAAGATAGAGTAATGTTTTGGTGGCTGCTCATACCTTAGGATTAGCACAATTCCTGAACTTCATAATCATGCATATAAATGTGGGCTTTTAGGCCCAATTAAATTCAATCAAAAATTTACCAAAACTTAAAACAATCATATCTTTCATATGTCTGGGCCAAATCACTATTATGACCACTCTACGAAATGAAAATATATCAATATTTCAACTTGAAGAAAAAATCACGTCAAAATTCTACTACTATAAAAAGTTATCAACTTTATAAGTTTTATGAGTCGAAAATGTCTACATACTATTCTCCAGTCCAAAAATGTAAAAATACAATATTACCTAAAGTTTTAGCTCATTCTAAGTTTGTTTTGTTATGTAAGCAATACTTTACATATCTATCGATATGTAAGAGTATGGGTCAGTATATTCCCACAACCCCTCTCCTCAAACAATGAATTTCACTCCTAAATTTCAACACAACCAAAATATAACAAAATAAAAAACTAATCAAGCATGCATAACAAAAAAGCCTAGAAACTAACCTATAGTAACATCCTATTATGTATATGATACTAGCAAGAAAATAAAATAGAAAATGTGATACCAAATGCTAAAAATGTAAATTTATAGAATGAAGAGCTCTGAATAAGCGGTACTTATGCTCTCCTCGGTCTTCCATGTACTATCATCCTCATTTTCATTCCATTGAAGCCTTATGAGCTTTACGGTCTTCCTCCTGAGATGCTTCATACTTTTATCAATATACAAGTAGGCCTATGAGGTTTTGTCGCTTCTAGTTCAACTACCAAGTCATCTAGTTAATCCAGACAACCATTATGCCCGAGTCATGCATAAAATTCTGAAGACATGAAACATAGAAAATGTTATTCATTCCCACCATCTTTTGAGGTAAGTCGAATCTATATGAAAGGTTCCAAATACTCTCGAATATTGGGAAAATCCCTACAAATATGATGCCAACTTCCCGTTATTACCAAATCGAACTACGTTTTTTGACAGAGAATTGTTGGCAAACAGCATATCGCCAACATAAAACTGTATATCATGGCATCATTATCAACATAGCTCTTTTGTCTCTCTTGTTCAGCTTTCATTTATCTCTAAATGATTTATATCTTCTCTAAGTCTCTATATTCATATCTAGACCAAATATCAGTTTCTCCCCTGTTATCCACCAACACGAAGGGGTATTGTAAGGTCGGCTGTGTAAAACTTCGAATAGTAGTGTACCAATAATCAGTTGATAGCTATTATTGTATATAAATTCTACTAAGTGTAAATGATCCTCTCATGAGCCTCCAAAGTCAAGTATGCAAGTTCTTAAGACGTCCATGGGTATATGATTCGCTCTCTTGGTCTGATCATCAGCCAATGGGTGATAAGATGTGCTTAAACTTAGCTCCATCCCCAACGCCTCTTGAGAGATTTTCCAAAATCCACCAATGAAAAATGAGTCTCTATCACTCACAATGCTCTTTGGTACTATATGGAATCATACTATCAAATACACATACAACTAAGGCAATTTTGCCAACGTTCTACTAGACTTTAAAGGTCGGGCAATCTTCATTAGTTTATCTACAATAACCCATATACTATCGCACCCTTTTTTAGTCCTTGGAAATCATGGCAAAGTTCATTGATATATGCTCCCACTTCCACTGCGGAACTTCAAGCAGCTACAATAAACCACCTAGTTTTTTCACTCAGCTTTGACTAGTTGAAAATTCATATAGTTGGAGATGAATTTCCCAATGTCCTTCTTCATTCCTTCCCAATAAAATGATTGCTTCATACCTTTATGCATTTTCTTGCCTTTAGGATTGATAAATAAGCTTGAACGATGGAGATCTCGTAGCACCTTAAATCCATCTACATTGGGCACATATAATCTCTTATATCTATGGAGAAAATCATCTCAGTCAAGTCTGTACTTCTATATATATTTAGAATCTACTCCTATATCTAATTTGGTGATAATCTCTACAGTCTAGTGTCAAACCTCTGACTTATACTAATCTGCTCTATCAGAGTAGGTCTAGTCATCAAGCTCGCCAATATCTCTAGCTCAAGCTCAAGCTCACATCTAGATCAAAAATCATATCCAACTACATACTCTAATTGCATCCGCTCTACGAATTTAGCTCCCAGGCTTGCATGTCTCCAACTCAATGAATCTGTGGCTATATTTCCCTTATTAAGGGCATGCAAATGTCAAAATAATAAGTGGCCCAAAATTCTAATCATCTCTACTATCATAGGTTAAGGTCCTTCTAGGAGAAAAGGTATTTCGATGATATATGGTCGATTAATAAGTCGAGCCTTTCTCCTAGAAAGTAGTGCCTACATGCTTTCAATGCAAATATTATAGTTGTTAGCTCTAAATTGTGGTAGGATATTTCTACTAATGGAATTTCAGTTGCCTATTCGCATAAGCGACAAATCTACCACTTTGCATCAATACCGCCCCAAGACCAGTACCACATGCGTCTTTCTATACTATCAACTCCTAATTTATATCAAGAATGACTAATATTGATGCACTCGGCATCTCTCCTTCACACTAATGAACACATTCTCACATCTCATGTCTCAAGTAAAGATCTAATTCTTCTTCGTTAAATAAGTCGATAGTGAGGCTATCTTAAAGCAGTCTTTAAATAATCTTCTATAATGACCTGCTAATCCTAGAAAACTTCTTACATCGGTCGCATTCTTAGGTTTTCCACAATCTTGGACCGTTGCTATAGATCTACGACAATACCATGCTTCGAAACAACATAACTCAAGAACCTCACTTCCCTCCTCTAAAAGTGACACTTTGGAAACATATCTTTTAGCTGATGTTTTCTCAATGTCTCAAGAACCACTCTTAAATGATTCTTGTGTTCCTCTTCTATATATGAATACACTAGAATTTTATCATAGTGTAACGACCCAAAATTTCAACCTCGAAAATTCGACACTAATACATTCAATGCAGAAGTGCTGAGAAATCGAACGCCAGAAATTTCAGATTGTTAAAGAAAAGAAGAAAGTAGAAAGAAGAAGAATAGAAAACAACAGCCTCTCACATTCGCATCGGATTAAATATAATAACAAATAATAGCATTTATACAAAGAAAAGTTGTAATTGTTAGATTACAGACATTTCATCAGAGTTACAACCATTACAAATAGACTAGACCGTTATATCAACCTGTCCTAGACTACTATCAATACAACTCTAATACACAGTGGTGAACTCCGTACATTCCTGCCGTCCAGCTTGCCTCCTGAGCTCCAGAATGCCCTAACTTGAAAATTTGCAATACTCGGTCTGACCCAAGCACTACATCAAAGTAACACCCAGGTCAGGCTGCAAACCAGCGTGAGTAAACCCATAAAATTGAAATACTAAGTTATAAACATATTTGAAAACTCGGGTAACTCGTACCTCACAACGAGTTTTGAACTTGTTAAAAACCAACACTTATTCACAAATCAAACCGTAAGTACCCTTACTTAGTTTCAATGGTCCAGTTACTTAAATTATTCCATTTCATCCTATTGAATTCACATATCAATCTATAAAAAAATTTGTAGATTGCAAATCGAAGTGGTTTCGGGTATTTACTGATACCCGACCCCAGTCTCTTCGAATCTAATATCATCTTAAAAACGAAGCTGTTTTATTTTAAATAATTCCATTTATATCCAGAATTACATATTTACATAGCCATTCATCACAGATAGACAATCCGTATTATCCCAGTTCAATCCAAACATATCATATCACAAAGCATCACAAATCACATATCAGAGAAATCAAATAATCTAAGTCATTCAATATATCTTGATCATCTATAAGCAAGATAAATTAACTGTACCATTTCAAATTAATTTAATTACTTTTAAATCCTGCTTATTTAACATTAATTAATTACCAACCATTAATTAATCATCCTTTAGTTACCCATTAATTATCCATACTTACTTCCATTAAGTAATTATCACATTGGTTAATTATCCTAAATTAGTTAACCTTTAATTATTTATTAATTATCCACTAATTACTAATTAAATTAATTAACCCTTAACAAATTAATCCTTTAATTACTTACATTAAGTAATTATCATTTAATAAATCACATGTAGTAATCATCCATTAATCAACCATCTTAATTAATGACATTAAGTAATTATTCTTTAATTACTTTCATTGAATAATTATCCCATTGGTTAATTATCCTCGATTAATTAACCTTTAATTATTAATTAATCTTTAATTACTCATCAATTAATTAAGTAATCTTAATTACCCAAAACTTGATAAATTTAAAAGATAAATCATTTATCTTAATTAACTTCTTAATTACCCTTTAAAATCTTATTTAATAAACGTGGGATTTAATTATCATTAATCTATTAACTTAAGACTTTAAGTTTAATTAATGATAAAACATTTTATATTCTCAATTACTGCTTAATTATATTACTAATTAAGTTTAAATAAACTTAAGATTTAACTTAATCTAAGTTAAAATGAATTACAAAACTTTTACTTAACCGATCATTTAAATACTATTTTTATTTAAAAGAAATAGTTTCTAAGAAAATTAGTTTAAACTTGATTTCTGGTTATAATTCTAAATCTTGATAATCACCTCACGTTGGACCCAAGGCAAACATAGGATTACCCGACCTAAATCCTGAGCCCATCCTTCCTTCTTTTTTTTAAAAATTTAAAAACTGTTATAAGATACTGGCACTCATGTTCCTACTCGAGTCCATACACGAGTCACCTACCCAATTACCCGAGTCATTTCCTGAGACCCAATCTCCCTTCCCAAACCACTGACACCAGACTCGCCATGCACATGCACCAGTGCCGAGGCGATTCCGACTATCCACGATATCTCCGACATGTCACTGACCGTCTCTAACTACGATCCCAATCATCTAATTTCCATCCCAAGCCTGAAACCAAAATCGAGACAAAAGGTTGAACTAGAACATCAAACCCTTGACCAAAAACCTCCTCTCCACGACAACTCCGACCACCAGAGATCATGAATCTCTGACCATAGCTTCGCCGAAGCCCCATGTTTCCATCCCTCAGCCTGCGATCGAACATGATGCCCTAGAGATGACACAGCAGCCAATTTTCCAACCTCGGCCAACTTTTGGGTTGAAACCCTACTCCGACCAAATGTCACCGCCACCTTGGCTTAAACATCTTCTTGCCATTTTTGCCGAGACCACCAAGCTTCCCTCTACCTCCAGCAAAGACCCCGACCACTCCGAGTTCACCCGTCACCAGAAATAGCTCGAAACCCATTTTCAGGTCAACTTCGAATTACTCTCTTGACATGTCCTTAAAAATCTGGATTTAACTCTTAAAAATCATAATTCTTGATGATGATCAAGATTATATAAATGAATTCTAGAATTTTGATGATTGAATTTTCAATATGTTTTAGTTTCCACTGTAATTTCCTGATTTCCAGAGATATACAATCTTATTTTGCTTAAATACATTTTTAAATCTTAATTTGTGTTTAAGAAAACATATTTTGTTTGATAACCAAAACCTATCAGAGATTAGTTAAAGAGAATTTAAATTTTTAGCTTTTTTTAAAACTCTATAACATGAAACAGAGATGAATTCAGACATGCACACTTGTATATCACCTATGTATATACATTCAAACTTATTTATACAATCATGCAACTGCATATTCGTATCATAACATTCAAGAATTTTCACATGCAACCAGTTTCTAACAGAATTAAATTCCAAGTTGTTTGTTTACTCACTAGAAAAATGAACAGAGAGATTGAAACTGGGTATTTTGAAAGTTTGAAACTGGAACTTGAAAATATTTGAAAACTGGAATGTCTCCTTGGTTTTGAATACTGAATGCTATGATGATCTTTTGAAAACTGAAGCTGGAAAGTGCTTGAAATCTGAAGCTTTAATAATTCAAGTTGAAGAATTGTTGCTTGATTAAATTTTCAGGTTTGAGTTTGTTTACAGCACTTTTGATTTTTCGGGTTTGAAATTGATTACAGGCTTTTGTTTTGATCTTCTCAGGTTAGTATGTTAACAGATTTTTGATTTCTTATTTTGGAAATGAGAATAGGAAAGAAATAGAGAAGGTAAGGTAGAGATATATTTATAACTTAATTTTATGATTTTTAAAATAAAAGAAAAATAAAAAGAAAGGACTGACACTTGTTTAATTTACTAACATTTGTCATTTGCAAATGTTAATCATCTTACATTTGCTAAATTGTAAACATTTAACTTACATTTGTAATTTCATGTATAAATATGTTTTAATATATATATTTTATAATAATTCCAATTTAGTTTTATTTTTATAAATGTCTTAAGTGTTTTAATATTTAAACTTCTCTTATATTTATCTATTTATAATTTAAAAGAAAATGATATAAAATTCCAATTATACACTTGTAAAAAGTTATACCAATATACTAGTTTTATATATATTCTTTATTTATATTTTTAAATGTTTTTCATAAAACTTTTATATTAAATTTTCTATTTAGTAAATACTTTACTTAATTTATAAAATAAAATTTTTTAAAGAAAATAATATTAAAAAATTATAAACTAATAAAAATCATATATACACACACACACTCTTTTAAATCCAATTTATTTTAAGAAATTATCTTTTGAATTTCAAATTCTAATTCTAATTCTAATTTAATTTAAAATCAACTCATACACATACGTATAAATTCAACACAATTTATTTGTTCAACTTAGAAACAATTGTTTTCAATAGTTAAAATCTGATAATAATCCAACTACCTGATGCCCAAAAATCTGGGTTATCACAGATAATCACAAGTACAAAATTATTTAACAGATCCATGAAAACACAATTTGTAAGATCAACAAAGTTTGCAAGTGCATTTGTTAGCTCGAATGGCATAAACAATTACTCAAAAGGTCCCAACAATGTATGAAATGCAGTAATGAACACACTATCACTCGTCACTCTCAATTGATGAATACGAATTTCCATATCCAACTGAGAAATCACCTTCGCACCATGGAGCTAATCAAATAAATTAGGATACTTGTTCTTTCTCACCACTTTATTCAACTTAAAATAATCGCCATACTGGTGAATACTATAGGTTCTCCCATTCATAAGTAGTTGTTTGAATAAATCCCTTTTTAGCAATTCATTCACTTACACCTCTAGGTTTTATTGATTTTCGATGCCATCCATCTCAGTAGCATACCAACAGGTCTGACATCCTTTGTAAGATCAATATGGAACTCGATCTCTTTATGTAGTGATAATCTTGTAACCTCCTAAACTATATTTAGATACTCCCTCGCAATTGATACTGATGATAACTCATCATGTAGGATCTCTAGCGAATATAATAAGTTAACCATCACTGCATCCTTAGGAATGGGGACCAACTCTAGCTTATGCCTATTTTCAGCCTCTATCATCACTAATAACCTCTCACAATTGAGTAACGCTCTATATCTTTGAAGTCAGTCCATCACTAAGATAATCCTAAATCTGACAAAACCAAGTACAAATAAATTACAAGAAAACATGCTTCCATGAATTGATAATATGACGTCATGGAAACCAAACTCAAACTAGCTAAACCTCCTAAGCAATTTGACATTACCCATTGTCTATCTACTAGTCAGGTCTCAACTATAACCTATCTATTACATCACTAGGTATAGACGAATGTGATGCCTTTATAACAAACAAACATGAATATGCATATCATAAATGGTCATCATACCTTGGATAATGCCCTTCCCCTTCAACTCCGCCGATGAAGTACTTGATGACTTGGGAACACCATTAAATGCCTATGCCTTCGCAATTTCATTTCCTTTGCTAGCTTTAGACAATCCATTTTAATGTGTGCAATTCTACTGAATTAAAGCATTTCTTTTCCTTACTCTTACAGTTGTTGCTGAGATGTCTGATTTCTCCGCAATCGCAGCAACTTGGCCCCTATTTGCCGTTATATGACTATCTTTTTTTTGTAGTTGTTTCATTCCTTGGTGTTATAGGGTTGCTTCTTCTTTCCTACTCTGTCCACTTGCAGTTCGGTTCCTCATTCCAGACAACAATTTGTTTTGGCTTTGGGTACAAGCTTTCGTTCCTCAAATCCTTCTCTATTATCTTCTCAAACCTCTCATGATGTGATTTACCTAGCACTTCCCAAGATAATTGTTCAAACCAATTATGAAATTCTTGTTCTTCTTCAATGGAGTGTTAATGAGTGACATCCCATAATTCGTCAAAGAGTCGAACCGACTACATATTTTGAAATAGACATATCACCTTGCGTAAGGTCAACAAACTTCCTATAAGATGGATTTCTTAGCAGTGGGAGAAAACTTCTCCTCAAAGTAAGCCTTAAATCAATCCCAACTATATTGATCCTTGGGGTTAGCGGCTTTGATCGCATTCCACAAAGCTATATGTAACATCCACCATTTTAAGGCCTAAAACTAATTTCTACAGATGTGCAGTCATCCATAGTTATTAATTCTGGAAGATAAAATGTGGCTATATTAATCATATTAATAATCAGAAGCACATGAATATGAAAAATTTCAAACACAGTTTAATTACAAATTTTCACATTTCATTTCACAAATGATATTTCGTATTCATACATAATCCCATTCATAAACTCACGTGCAAAGAAATTATAACTATTACAAAATACTCCAAGAGTGACATATAAAGATGCCCCGTTGACTGATCAAAGTCAAAAACTTAGCAATTATACAACTTTTCCATTACATCCAAATAGACCAAACTAAACTACACAGCGGAAATATATAAAGCTCTTAATAGATAGATTTCCTTCTGCATATCTCCGAAAGCTTATTCTTCTAGCTGGAAACCTAAAATCCCTTACTCTTAACCAACTTAAATAAGCACCCGAGATTTTAAGGGGAAAAACAAAAACTTCGGTTCAGACAATAGTCTAGTGTGAATAATAACATATCATCACGAACTAAATAGATATCTAGTGAGACCACGCCGCTAAGCACAACGGGTTTTCCCTTAACTAGTATCTTAACTAAAACATAGGAACCATATACTGTGCTCCTATAACAACAATGGTTAGAGCATAGAAAATAACATTTATAATCATGGAACATATATTGGATTACCCACTGTGACGACATGCCTTTTTTGACGTTTTCAGTAGACACACATGTCGGACTCAAACAATTCAAAAGGGCGGATTGTTATGGGGTAAATTAGAAAAGAGAAAGAAATAAAACAAAACTAGAATCTTACAGTGGAATGACAAAACGTAATAATCAAATAACAGTTCATGAAGCTGTTTATAAATATATTTGACTATTCTTTTACAACACAAACTCAGAGTTACAAAAAAGGAAGAAATAAATAACAAATGCAGCAGAAGAACATGATGCAGCAGAATATAATAAATAATACTAGGACAAATCTTTGTCTTAGTCCTTCAGAAATAAGGTCTTCAACCCTGAAATACTCAGGCTGACCCGAGCGAATTAAAAAGACAAAACACTCGAGTCAGAGCTAAAATATCTTATGTAAGTTAAATCAACGGTAAATATGAGTGTGACGGCGTCAGAGATGTTACGGGGTTTGACATCTCCTATCTAGTGTCTAACGTGAGTGCAGTAACTTAAGAGATGTTCGAGATTCACATCTCCTAAGGATCTGCTAAACTATTTACTATGTACTACAAAACACATATACTATGTCTACAGTAAAGTAAATGTATTAAATAGCGTTAAGGCATTACCCATATCCTCCTCTACACATTTATATATTCTCATAATCTATATAGTACCATACGCTCCTCCGTAAACTGGAGGTTTACACAGAGGGCAACTCATAGGTATGGTGCAAAACAAACTAGTAGAAGGCGCTCTAGGGAAAGTGAACATGGCACTCGAGGCAATGCTAGGGTAGATATACCAACTGCAGATCCGGATTGGTGGTAACGCATAGCAGCTACTATCTCCCACCTCGGAACGCACTCTCATTATCAAAATCAAAGGGTGTCCACCAAATCATCACAAAGTCATAATATGGTATCGAAGAAATGTGTCCTATAACGTCCCGCCTTTTCGCACGCTTCAAATCGACACACATGCCAATTTAAACCATACGGAAGGGCGGATTGTTATGGGGTAAATAAGAAAAACAGAGAAGAAATAAACAAAATAGAATCTCACAGCGGAAGGATAAAATATAATAATAAAATATACAGTTTATAAAACTATTTACAAACATTTATATAATACATATCAGAGTTACACATACCAATAACAATGCAGCGGAACAGTGTGTAGTGCACTAGATAAATAATAATAGTAATACTACAAATCTTCGTCTTCGTCCTCCAGAGCTAAACTTCAAATCCTGAAACGCTCGGACTGACCCGAGCGAATTGAAAAGACAAAACACTCGAGTCAGAACTAAAAGATCTTATGTAAGTTAAATTAACAGAAATAAATATGAGTGCAGTAACTCAAGAGATGCTTGGGATTTACATCTCCTAAGGATCCGTTAAACTATTTACTATGTAGTATATTGCGCTATTATAATAGTGTCTATTTGTAAAATAAACTTACTTTTAAATAGCGTTAAGGCTTTACATTTTCCACCTTAACACAGTTATATATTCCCATATTCTATACAGTACCGTAATCTCCCCCGTACTGGGCGTCGTCAGAGGGCACTCCATAGGTATGGTACAAAACCAAAATCGTATAAGGCGCGCTAGGGAAGGTGACACGACACAACTAGGCAATGCCAGGGTAGATATACCAATTACGCTTCCGGGTCGGTGGTAACGCATCGAGCCACACCCCTAAATAAAAATCAAAAGTGGCCATCGAATCAATTCAAGAGTCAAAGTATAATATCGAAGGGATGTGTCCGATCAAAGGTGCTACCTTATTAACCCGTCGATCGCTCCTGTTTTAGCCACCTTATGCCAACTCACGGGAGTTGGGTCCACGTATTTACCTTACAGGAAACGCCGCCACCATCCTACTTCATTCTGGAATCTCCACCGCGTACACGGTTGTTAAAGTGGTTTTCGGAGTTGGCAGAGAGTATGACAACTTCCGATCCCAATCTCTTTAATAACCAAACGTTATTATAACACCGCGGTCTTTAAAATAGTTTATACTTTAAAACCAGAATAAAATATCTATTTCAAAACCATATAAATACGATATCATTTCCTTTAAAACCCAAATCAATACGATATCATTTATTTTCCAATATATATTCCTTCCAAAATCATAGGGTTTCCAAAGTAAAATATTTAGAAATCAAACTCTTGAACATAATATTTCCAAATTATACTGCCTTGAAAAACATAGCTTTGAAACAAATTTCCATCTCTTAAATGGTTAAATATTAAACCACTTTTATAAAACAAAATAGCTTCTTTAGATTTCACAAATCAATTTCAAATATTGATTTACACTTCCAAATACCATTTCAATTCTTATGTTTCAAGGCTTTAAATATTTCACCATTTAAAAAAAAAAACTCATTTGACAAATCCATATGTATCAAATTCAATTACTTATTATTTAGACTTGAAATGTTTACTTAATGAATTCAATAAAATTTAGGAAAACTTTTAACTTCATATAACTGGATCATCTTTCAATTTTTTATATATTCATTTAATCAACCTGATATTCATTAAAATCATTTTACACAAAAATCAAGTTATAAAAATCATATCCTTTAAAAAGATTCTAATTTTTATTTAATTTCAATTTAACATAATATTCATCTTCCAAATCTATTCTCATTTAAGTCATAAAACTCCAGAAATTAAATTTTAAATAAATGTTTAATCTTATTTGATCTTAAAATCAAACTTTATTTAAACTTCAAATCAAATTTATACAAAGCTTAAAAACCGAAAATTACTATATATATATAATAGCCTTTATCAATAACCAAATCAATATCTCATAAACCATATATATATAACTTTACAAAACCATAGAAAAACATTTCCAAAAATAATTATATATATTTACCGCGGTGCCTGTATAAAATTTTCTATCCTATGGTCAAGTGATACAGATGTTTATCATTTCAATCCGCAATTTAAAATAAAAATTTTGCGGTTGTATATCATTTCAAACCACAATCCCAAATGAAATGAAAAATGCATGATAACTTGCAGTTTAATGATATAAAATAAAACATCCATTCATCATTCATCATCCATCATCCAAATCACAATCATCATCCAATAATAAATCAATATCAATATGTATCTGATAATATATAACAGGTAATAACTGGTAGTTATATTCAAAAATGGATTTAACAACTATTAAACTAATAGTTTATATGCAAATAAATAAATATAACTGTCAATTTATACGCAGTAATAAAATTTATGAACAATTAAATTAAATAAATGCGATTTAACAGAGATAAGGAATAAAACATGTCAAATAGTCATAAATAAATTTCTACTCATATCTAAAATTAATTTAGCAGACATAAGAAGTTTTAGAAGTTGTGAATGGGTTAAAACACTCACCTTTTGAATTTAAATCGAATTTAAATCCGATTTAAACCCAAAATTCCAACGGTCTCCAAATCTGTCCAAACCAGCGTCATCAGATCCGGAATTTAATTACGATCCTAACAAAAGAAATTTCACGCAAAACGGGTAACGTATGAAAAAGTTGTTCAATTTTAATGAGTTGAAACAAAAATTAAATAAAACAAAATTAAACAACAACCTAATTAAAGCTTGCCACGTCATAAAGCTTCTTCTCAACTCACGTATGCTCGTCCAGGGAATGAACCCATTTCAACACACGCCCTCCCCATCTTTGACCGTGCCTTTAGACCGCCCCAGGCCACCAGATGGTGAAGCGCCTCCACCATTACGACTTCCCTAGCCGAGCTCTCCAATACCCAGAAACCAATTTGCAAATAGTCGCTCCAAATCAAAACGCCCAAATTGACTTAGGTTTCGAATTTCCTGATTTTGACCGCAATTTGCCGCCGACTCAAGTATCGATTTCGAAAACAAAGACTGCGCGTAGATTCGTATGGATGAAATCTACAACATATATTTTTTTTGGAATTTTTCTGAGATGTTTGAATTTTCATTTGAAATTTGAATAGAAATAGATCTAGGTTTGCATCCATTTGAGGAGGAGAAGGAGTTGAAGAAAAGAACGTACAGACAAATGATAGAAGATGGAGGCTAGGGTTTTTGATCGTCTATTTATAGATAGATCGCAAAAGAATAGGTGTGCACGAATTTTAACGTGCAAACGGAAGTGGTCCCAAAAGATAAATAATATTAATTACACACGTTACGGATTTAGGAAATAAATAAATTCCTTATCATTTACATTTTATTTTAAACGTATTTACAAATGTAAATCTAGACGTTTCATTTACGTTTCAAAATATATCCACAATTTTATTAATTTCCAAATTGATCTAAACAAATTTAGATGTAAATTAAAAGCTGATAAGTCTATCCATTGCAGTGTTAATTTCTCCACTTCCTTATATTTAGAAATTATAAATTAAGTTTTCAAAAACCTATTTTTGATTATCAAACTTTTATGTACTCATCTTTTACCAGTAATAAGGATGCATTAACATTTGTTCATGGTTTCACCTTATTATCCTCAAATTCCATTTTAATTTTCAATAATTACAATTGTTGAATGTTGATACTTTAATTAAATTTATACATCTTGCTTTCTATAATCTATATCAACAAATGGTCCAATTATAAATAGAATTAGCATTAACTTCATCTTATATGATTAACTACTCCAATTACAAAACAAATCTATGCTAACTGCACGATTTAAGTCAATTAATTGTAATTGAGTCTACATTAAATGTTATAAATTATAAATTGGAACCTCAATAAATTCACTTATTGATTTAAAATCTTTCTATTCAGTAAATAGGCATTTTATGGGTATAAATAACATTTGAATTATAACACATGTCATTAGTGCATGCTTCATTTCTTATAAACTCCCCTTTATTAACTAGAACACATTAACCAAAACAAAATAATTAATTTAGATTTATTTCAATCGATTGCCATTCTTAACTTAACATACTCAAAATGGTTAACCTAAATAATTGTTACCCTTTTACATTCAAATTCACTTACAACCATCATTACAACAATGTTGCCATAGATTTAGATTTAATTAAATAAATTAGATAAATGGGTAAAGTTTTGTAATTATCACTAATGCCAAATATATATGCATTAATTACTACTTATTATTATGAATTCATTTATTAATTTACTAGTTGCCTTTGTCTTCTTATATCCTATTTACTACCAAACTTTCTATTTAGTTATAGTTTATCAATATATATATACCTAGGCAAATCAAGTTCTTGTCCTTTCTGTTATTTCAATTAAATCGGGTATGCACAAATAAATTGTTTATTAACTTATTCTTACAAAATTATTTACATGCATTCAGTTACACCTAATTTAATGCATTGATTTTCATTTATAAATTAAAGGTTTTTCCTTTAAAAGCTTTTATTACTAACCATACTCCAACCTCTACAGGACATTGATTTAATTCAATGTACTATCTAATATTATTAATCCATTAAATAAATTCACAACTTACCCTTTGTTTTCCTATATTCTCTTCTTAGCCTAGTATAACCATTTACATCATTTCAATTTATTCATCATTTTATATCAACCGATAATACTTAGCTTAAATTCCTATGGTTTCATTTCCTTTTCAACATATGCTTCATTATAAATTATAAATCTTTACTTCTTTCTAAAGTTAAATTATCTAATCTTATTAAAATGACAAAATTAACTGACGAAAATTTACGCGTCGTTACATGTCCGATCGGAGGTGCGACCTCACTTGGCCCGGCATGGCTCCTATTTTAGTCACATCTAAGCTGACTCATGGGAGTCAGGGTCATGACATACCTTACATAGAAATCGTTCATCAAACCATCCTACTTTATTTCTGGAATCTCCACCACGTACACCATTGTTAAAGTGGTTTTCGGCATTAATAGAGAGAATGACAATATCTGATCCCGATCTCTTTAACAACCAAACGCTTATTTCACACTGGATGGTTCTTTTACACTTTCAAAACAAATTCATAATTGGTATTAAAATATCATATTCCCAAAAATATATCACTTTCAGAATTATATCCACTTTTGAAATCATATTTACCTTTGAAATCATATCGTTTCGAAATCATAATTTCTTTCAAAATTCATATTTGCAATTAGGTTAAATCCTTACTTTAAAATCATCATATTCAATTAATTACAATATTTAAATCCCAACTTAGGTTATAACATTATTTAACCGTATTGCTTTTAAACCAATGAGTTTGAATATAAACACTTCCACTTTACTTAGTCTGAAAATTTAGAAAATAGTTTAAATAGTTATAAATAGTTGAAATACTCTAAAATAGTTTAATTATAGATTAAAAATACCGTTTAATTGATTTAAGATAGTTAAATAGATTTAAATTAGATTAAATATAATTAAAATAGATCAAATAGCTTTAAATGCAAATTAATTATATTTAAAATAAGTTAAAATGGATTAATTGGTTTTAAAATAAACTGAATGGTTTAAAATAGGTTAAGATGATTTAATATAGTTAATAAAGGTTAAAATAGTTCAACAATTTGAAAATTTTAAAATTTAGAATCTTTAAAATATCATATTTTTAAAACAGTTTATATTAAAACATGAATTTGAAATTTATATCAAATTTAGACTTTTATTTCATTCCAACACATTTGAAGCATTTCAATTTCCAAAGACCCAATTTCCAATTTTTCAATTCCAATTCTCATTGAAATATTTAATTCAATATTGCTTCCGATCCATGTTTGAAATATCAATTTAAATTAATCCAATTTCAATGTATTTCAAAGTTATATTTCAAATAATTTTAATAGCCCAATTTTGATAAATTTTAATTACTTCAAGATTCAACTTTAAAATTTCAATTTAATTCCTTTAAACAATTCTTTAAAACAATTCCAATTTTAACATAAAACTCGAATTTTGATAGTAATTCAATTTATTTGAATCAAATTTTATTTCAAAATATCATTTAACTAAATTAAAAAATTAAAGGTTTTAAGATCATTTAATTTAACCTATCCAGTATTCGTATATAATTCTCTACCCTAGGGTCAAGTAATACGGATATTTATCATTTCTGCAATTTAAAATTTTATGGTTATATATCATTCAAACCGTTATCCCGATATAATATTAAAAATCCATAAAATCGCTCGAGTCTATCATTTCAACCCATAACGATTTTTTTCTAATCTATAGATCATTCGAGTTAATATCACTTCATCCCATAGTGATTTCCCTAATAATAACTGAGGGAACTTGCAGAGTGATGGCATATCATAAATCAAATATAGCATCCAATCATCCAATAATAAATTCAAACATCCATCACAATCATCATCCAGTTCAACCAATAAAATCAACAATTAACGTATTATTATATATAGGTAACTAACTGGCGATTTAAATTCAATAAAAAATTAAATGACAATTTAATTAAAAAATAAACTCAAATTCACAGGAATAGCAATTTAAATATAGCAAACAACGATAAATAAATTCCTAATAACATCATATATTTAATTTAACTACCATAAGATAATTTAATAATTGTGAATGGGTTAAAACACTCATCTTCTATTTTTAAATAGAATTAAAATACAAACAAAGGCCTAAAATTCAACAGCCTCAGAATTTATCCAAACTAGCTTCAAAATGTCCATAATCTCGATACGATCCCGGCAAAACAAACTGCGTGTAAATCGAACCTCGTATGCAAAAGTTAGAATTAGAGCAATCAAAATATAAAAGATTTAAATTAATAAAATAAAATAAAAAAATGTTACTTGCCTCCCCGTGATCACGTGAAGTCCACGCCCAACAAACCATAGCCCCATAGTCGATCAACCTATACACCACCATCCCTTGATCACACGCCAACCACGACCAATCTCGGTCACATCCCGACCTCCGCCGTCCTCCACTAGCCCGAGCGACCTCCACCACCACGTCCAGATCACCTACAATGTCACCGACCGCCGCCAATTACCTAACCCTAATCGAATTTACCTCCAATCCAACCATCAACTCGACGAACAACCTACTCCGATGAACTACGCTTGCCGCTCTCTACAACCCAGTGTCATTGATTTAACGACCAGTCGAGGTTGATCGACGATCAATGAACGGTCGAAAATACACCATCGAATTTTGGGTACATAGGAACAAAGATTGAGAAACAGACTGCAGATTTGACTTTCGCTCGTTAATAGCTTCAGATCGATATATAATATGATATAGTTTGAGGCATTAAAATTTTCGATTTGGTTTTGAAATTGGATTTGAGGGTTTGAGAGTTGGAGTTTGTTTCTGCCATTGGAAAGGGGAAGCCACAGAGAATTATATGTACAGAAACAAGAAATAGAAAAAATGCTAGGGTTTATAACAGGCTATTTATAGACCGATCAGAAATAGAAATGAATGGGCTAGATCGATTTGAAAGTTGAACAATAAACGTCCTGAAAAGCCCGTTTCGTTCTTAAAATGAATATGGGTCAGCCCATATATCAAAATAGATGTTTTCGATAATTTTGAAACTAAGAACAGGTTTCAAGTTTTAATTCCGTCGTATGAAGGAGTTATGTTAAGATCCGCTTGTTTCAAATTGATTTCAATTGGATTGATTTCTAGGCGTTTTGAGTCCGTACGATCAAACGACAAGTCCTATCGCTACGAAACTTGAAATCCTATAATACTTCACTGTTATGGATCCGAAGAAACTAGTTTCGTCGAAATCCAAGTTAGTGGCCAAATTGGCTATTTTCACGTTAATTAAATAAATTAATATAATATTAATTAATTCACTTTTTAAATCAATATTTATTAACTAACAAATTTCATCATTTTTGATTACGTAGACATTTATAATAACGTAAAGCAAATTTACATGTCAAATTCAATGTTTAATATTTCACTAATTTCAGTGTTAAATTTTAACTGTAATTAAATCCAATTAATAAAAATTAAATCCCAATAGATTGTTTTAATTGATTTCAAACTTTTTATTTAACAATAATTACTCAAATAACATGGTTAATATTAGTTTGTCTTTCATTACATTAATATCCTCCAATTTCCATCTTTATTTCTATTAATTACTATTTTTCCATTTATATTGAATTCTTGTCAAATTTATACATTAGTTAAAATTTAAGATCCCGGTTGATTTATTTATCTTGATTCAAATCTTTTATTAAATCAATTATTTCCTTATGAATATAATTTACATTTATATTTTTTTATCATTCACATATTTTAGTTATTGTCTTAAACCACATGAATGTAAAATTTAGTTCCATTCAATTATAATTGATTTCCAATTTAACTTATCAGACTAAGTAGGTAACATATAATAGTTTGCCACCATTTACCTTTAGTCACATTAATAAGTTATTATTTACAACCAAATGTTACAACTACTTACCTAACACCAATATTATTCAATTACCATTAATTATATATTATTTCATTAATTGATTCAATAATTACACTTGTTTTCTTATATTAAATTCATAACCAAATATAACATTTAAATCAATTTAAATTAATTGAACCTTCATTAAAATTGTTAAAATTGACTTAAATTGACATTATTACCTTCCATTCTAGTAAAGATTTCATTAATAATTCACAAATTTTTATTTCTCCCATTATTAACCTATAATACTTTATTAAATTAATAATTTTTAATTATCGAAAATTTACGGGTTGTTACACTCTCCCCCACTCAAAACTTTTCATCCTCGAAAAGAGAAAAGGAAGGAAAAGAAGGAATTAAGTAATCAATATATCTTATTCAAAATATTAAATTTATAACAATTAAATTTACTAAATTAAAAATTCAAGTAAAATTATCAATTTATAACACTTAAGTCCTTTATATTCAAGTTAACAAAAGTTTGGAAAATATTCCACAAAAAATTTTGAAGTCCAAAATTTACGAATTTTTTTGGCAGAGTCTCCTTTGTATGGAAAGGTTTGAGAGAGATAGTAATATCAATAATAAAAAAATATATCATATTTTTCAAAGTAATATACCCTAAACCACGGGTAAAAAAACATAATATCACTATAAGACCGTAATCTGAGAACGTACCTATTTGTCGGGAAAATAATGCTCATTTTGTGAAACCAAAAGAAGTACTAATTGCTTCCATAAACCTGTATTTCATTTATATAATCCAAAGAGGTCAATAATTATATAAAAGTGAAATGTTTAAGTTGTTTCAATAAGTAACAAAACAAATCAATACAACAGAATAACAATCAGTTGTGACCAAAGCATACAATCATCACATGAACTTAATGAAATCAACCATCCATCCATCCATGGCAAGTAAAACAAATGGTTTGTTAGGGTTTAGACACTTTTAAATTGCATAGAATGATGAATAACTACTAAATATATCGTCTACTCAACAGTCTTAGATAAGACTCAACAGATTATTCATACATCCAAACAATTAGAAGCATCCTTGCCCAAACAACCCATAAACCAAAACAACAACAGATTCCAAACATTATTTATGTTCGTTTCTACATATTTCCTTTCAGATCATTTACTGTTTGTCTATTTTCATTCTTATAGTGATTATTTTCTTTATTTTACATTTATTTCTTGCAAAAATTCAGTTCCCATTCATTCATATGATACTTAATTCCATTTATTTACATATGTTATTTACATTTTCTTGCATATGTTACTCATATATAACTATTTAAACATACGTAAATCAATTCTTGAAGCACTATATATGTTTCTTTATTCATTCAGTACTTACTCTCATTTATTTTCATTCATCGCTTACAAAATTCCTTTTTTTCACATAATGAAAATTCCTTTTTATTACTTTACATTCATTTCTTACATAAGTTATTTCCATTCAATTGTTTATAATAATCACTGAATTCATTATTCAAATATTACATACATTTTATTACAGTTTAGTTTACATTAATAAATCAATATACTTGATTTCCATTAGATATCAATATCCATTAGTGCATGAGTTCATACTTAAGTTTCATACCTCTTTTTAATTTACATTCATTCCTTTATATAGTGCCATTGGATATTATATTTATTTTATGAATCATTTCCACCTTGCTGAAGTTATAGTCTTTTAACTTAATATAGTATTCATTTTACTATTTACTTTAATTATCAATAGCATCAAACATTAACTTAAGTTTATAATCATTTACTTACAGTACTCACTTTTCTATTTCATTTAATTTAGTAGCATTTCAATTATAACCTGAGTTTATAACAACTAAAATATCAAAATTCTTATTTATAAAGAAATTTTCATTGAACACTTTCATTGCTTAAGTTTTACTTGTATAATATTCCATTACATGTCCTTATTAAACATTTCAACTTTTAATATTTGGTAAGTTATATATATGTTTTAGAATGCAACAAAAGATTACACAAGTTTTCATATTTATTTTAAACCAAAATGTTCAACAGTTACTTTTCTTATTTTCATTTTCTTTTTATTTACAGTTTCAAATCTTCAGTTTCTTATCTATTTCATTAATCATTTTAACATCACGTTTCTTATTTCATTTTAGAAGTTTTCAATTATTAATATAGTCTAGATTCCATTCATTATAATAATTTCAACTTCCGATTTATAGAACTTAAGAACTAAACAACAGGGTTTCATTTCAGTTATTTTAAAATAATATATAGTTTCATTTCAGTTATTTTAAAATAATACATACAATCATAAATTACATACATACATACATACATACATACATACATACATACATACATACATATATATATATATATCAAGCCAAACTTCATAATTTTAAAAGTTAAGATTTCATTATCAAAATGGATGTGCAGTATAACTACTACAGCAGTCTTCCCACTTCGAAACTCGAAAATGAACCTCGATGATGCATGCAATCATCACCAAAATTATTTTTCAGTGAACAGAGAGGGGAGTACAGAACTTATTTCATTTCAAAATTCCTTTGAAAACATTTCTTTAAAATCATCTTTAAATATTTACTTCAGAAATACTTCTAAATAGCATTAATATTATATTCCAAAATCTTTCGAAAGAAATTTTCAAAAATCCGAAACTTAGGTTCTCAAATTCCGCTTTATATATACTTTATTTGTAAGTCCAATTTCCAATCAATATTTATAAAATTTTCTACCTAACAGACAACATATTACATCCAACTATATCATTTATAAAATCTGTTATTTCATATACAAAATATATATAATGGGAAAATTATTTCATCCACCTATATTCAAAACAAGTATTGTGTCGGTCTGCTCTATTGAGTGTTAGAAATCCTTATCAATGTCATAGCATCATATGCACCGATAAGAATTTATAAGTACAAAATGGAACAAATTAACATAATATAAAAACCTTTTATAACACAAACAAATATGCGACTCATTCTAGGGTATTACTACCCTATTTATATGAGTCAGACCTCACAAAGATAAGGTTATTGCTAAACCAAAGCTCCGATACTAACTGTAACGACCTGCCTTTTTGGACTTTTTCAGTAGATGCACATGTCAGATTCAAACCATTCAAAAGGGCAGATTATTATTGTAACATTCCAAGATTTTACCTATGTAGCGACCCGACTTTCTATCACCAGAAAGACGCATCGCTAATTAAGAAAGAAAGGGATAAAGAAGAAAAGAAAGAGAAGAAAGAACAACAACCCAACATAAATAACACAGTGGGACAAATGAAGTATAATATATAACATATACATAGTATCATATACATCAGAGTACACAACTATACATCCCAATTTAGACAGTTATAACATTTCTGTCTAATATACAATACAAGAACAACTATATAGAATAACACACAGCGGAAACTCTAACTATATATCTACACGCTGAAGCCTCCTGCTCCAAAGCTCCTCCAGAATTCATCAAGTATAACCTGAATCACTTGACTACTCATACAGAATATGAGTACCCAAGAGTTCAATAAACCAGAAAATAAACACTCGGGTCAGACGGGGGTCTGGTTTGAGTAAACGGTTTAGAATTGCTTAACTTTAGAAAATCCTTTGAAAAAAAAGGTATCATGTAAGACTTCCCACACATAAACATGGAAAAGTTTTTACCTTACGCTAACCAAAACATTTGATAGGAAATCCAATGATATTATAATAGTGTCTAGGGTTTTCAAATAAATATGAAATAGCCGAAATTGTTACATCTATTAAATTCCAGCCACTAGCCACAAAAGTGGATAATACAAACAAAACCGTAGGGTCTCGTAGGAAGAATGGGTTTCCAACAATGGCAGGGCTACTGGGGTACCGCCCATTACAGTACGTGGCCTAGATCACCGTACCAAGGAGTACGCCCGCTCCCCTACAACATAAGGCCGGGACCATTCCTTACTGAACAGTCCTGAACAAGACCACCCCTCAGTTGGCTGCAGACCAACCGCTCACAAAGCCGAAATAAAAAGGGACATCTAGATAGGGATGAATCTCGTCCTACTTGGGCATGACCCACTTAACCTTGCTGCACCTCCCCTGTTTTAGCCATTCCCGATTAATGAGGCTTGAGGCTGCGATTACCTTTGTAGGACACATCTATCTTAGAATGCTCATCGTCCACCTGACGATGTCCTGAAAGCATTCAATCCATACAAGTCCGTTCCGGGTTCGAACGGAACCGAAGGCACTATCTCGTTGCACTCATTTTGGAATCACCCTCAGAGTCAACGACCATAGCCCTTGCACTCTGAATCACCATCTCGAGTCTGTAAGTACTATTTCCATCAAACTCATCACGGAATCACCCCCAGAGTTATATTGACGAATAGTTCTTACACCTCGAGTCTTAACTTGCACTCCGCTTGGATTCATGACCTAATGTTTATTTTGGATTGGTGTGGTTTTCGGATATCCAAATATGGAAACCCGATCCCGGTCTCACCGAATCCAAACGCCATTTTAATTGTCCAAGTTGTACTTAACGGTTTTTAAACAGTATATATTCAGAATATCACTCAACATAAATGGATGATTCATAACACACAGATAGATAATTCACAATTATCAAATTCATCCTCACATATCACGAAGCAGCATATATCACATTTCAGATATATCACATTCATATCATCACATATCAACCAATGACATACGATATCATCCAATGTCATTAACTCATCCAATGATACTTATCAACCAATCATTACTCATCCATAAACGAGTTTGATTCCAAACTTTATTAATTTAATTCAATCTTAATTAATTTAATTCCTTACTTAATCAGTTGGATTATCATCAATCCAACTTATTCATTCATTAATTAATTACAAATTAATTAATTAAACATAACTTAATTATCCACTTTAATTAATCATCCCTGATTAATTATTACTTAATTACTTTAAGTAATTATTCCTTAGTTACAATTTTAATTAATCATCTTGATTAATTACTTCTTAATTATCCCAGTAATTATCTCTTAATTACCCTTTTTAAATTAATCACATTTGATTAATTATTACTTAATTACTAAATTACTTTAAGTAATTATTCCTTAATTACAATTTTAATTAATCATCTTTATTAATTACTTCTTAATTATCCCAGTAATTATCTCTTAATTACCCTTTTTAAATTAATCACATTTGATTAATTATTATTTAATTACCTTGATAACTATTCCTTAATTATCCTTTAATTAATCACACCTGATTAATCGCTTTTAAATAAATCACACTTGATTAATTACTTTCAATTAATCAAATTTAATTAATTACTTTTAATTAATCAAATTTGATTAATTTCTTTTAATTACATTTAGTAATTAAAACTTAATTATAAATTAATTATCCATTAATTATTAATTAATTAATTATTTCCATTAATTAATGATTACTTTCATTAATTAAATTTCTTTCTTAATTAATTATTTTAACAAGTAATTAATCTCTTAATTAATTACTCTTAATCATTTTATTAATTAACAATTAATTAAATAATTTAAACCTTTAATTAATTTTATTAATTAATTCTTTAATTAACATCTCAAGTGATTAATCCTTAATCACATCCCCTTAATCACTTTCATAAAGTAATTAACCTCTAATTACTTTATTCAATATTCAATCTTTACTTAATTACCTCCAGTAATTAATCACTTAATTACTTCACCTAGTAATTATATTTAATTAACTCCAAAGTGATTATCTTTAATAAATCACGAATTAATTACTTAATTAATTATTGAATTAATCATTTAAATTAATTAAATGATTCTTTAATTTCTTATATTAAAAAGATACTTAATTAAGAAAATCATTTTTCTTAATTAAATCATTTATATTAACCAAAACACTTTGATTATTAATAAAAATTGAACTATCTTAATTATTTTCACAGACTTATTTATCTTTAAATAATCAAAACTTATAATTTCTTAAATTATAATTGATTTCTAAACTTTAATCATTAAACCTTATTTCAAATAAAATATTTTAAAAGTCAATTATAATTTAAACAATTTTAAATATTCAAATTAAACTTTTTAAATCTTCAAGACTTTCCATAGTTACCAAAAAAAAGTTGATACAAACTTAATTCAAAACTTCACTAATTTTATTTTAAAACTTCCATATTCTAATATATAAAAATAAAACTTATTTAAAATTTGACTTTGAAACAAATTATTTTTATAAGTAAAAACTTGTTTTACTTAAGTTTTCAAACTTATAAACATTCCCAAAATCAAATTTCTATGTTCATAACATCTATTCATTATTTCACTGACTTTTATAAAATCTGGATTACTTAATATACAAAACCGATAAAATCTCCAGTACCCTAGCAAAACCCCGAGCAACCCATAAAATTTCCCGAGACTTCCTCGAGTAACCCTATCCCTAACCTGCTTCGAGAAAACACACCAAATACCGGAAAGAAAACTCGAGCATCCACCTTCGCTCTCCCCAAAACAAAAACTCCACTGATACACGATACCGTGCAACATGCACCACTACGCCGGCCACCCACGACCATCACCACGGCTTCGACGAGTCACCCACGACTACAACAACCAAACGCGAAACCCAAAAACCCAAATACGATCGAGAATCCAAAAATTAACCCCTAAGCCCAACTGCCTGAACCCAATAACCAACAGAAAAATGATCATCGCCGACGAACCATCACTCGAGTCGCCTCGCCAACTTATCCGAAGCCACGTCGCGACTCCCTGAACCTATCGCAACCCTCGCGATCGCCACCGTTCGTCTCTCGACGCCGCGAATCCCAATGGAACACTTACGACAAATACAGGGTATAAAACCCTACCTCCTTGATTTTCGGTCAACACAATCACTAACAAAATCCCTAGGCAATTTTGTGGTGAACATCGTCACCCCCTCTACTTCAAGTTCAACTACGACGCCCAGATCGCCGTTGTTCGCCTCCAATCGACCAAAATGCCCAAAACTGTCAAACCACGAATTCACACAAACTACTAATCTAAAAATCGAGATTCATGCCTCAAAAATCATGATTTCCCAATTGTGATCCAATTATAAAATCAAAACTTAAATTTGAATTCAAAATTTTTTGACCCAAATTAAAGATTTACTTTAAATTTAAAATTCCTGAGCCAATAATTCACTTTAAAATCCTGTAAATATTTTTAGGTGATAGACTACTTGTTTACAATCAACTTCTATTTACACATCAAAGGCCAATACGAATTCAATATGGGATTATTGATTTTATTATGAAATTGAAGCCTGTTACTTTACACAGAGCATATGTTTAACTTCACAGGCAAATCAAATATTCACAATTCAAACATGCATTCAAATTTAAATCAAATATTTTAGATAACATTATGATATCATCACAATAACAAGTTGAATCCAGGTTTTAAACTGTTTTAAAAAGAAATTATTTACTCACCTTTGTTTGCAGAGGATTAGAAACTAATTTACTTTCCAGGCTTTTGAAATTTCTTTGCATGCTCTTGAATTGCTTGATTCCAGTTTTGCATGTTGATGTTCCAGAATTGCTTGTTGATTTCTAATTTTCTTGATTGACTTGAAGATCTTGCATTTGAAATTTACATCTTGCTATTGTAATTTTCCTGCATATTCCCTGATTGGAACTTGCTTTTCATCCTCATGTTTCAGATTGAAATCCAGGTTTTATTTTTTTCCAGATTTTACTTCTTTTGATCATTTGTTTTGTATTGTAATTTTGTTGAGGATAAGTAAGTATTTTGCTGAAGAATAAAACTTTTCTCTTAATTTACCATTAAATTTTAAATTTTTTTTAGGAGAATGACACTTGTCCTATCCATGATTTAATTAACTTACACATAAGCTTATTGATTTATAAATGTCCTTATGTTTAAATTAATGTCTTACAAGTGTTATGATGTTTAATTCATAAAAGTTATTTTCTTATTTTAAAACTTATTTAAGTTATATATATATATAAGTAATTATGTAATATTAATATAATTATAAAGTGTGTATACTTATCTTTTAATAAATTAGCTTTAAAATTTTAATAAATATTCAAAATCTAATTCATGTGGACATTTATTAACAATAACTTATATTTTTTTGATTCAATTTAATATAACTTATGTTTATAAATTTAAGAAATTGAGTTTAACTCTTTACATAAAAATTTTAAAACAATTTATCTTATGATAAAATTAAAATGAAAGGATATTAAAACAAATGAACTTTTAAATTTAAATCTTATTTAAAACAAAAGCTCAAACTATATTTTTATAATAAATAAGAAATTAACTTTGTTATTTAAATCTCAAATATTAAATCAAATTAACATTTCAAATTAAAAATTATATATTCATTAAAGTTTGAAAATACTTATTAAATTCAAATCAATACAATTTCCCTATTTCTAATATATACAAATATATACATATTTCAAATGGAAAAACATTTTAACATTATATTTGATAATTACTATATTAAATTTTGAAACACAAACCAAATCATAATATATACATTCATATATATTACAATTTGAATATAAAGTTTTATTACATTAAAACTTCCTATTTACAAGATATATCAATATATATATATATATATCATAAATAGAAAATACTTTGATTAGCCTTTGAAAAATAAATCTTATCAATTTTAAATTGCCAAAATAAATATTTCCAAATTAAAATATTATAAATTTTCATAAGAATTAAACTTTCCAAATTTTATATTGTTAAGAAAAATGTTGATAGATATTATCAAATTATATTATCAACCTTTAAAAGAATTTTAACTTATCAATTTATAATGTAAGATGATCAAATTAATTTAATTATTATCAAAGATTATTAAATTGATATCGCTTAAAATTCCGGGTCGTCACATTCCTCCCCCCCTTAAAAGAATTTCATCTCCAAAATTTAAAAGCAAAGATAATTTAATAACCCAGCAAAAGAATTTAAATTTCAATCAGCAATTACACAATCAATCATAGCAACCAATTCAAACAAACAATTTTATCTATCCAGACAAAATTCTGAATAGAACTTCCCAATATTATCTAGAGTTTTCCAGGTACCTATTCTGGAATACTCGCTCTACAGAATCTTAAGCAACCATACTACTATACCCAAGAACTCCCTCATCTGATCCTAAAATGTGAACAAGATATCACACTAAACTTAAAACCAGCTCAACAACCAGATCCTTCTAAACCGCTGATTCTATCACTCGAAGAATCATACACATATTCCTCAAAGATATGTGAAATACAATGAATTCCAGTTATTCGAACTGGCAATTCAATCCTGTAGATAAAAATCTAATCTCTAGAGAACACAGGAAAACTAAAAATATCTCCGGAGCTAGCTTTCCAATTTTACCAAATATTATATCTCCTTTGATCGGATAAAACTAAAACAATATCCAAATTTCAATTCTCCTCAATTCTTAACTGCATAACTCTTCAGATACTCTTGAGTCGCCTTTAACTTCCAGATCAGCTTAACCCTTTCTGATTGCTTCATGCAACAGATTGGACCAAAAATTAAACCAAATCTCCAGGTCCTACTCAACAAAATGACTCAAAAATTTGCTGAAATCCAATACACAACTCTATTCCACAAGCATCAGTGGACTTCCAACCTACATCTCTTATCTGGAATAGCCAAATATGTGCACCTGACAACCTTACCTTCCAAATCCAGAAAAATTCTTCATACTTGAATTTCCTGTAGAAATCCTCTAATCTAAGGAAACTGCAACTCCCGGTTGCTCCCATACTAGAATAATTGCTATCCCACTTCCGCTGCACAACTCTGATCTGAAGTAGATAAGAATGCTATCGAAGAACTCTAGCACAATCTTTCTCCATACACTGTTCATCCAATCCATAAAATCTTAGGGACCATTCTACTTGGTCAAATCATCCCAGTAGAATCATAACTAAAACTAGATAATTAATCCCTCTCCAAAGAATCCTAAGCTGCTTCACCAAACTCTTCTCGCTCCAAGAGTCATCTCTCTACATGGTTGAACCATCAAAATTACTCCTGGAATCCAAGTCGATAAGAAAACTCAATCTCTGATCTCCTCAAAAACATCAAGATAATCTCTGACTATTTTCAAAACTTTCACCTTCACTTGAGATGCCTCAAATCCCAAATCAAAGAATATTCCATGAACTCCTAAACTAATCGCAAGTCGCTTTTGCGATCTCACCCAATTCAGATTCCAAAGAACTATTCTCCCAAATAGAACAGCTTTCCTATTCAAAATCAATCTTCAAGAATGGCCTATCTACCAGAAAACTGATAGATCACTTCCAGCAAATATCCTGCTCTGCTGAGCCTCCCGAAGAAATGGATAAGCCTTCACTATCTGCCTGGTTCGTCGATAGTAGAATTCCGAAGATTTCTGAATCATCAAAGAAACGGATCCAAGCTGCTGCTTCCCAACTTCACTTCAATGATACTGCTAAGCCAAAAGATCATCCTAAACCACAAGCTTCTTGAAACTCAAAACTATCACCCACTTTCACCAAAAATCCTTGAGACGAGTAGACATCTCCTCAAGAAACTCGGCTCCAAGCCAAACACCAACCACTTGTCCCTCTTAAGGAAAACAAATGAGACCATGTCCGAAATGAGGTAACTCAGCGACCTTAGTCTCATATTTTAATATAGATAAGACAACCACCCTTACTTAAGATTCATAAAATCTCTAAATATCCGAATCTTCCCTGCAGTAGGCATCAACGTTCCTTCAATACCATCTTAATCTTGCTCTAGAAGAACATCTTCAGAACCATCTATGAATACTGCATCTCACCATACAGCTATTTCTTCCTGAAGTCACTAAGATACCATCACCAGCTTCTGCTCAGCTGACAGATACAACTCTTGGAAATCCCGCTCACTCGAGAGCAAATCAACCTCACACTCCAAGAATATACTCCAATCCTTGAAAATACTTCCTCTGGGATCAATGAAATCCTTTCACCAATCTACAAAGCTTATTCGATAAGGTATTAGGTCTACAATCTTGACAAACACACCTCCAACCACAATATATGTGCCTCTTCCATTAGTGGTAGTCGTGTTCCACACACTCCTACCTTATCTACCCTTATAACCTATGTTGGAAAATCCGAACAGATAATCCAACAGATTAGGTAGATATATATATATCTATATATAAAAATTACAAGTATGCTCTCTCAAGATAGATACCACTCCAGAGCCTAGGTATTTACTCAACCTGATGCTCTGATACCAAATGTAGCGACACGACTTTCTATCACCAGAAAGACGCGTCGCTAGTTAAGAAAGAAAGGGATAGAAGAAGAAAAGAAAGAGAAGAAAGAACAATAACCCAACAGAAATCTCACAGCAGAATGGATGAAATATAATATATATAACATATACATAGTATCATATACATCAGAGTACACAACTATACATCCCAATTTAGACAGTTATAACATTTCTGTCTAATATACAATAAAAGAACAACTATACAGAATAACACACAGTGGAAACTCTAGCTAAATATCTACACGCTGAAGCCTCCTGCTCCAAAGCTCCTCTAGAATTCGTCAAGTATAACCTGAATCACTTGACTACTCATACAGAATATGAGTACCCAAGAGTTTAATAAAACAGAAAATAAACACTCGGGTCAGACAGGGGTCTGGTGTGAGTAAACGGTTTAGAATTGCTTAACTTTAGCAAAATCCTTTGAAAAGAAAAGGTATCACGTAAGACTTCCCACACATAAACATGGAAAAGTTTTTACCTTACGCTAACCAAAACATTTGATAGGAAATCCAGTGATATTATAATAGTGTCTAGGGTTTTCAAATAAATATGAAATAGCTAAAATTGTTACATCTATTAAATTCCAGCTACTAGCCACAAAAGTGGATAATACAAACAAAACCGTAGGGTCTCGTAGGAAGAATGGGTTTCCAACAATGGCAGGGCTACTGGGGTACCGCCCGTCACAGTACGTGGCCTAGATCACCGTACAGAGGAGTACGCCCGCTCCTCTGCAACACAAGGCCAGGACCATTCCTTACTGAACAGTCTCGAACAAGACCACGCTGCAGTTGGCTGCAGACCAACCGCCCACAAAGCCGAAATAAAATGGGACATCTGGACAGGGATGAATCTCGTCCTTCTTGGGCATGACCCACTTAACCTTGCTGCACCTCCCCTGTTTTAGCCATTCCCGATAGATGAGGCTTAAGGCTGTGATTACCTTTGTAGGACACATCTATCTTAGAATGCTCATCGTCCACCTGACGACATTCTGAAAGCATTTAATCCATACAAGTCTGTTTCGGGTTCGAACGGAACCGAAGGCACTATCTCGTTGCACTCATTTTGGAATCACCCTCAGAGTCAACGACTATAGCCCTTGCACTCTAAATCACCATCTCGAGTCTGTAAGTAATATTTCCGTCAAACTCATCACGGAATCACCCCTAGAGTTATATTGACGAATAGTTCTTACACCTCGAGTCTTCACTTGCACTCCACTTGGATTCACAACCTAACGTTTATTTTGGATCGGTGTGGTTTTCAGATATCCAAATATGGAAACCCGATCCCGGTCTCACCGAATCCAAACGCCATTTTAATTGTCCAGGTTGTACTTAATGGTTTTTAAACAGTAGATATTCAGAATATCACTTAACATAAATGGATGATTCATAACACACAGATAGATAATTCACAATTATCAAATTCATCCTCACATATCAAAAAGCAGCATATATCACATTTCAGATATATCACATTCATATCATCACATATCAACGAATGACATACGATATCATCCAATATCATCAACTCATCCAATGATGCTTATCAACCAATCATTACTCATCTATAAACAAGTTTGATTCCAAACTTAATTAATTTAATTCATTCTTAATTAAATTAATTCCTTACTTAATCACTTGGATTATCATCAATCCAACTTATTCATTCATTAATTAATTACAAATTAATTAATTAAACATCACTTAATTATCCACTTTAATTAATCATCCCTGATTAATTATTACTTAATTGCTTAATTACTTTAAGTAATTATTCCTTAATTACAATTTTTTTTTCGGCAAAGCCAGCGGGGTTAACTGGTCCCCTAACAGCTTATTGCAACACAATAAAAATGATTCAAACCACGCTTTGAATCAAAAAAAAAGAAAAAAAAAGAAAACAGGGAAACAAAGCAGACAACTTAGAAAAACATAAGAACAAACAAACATCAACTCCAACTACTGATCATAATGCCATGGATATGGCACTCCCTCCTTCTCAGTTGCATGTAAGTTTTATTCTTAACTTCAGACCAGACTGCTTAAGCTATTTCTTTTATTTTCAAAGACTATCGCATTTCTCTCTTTCCATATCACATCCATATAAATTTTTATGCATATCATCAACACTCTGTAACTGCTAGTCTTCCACCTCGTTGCCTTTAAAATTATGTTCCAGTTAATAACAGAAAAGGGAACAACAATAGTGCTTTGAATTCTACTCACGATCTTTTCAACCAATGCATACAGTCTTGGGCAATCAAAGCAAAGATGTTCAACTGTTTCCACAAACTGCTCACAAAATACACATTCAGGGCTGCAAACTAATCCCATAATTAATTAACACATGTCTGGTGAGGAGAGCACTGCTAACAACCTTCCAAAACATAAAGTTCTCTCTCAGTGATGAGTCATTGGTCCAAAGAACAGAGAACCACTTAGCAGCAGGTAAGACAGTATCACCAATCAAGTGTTTATAAACCATCTTAATACAATGAGGCTTATTATTCCAAGTCACATATAAAGATTGGTCAGAACTGTAGCTTGTACTCTGAATAGTATTCCAAAGTTGCCTAACAACTTGACTACTATTGTAAGGAAGCTGGATTCTACCATTGTTAAAATACTCACTGACTTTAGCTTGACGATTAACACCAAACTGAACAATAATTGCATGATCAAAAAATGTAGATAGTATCATACCAGAACTAACCCAAGGTTCGTCCCAAAAACTAGTGTCAGTGTTATGGTGAATATGGTACTGGATCATAGGAAGGTACACATGCCTGAGCTTAAGAATGTTCCTCCATGTCCAACTACTGTCTTGTGCTATATCCATCAACCAAAACCTCCCATGCTTGATATTATAAGTCCAAGTCCAGTTGACCCAAAGACTGTCTTTCTTGATTAGTTAATCATCTTGATTAATTACTTCTTAATTATCCCAGTAATTATCTCTTAATTACCCTTTTTAAATTAATCACATTTGATTAGTTATTACTTAATTACTTTAAGTAATTATTCCTTAATTACAATTTTAATTAATCATCTTGATTAATTACTTCTTAATTATCCCAATAATTATCTCTTAATTACCCTTTTTAAATTAATCACATTTGATTAATTATTATTTAATTACCTTGATAATTATTCCTTAATTATCCTTTAATTAATCACACGTGATTAATCACTTTTAAATAAATCACACTTGATTAATTACTTTCAATTAATCACATTTAATTAATTACTTATAATTAATCACATTTGATTAATTTCTTTTAATTACATTTAGTAATTAAATTTTAATTATAAATTTATTATCATTTAATTATTAATTAAAAATTAATTAATTATTTCTATTAATTAATGATTACTTTCATTAATTAAATTTCTTTCTTAATTAATTATTTTAGCAAGTAATTAATCTCTTAATTAATTACTCTTAATCCTTTTATTAATTAACCATTAATTAAATAATTTAAACCTTTAATTAATTTTATTAATTAGTTCTTTAATTAACAACTCAAGTGATTAATCCTTAATCACTTTCATAAAGTAATTAACCTCTGATTACTTTGTTCAATAATCATTCTTTACTTAATTACCTCCAGTAATTAATCACTTAATTACTTCACCCGGTAATTATATTTAATTAACTCCAAAGTGATTATCTTTAATAACTTAATTAAATATTGAATTAATCATTTAAATTAATTAAATGATTCTTTAATTTCTTATATTAAATAGATCCTTAATTAATGTTGGGTTTGTTTCGACCGGCTCCTTCCCTACCACCGAATCCATCCCTACCACCGAGTCAACATCCCACCGAACCAACCCACTCCCAAGCCACCACCGGTCCAATTCCCCTCACCACCGAACCAACTCACTCCCAAGCCACCACCGGTCCAACTCCCCTCACTACCGAACCACCTACTACCGAACCAACCCACACTCCACCCATTGCCGAACCAAGTTCCACCGAACCAAGTTCCACCGGACCAAGGCATACCGGACCAACACTTCCAGGCCAGATTGCATCAGCCCAGGCCCACCAGCAGCTATATACATCCAAGACCCCTGCCCCCAACCTCACTCTATAAATAGAGGGGTAGGGGTACAACAATGGCGGACAAGTTTGAGAGCTCAAGCACGGATAGAACTTTCAAACAACTTTCAGATACTTGTAATCAAAGCTTTGTACTTGTAACCTAAACAGTAAAGGAGAATAACATATAAAGTGGACGTAGGCACGTTCTGGCTGAACCACTATAAATCTGTGTGTCTTTTACAGTTTAGTCCCTGCTTTTTACATATTTGCATAAATCACCCAAATCACTAAGAACAACATAAAATCGACTAAATCATACGACTTGGAGGTGTTTGCCCTTTTTTGCGCAAACATTTTTGGTGCTTTCACTGAGAGCAGGAGCTCGAAGCTTCAGCTTCTCCCACTTAACCCTTTTCCTATCAGCATCGTTCATTGCTTGGAAAACATGCCTCCCGGATGGAAGAAAGATGCTAACAAAGGAAAGAACATCGCAACTAGCAGTATCCCAGATCCAGTGATCAGAGATCAAGACAATCGTCCGGTTCCAACAGCAAATGGAAATCAGGCAAATCCGACAGCCCCTGCTACGGAACAACCAATTACAAGGACGGATCTGGACAGGGTTGTGGCTGAAGTAACTAACCGCTTCGCATCTCAACAAGAAGCCTTGGTGGACAAACTCATGTCACGCTTAAGGGATGATGAAGAATCCAACCGCAACACTGAATCATGGGGAGAGTCCCGGTCTGGAGGATCTGGGAGACGGCAAAGGTCTTTCTTCTTCGAAGAGGCTAACAACAGAAACAGCAATGGTAGGAGCCGAGCCCGGACTCAGCCCGAATTCCGACCCGAGGAAACACTTGGAACCGAACCCGACGGGGGAGGTACCAGGCAGGGGTCGAATGTAGCTGAGCCTGCCATGCTACCTAACCATGGAAACACCAATAGACGGGGCCAAGCTGGGGTCCATCCCGAAGTTGGACCTGAGGAAGTGCTGAGAACAGAACCCAGCAGGGGAAGATCAAGGCAAGGGCCAACTGTGGCTGACCCCAGCGTGCCCCCGGAAGACCAGAGGAAGTCATTGGAGAATGTTAGGAGTGATAGACGATACCATCCCTACAGGTCATCTGGACGGAATCAATCCCGCAGGGAAGAACCAAACTCATTTCTATCCGCTCCAAGTTCTGATGAAAGGATGGCGCGATTGTTCAGAGAGTGCGTCCAACGGGACTAAAGGGATCGGGGGATAGGCGCTAGGGTAACCAGCCCCTTCACCCGCAATATCGAAACTATCATCACCCCCCGAGAATGGAAAATGCCAACAATGGAACCTTACAAGGGAACCTCTGACCCTGTTGTACACTTGCAGAGATACACACAGCATATGCTCATGAGCGGAGCAACAGAGGGAGTGTTATGTAAATGCTTCCCACTATTCTTGGCAAATCTAGCTACCTCCTGGTTCTGTCATCTACCCCAAGGATCCATCAGCTCATGGAAAATGTTGAAAGAAAAGTTCATCAGCCAGTCCGCATTCATGTGGAACAACCCAAGGACACCTATTCCCTATCTAATATCAAACAGAAGCCCGGAGAGACAGTGAAACAATATCTAACCCGATTCAACGCCGCAGCGGCCGCAGTCCAAGATGCCGATGAGAAACTTATCCTAATGGCCCTCTGCAGTGGTGTGCATCCGGATACTAAATTTGCTAGGAGATTAACAAAAGAAAAACCGGCTACCTTACCTGATTTCTTCCATGAAGCCGGGAAGTATATGAGGCTTGAAGACGCTGCCACTGAGAGGCAGTCAGGGCAACAGACCAAGGCAACTCTAGACAGAGTTCCCGTTGCAGCAAAGGATGTTCGAAGGAATGACTCTAAAGACAATGCTGGGGGCAGGAAGGGAGAAAAGCGTTTATATCGGCCAGGACCGAGGTTTGACTCTTAACTCCTTTGAATGAAACAATCGAAAACATCTTCCTGGCCACCCAAGACGAAGTTAGATACAAGCGCCCTCCACACAAGAAGGAATCGGATAACGCGGTTAAGTCCGGAAAGTTCTGCCGCTTCCATGAATCTCATGGGCATGACACCAATGAATGCCATCATCTCCGGGACTTGATTGAAGAACACATCAGAAGGAAGAGACTGGAGCGCTATGTGAAAGGTCATTACAGGACTTCAACTCCTGCCAATGAGAACCCAGGGCTACCCCTCCCAGAAGTAGGCGGAGGAAATCGCAACACCAGTGGCTCTAGTCAAGAGAAGATAGTGGTCCATACCATATCAGCAGGACCACACATCGCCGACGGAAGCTGGGCAGAGATGGAAAGATACGGTAAGTCACTTAGAAACAATGAAGGTTACGTTAATTCTGTTATGGAAGAACGCCACCCGAAACGAAAAGAGAATGATGGCATCACATTCAGTAGGCGTGATCTAGAGGGAAGGCAGTACCCTCACATGGATCTTATGGTCATATCTGCCTGGTTCGGTCCAGCCAAAGTTTTTCGAATTCCAGTAGACACCGGCAGCTCAGTAAATATCCTATTTAAGCATGCTTTCGACAAAATGAAGCTGTCAATGAAAGATGTGTCTCCCTACAACAAACCACTACACGGTTTCACGGGGGGATGCGAAGATGCTCCTTGGGCAACTGGACCTCTTTGTCGAAATAGGAAGTCATCCCCGCTCCATTGTGCGGAAACAAACATTTGTGCTGATAGAAAACCACTCGGCCTACAATGCCTTTTTAGGAAGACCAGCCTTGTCTGACTTCCAAATTGTCTTGGCCCCATGGTGCCTGAAGATGAAATTTCCAACAGACAATGGAATAGCGGAGGTAGAGGGAGATCAAGACGCTGCTCGAGACTGCTATGTAACTGAGCTTCGCAATAACCGCAGAAAGGATAGAGGGAAGAATGCAGAGACTACTCTCTGCACAAAAAGCCTGGAAGCATAGCAACTAAAGAAAGCCCCTCCTCTTCGGTATACCAGTGATCCTTTCAATGAATTAGACCCCAGGAATGGGGAAGAGGAGGCTACCGCCAAGCCTGCAGAGGCTATGGAATTTGTATCTGTAGACAAACACGACTCGAGTAGACTATTGAAAATCGGATCTCAGCTAAAGGCAGAATTGAAGAGTCAGCTCATTGATTTTCTCCGCCACAACTTGGATTTATTTGCGTGGACGCACGCTGACATGACTGGAATCTCCCCAGATGTAGCATGCCACGTACTGAACATCGATCCTACCAAGGTGCCGGTAAAACAGAAAAAAAGAAGCATGGGGGTAGAACGATCAGCAGCCCTCGATGAAGAAGTAAAGAACCTGCTTGCCAATAACTTCATACAGGAAGCCATCTACCCAGAATGGATCGCTAACCCGGTAGTAGTAAAGAAGGCTAATGGGAAGTGGCGAACATGCGTTGACTTCTCCAACTTAAATGATGCTTGCCCAAAGGATTACTTCCCACTCCCTCGGATCGACCAGCTTGTGGACAGCACAGCCGGGCGCGAACTCTTATCTTTTATGGACGCATACTCAGGATATAACCAAATTCCTATGCACGCCCCCGATCAAGACCACACTAGTTTCAACACTGACCGGGGATTGTACTGCTATAGAGTAATGCCTTTTGGACTTAAAAACGCCGGGGCTACTTATCAGCGCCTCGTTAATAAGATGTTTGCGGAACTAATAGGACGAACCATGGAAGTTTATGCGGACGACATGCTAGTAAAGTCAAGAAAAGCCAATGATCACGTAAGCTACCTGGACGAGATGTTTCAAGTACTTCGTCAATATGGAATGAAGTTGAATCCTCTAAAGTGATCCTTCGGAGTATCATCAGGAAAGTTCTTAGGATTCATCGTCCATGCCAGAGGAATTGAAGCAGACCCTGAACAAGTCCGGGCTCTGAAAGAAATCAGGTTACCTTCCACTCGAAGAGAAATGCAAATCCTAAATGGGAAAGTGGCCGCCCTGAGCAGATTCACCTCTAAAGCAACTGACAAGTGTGTCGCCTTCTTCGAAGCTATAAAGAAAGACAAGGAAAAGTTCGAATGGACTGATGAATGCTCGATAGCCTTCCTTAACCTAATCGAACACCTCCAGAGACCACCAGTACTCTCTCCAAATGAAGGCGAAGAATTATACTTATACCTTGCTGTATCGTCGCATGCTTTAAGCGCCGCTTTGGTGAGAGAAGACAACCGCGTACAGCGCCCCGTATACTTTGTAAGCAAGAGATTATAGGGGCAGAAGCCAGATACCCTAAACTTGAGAAGCTAGCATACTGTCTGCTAATCACGTCATGGAAACTGCGACACTATTTCCAATCTCATTCCATCAAAGTTTTAACCGATCAACCGTTAAGGCAGGTACTCCATCGCCCCGACACTTCTGGGCGACTACTTAAGTGGTGCATTGAACTGAGTCAATATGATATCACCTACCATCCTTGCACCGCCGTCAAGGGACAAGCCATGGCGATTTTATTGCCGAATTCACTACTAACAAAGGTAAGGAGCAATCTGAAATAGAAGAAGATATCAAGTAGAATCTCTTTGTAGATGGGGCATCAAACGAACAAGGCTCGGGGGCAGGTGTTGTGATAATCACAACCAGGGGAAGGAAGCTGCACTATGCCCTAAGGTTGGAATTCATTGCCACCAACAACGATGCAGAATATGAAGCAGTAATAGCAGGATTAGAACTTGCCTTAGAAATTGGAGTCAGTTCTTTATGTCTTCATAGTGATTCTCAACTTATCGTGAACCAAGTACTAGGAGAGTTCCAGACTTGAGGGGAACGACTCACAGCATATCTAAAGAAAACCAAGCTGCTACTCGATCAATTGGACCACTATTTAATCAAACACATTCCTTGAGAGGAGAACCGAGAGGCCGACGAACTGGCAAAGCAAGCTAGCATGAAGAACAACACCATTTCTGGAACAGTATCCATCTCAAAACAACTAGCCCCAAGTTTCGAACAAGAGAATCTGATGGCTGCAATCGAAGAAGAAACTTGGATGACTCCTATTCGGAAATACTTGCAAGATGGCACACTACCCAAAGAGCGTAACGAAGTCAGGAAAATCTTGAGGAGTGCTTCCCGCTACACAATACAAGAAGGCATCCTCTATCGGCGCGGCTTCTCTAACCCCTTATGAAGATGTGTCGCTGAAAGGGAAGCCAAGGAAATCTTATCCAACATCCATCAAGGAAGTTGCGGAGACCACACTGGAGGGCAGACTCTGGCAAAGAAGATACTCCGATATGGATATTTCTGGCCCACCTTAAACAAAGACGCCTTGGACTTCATCAAAAAATACGACAGATGTCAGAAATTTGCTAAGATCCCTCGACTACCAACCAATGAGATTACTCAGATGACCAGCCCTTGGCCCTTTGCAATATGGGGAATTGACTTGATTGGCGAACTGCCAATGGGCCGAAGCGGAGCCAAATATGCCATAGTGGCGGTTGACTATTTCACCAAATGGGTGGAAGCGGAGCCTCTAAATAAAATATCTTCGGCAAAGGTTATTAACTTCTTGATCAAAAATGTTTTATGCAGGTACGGGGTTCCACTCAAAATCATATCGGACAATGGACTTCAATTTGACAGGGAGGAATTCACCGACTGGTGCCAAGAGCATGGAATTCACAAAAGCTTCTCATCTGCAGCTTATCCCCAGGAAAACGGACAAGTCGAAGCTGTCAACAAAATTATCAAAACTCTAATCGATAAGAAACCTGAAAAATCAAAAGGCGCTTGGGTAGATGAACTTCCTACGGCACTTTGGGCCTACCGCACATCTTACAGAACATCAACAGGGCATACTCCTTTCTCTTTGGCATACGGATCGGAGGCCATGCTTCCAGTTGAAACTGTAGTGCCTTCCCACCGTAGGATCCACTACAACCCAGAAGAGAACGAAGAACTCCTCCACATGTCTTTGGATCTAATTGAAGAGAGAAGAAACGATGCAGCATTCAAAGCGGCAGCTCACATGAAAAAAGTGGCAGCATAATACAACTCCAAAGTCAAGCATCGCAGCTTACAAGAAGGAGATCTTGTACTCAAGCGAATCTTCCCGCGCCCTGAAGCGCTGGATCCAATCTGGGACGGACCCTATGTAATTCATAAAGATCTCCACAACGGAGCTTATATTTTGTCAACTGTGGACGGAGAGGTGTTCCAGAGGGCATGGAACATCCAACACCTTCGTCAATACTTTTCTTAACTTGTACTGCCCATATGAAGTGAATTAACAAAGAGAATCAGTGGACGTAGGCATTTTCGTGCCGAACCACTTTAAAAATCTTGTCTCTTTTTAACTTGTTCCTTTATATCTTGGCGGCTTGTTAAGCTTTATCCTTTTCCGTTGAGCAAAATCCTGTGTAACGGCATTTCCATTCTGGACACTTCACGGCACAACCTCACCTGGACAAGACCTAACAGGTACTATACGAATCTATGCTCTCGCCAATAAGACACTTTTGCTCCAGCATCCCTCTGCTGCGGGTTAACTCATTGCTCGCGACGGCCCTCAAAGCCAACTGTAATGAGCCGATTATAAGCCACCGAGAAGGCCGACTATAGCCGAGGTAGCTCATTACGGCATTCGACTCGTCGGCAACCGTGAACCGATTATAAGCCCCAACATAAGGTGTGGCCAGCTAGGGGCAGTTCACAATTGACGATCGGCACCCGCGCTAGCCGGCCACGGTAAATCGAATAATACCCACGATTATGGGCCATAATGGCCCGAGTAGTTACTGTGCACGATCTCGGCTTCGATGTGTCTTAAGTACGGCTGTGATAAAAAAGAAAACTCCCCGCGGAGGCGTAAGATGGGTGACAAACGTCTCCAAGACCCACAGCCAGGGAAAGTGACTACAAAACCCGTTTGCCACGAACTTAAGCACATCGAAGGCCTTCCATGATTGGAAGTTTTACTATTTCTTATATTTCCATTTTATTTATAAAAACTTTCCTCCTGTCCTCTATAACGATCACTAAAGTACAGGACACAAAATAGGAGACACTCGCTAATGGGAATAAGAACTCCCAGCTGGATGGCAGGTCATCCAGCTGCGTTCCATGTTCGATTACACAAGGCATTCAAAGCTACCGTCTACAGCAAAAACTTGAAGGGCGGTACTTTCTTCTCTTGTACATAAACATGTAACCATAATTTCTATGCACATCACACTAACATTGCAATACATGAGATTATATTTTAAGCAATAGCGTCAAACACAATTGACTCACTAGCACATGCACGGCTATATTTCTTATGCAACACATCAAAATAACGACAGCATTTAAATATGACAGAATCAGCTTATGTTATAAAATACATGTTAAAAATAAAGTCGTTCATTACAAATGACATAATTACAGCCCAAAAGTACATTAATGTTTTGGGACTAGTATATACAGGAATGTCAAGTAGGCCAAAAAAGAAAAATAGTCAGCTGCATCGGGACTCCGCCTTTATCCTGCTGGCCCTCCAAGATCTACTTAACCGTAGGATCAGAACTCCCAACATGTTGACCAGAAGTCCCACCTGTCCAATTCAGGAGAAGAATCCATCAGATAAACGATAAGCAATCAAGTCAGGAAAAAACTAAAAGGGAAGACTTACCAGCGCCTGCTCCCTGGTCATCATCCTCCAACTGCACACCTACCTCCTCGGCAGCGAGCAGTCGCATGCCCTCCTTCACCGCCACTTTCTCCTCCTTAGTGAACTGGGACGTAACTACATACATCCTGAAGGCCATACCACCCTCCTTATCCGCATCAGCCTTGGCCTCCTCCAGAGCCCGGAGATAAATCCTGGCCATGATCCGGGGATAATCATCCATCCAGTATAAGTTGCCCTGCTTCCAAGTACGGAAATACATATCCTGGAGCATCTCATCCATCATCCCCTCGTTTTCCTCAAACTCCCTCATTCGGGCCTCGGAAGCCAACAACTTTGCAGCAGCAGCATCCCTCTCCGATCGGTATCGCGAGCGGTCGGCCTGAAGGGATTTCCTCATCGCCTCCATCTTCTCCTTCAGCTTGGCTTGGGCAAGCTCCGCAGCTTCAAGCTTCCCAGATAACTCCTCTACCCTCTTGAGATTCGTTTTCCGAACCTCGTCCACCGTTGCAATGGCCATATCGATCCGTTCCTTGCAGATGGCCTCCATTTTCTGCATCTCGGCTCCGCTAGCCTCTTCCATGGTTTTCTTTAGCCGTCTGGAGGCAGCCTCGTGCTCAGAGATCTGGATGGCCTGATCGGCGAGTTGCTTGGCCTGGTCGGCAACCACTAACCGCAATCTTATGTTGGCGCTCCCAATCTCCTCCCTGGCCTTGACCAATCGGGCATGATGCCCCATCAACTTCCTAGTCTCCTCAGCAACCCGGTCGATATTTGCCTTAGCTTCATCCCCCATAGTTACAATCCGAGTAGTAAGCAAATCAAGATCCAGTGACTTGGCCTCATCAAGCACCCTTACCATAGGATTACGAGGGAGAAGGTGCTTACCGGTAACCTCGTCAAAGGAGATATCATGATAACCCGGATCCAGATCGGGATGACCCGCAAAGGGATTACGAGCTAAGCCGGGACGATCAATCTGAGTAATGGTAGGATTCTCAAACAGATGCGGAGAGGGTATGAACTCAGTATCCTCCCCCGTGATATCATGGATAGGCTGGGTTGGGGGCTGAGGACCAGGTGAAGGTTCGAATAAGGAGCGCCTCCTCTTTTTCTTTTGAATATCCTCTTTAATAACTCCGAGAAGAGGGCGGTAGCCGACTACGTCCCCGGAACGGTTGGTCGGAGGCTTTGGTTTAGCGGAAGCTTTGAGGAGTTTGAATTGTTCGAGGCGGTGCCGAATGTCTGATGTCTTGGCCGCCTTACCCGTTCCTGGAATAAAAACCAAGTGTTACAAGCATGCATGGGACTATAATCCAAGAAACATGTGAAGTTAAAAGAGGAGTCAAAAATTCACCTTGAATCTCCGGGGTTGCCCTAGCTGAAATGCTCTCGGAAGATGGACCAGCACCAGTCCCGGCCTTATCAGTTTTCTTCGGCTTCTCCACCAAGGTCGATCCTTCCTCCAACCCCTCAAAAGCCTGGAGGAAAGCATCATCTGTCCACTCTTGGATCTCCTCGGCTTGCCCAGAAGACAAAGCCCCAGCACCGTCACCGCTCTGTCCTTCGCCACCATCACCACTATCACCTTCTCCATCACCTCCGCTCCCCTCCTCGCCTCTGTCCTCCTCTACATTTTCCTCCTCCGGAACATCTGGACATGTGCTAGGGGAGGGTCCATCGGATTTCTTGAGCTTCTTCCCCCCGACGACTGGAGGTATCGGGAAGGGTTTCCTCTTGCTACTCTTTGTCGTGGCCCCTCCTTTGGCTTTGGCAGCCCTTTCCTCAGCTGTGTCTCTCTGCTTGACCACAAACTGACGTGGTAGAATCAAGTTGTGCTGCAGAAGAGTAGCATTCCTGATCAGGTAAGAAGCTGACATCTCCCTTCCCGAAATGGCTTCTATCTCCGCGGCCATCTGAACCAGGTAATCGTTCTCCACGACCGCAAAGCCACCTGTCGCTAGCAAGAAATAAAAACACATAAGAAGAAGCATTTCAGTCAGAACCGAAATTATAAATAAGCTTCAACTTACAGCCGGAGGTGAAGCGACGGATAGAAACGGAGTCGTCCTTGACGAAAAACTATTCTTTCTTGAACATGGTAAACTTCGAATATAAGTCCAGGACCGGCTTGAAGGACACGAACGATTCCAAGCTAATGTATGGAGACCCTTTCTTATAGCCCCTCAAGTTGTACAAATATCGGATCTCCCGGTTGGAAGGAGGACGCCCGTATTTTCGCTGGAAATGATAAATAGGCTCACCAAGATAGCGTAAGAGTTGGGCTGAAGCTGGAAAGGGGCCACATTTAGGTAGGTGATAAAGCTGACTATCCAAGCATTGATCGGGGGAATGGCCCCACACATACAATGGTACCTGCTGTAAGCAAAATATCCTTCAGGGGGATCATACGGCATGACTCCGTTCCCTCGCAGCACCATGAGTGCTCTATCAATCCCGAAAGAACGAGATATAACATCAAGCTGCTCCTCTTTGAGGGAGCTAGGAAAGCAGTCAGGAGGAGAGTTCAAGAGCTCTTGAGGGCCATATCCATCCACTAGTGATCTCGGGGTGGGTCCCTGTCGGCCCGGTCCTGGCTGGGCTGGGGGCACAACGAGGGACTCTCTTCTGTCCATAGATTTCCTCTTATCTGATCGAGTTTCCACTTTATGAGACATTTATATGCAACACAAGAAAGTATATCATTAAAACATATAAACTATGCAGTCTAGAATTTCATTCATAAGTCGAAACATAAAAAGCTAAAGATCCATTCAGCACTCGGAATCCCCGAGTTCATTCAGTCGTCCCAACCTAAAGTTCATTCGGCACTTATCCTTCCCATTCTCATTCGGCGGTTCAAATAAGAGCTTCATTCGGCAATTCATAAATAAGAATTTCATTCGGTAACTCAAGCACGAAGTCCATTTGACAGAAAAGGATCTCACCTGGTTCGGCAAAAATAAGATTCTGGGTCGGCTAACACGTTTGATTCGGCAGAGATGAGAGTTTGATTCGGCAAAGACAATGGTTTGGTTCGGCTGATAAGGAGAAACGAAAGCGTTAGGCCCCTATTTATAAGCAAATATCAATGACCGGACCAGTTGATTCGGCATTAGAGACCGGATGATAGCGTCCAGGAGGAATGACTTAAAACAAAGCACGCCATATACAGACATATGCCCTACTTTGGGGGGCAAATGTTGGGTGTGTTTCGACCGGCTCCATCCCTACCATCGAATCCATCCCTACCACCGAGTCAACATCCCACCGAACCAACCCACTCCCAAGCCACCACCGGTCCAATTCCCCTCACCACCGAACCAACTCACTCCCAAGCCACCACCGGTCCAACTCCCCTCACTACCGAACCACCTACTACCGAACCACCTACTACCGAACCAACCCACACTCCACCCATTGCCGAACCAAGTTCCACCGGACCAAGGCATACCGGACCAACACTTTCAGGCCAGATTGCATCAGCCCAGGCCCACCAGCATCTATATACATCCAAGACCCCTGCCCCCCAACCTCACTCTGTAAATAGAGGGGCAGGGGTACAACAATGGCGGACAAGTTTGAGAGCTCAAGCACGGATAGAACTTTCAAACAACTTTCAGATACTTGTAATCAAAGCTTTGTACTTGTAACCTGAACAGTAAAGGAGAATAACATATAAAGTGGACGTAGGCACGTTCAGGCTGAACCACTATAAATCTGTGTGTCTTTTACAGTTTAGTCCCTACTTTTTACATATTTTCATAAATCACCCAAATCACTAAGAACAACTTAAAATCGACTAAATCATACGACTTGGAGGTGTTTGCCCATTTTTTGTGCAAACAATTAAGAAAATCATTTTTCTTAATTAAATCATTTATATTAACCAAAACACTTTGATTATTAGTAAGAATTGAACTATCTTAATTATTTTCACAGACTTATTTATCTTTAAATAATCAAAACTTATAATTTCTTAAATTATAATTGATTTCTAAACTTTAATCATTAAACCTTATTTGAAATAAAATATTTTAAAACTCAATTATAATTAAAACAAATTTAAATATTCAAATTAAACTTTTTAAATCTTCAAGACTTTCCATAGTTACTAAATAAAAGTTGATACAAACTTAATTCAAAACTTCACTAATTTTATTTTAAAACTTCCATATTCTAATATATAAAAATAAAACTTATTTAAAATTTCACTTTGAAACAAATTATTTTTATAAGTAAAAACTTGTTTTACTTAAGTTTTCAAACTTATAAACATTCCTAAAATCAAATTTCTATGTTCACAACATCTATTCATTATTTCACTGACTTTTATAAAATCTGGATTACTTAATATACAAAACCGATAAAATCTCCAGTACCCTAGCAAAACCACGAGAAACCCATACAATTTCCCGAGACTTCCTCGATTAACCCCATCCCTAACCTGCTTCGAGAAAACACACCAAATACCCGAAAGAAAACTCGAGCATCTACCTTCGCTCTCCCCAAAACAAAAACTCCACTGATACACGATACCGTGCATCATGCACCACTACGCCGGCCACCCACGACCATCACCACGGCTTCCACGAGACACCCAAGACTACTACAACCAAACGCGAAACCCAAAAACCCAGATAAGATCGAGAATCCAAAAATTAACCCATAAGCCCAATTGCTTGAACCCAATAACCAACAGAAAAATGATCGTCGTCGACGAACCATCACTCGAGTCGCCTCGCTAACTTATCCGAAGCCACGTCGCGACTCCCTGAACCTATCACAACCCTCGCGATCGCCACCGTTCGTCTCTCGACGCCGCGAAACCCAATGGAACACTTAAGACAAATACAGGGTATAAAGCCCTAGCTCCTCGATTTCCGGTCAACACAATCACTAACAAAATCCCTAGGCAATTTTGTGGTGAACATCGTCACCCCTCTACCTTCAAGTTCAACTACGACGCCCAGATCGCCGTTGTTCGCCTCCAGTCGACCAAAATGCCCAAAACTGTCAAACCACGAATTCGCACAAACTACTAATCTAAAAATCGAGATTCATGCCTCAAAAATCATGATTTCCCAATTGTAATCCAATTATAAAATCAAAACTTAAATTTGAATTCAAAAATTTTTGACCCAAATTAAAGATTTACTGTAATTTAAAATTCCTGAGCCAATAATTCACTTTAAAATCCTGTAAATATTTTTAGGTGATAGATTACTTGTTTACAATCAACTTCTATTTACACATCAAAGGCCAATACGAATTCAATATGGGATTATTGATTTTATTATGAAACTGAAGCATGTTACTTTACACAGAGCATATGTTTAACTTCACAGGCAAGTCAAATATTCACAATTCAAACATGCATTCAAATTTAAACCAAATATTTCAGATAACATTATGATATCATCACAATAACAAGTTGAATCCAGGTTTTAAAATGTTTTTAAAAGAAATCATTTACTCACCTTTGTTTTGCAAAGATTAGAAACTAATTTACTTTCCAGGCTTTCGAAATTTCTTTGCATGCTCTTGAATTGCTTGATTCCAGTTTTACATGTTGATGTTCCAGAATTGCTTGTTGATTTCTAATTTTCTTGATTGACTTGAAGATCTTGCATTTGAAATTTACATCTTGCTATTGTAATTTTCCAACATATTCTCTGATTTGAACTTGCTTTTCATTCTCATGTTTCAGACTGAAATCCAGGTTTTATTTTTTTTCCAGATTTTACTTCTTTTGATCATTTATTTTGTATTGTAATTTTGTTGAGGATAAGAAAGTATTTTGCTGAAGAATAAAACTTTTCTCTTAATTTACCATTAAATTTTAAATTACTTTTTTTAGGAGAATGACACTTGTCCTATCCATGATTTAATTAACTTACACATAAGCTTATTGATTTACAAATGTCCTTATGTTTAAATTAATGTCTTACAAGTGTTATGATGTTTAATTCATATTTACAAAAGTTATTTTCTTATTTTAAAACTTATTTAAGTTATATATATATATATATAAGTAATTATGTAATATTAATATAATTATAAAGTGTGTATACTTATCTTTTAATAAATTAGCTTTAAAATTTTAATAAATATTCAAAATCCAATTCATGTGGACATTTATTAACAATAACTTATATTTTTTTGATTCAATTTAATATAACTTATGTTTATAAATTTGAGAAATTGAGTTTAACTCCTTATATAAAAATTTTAAAACAATTTATCTTATGATAAATTAAAATGAAAGGATATTAAAAAAATGAACTTTTAAATTTAAATCCTATTTAAAACAAATGCTCAAAGTACATGTTTATAATAAATTAGAAATTAACTTTGTTATTTAAATTTCAAATATTAAATCAAATTAACATTTCAAATTACAAATTATATATTTATTAAAGTTTGCAAATACTTATTAAATTCAAATCAATACAATTTTCCTATTTGTAATATATACAAATATATACATATTTCAAATGGAAAAACATTTTAACATTGTATTTGATAACTACTATATTAAATTTTGAAACACAAACCAAATCATAATATATACATTTATGTATATTACAATTTGAATATAAAGTTTTATTACATTAAAACTTCCTATTTACAAGATATATCAATATATATATATATATATATCATAATAGAAAATATTTTGATTAGCCTTTGAAAAATAAATCTTATCAATTTTAAATTTCCAAAATAAATATTTCCAAATTAAAATATTATAAATTTTCAAAAGAATTAAACTTTCCAAATTTTATATTGTTAAGAAAAATGTTGATAGATATTATCAAATTATTTGATCAGCCATTAAAAGAATTTTAACTTATCAATTTATAATGTAAGATGATCAAATTCATTTAATTATTATCAAAGATTGTTAAATTGATATTACTTAAAATTCCGGGTCGTCACAAGCTAAAAGTAATTTGATAATTAATCTAATTTTTGGGATTAAATTTTGAAATAAATTGGAAATTGATATAGAATTTTGGATTCAGTTGTGAATTAATTGAGAATTTATTTGCATTTGAAAATAATAAATTGAATTAAATTTTAAGTTGGAAGTTATAAGAAGGAAATATATTGTGAATAAATTTTTTTGGGTATATTTGAATTTTCCAAAATAAATAAGATGTATGTTTATTTATATAAATAGGTTATCACTTGAAATTTGATTTTGAGATTGAAATTCAATAATTAATATATATTTTTATTAAATTAATTGGATTTAAAAGTTGTATTTTGGAAAACAATGTATATGTATATAATTAGAATTGTAGGTATGTAATCTAGTTTGATTTCAAAAATCGTTTGTTGTTGATTTGTATAAGTACGAATTAAAATGTATGAATATAAATTCTTAATATGTATTTACTTTTTAAAAAAAAATTAATAAAGCCTAATACCATTTGAAAATAATAAAAACATAGATTGTATGTAACATTTAAGACATATGGTAATGTAAAAAGATACATTTACAATTGAAATTATAAATAAAGTAAGGTTTAAAAAACAAAGTTATAAATTTATTTGTTAACAAGGTTTAATATAAAGTTTAGAATATCTATCTTTTATACTCGAAATAAATTAGTATTGTACATATTAAAACTAAAAATAGGAAATATATTACATAAACTTATGTAAATATAAAGATTAAGTAAGAAAGGGGTTTAAAATATAAATTAAAATGAAGAAGGTTTGAAACATAATTTTTAATAAAACTAAACATAGGGTTTAAAACATAAAATGGTTGTATCTATACACTTGTAAACCATGCAATAAGAAATTTAACAAGTGTTGGCTTAAAGTGAACAAGTGGCACATTTGTTTTCAAATTTACTTAACAGGTGTTAAAAGAAGAGTAAAAAAACCAGGTTTCAAAACTTCTCATCTTCATTTGCTAAATAAAAAATCGAAACCTGAAAGTGAAAACAAAAGATTAGAGAAAATCAATTCTTCCACTTATAATCAAAATCTGTAAGCATCTCTTTCAAACAGAGTTTTATCAAAGCAAGTTCAACTTTTTTTGAAAACAAGATCAGGAAAATCCATCAACCTGTAATTCCATTTTCTGGTTTCAAATTCAAAGCCTGTGCAATCTTCTTCTTCAACCTGAGTTCAAACTAAAACAAGCAAAACCCGTAACTATTTCAAATACAATCTGGAATCAAGCCTGCATGCAAATCAGAGACAATCAAAGCAAACGTAAATCAAGGTCTGCAACATTTTCTTCAACCTGATTTGGAGCAATTGAAAGCAAAAATAGTTCGAAGGAAGATCTGAAAACAAACTTCAAATAGCAGTTCAAAAAACAAAACTGGGTAATGTAAAGGCAACAATGAAAAAATCAAATTCCAGGCCTAAAAATCTTTCTCTACTTCCCCTCTGTTTTCAAACTGCAAGGTCAACAAACTACCTTTTTTCATTGCTAGGTTGTGATGAATGCTTGATGTTAGTATTGTGAAAATCTCTGGCATGCATAGGAATATGTATGTATATGTATGAAATAGATATGCATGCCTGTTTAAGTATTGACAGGTTTCTGTTTGGTAACAAGATAGCTAAACTTAAGAAAATTCTCATCTAAGATTTTAAATAGATTTAGGCGATGATTTCTAAATGAAAGTTGATCATAATGTTATAATACCAATTTTAAAAATAGATGCAAAAATATTTATGGAATAAACATTTTAAAATGTGAGTATTACAGTAACAAACATTTTTTTATCAGAAATTCAAGTATCGAAATTTTAAGTTTCAGTCGTAAGGCGTGATTCGTGCTGGAAATTTATGAATTTTGATAACAAAATTGAGATTTTTAAGTTTGTAGTTTTTTGTGAAATTTCGAGTTGAACTGAAAAGAGATTTCGTTCGTTTCCTGGTGACCAACGATGAATAGGGGGGCCGTGCTTGACATTGAGGGTAGAGTGAAGAGTGGGGATTCAGGGGAAAATGGTCGCATAGTTTCTAGTTGATCATGGCGACGGTACGACTCGAATTTAGGCTTTTAAAACTATGTTTGGTCGAACTGGATCTCGAGGTATTGGTGATTTCGTCAAGGCTTCTAGCTTGATTGCGATTGGGTGAATAGGATCGTGGAGCTCAGGTATAGGTTCAGGCGCGAGGCCGTAGCCTCTAGTGATCTTGGTCGGCAGTACGACGTGGTTTTAGGTGATGGGTTTTATTTCAGGTGGGTGTGAGGATACTCGAATTCGGTTTCGAGTTCGCGCCTGAGTTTTGGTTGTTCATGACGATGTAGGCAAGGCTCAACGACTTGATCATGGTTGGCGACTTGATCGGAGTGGCTCCAATACATTGTATATGTGCACGTGATTTTGTGTGCGCATTTGTTCTGATGTGTTCGATAGGTTCGGGGAAGAAACAGTCGTATTCGGGAATTTTTGAGTTTTGCTCGGGGAAAACGTGAATTTGGCTCGGGTTGCTTCATGTGCGTGCGTGAGTGTTTATATTATAACAGTTTTTAAACTTAAACTAAGTTTAAGAAGACGGGAAAAAATTAACTTGGGCTCGGGTTTTCGTTTGCATTGGCTTGAGTCGTTTTCGATATAGTTACCGGGTTTTAAATTTGAGGAAAAATATGGTTTAGGGTATTAAATTTTATAACCAGGTTCTTTTTGAAAGCATGATTTAGTTCAAAGTTTATCCAAATGAAATAAGTTTTCAAAATAAATGTACTAAGTTTCCAAAGTAAAATTAAACAAGTTCAAGATAAAAGTATTTATCAATTTCAATATAAATATAAAGTCATATGGTTTAAAATTTAGTTTGTTTTGATTTGAAGAATTAGTCTCTATTTGTTTTCAAAATCAAGGGATGAAATTGGGTAAATGATTAAGATGAGGGTAATTAAACTTTAATTAATAAAAGATCTTAAGTGTTTTTGAATAAATTAATTACCTAAATTTCATTTGAATAAGATTTAAATGATAATTAAGAAATTAGAGAAAATTAATTAAGGGTTAATTAATTAAAAGGATAATTACATTAATTAATGATTAATGGTTAATTAAATTATGATTGAAAGATAATTAATTAAGGTAATTAATTAAGGGTTGATTAATTATGTAATTAACTTAAGAACGATTCACTTATGGTAATTAATTAGGATTAATAAATTAAATAATAATTAATTAAGAGTTAATTAAATTGTGTAATTAATTAAGGATAATTAATTATAGAATAATTAAATAATTAAAGGTTAATTATTTAATGATTAAAGGCAAATTGATTTATTAATTAAGGTTAATTAATTTATAACTAAAGGATTAATTAATTTATTAATTGAGGCTAATTAACTTATTATTAAAGGTTAATTAATTAAAATAATTTGTAATTAATTAATGTTAATCAACCAGGATTAATGACTAATCTAAACTAAGTTAATCAGATGATTAATTGACCTTACTTATGGATGTTTGGATTCTACTGGAAGATTGAATTGTTTGATATCCCTAATTGTGATGCTCTGTTTTGATTTAAGCTGTGTTTAATGTAATTTATTATCTGTGATATATATATCTGTGATCTGTGAATGGAAGATAAGCGTTATAGTTTATACCGCTTATCAAATATATTGCTGTATTTGAATATGTGATGATTGATGATGTTGCACCTCTATTGTGTAAAACCCCAGGACCACACTTATACACATACAAATATGGATTGCACGTGGAAATTGGTTAAGTCGCAGATTTTTGAAATAGTTTTAAAATTGAATTTTTTGAATTCAAATAGTTTTGGAATTGGATTGGGATTAAAGTAAAAAGTTTTGAAAAGGAATTTCAAATATAAAATTTATCTTTGAATAACTTGATTAAGTTTTGAAGTTTAAATAATTTGATTTAAATTTAAATTCAAAATTTGAAATTGAATTCTATGTTTGGAAACTAGGGATTAAAGATGTTATACAAGTTATATATTGGTTAAACCATTTTAAAGGTATTGATTTGGGAATTTGAATTTAATTCAAGGGCTTACTCGTGCAAATATAATTGGATTTTTCTGAAACGAAAACTATTTGTTTTCAAATAATAAAAGCTTTTATATAAGAAAAGAAATTTCCAATCTGCGTTAAAGGGATTTCAAGTTAAAAAAATGGTTTTCCAAGTTATTAAAAAATCTTTGGAAACAAGTTTGAAAGCTATAAGTTGAATCTTTGATTTAAAGGTTTAATGAGTTAATCCAATTAAAAAGGAAATCGTTTTGAAAATCTATGAATAAATCTTTGTGAAACTAGGTGAACTTTGTGAAATGAATCTTTTTGTTTAATGATTTGGAATGATAATTTGTTTAAACCATTTGAAGAAAGGTTTTGGGTTTTTAAAAGCTGTGACTTAACTAAAATCCCAATATCTATATTTTTTAAATATTGCGCTCACTATTCGGTTTAGCCGGGAGAGGACCTTGTGTTATATAACCCATTGAATAGTGATACGACGATAGCATTTGAAGACCGGTGGTGAAGACCGGGTGTCTTCGAGAATGATAGGATAACCCGTCGATTGACTCTGCACTGAGTTGCTCCGGTATAGAGTTCTCCATAAGTGATGGGGAGTCCGATCGGAATTGTGGATGCCCGGATTGCAAGGGCTTCTTCCTTTATTGGATGAAGTGCGTTCGATTCTGTTCGAACCCGGAACAGACTTGTATGGTTGTATGTATGACGTTACACTTTGAGATATAAAACTGATCTCTATCAAATACATTTCTACTTGGTGGTGGAGAATTTATTCTCTTAGCTTAACACCCTTCTCTGAGACGTACGAGCTCAGAGGTTATGTAGTTGATAGTTATCAGTGATATACTCCCAATTTGGTTGTGTGGCATGCTGAGTGCTGCTGTGTATCATTTGTTGATCAAAGCATGGCTTTTATATAAAGCATAGGTTTGTGGACGAGACTGCATCAGGACCTCACACACCGAAAATGGTTGAAACAGGAAAGATGCGGCAAGGTTACGAGGGTCGCTCCCCTTAGGGTGTGTCATTCCCTTTTGGAAAAGGGTGGTATCATGATATGGAGCCCAGATACTTAACTTATGTGGTCACTGCAAATTTATTACTTTGTGATTTCTTTGTGGTTGAGAGGCGCCTTGGATATAGGTCGCGAACGACCAGGGGATGGCATGCTCGAGTAGTAGTTACCTAGTTACAGAAGTGACCCGGCCATGTATTGAAAGAGAGCCGGGTAGGTTCTCGGGACGTCCCTCCATAGGCGTACCCATGTGGCAGTAGGAAGTTTCTTAGCCTGACCATTTGTTGGAACTCCAATCTCCAATACGCGCCTTGTACGGTTTTAGTTATATAACCTACCATTTACTTATGGTGGCGCCCCACTGTTTAGATGGTAGCTATAGTAGGCATACAATAATGGTTGTATGCTGGCTAAGATTAATATTATACTTTCGAAAGGTTTTCTACAATATGCACTAGTAATAATATCAAAGACATTTTCTCGTATCAAACATATTTCACTATCATAAGGAGAAATCTCCTCCAATTTTGCGTTTGCATTGTGTGTGTGGCGGGAAGCCTTATGGTAGTTTCATTTTCCAAAAAGAGTTGTGGATTTGAATTTTAAACTCTTTTTTTTGTTTGTTTTAAAAGATAAACTGTTTTTGTTTGCTCATACCAGTCCCATGACTGACCTAGAGTTTATTATTCCCTTCCTAAACTCTGGGTGCCCACAATTTTCCATACGGGCAGTCTAGAGTTGGGTTTTTCAGATAATCGAATAGTAGGTGTAGATTTTATAGCTTTCAGCTTTAGGATTTGGCAATCGCATTGGATCGAGTTGCTTCACTTCATCTTTATTGGGAGTTCGAGCTACTTCTGGGTTGGTGCTTTGGAGATGGAGTTACAGTTATGGATTCTATCTCTCTTTCTCTCTTAAAGACCATATTGGAGATAGTGTTACGCTGCTGGTGTTATCTATTCTTTCAGCTGCTATTATCTTGTATCATACCTCTGATGTAAATTGATATTCATATATCATCATTGTATCTGAATATTGTATCAAATGCTATATATCAAATGTATTATTCATTTCTTCCGTTGTGTTGTACTTAATGTGTTATAAGCTCCGGCACGTTTGGATCTGCGAAGGTCGAGTCAGGGTCGTTTCATTTGGTATCAGAGCTGAAGGTTGAAACTTTAGCTCAGGAGTATAACACATTAGGTAACTCATTAGAGATAGGGTGAAGTATAACCTAGAATGAGTATTCCCTATGATATCCGTTCGAATGCCTCAGTAAATTCTCTTGCTATCCACTGATAGTAAGTATGAGGACAAGAAGAGGACGAGATAGGGGATAGGGGAGTACCACTATAAATGGTCAATACCCTGCAATAGAGGAAACAATTTTCTCTATCAATCTCCTTTGATTCGATTCCAAATTCTTTTGATGGCTTCGTGACAGCTCCAGAAAGAAGTTGCGGTGTGATGGTGGCCCCACGAATCGTTGTAGAAAATCCTTACTTCGTATCTTCATCGGTTTCTTGTCAGGTTTTCGTTTTAAACTCTAATGAATTTGAAATTTTATTTGAAAAAAATTGGTTAATAGAATATGAAGCTAAACTTGAATTGTATCAATAAAACGATTTCGTTTAAAACTAAATTGGAAATTCTATTGTAATTTCTTTTGTTGATCGAGGTCCAAAGAGGGACAGGTTGGTATATACTTTGGGGTGTTTCGACCTAAGTTGGAATCCATATCTAGTGTTCGAGAATTATGGAAGATTAAATCCATCTATCTATTCTCTGGGGACCGATATATTCTACGAATGGTTAGTTATTCCTTTGAACTAACCAATGCCCCTGCATATTCGTAGATCTGGATGACCCCAGTATTTCGTGAAGCATTGAATGAGTTTGTTCTCATATTTTTGATATTCTGATTTGGTAAGCCAAATCCAGAATTGATATTCAGTTTAACCTGGAAAACTATTTTCTTTATCTTTGTGTATTCATCTTTTTTTTTGTCTCTCTTGCAAATTTCGAGGATGAATTTTTTTTAAGGGAGGGAATCTGTAACATTCCGGGATTTTAGCTAAAAGTAATTTGATAATTAATCTAATTTTTGGGATTAAATTTTGAAATAAATTGGAAATTGATATAGAATTTTGGATTCAATTGTGAATTAATTGAGAATTTATTTGGATTTTAAAATAATAAATTGAATTAAATTTTAAGCTAGATGTTATAAGAAGGAACTATATTGTGAATAGATTTTTTTGGGTATATTTGAATTTTCCAAAATAAATAAGGTGTATGTTTATTTATATAAATAGGTTATCACTTGAAATTTGATTTTGAGATTGAAATTCAATAATTAATATTTATAAAATTAATTAGATTTAAAAGTTGCATTTTGGAAAACAATGTATATGTATCTAATTAGAATTGTAGGTATGTTTAATTTGATTTCAAAAATCATTTGCTGTAGATTTGTATAAGTACAAATTAAAATGTATGAATATAAAGTCTTAACATGTATTTACTTTTTAAAAAAATATATTAATAAAGCCTAATACCAGTTGAAAATAATAAAAACATAGATTGTATATAACATTTAAGACATATGGTAATGTAAAAAGATTAATTTACAATTGAAATTATAAACAAAGTAAGGTTTAAAAAACAAAGTTATAAATTTATTTGTAAACAAGGTTTAATAAAAAGTTTAGAATATCTTTCTTTTATACTTGAAATAAATTAGTATTGTACATATTAAAACTAAAAATAGGAAATATATTACATAAACTTATGTAAATATAAAGATTAAGTAAGAAAGGGGTTTAAAATATAAATTAAAATGAAGAAGGTTTGAAACATAATTTTTAATAAAACTAAACATAGGGTTTAAAACATAAAATGGTTGTATCAATACACTTGTAAACCATGCAATAAGAAATTTAACAAGTGTTGGCTTAAAGTGAACAAGTGGCACATTTGTTTTAAAATTTACTTAACATATTTTAAAAGAAGAGGTAAAAAAACCAGGTTTCAAAACTTCTCATCTTCATTTGCTAAAAAAAAATCGAAACCTGAAAGTGAAAACAAAAGATTAGAGAAAATCAATTCTTCAACTTATAATCAAAATCTCTAAGCATCTCTTCCAAATAGAGTTTTATCAAAGCAAGTTCAACTCTGTTTGAAAACAAGATTAGGAAAATCCCTCAAACTGTAATTCCATTTTATGGTTTCAAATTCAAAGCCTGTGCATTCTTCTTCTTCAACATGAGTTCAAACTTCTCGTAACTATTTCAAATACAATCTGGAATCAAGCCTGCATGCAAATCTGAGACAACCAAAGAAAATGTAAATCAAGGTCTGCAACATTATCTTCAACCTGATTTGGAGCAATTCAAAGCAAAAATAGTTCAAAGGAAGATCTGAAAACAAACTTCAAATAGCAGTTCAAAAAACAAATTGGGCAATGCAAAGGCAACAATAAAAAAAATCAAATTCCAGGCCTAAAAATCTTTCTCTGCTTCCCCTCTGTTTTCAAACTACAAGGTGAGAAAACTATCTTTTTTCGTTGCTAGGTTATGATGAATGCTTGATGTTGGTATTGTGAAAATCTCTGGCATGCATAGGAATATGTGTGTATATGTATGAAATAGATATGCATGCCTGTTTAAGTATTGACAGGTTTCTGTTTAGTAATAGGATAGCTAAACTTAAGAAAATTCGTATCTCAGATTTTAAATAGATTTAGGTGATGATTTCTAAATGAAAGTTGATCATAATGGTATAATACCAATTTTTGGAAATAGCTGCAAAAATATTTATGGAATAAATATTTTAAAATGTGAGTATTACAGTAATAATCATTTTTTTATCAGAAATTCAAGTATCGAAATATTAAGTTTCAATTATATGGCGTGATTCGTGCTGGAAATTTATTAATTTTGATAACAAAATTGAGATTTCTAAGTTTGTAGTTTTTGTGAAATTTCGAGCTGAACTGAAAAGAGACTTCGTTCGTTTCCTGGTGGTCAACGATGAATGGGAGGGACGTGCTTGACATTGAGGGTAGAATGAAGAGTAGGGATTCAGGGAAAAATGCTTGCATAATTTCTAGTTGATCATGGCGGCAGTACGACTCGAATTTAGAGTTTTAAAACTATGTTTGGTCGAACTGGGTCTCGGGGTATTGGTGATTTCGTCAAGGCTTCTGGCTTGATCGTGACTTGGGGAATAGGATCGTGGAGCTCAGGTATGGGTTCAGGCGCGAGGTCGTAGCCTCTGGTGATCTTGGTTGGCAGTTGACGTGGTTTTAGGTGATGGGTTTTATTTCAGGTGGATGTGAGGATACTCGAATTCGATTTCGAGTTCGTGCCTGAGTTTTAGTTGTTCGTGACGATGTAGGCAAGGCTCGACGACTTGATCGTGGTTGGCGACTTGATCGGTGTGGCTCCGATGCATTGTACATGTGCACGTGATTTTTTATGCATAGTTTTCTGATGTGTTCGATAGGTTTGAGGCAGAAACAGTCGTTTTTGGGAATTTTCGAGTTTTGCTTGGGGAAAACGTGAATTTGGCTCAGGTTGCTTCGTGTGCGCGTGCGAGTGTTTATATTATAACAGTTTTTAAACTTAAACTAAGTTTAAGAAGACGAAAAAAATTAACTTGGGCTCGGGTTTTCGTTTGCATTGGCTCGAGTCGTTTTCGATATAGTTACCAGGTTTTAAATTTGAGGAAAAATATGGTTCAGGGTATTAAAATTTTATAACCAGGTTCTTTTTGAAAGCCTGATTTAGTTCAAAGTTTATCCAAATGAAATAAGTTTTCAAAATAAATGTACTAAGTTTCCAAAGTAAAATTAAACAAGTTCAAGATAAAAGTATCTATCAATTTCAATATAAATATAAAGTCATATAGTTTAAAATTTAGTTTGTTTTGATTTGAAGAATTAGTCTCTATTTGTTTACAAAATCAAGGGATGAAATTGGGTAAATGATTAAGATGAGGGCAATTAAGCTTTAACTAATAAAAGATCTTAAGTGTTTTTGAATAAATTAATTACCTAAATTTCATTTAAATAAGATTTAAATGATAATTAAGAAATTAAAGAAATTTAATTAAGAGTTAATAAATTAAAAGGATAATTACATTAATTAAGGATTAATGGTTAATGGTTAATTAACTTATGATTGATAGATAATTAATTAAGGTAATTAATTAAGGGTTAATTAATTATGTAATTAACTTAAGAATGATTCACTTACGGTAATTAATTAAGATTAATAAATTAAATAATAATTAAGTAAGAGTTAATTAAATTATGTAATTTATTAAGGATAATTAATTATAGAATAATTAAATAATTAAAGTTAATTATTTAAAGATTAAAGGCAAATTGATTTATTAATTAAGGTTAATTAATTAATAATTAAAGGATTAATTAATTTATTAATTGAGGCTAATTAACCTATTATTAAAGGTTAATTAATTAAAATAATTTGTAATTAATTAATGTTAATCAACCAGGATTAGTGACTAATCTAAATTAAGTTAATCAGATGATTAATTGACCTTACTTATGGATGTTTGGATTCTATTGGATGATTCAATTGTTTTATATCCCTAATTGTGATGCTCTATTTTGATTTAAGCCGTGTTTAATGTAATTTATTATCTATGATATATATCTGTGAATGAAAGATAAGCGTTATAGTTTATGCCGCTTATCAAATATATTGTTGTATTTGAATATGTGTTGAGTGATGATGTTGCACTTCTATTGTGTAAAACCCCTGGACCACACTTATACACACAAAAATATGGATTGCACGTGGAAATTGGTTAAGTCGCAGATTTTTGAATAGTTTTAAAATTGAATTTTTTGAATTCAAATAGTTTTGGAAATGGATTGGGATTAAAGTAAAAAGTTTTGAAAAGGAATTTCAAATATAAAATTTATCTTTGAATAACTTGATTAAGTTTTGAAGTTTAAATAATTTGATTTAAATTTAAGTTCAAAATTTGAAATTGAATTCTATGTTTGGAAACTAGGGATTAAAGATGTTATACAAGTTATATATAGGTTAAACCATTTTAAAGGTATTGATTTGGGAATTTGAATTTAATTCAAGGGCTTAACTCGTGCAAATATAATTGGATTTTTCTGAAACGAAAACTATTTGTTTTCAAATAATAAAAGCTTTCATATAAGAAAAGAAATTTCCAATCTGCGTTAAAGGGATTTCAAGTTGAAAAAAACGGTTTTCAAAGTTATGAATAAATCTTTGGAAACGAGTTTGAAAGCTACAAGTTGAATCTTTGATTTGAGGATTTAATGAGTTAATCCAATTGAAATGGAAATCGTTTTGAAAATCTATGAACAAATCTTTGTGAAACTAGGTGAACTTTGCGAAATGAATCTTTTTGTTTAAAGATTTGGAATGGTAATTTGTTTAAACCATTTGAAGAAAGCTTTTGGGTTTTTAAAAGTTGTGACTTAAGTAAAATCCCAATATCCATATGTTTTAAATATTGCGCTCACTATTCGGTTTAGCCGGAAGAGGACCTTGTGTCATATAACCCATTCCGAATAGTGATACGACGATAGCATTTGAAGACGGTGGTGAAGACCAGGTGTCTTCGAGAACAATAGGATAACCCGTCGATTGACTCTGCACTGAGTTGCTCCGGTATAGAGTTCTCTATATTTGATGGCGAGTCCGATCGGAATTGTGAATGCCCGGATTGCAAGGGCTTCTTCCTTTATTGGATGAAGTGCCTTCGGTTCTGTTCAAACCCGGAACAGACTTGTATGGTTGTATGTCTGACATTACACTTTGAGATATAAAACTGATCTCTATCAAATACATTTCTGCTTGGTGGCGGAGAATTTATTTTCTTAGCTTAACACCTTCTCTGAGACGTTCGAGCTCAAAGGTTATGTAGTTGATAGTTATCAGTGATATACTCCCAATTTGGTAGTGTGGCATGCTGAGTGCTGCTGTGTATCATTAGTCGATCAAAGCATGGCTTTTATATAAAGTGTAGCTTTGTGGACGAGACTGCATCAGGACCTCACACCCTGGAAATGGTCGAAACAGGAAAGATGCGGCAAGGTTATAAGGGTCCCTCCCTTTAGGGTGTGTCATTCCTTTCTGGAAAAGGGTGGTATCATGGTATGGAGCCCAGATACTTAACTCATGTGGTCAATGCAAATCTATTACTTTGTGATTGCTTTGTGGTTGAGAGGCGCCTCGGATAAAGGTCGCAAACGATTGGGGGATGGCATGCTTGAGTAGTACTTACTTAGTTACAGAGGTAATCCGACCTTGTGTTGGCAGAGAGCCGGGTAGGTTCTCGGGACGTCCCTCCAGAGGCGTACCCATGTGGCAGTAGGAAGTTCCTTAGCCTGACCATTTGTTGGAAATTCAATCTCCAATACGAACCTTGTACGGTTTTAGTTGTATAACCTGCCATTTACTTATGGTGGTGCCCCACTGTTTAGATGGTAGCTATAGTAGGCATACAATAATGGTTGTATGCTGGCTAAGATTAATATTATACTTTCGAAAGGTTTTCTACAATATGCACTAGTAATAATATCAACGATATTTTCTCGTATCAAACATATTTGACTATCATAGGGAGAAATCTCCTCCAATTCTGCGTTTGCATTGTGTGTGTGGCGGGAGGCCTTATGGTAGTTTCATTTTCCAAAAAGCATTGTGGATTTGAATTTTAAACTCTTTTATTGTTTGTTTTAAAAGATAAAATGTTTTTGTTTGCTCATACCAATCCTATGACTGGCTTGGAGTTTATTGTTCCCTTCCTGTTCCCTTCCTAAACCCTGGGTGCCCACAATTTTCCACACGGGCTGTCTGGAGTTGGGTTTTTTAGATAATTGAATAGTAGGTGTAGATTCGATAGCTTTCAGCCTTAGGATTTGGAAATTGCATTGGATCGAGTTGCTTCACTTCATCTTGAGTGGGAGTTCGAGCTACTTCTGGATTGGTGCTTTGGAGATGGAGTTACAATTCTGGATTATATCTCTCTTTCTCTCTTGAAGACCATATTGGAGATATTGTTCCGCTGCTAGTGTTATCTTTTCTTTCCGCTGCTATTTTCTTGTATCATATCTCTGATGTAAATTGATATTCATTGTATCATCATTGTATCTGAATATTGTATCAAATGTTATATATCAAATGTATTATTCATTTCTTCCGTTGTGTTGTACTTAATGTGTTATAAGCTCTGGCGTAACAGATTCGACGTTTGGATCTGCGGCATTGGAATACGAGTGTCATATTCGGTGCGAATTTTCGAAGGTCGAGTCAGGGTTGTTTCAATTATGGGGTAAAAATGAAAAAGAGAAAGAAATAAAATGAAAACATAATCATGAAGTGGAATGACAAAATATAATAATCAGATAACAATTCATGAAGCTGTTTATGAATACATTTGACTATTCTTTTGCAACACAAAATCAGAGTTACAGAAACAGGAAGAAATAAATAACAAATGCAGTGGAAGAACATGATGCAGTGGAATATAGTAAATAATACTAGTACAAATCTTCATCTTCGCCCTCTAGAAATAAGGTCTTCAACCCTAAAATGCTCAGGCTGACCCGAGCGAATTGAAAAGTCAAAACACTCGAGTCAGAACTAAAAGATCTTATGTAAGTTAAATCAACGGTAAATATGAGTGTGACCATGTCAGAGATGTTTACAGGGTTTGACATCTCATATCCAGTGTCTAATGAGAGTGCAGTAATTTAAGAGATGTTTGGATTCACATCTCCTAAGGATCCGCTAAACTATCTACTATGTAGTACAATACGCTATTATACAATGTCCACAGTAAAGTAAAAGTATTAAAATAGCATTAAGGCGTTACTCATATCCCCCTTAACACATTTATATATTACTATAGTCTATATAGTACCATATGCACCTCCGTAAATTAGAGGTTTACACAGAGGGCACCTCATAGGTATGATACAAAACAAACTCGTAGAAGGCACTCTAGGGCATGTGAACACGGCACTCGAGGCAATACCAGGGTAGAAATACCAATTGCGGATCCAGACTAGAGGTAACGCATAGCAGCTACTATCGCCCACCTTGGAACACACTCTCATAATCAAAATCAAAGGGTGGCCACCAAATCATCACAAATTTATAATATGGTATCGAAGAAATGTGTTCGATCGGAGGAGCGACCCCATTTGGCCCGGCATGGCTCTTGTTTTAGTCACATCTAAGCCGACTCATGGTAGTCAGGGTCACATTATACCTTATACAGAAATCGTTTGCCAAGCCATCCTACTTCATTTCTGGAACCTCCACCACGTACACAGCTGTTAAAGTGGTTTTCGCCATTGGCAGAGAGTATGACGATATCCGATCCCAGTCTCTTTAACAACCAAAATGTTTATTTCACACCGGATGGTTCTTTTACATTTTCAAAACTAATTCATAATTGATATCAAAATATCATATTCTCAAAACTATATCACTTTCCGAATTATATCCACTTTCGAAATCATATTTACCTTTGAAATCATATCATTTCCGAAATCATAATTTCTTTAATCGTATTTCCAATTAGGTTAAATCCTTACTTTAAAATAATCTTATTCAATTAATTATAATATTTAAATCCTAACTTAGGTTATAATAACATTTTACCGTATTGCTTTTAAACCAATGAGTTTGAATATAAACACTTCCACTTTACTTAGTCTGAAAATTTATAAAATAGTTAAAATAGTTATTAATAGTTAAAATACTCTAAAATAGTTTAATTATAGATTAAAAATACTGTTTAAGAATCAAGATAGTTAAATAGATTTAATTTAGATTAAATATAATTAAAATAGATTAAATAGATTTAAGCATAGATTTATTGGATTTAAAATAAGTTAAATGGGTTAATTGGTTTTAAAATAAATTGAATGGCTTAAAATCGTTTAAAATGATTTAATATAGTTAATATAGGTTAAAATAGTTCAACAATTTGAAAATCTTAAAATTTAGAATCTTTAAAGTAATACATTTTTAAAACAGTTTATATTAAAACATGAATTTGAAATTTATATCAAATTTAGATTATTTATTTCATTCCAACACTTTTGGACCATTTCAATTTCCAAAGACCCAATTTCAATTTTTTCAATTCCAATTCTCAATAAAATATTTAATTCAATATCGCTTCCAATCCATGTTTGAAATATCAATTTAAATTAATCCAATTTCAATATATTCAAACAATTTTAATAACCCAATTTTGATAAATTTTATTTATACTTCAAGATTCAACTTTAAATTTTCAATTTAATTACTTTAAACAATTCCTTTAAAATAATTCCAACTTTAACATAAAACTCGAGCTTCGATAATAATTCAATTTATTTGAATCAAATTTTATTTCAAAATATCATTTAACTAAATTCAAAAATTAAAGATTTTAACATCATTTAATTTAACCAATCCAGTATCTGTATATAATTCTCTACCCTAGGGTCAAGTGATATGGATAATTATCATTTCAATCCGCAATTTAAAAATTTACGATTATATATCATTTCAAACCGCAATCCTGACTTAATATTAAAAATCCATAAAATCGCTCGAGTCTATCATTTCAACTCATGACGATTTTTTCTTACTCTATAGATCGTTCGAGTATATATCATTTCAACCCAAAGTGATTTTCCTAATAATAACTAAGGGAACTTGCAGAGTGATGGAATTTCATAAATCAAATATATCATCCAATAATAAATTCAAACATCCATCACAATCATCATTCGGGTATATATCATTTCAACCCATAGTGATTTTCCTAGTAATGACTAAAGGAACATGCAGAGTGATGGCATTTCATAAATCAAATATAGCATCCAATCATCCAATAATAAATTCGAACATTCATCACAATCATCATCCAATTCAACCAATAAATATCAACAATTAACAGATTATTATATATAGGCAGTTAACTGGCAATTTAAATTCAATAATAAATTAAATGACAATTTAATTCAAAACTAAATTCAAATTAACAGGAATAGCAATTTAAATATACCAAACAGCCATAAATAAATTCCTAATCACATCATAAATTTAATTTAACTAACATAAGATAACTTAGTAATTGTGAGTGGGTTAAAACACTAACCTTCAATTTTTAAATCGAATTAAAATCCAAATAAAGGTCCAAAATTCAATAGTCTTAGAATTTGTCCAAACCAAATTCAAATTGTCTGGAATTTCGATACAATCTCGGCAAAACAAAATGCTTGTAAATCGGACCTCGTATGCAAAAGTTATTCGAATTAGAGAGATCAAAATTTAAAAGATTTAAATTAATAAAATAAAATGTCACTTGCCTTCCCGTGATCATGTGAAACCTATGCGCAACAAACCCTAGCCCCACAGTTGATCGACTTGAGCCTCCACCATCCCTCGATCGCATGCCTCCGCACGCCAACCACGACTAGTCGTGGTCACGTCCCGACCTCCGTCGTCCTCTACTAACCCGAGCGACCTCCACCGCTACGTCCAGATCACCTACAACATCACCGGCTGCCACCAATTACCTAACCCTAGTTGAATTTTACCGCCAACAACTCGATGAACAATCTACTCCGATAAACTACGCTCGCCGCTCTCTACAACCCAACGTCATTGATTTGACGATCAGTCGAGGTTGATCAATGATCGATGAACGGACGAAAATATACCATCAAATTCTATGCACAAAGAAACTTAGATCGATAAATAGATTTCAGATTTGACTTGCGTTCGTCGAGAGCTTCAGATCGATATATAATATGATATAGTTTGAGGCGTTGAAATTTTGGATTTGGTTATGAAATTGAATTTGAGGGTTTGAGAATTGGAGTTTGTTTTTGCCATTGGAAAGGAGAAGCCATAGTGAATTGTACATATAGAAATAACAAATAGAAAGAATGCTAGGTTTTATAACAGGTTATTTATAGACCGACCAGAAATAGAAATGAATGGGCTAGATCGATTTGAAAGTTGAACGATAAACAACAAGAAAAGCCTGTTTCATTCTCGAAACGCAAATGGGTCATCCCATATACTAAAATAGATGTTTTCGATAATTGTAAAACTAATGGAACAAGTTTCAAGTACTAATTCCATCGTATGAAGAAGTTATATTAAAATCAGCTTGTTTCAAATTGATTTCACTTGAATTGATTTCTAGGCGTTTCGAGTCCGTACGATCAAAAGACAAGTCTGATCGCTACGAAACTTAAAATCCTATAATAATTCACCGTTACCGATCCAATGAAACAAGTTTCGTTGAAATACGAGTCAGTGGCCAAATTGGCTATTTTCACATTAATTAAATAAAGTAATATTAAATTAATTAATTCACTTTTTAATTCAATATTTGTCAACTAACAAATTTCATCATTTTTGATTACTTAGACATTTATAATAACTTAAGGCAAATTTACATATCAAATTCAGTGTTTAATATTTCACTAATTTCAGTGTTCAATTTTAACTGTAATTAAATCCAATTAATTAAAATTAAATCCCAATGGAGACATCGAGCAATCTTGTCAGGGTCCTAGTCATATGCTATGTAGGGTTTCAGTCGCGATAGTCTAGGCAAGAAAGCGAAGTGCGTGAGCATGCTGGTAGAGGCTATTGGCTGTCGTGGTCGATTTGGGGGTGATGTTCTGGTATGTCGCGTGGAGTATGGTCGTTCTAGGGTTGCAAGGTCGACCTCGATTTTGAGGCAGGGCGGAGCTTGGATGCAGCTATGATGGCGTGCGTGAGCAACGATGGTAGCTAGGGGAGGCGCGTTGCCTGGGCTGCGAGGGTAGCAGTCCGACCCTCTGGTGGTCGCACGAAGGCTGGGTTGAGGCGGGGATGGTCAAGCAAGTGTGATGGTGTGAAAATCGAAAATAGTGGAAGCGATGACCTGATTTTGGGAAGAAGCTGTTATGGTATATATAGGTCAATTAAAATTAAGTGTTAAGTTAATTATTATATTCAAATTTCTAAAAATCGTATAACTTTTTGAATGCGAGGTTCAAAATTCACAAAATCAATGGCGTTGGATTCAAAATGACGTATGATACAGAAAAATATTTGAACGGATTACAATTAAAAATCAATGTGAGTAAATCTTACTCATTGGATTGCTAGTTTTTAATTTGAAATATTAAAAATCATTTATTGATTGATTGGTTGCATTGATAAACTATTATCAGCGGGATGTTATATTATATATATAGTAATTTATATATATTTACATATATATATATATATATATATATATATTAGTAGTTGGATATATGTCCCACAGATTGGAGCAGATTAGACGCTATGCGCCCTACATTATAGTAGATGACCCTATATTACCGCGATATCCCCCTCGAAGTGGGATTGGTATTTTTATGTTATCTAACATCTATGGATGTAGGAAAACAGGTTGGAGGGATCCAAAAGGATTCCTCGAATATATATTGATATATGATGTGAATTGATAATCTGTTATGGATTGTTGTGTGATTTTCTTATTGGATGCTATAGTAGCACTGGCCTAACTTTTGGAATTTTAAATACCGTGAATATTATTTTTGGAATTTGAAAGGATTTAAAAGGAGATTTTGAATACAAAAATATTTATAGCGTAATTTGGATTATTTTTAAAGGAATTGATTTGGATAAAAACAATAATTGATTTTGGGTTGTATTTATCTATTCGTAAAAATATTTTAAATAATGATTTTAAAATAATTGACATGGATGATTTTTAAACGATGGATTTTAAAAAAATATTTCTGGAAAATATGAAAAGGAGTTTGAAATCGATATTTTAAATAGATTTGTGAAATATATGGAATTTATTAATCAATGGATTTATAAAATGAGATTTTATAAATCGGATTAGTTTTATAAACAAGCGAAACTCTAAGGAGTTATAAATTTGTAAACGATGTTTATAAATAAGGGAAAATGAAATCACCTGATAAATTGGAATATAATTTCACAAGGCGAATTTATATCGGGATATGAAAAAATAGATTTTCGGGAAAAATAATGAATTCTATTTTTGAAAAGTGAGGATGGTTAGGAATTGTAACAACCCGATATTTTCGTCAATTTTCAAATTGAAGTTTTTAAATTTTAAATTACAAATGGTTATAAAGTTTGAGGGGCTTTGATTTTTAAATAGTGGTTCATTTGTTTTTGGGCCGTGAAAATTTTAAAAACCCAATACCCTTTCCTTTTTCTTCGACTTAAACCCGATCCCCTCTTTCTCATTTTCTATTATTCGTTCGAAACCTAAAACCACCGAGAGAAAAAAAATGGTGGTAGCCTCGTGCTCCATCGATCGTCATCACCAATTAGGGCTTCGGGAGGATCGGCTTCGTCAGTTCGAGTTCAACTTCGTCCTGGCTGGTCGATGGGGCTCGTCTTCATTCGTTCTCCTTCGTTCGAGAATTAGGGCTTCATCAATTAATGGCTGCTCACCCTCGCGCTCGTTCAACTTCGCTTTCGTTCGTGGCAAAGGTGAGTTTGCTCACATCTAATTCTTGGCTCGAGTTATTTGTGTGTTTTGTTGCTTGAAGTCTTGGCTGATTATTGCTTCGAATTTTAGTGATTTCGATTTGAACTTGTGTGAGTTTGCTCACATCTAATTCATGTCTCGAGTTATCTGTGTATTCTGTTGCTTGAATTTCTGCTGTTCCATGTTGTAGATGTTGATGTTGTACTTCACTATATATGTGAGTCTTGTGTCCACTTGATGTCTGTCTCCTTGGTTGAACTCGAACCTGATACACTGTATTGATGCAGTGTATTCATTTGTATTTGATCATTATATTTCATTTGTGACAGTATTCATATTTAAAACTGTCCTGAGCCTTTTACTGTCAAGTTGTATTTGAGAAAATTGAGGTTGAGAGTGTAGTTGCAGTATATTTGGACTTCTTTTGATTTAGTTAAAGTTGCCATCTTGCTTTCCTTCACCTCCATTCTGCAGTGTCTTCATGCTGGACCACTGACATATGTATTTGGTCATTCGAGTTCTGTGCTCTATTCTTCGAGGCATGTAGTTTACATGTGTTTGTACTTGCTGTTTCATGCAGCTGTGTACATGTCGTGACAGTGCGTTTGTAGTTGAATTGTTCTTCACCACTGCACTTCCATCACCATATCTCCATCATCTATGTATCTGGCCTGGTTTGTATTTGCATTTGGTCACTTGTTTCATTTGGTCACCATTGCATACATGTTTATGCACTTTCTTCCTGTAGCTTGTGTTAGCTGCAGCTTCGACTTTGCTCCGACTACAGTTGAATTGAGTCATTGACTTGATCCTTTTTGCATTTGGTTTATGACTTGGTGACTTTTATTATGTTGTCACTGCCTTGTATATTTGTTGTTCGCTGGGCCTTGCTCTGTTTTACCCCTGCTGCATTCGTTTGACGGCTGCAGTTTGTTGTCATCTTTTCTTGACCGCTTTCGCATTTGTCTCTGCAATTTTAATCGACACTTGGCCTTATGACATTCGCGGCGATGCTTGTGAATTTTCATTGGGTACATCATCACTATAGTGGCAAGGCAGTGCACGCAAGCGTGAACTGCAGCCACACGGTATTCAATGGGTACATCATCACTGTAGTGGCACGGCAGTGCACGCAAGCGTGAACTGCAGCCACACGGTATTGGTTTTGGTGTTATCTCTTTTGCTTTTGATTTATGGATCTATTTCGTATTCCAGATGTTGTAGTGGCGAGGCAGTATACGCGTGCGTATACTGCAGCCCTACTCGTGTTGACCTTTTAATTGATGTTCCAATTGTTTTGAATTAGTTCGCGTTATATTTACTGTTATCCGATTTCTTCTTTAAGAATCGGATAGGTAAATTTATTTCTGTGACTGTCGTCTAATTATTATTTGATTATTACTGCCTTTATGCACTAATAACTGAGTTTGAATTAGACTGACCCGGGTATTATTTTCTTCTGAATTTAATACTCGGGTCAGACCGAGCATTTACAGGTTATAGATATCTTGATTCAGGTTGCTGCTAGAGCTATGAAGTCCTTTCATACCTTTTGGAGTAGTCGACATCATTTATAGAAGTCTGTAATTGTATTGGAAGATATGTATTCATGTATATTATATATGTTAATGTACTTTATATGTAACTTCCAGAGTCGACAGTTGTTGTTGTATCATATGTATTGTACCACGTATATTGTAACTGACATCAGTTATTGTATATATATATATATATATATATATATGAGATTCTGTGATCTATTCTTTTGTGTTATTGTGGATCTTGTTAGACCACTACTCTGATAAACACTTTTAAGTGTGGTATATTCATATCTATTTCCACCTTTGTGATATGAATTATCTGTGACTGATTTATGTTATGCTTATTTCTATATTCGTTTCCGAAGATTATATATAGCCACCGCGTGATAGCTTTGAGTTTGCATCGGTATGTCGGATTTCCTCCTTAAATGAAATGCATGCTATACTATCTGACATATCGGTGCTCGCGCAAAGAAATTACACGGATGGTCGCTCCTCAACAGCCTTATTCTCCGTGCTAGTCGACAGCATTACACCGTAGTGTTCTTGGCTAGCGTGGGTATAGAGGTGGGGCGTCACAGCTTGGTATCGGACCCAAACTTCGGAACAATATGGAATATTATAACAAGGATCATCGTCCTAAGTCTATTTTAGGAGTCGTGCTTTAGGATTTAATTCGGGTCTTCGTACCGTTCTATCCTATTCTCTTTATGATTCCTTGTTTTATCAATCGAGTTTGATTGAAATTCATTTTTGTGAATATCATTTTCTTCTTCCTTCTTTCTTTTCTTAAAGAAGAAGAATTGGTTGAATCTGGCAGTCTTAGCGCTATTCAATCCAGTAGTCCATCTCTGGATGGCATATTCATATCTGCCCAACAACTTTTGGATCTTGTAAAGAATCAAAAGTTTATCTGTGCTTAGTTGAGATAGAGCGCTGACTTGATCGACTTTTGCCCTACTATTTTCTGTCTCGAGTACCTTGCTCGTTTTGCTTTGATTTTTCTAATTGTTAATCGATTCTTCTTTTCCGTTTAGTTGTTATCACCTTTGTCGACTCTGATAACTTCTATTTCAGGAATTTTTGGGTATTCCTACTTTGATGGATTTGGAATCGAATTCTTTGGATTTTATTCATGTCTTCGTATGTGAATTCTTGTGATTGATTGTTTCTACAATCATTTTTGTGATTTGTCACTTTAAAAATATAAAGGTTTTCAATACTAGTAGTAAATATCAAAACTCTTTTATCAAAATGTTTTCAACTCTATTTTCAATACAAAACTCTTTTTCTCAAACCGTTTTCCAATCTACTAGTATATACAAACCTTTACCTCACTCGGATGAGAAATCTAATTAAACGGCTTAGTAAAACAAGTGGTATGAAACGCTTGCGTTCATTTCGTCGGTTAATTCTTGGACTTGTTCGATTGAACCTCATGTGACAATTTTCTAGTGAAGATTTACAGTTTGTTCGTAAATATTTAAGTTAAGCAAGTGGTTATGGGACATGAAGCTAAACTTTTACATTTACTAACTTAGTGTAATTGACACTTCTCGTTGATCATGACGATCATTTTTATGGTTAGACTAGGCCTCATCGGTGTGATTTCGTCCCACACATATCTCTTGGGCTTTGAGGATTGTCTAGACACCATTTGTGTGATTTCGTTCACACATACCTTTTCGGTTAGACTAGGCCTCATCGGTGTGATTTCGTCTCACACATATCTCTTGGGCTTTGAGGATTGTCTAGACACCATTTGTGTGATTTCATTCACACATACTTTCCTTTGGTTTGCGAGGTTAGACTAGACACCACTTGTGTGATTCCACTCACACATACCTTTTTGAATTTTGGTTAGTCTAGACCTCAATCTGTGTGATTTCAACTCACACATGTGGGGTAGCGCCCCACGGTCTTCGGGCCATTCGTGTGTCAAAATTAATGGCTTGCAACCATGAGATAGCGTCTCGTTATACGTTGCACGTGTTGATGATTTTCATGCTCATGTGTAGGTGAGATTCCGTGCTCCCGTTCTCGCTTTGCGTTGCACGTGTTGATGATTTTTCATGCTCATGTGTAGGTGAGATTCCGTGCTCCCGTTCTCGCTTTGCGTTGCACGTGTTGATGATTTTTCATGCTCGCGTGTAGGTGAGATTCCGTGCTCCCGTTCTCGCTTTGCATTGCACGTGTTGGTGAGTTTTCATGCTCGCATGTAGGTGAGTTTTCGTGCTCCCGTTCTCGTTATGCGTTGCACGTGCTGATGAATTTTCATGCCCGCATGTAGGTGAGTTTTCGTGCTCCCGTTCTCGCTTTGCGTTACATGTGCTGATGAGTTTTCATGCTCGCGTGTAGGTGAGTTTTCGTGCTCCCGTTCTCGTTATGCGTTACATGTGTTGATGAATTTTCATGCTCGCGTGTAGGTGAGTTTTCATACTCTCCTTCGAGTTTTCATACTCCGTTTGAGTTTTCATACTCTACTTCGAGTTTTCATACTCCGTTTGAGTTTTCATACTCTGTTCGAGTTTTCATATTCCGTTTGAGTTTTCATACTCCGTTTGAGTTTTCATACTCTGTTCGAGTTTTCATACTCCGTTTGAGTTTTCATACTCTCCTTCGAATTTTCATACTCCGTTTGAGTTTTCATACTCCGTTTGAGTTTTCATACTCTGTTCGAGTTTTCATACTCCGTTTGAGTTTTCATACTCCGTTCGAGTTTTCATACTCCCGTTCGAGTTTTTATACTTTCATCTTGTGATTTCTGGATTTCTTGTGATGATTTCTAGAATTTGTGCTTCACCAATTTTCGTGATTTCTATTGATAAGTTTTACCAATTTTTGTGCATTGGTGAATTTGCGTGTTATTGACTTGTTATGAATACAATTTTAGGGTATGATACCCCTTCCTATCTTTGAGAAGATTCTTGTGACATTTTTGATGAATGAAAATTCATTGGTATTATATTTTGATGCCAATTATTTCGATGAAATTTTGACGTATGTCGAACTTGCTACTGACGTTGCTATTTTAATCACGTGTTCTAAAAATTTGTTATTCTTCAAAATTGTTTCAAAATTAAAATTAAAATTGTTTTCAAAAAATTTACAGTTTACGCTTTCAAAAGAATGCGGAAGCGATTTAAACGTTTCAGCAAAATCGAGGACTATGACCCCTTTCTTTTACTGATTCGTTTAATTCCGGACTTGTCCGTTTGAGGGTGAAAATTTGTAAATTCCTTTTATGAAATTAAGAGAATATTTTGTGATTGTATTGCCCATTGAGTGCTTTAAGAATTCTGGTCGATGCGCTTGATCAACGTTATCGATAGGAATCTCCTAGACGCTTTGATGAGACAATCAGACACAATAAATTGAATTTTAAAATGTAAATTTTTCTGAAATGATAATTACATAAAGTAAATTGTAAATTTCGAAAGTTTTAGCTTTTCGGGAAAGAATATTATTTAAAACAACTCTTTTCCGACGCTTCTATTCTGGTGATTCCCGTGGGAACCAAGACTCTATCGTTTGTACCAATGCTAATCGTGTTAGTTTGCATGCCATTCTCTTGCAAAAGAGAACGTGCTGTCTCTTGTGTTTCTAAATCATTAATGCCTATTGAGACTAGATATGTCACTCATGATTTAGTGCTCTTAGCTATTGATTTCGTTCTTCAAGATTTGGCATCATTATTTTGGGTAAGAAATTTGTTCTCTACCCTGATCATGAATCTTGGGAATATTTATTTTCTCATAAGGAACATGATTTGCGTCAACCACGTTGACTCGAGCTCCATACATCTTATGATCTTGATATATTTACCACTCCCGGATGGGAAATCGTGTTGCCGATGCACTTGTCATAGGCAAACAAGTGGTTGTTCTTTGATGATGTCCGAATGGAATCATCTATTCACCAGGTTCATCAGACGTTTCGATGTACTTCGTTTTATTGAGCTTCGTCTCGTTCCTTTTAGGGACTTACGTCTGATGTTCTTTTATGTTGATCGGTTCATTGGACGTACCGTTTTTGTACTACGTCAGCGTTTCGAATTAATGAAGCTTTAATTCATCTGGCGTATCGTTATTGTACTACGCTGTTGTTCCAAATTAATCGTGTTTCACCTATGAAAGGTGTTGTGCGTTTCAGTCGGTCGGGAAAGTTAGTGCCTCGATATATTGGGCCATTTCCTATCACTGAACGTATTGGTTTCTTGGCTTATCGCCTCTTATTACCGGCTCAATTTTCTGTTATTCATGACGTGTTTCACGCGTCTTTCTTTTACGAAAATGCCTTGGGGATTCCGATTTTTATTCTTGAGTCCGGTATTATTGAAGAAATTGAAGTTTCACCAGATTTGACTTTGAGCAACATTCTATTCACATCAATGCTTCAGGGGTTCAGCACCCTCGAAATAAAGATGTTTTTCTCGTGAAAGTCTATTGGTTCTCAAATCCTATGGATTTCACTTAGGAATCCAGAGAATTCATCGAGCAAACACGTTCAGGCTCTCTCTCTCTCTCACATGCTCTATATGGTGAACTTCCTATTTCAAATTTCTTCATCGTGTGTTGATATATTCTTATGGTTGTTACCTTTTGCCCATTTATTCCTTAAGATTGCGAGGACGCAATTTCTTTAAGGAGGGGAGTCTGTAACAACCCGATATTTTCGTCAATTTTCAAATTGAAGTTTTTAAATTTTAAATTACAAATGGTTATAAAGTTTGAGGGGCTTTGATTTTTAAATAGTGGTTCATTTGTTTTTGGGCCGTGAAAATTTTAAAAACCCAATACCCTTTCCTTTTTCTTCGACTTAAACCCGATCCCCTCTTTCTCGTTTTCTATTATTCGTTCGAAACCTAAAACCACCGAGAGAACAAAAATGGTGGCGGCCTCGTGCTCCATCGATCGTCATCACCAATTAGGGCTACGGGAGGATCGGCTTCGTCAGTTCGAGTTCAACTTCGTCCTGGCTGCTCGATGGGGCTCGTCTTCATTCGTTCACCTTCGTTCGAGAATTAGGGCTTCATCAATTAATGGCTGCTCGCCCTCGCGCTCGTTCATCTTCACTTCCGTTCGTGGCAAAGGTGAGTTTGCTGACATCTAATTCTTGGCTCGAGTTATTTGTGTGTTTTGTTGCTTGAATTCTTGGCTGATTATTGCTTCGAATTTTAGTGATTTCGATTTGAACTTGTGTGAGTTTGCTCACATCTAATTCATGTCTCGAGTTATCTGTGTATTTTGTTGCTTGAATTTCTGCCGTTCCATGTTGTAGATGTTGATGTTGTACTTCACTATATATGTGAGTCTTGTGTCCACTTGATGTCTGTCTCCTTGGTTGAACTCGAACCTGATACACTGTATTGATGCAATGTATTCATTTGTATTTGATCATTATATTTCATTTGTGACAGTATTCATATTTAAAACTGTCCTGAGACTTTTACTGTCAAGTTGTATTTGAGAAAATTGAGGTTGAGAGTGTAGTTGCAGTATATTTGGACTTCTTTTGATTTAGTTAAAGTTGCCATCTTGCTTGCCTTCACCTCCATCCTGCAGTGTCTTCATGCTGGACCACTGACATATGTATTTGGTCATTCGAGTTCTGTGCTCTATTCTTTGAGGCATGTAGTTTACATGTGTTTGTACTTGCTGTTTCATGCAGCTGTGTACATGTCGTGACAGTGCGTTTGTAGTTGAATTGTTCTTCACCACTGCACTTCCATCACCATATCTCCATCATCTATGTATCTGGCCTGGTTTGTATTTGCATTTGGTCACTTGTTTCATTTGGTCACCATTGCATACATGTTTATGCACTTTCTTCCTGTAGCTTGTGTTAGCTGCAGCTTCGACTTTGCTCCGACTACAGTTGAATTGAGTCATTGACTTGATCCTTTTTGCATTTGGTTTATGACTTGGTGACTTTTATTATGTTGTCACTGCCTTGTATATCTGTTGTTTGCTGGGCCTTGCTCTGTTTTACCCCTGCTGCATTCATTTGATTGTTGTAATTGGGTTTTCGGCTGCAGTTTGTTGTCATCTTTTCTTGACCGCTTTCGCATTTGTCTCTGCAATTTTAATCGACACTTGGCCTTATGACATTCGCGGCGATGCTTGTGAATTTTCATTGGGTACATCATCACTATAGTGGCAAGTCAGTGCACGCAAGCGTGAACTGCAGCCACACGGTATTCAATGGGTACATCATCACTGTAGTGGCACGGCAGTGCACGCAAGCGTTAACTGCAGCCACACGGTATTGGTTTTGGTGTTATCTCTTTTGCTTTTGATTTATGGATCTATTTCGTATTCCAGATGTTGTAGTGGCGAGGCAGTATACGCGTGCGTATACTGCAGCCCTACTCGTGTTGACCTTTTAATTGATGTTCCAATTGTTTTGAATTAGTTCGCGTTATATTTACTGTTATCCGATTTCTTGTTTAAGAATCGGATAGGTAAATTTATTTCTGTAACTGTCGTCTAATTATTATTTGATTATTACTGCCTCTATGCACTAATAACTGAGTTTGAATTAGACTGACTCGGGTATTATTTTCTTTTGAATTTAATACTCGGTTCAGACCGAGCATTTACAGGTTGTAGATATCTTGATTCAGGTTGCTGCTAGAGCTATGAAGTCCTTTCATACCTTTTGGAGTAGTCGACATCATTTATAGAAGTCTGTAATTGTATTGGAAGATATGTATTCATGTATATTATATATGTTAATGTACTTTATATGTAACTTCCAGAGTCGACAGTTGTTGTTGTATCATATGTATTGTACCACGTATATTGTAACTGACATCAGCTATTGTATATATATATATATATATATATATGAGATTCTGTGATCTATTCTTTTGTGTTATTGTGGATCTTGTTAGACCACTACTCTGATAAACACTTTTAAGTGTGGTATATTCATATCTATTTCCGCCTTTGTGATATGAATTATCTGTGACCGATTTATGTTATCCTTATTTCTATATTCGTTTCCGAAGATTATATATAGCCACCGCGTGATAGCTTTGAGTTTGCATCGGTATGTCGGATTTCCTCCTTAAATGAAATGCATGCTATACTATCTAACATATCGGTGCTCGCGCAAAGAAATTACACGGATGGTCGCTCCTCAACAGCCTTATTCTCCGTGCTAGTCGACAGCATTACACCGTAGTGTTCTTGGCTAGCGTGGGTATAGAGGTGGGGCGTCACAGGAATCGAAATGATATCGATGTTTTATGAATCGAGATGGATTTATAAATTGAATTGGTTAATGGGATTATATGTATGTATGTATGTATGTATGTATGTATTTGTATATGTATATATAATGTATATATATCGAGAAGTTATGTTGTTTCAAAAGAGAAATTTTATTTATTCAAACTCTGTAATTTAAAGCTGCCTTAGTAATATAATACTTCGAAAAGTAGATTTTTCAAATATTTACTATTAATTGAAAAAAATTCTAATTTTTTAAAGTAAGCTTTGAAAATTGATTAGTTTATTTAAAATGATTTGGAAATGGGTTATTGATGTTTATTTAAAGTGTTTTAATATTTTAAATAATTACTTAAACATTGTTTTAAAAATAAATTTTTAAAAAAAATACTTATCATATACAGTTTTGAAATAATTGTAATTTTTTATAAAATCCTCTCGAGATTGTAATGGGTTTATTTAACGGGTATGCCTTTTATAAGAGAAATCTAATGATGTAATTCTGGAAAACTTAAGGTCTGAATCGTTGAAATAAGAGAACTTCAAAAGATGAAGTAGAATTTATAATGGAAGTTAGAAATGGGTTGTTGGAATATAAACAAGTGTAGTCGATTTTGGAAAAATTAAAAGAAATTAATTAATGGATTCCAGAACTTATAGAATTCGTTATAAGTGAGTTAAGGAATTTACAAATTAAATTTGTAAAGGAACTGAGAAAATAGAAAACAAATATAATATTTTCTAAGTATTGGAAATAAAAGAATTTTAGGGAAATATTCTTATAAATATTCCATAGTATTGGACGGGAAAGATTTGAAAATGTTTAACTGTGAGATTATTATTATAGAAATATTTCAAAGTGTTGATTTATTAATGGAATTGAGAAAAATATCCTAAATATCGATATGATTTGGAAATACCCTATATGGATATAAGAAATTGAATTTGTTTTCAATTATTGAATATATTGGAAGGGATTTGATAAATATCTTTGTAAATATATTTTGAAATAAATGTTTGAAAAATTATAAAATAACGCCTAGTGACTGTTTATGGATGTTATTTGATAGTTAATTAACCGACTATCAAATTTGGCCAAATTAGTTGATCGTTTCGAAGTGACCGAGATTGGATTTAATTATCCGAAAACCACTTCTATCAAGTTTGTGCGTATGAATTGAAATATCTCAAAAATAATGGAGATGGTGATTTGGAGATTCGATTTGTTCAGACCCACAACAACTTGTATGGATGAATGTTATCATTGCATTGTTGCCTTGAAGGCAATGTTAGCATTCCAACTATGAATGCCATTCTAAAGGCAAACGTTGCCTCAAGCCTCATCAATCGGGAATTCGATCGAAATAGGGTAGGCAACAGGGCTAAGTGGGTTGCACCCACTTAGGGTATGTTATTACTGTTCTGGATACCTCAGTTATATTATAATTATGGAAATGGTTGTGCATGGAAAGAGAGCGCTCAATAAGGGTGGGAACACCCGGAGTGATAACATATTCGGTACTAGTAGTCAAGTGCTAGGCCGGTTTTGTGTGGCAAGGTACAAGATGTTCTTGCCAGACCCGGATGCATTGTTCTAGAGATGCATCTATCAGAGGTAGTTACTTAGCTGGTCATAGTATGGAAATCCATTCTCCAATACATGCCTTTACAGTTTTCAATGTAGAGCCTAGTATGCTAGAATTTAATTAATATAACAATTTCGGCTATTTTAACAAATATTTGTACTTGGACACTATTATAATATCACCAGATTTTCAATAAAATGTTTTGGTTATCGTAAGGGAAAAACCTGACGTGTTTATGTGTGATGCAAAAGTGTGTTTTCTCACACTGGTTTTCCAAACTGACTCGAGTGTTATTTTATTATAATGCTCGGGTCAGACCAAGTATTATAGGTTCAACTTAGGATGCTATGGAGCTCAAGAGACGAGCCGGAGAAGTCTCAGGCGTATTTCACGTACTTAGTTATATTCCGCCATGTGTGTAGACTGTATAGTCAGCACTATTGAGGACAAATTATAATAACTTTCCATGTTGATTAGTTGATTGTTGTCTCTGATGATTGTATGCATATAAACAATTATTGTGATGACCTCGAATTTTTAAGCAATATCAATTTAATAATCTGAAATAAAAATTAAATTGATTCGATAATCTTTGTAACAAGATTTGAATTAATTTAATAATACAATAAAATAAATAGTTAATTGGTAGATTTTATCTTTTTAAATCTAATAATTGTTTTATATTTACAATGTATATAGAATATGTATATATTGATAATAGATCTTGTTTTTAATTTGATAAATAAATAAATCCGGTTTTCTATAAAAATATATATCTTTAGTAAAAATTGGGAATTTTTATTTTTATTTAAAGATTAAACTTTTTAAAGGTTATTTAATAAGTAAATATGGTTTTAAATTGATAAGATAAAAATTTAATTTGTTTAAAATAATTTATTTTATATTAAGTTTTTAAAAGTATGTAATAAATAACTAAATGATTTTTAAATACATAAGATAAATATTGAAATGATTTAAAATATGTTTAACTCAAGTTTAAATTTAAATAAATAACAATAAGGTTTATTTTGATTTCTTAAAAATATAGTTGGATAAAATAAATAATTTATTGATAAAGAAACAATTTCTTTTATAAATTATTTATAGTTATCAAATGTTGTTATTTTTAAATATAATAATACATTGTTTTTAAAAAATAGATTTTTATGTAAAAATAATTGTTTTTCAAAAATTTAATTATGTAGTTATATTTGTAAATAAATTGGATTTCAAATTTAATTTGAACTTGAATGCAAAGCTTTTAAATTTTAGAGTATAAATATTTTTAATTTGTTTTGATTTTAAAATATTTGTATAAACTTTATTTTATAAATAAAATTGGATTTATTCATTTTAAAATTTATCTACATGTTAACTAATTAATTAAACAAAGATTTACAATTATCTTCTATTAACATCTAACTAAATACTAGTTAACTTTTAATTATAAAAACTAATTACTTTTATAAGACAAGTGTAACACCCTAAGGCCTTATATAACACATGTTAAATGATAAAATAAGGATTATGACAAATATTAAATCTATGACAAGTGTCATTTTTAAAAAAAAAAATTATTTTTATTTTTTTAAAATTGCATGTTCATTTATACAAAACTCTTTTATTTCCTTAACCCGTCTCTTTTCTATTTTCCTAAATTTAAAGCCAAGAAGACAATTAAAACAAATCTAAAAATAAAATAAATATCTTCAACAAAACTCTGAAAAATCATCTCCAAATCCACCAAAATCAGAAGCATACATAACCATTTTTTTTCAAAATTGAATCTGTAAGCATGCAAGTCAAACTATTTTAAACCTGCATCAAGACAGCCTGCACATTTTCAAGTTGAGAAGCAAATCTGTTTGAAAGCACCTGCATTTCTGGAATCTGGAGTTGTCTGCATGCAATTGTATTGTAAATCAAAGTGCACTTCTAGATGATAAAAGCAACTCAAAGTTTAAAAGTAAGCATCGGAGTGCAAAGTTTTAAAAAAAAGGTTTCAGTTTTCAGGCTCGTCAAAACAAATATGGTGGCCCTGTCTTCTGATTTTATAAGGTGAGTAACTTTATTTTTTTTAAAAGTTAAGTATAAAACATGGTTGCTGTTATTTCTGTGATTAAATCTGTAGTATGTATATTTGATGATGAAGTCTGCAGTATGCATGTTTTGTTTCCATATAAATATCCTCTTTTTAAATTTTAATTTCCCTGTTTTAAGTTTAAATTCATTTTCTCTTCAAACAATGGTTAATAGGACTTAGTTTACAAACAAAGGATGTTGATTTAACATAGATTAAGGTTTTAAAACTTAATTTAGTTAATTTAAAACCTGGGTGTCTTGAATAAATAAAAATACCAATGCATATTGAAAATTTTGGAAAATTAAAATGGGTAGTTCATAAATCCAGGATTGTAAATTAAATATACAAAGAAAAACATAAATTTCAACACTAAAATCAAAAATTTTAGAATAGAAATAAGCATACATTTCTGTGTTTAACTGTAAAGGGGGATTTTGGGTTTTTGGGTGACCTAGGCAATTTGAAGTGACGGGGTTCTTCTGGTAGGTGGAGGAGTAGTCATTGATGTCGGGAAAAATATTTGATGTTGATGCAAATCAACATGGGAACTGTGGTGATGATTTGCTAGCTGTAGCCCTAGTTTAAGCTAGGTAATTTGTTTTGGTCAGTACTACCTGTAGAGATGATCGAGTTGGATGAGAATTGGGCAGATGGAAGCTTGGTCATGGGTGGAAGCACAACCGGAGTTGTTGGATTTTCGGTGGTCGGAGGGCCGTGATCTTAGGATGTCAGGTTTGGTTGGAGTTGAGCTTTTTTGTTCCAGGTTTTAGAATAAACTTGAATTCGATTTCGAGCTGTTAATGGGTGATCTGATGGTTGTGGTTGGATGTGGGATTGATCGTCGATGTGGTGAGACCACCGGAAGTGGCTGGTGATGATCGTAGGCACGGTGCACGTGCACCGTGCAAATTTTAATTCCGGATGGTAGCTGGGTAGAAGCAGGGGAGGGTTACTTGACTTACTCGAAGATTGTGTAAGGGTTGCTCGAAGTTTATGGATGGAGGACTCGAAGTAGAATTCGATTTGGCTCGGGTAAATGCAGTTGTTACAGGTTTTGTTTTTTTAGATACCTGTCTGTTTGATTATAAACAGTTTTTTTTAAAATAAGGTTTAAACTAGATTTTGGGTATGGATCCAAATAACTTTTATATTCTAGTTTGGAATTTAAGAAAATTTTATAAATTTAAATTATTTAAAACAACTTTATTAAGTTAAAAGTAAAATTTTAAAATTTTTTGTTTTAAAAAATTCCAAACTGAAGTTTAAGTTGAAGGCAAAGGTTTAAACTAAAATTTAAATCCAAGTTTAAAGTCTGGAATTCAAATTTAAGTTTAAATTTCAGTTTAAAATAAATTAAGACTTTAAACTTGAATGGTTAAATACTTTGAAAATGATTAGGTAGTTGAATTTTAAAATAAAGTTTTAAAATGTAAGTAGAGATTTTAAAATCTGAAGATTTATCTAAATTCAAATTTAAAAATGTATACAAATTTTGGAAGTGAAGGGAAGTTTTTAAATTTAAATGATTTAAACAATTTGAAATGTTTAAAGTGTAATTTAAATAAATTTGAATTTAAATATGAAATTGGTTTTAAATCCTTTTAAAACTTCTTTATTTATGAGTATACCTTAAACTTGTGAAATGAAAGGTTTAAAATGTGTTTTAAAACTTTTTTAAAGATAATTTGATTTCAATTTTAAATCTTAAATTTAAAAATGAAATTTGAAAGTAAATTTAAAATAAATTGTTTAGTACTTTGTAATTGGTAAGTTGATTAATAACAAAGTTTGATCTTTAAGTAAATTAGAATTTAAAGATTTTGAGACGACCTGACTTTCCACTCCCGGAAAATCGCATCATCTTTAAGAAAGAAAGGGATAGAAAAGAGAATAGAAAGAAGAGAAGAAAGAAACAACATCAGAATCTAAACAGCGGAACGAATAAATTATATTAATAACATAAATATTACATAGTTTACAACCATTATCAGAGATACACAGCTAAAACAACACATACTAGACAGTTATAAACACCTGTCTAGTTATACAACTCAATACAACAACTCAGAGAACACACAGCGGAATACTAGATATCTACACGCAGAAGCCTCCTTCTCCATTGCTCCTTCAGAATTCGTCAAAGCTAACCTGAATCCTAACCTCAATCACCCTTGACTACTCGTAAAAATTTGAGTACCCAAGAGTTTATGGAAAACAAAAATAAACTCCGGGTCAGACATGGGTCTGGTGTGAGTAACAGGTTAAAGTTGCTTAACTTTCAAAAACCTTTTGAAAAGAAAGGTATCACGTAAGACTTCCCACACATAAACATGGAAAAGTTTTTACCTTACGCTAACCAAAACATTTGATAGGAAATCCGATGATATTATAATAGTGTCTAGGGTTTTCAAATAAATAAGAAATAGCCAAAATTGTTACATTATTAAATTCCAGCTACTAGCCACAAAAGTGGGTAATACAATCAAAACCGTTGGCACTTATTGGATTTTGGATTCCATACAATGGCAGGGCTACTGGGGTTCCGTCCGTCACAGTACGTGGCCTAGATCAACGTACCGAGGATCACTCCCGACCCCCTGCAACACAAAGCCGGACCCATTCCTTACTGAATAGTTTCGAACAAGACAACCCCGTGGTTGTAGCTAGCAACCACCCACACAGCCGAATATAAAGGGACTTCTAGACAGGGATCAATCTTGCTCTCCAGTGGGTGCGACCCACGAAGCTTTGCTGCACCTCCCCTGTTTTAGCCATTCTCGGTTGATGAGGCTTGAGGCTACGATTACCTTTATAGGACATATCACTTAGAATGCTCATCGTCCACCTGGAGATGTTCTGAAAGCATTCAATCCATACAAGTTCGTTCCGGGTTCGAACGAAACCGAAGGCATTATCTCGTTACACTCATTTTGGAATCACCCTCAGAGTCAACGACAATAACCCTTGCACTCTAAACCACCATCTCGAATCTATAAGTACTATTCCGTCAAACTCATTACGGAATCACCCACAGAGTTATACTGACTCATAGTTCTTACACCTCGAGTCTTCACAAAGCTCCATTTTATTCACGACCTAACGTTATTTGGAATCGATGTGGTTTTCGGATATCCAAATATGGAAACTCGATCCCGGTCTCATCGAAAACCAAAGCGTGTCTTTTATGGTCCAAGTTGTTTTAAAGTTTTAAAACAATTTAATACAGAATCTATATACACACAGATAGATAATTCATAAATCATAACTGATAATCAATATTATCAAATAACAGGTAATTCACATTATCAATATCAAATAGATATTCCATATATCACCATCACAATAGATAACCTATGTTATCATCATAATAAAATCAAGTCATTCACACCACACAATATCATTTATCTCATTACTGAGATCACAAAGCATCCAAGACAATCAATGACATCCATTCATACATAAGCAAAGATTTATTCATCATCATATAATTAATTTAAAATGAATTAAATTAACTATCTCCATCACTAATTAATTTAAAATGAATTAAATTAATTACTTCATCTATAATTAATTTAAAATAAATTAAATTAATTATTTCACCAATATATATCTTGCTTACTCAAACATTTAATTGATTACAATCAATTAATCAATCATTATTAATTACCTTAATTAATCAGTCTTCATTAATTACCCTTAATTACATCCATGTAATTGTCCTCAATTAATTTCATAAAATTAATTATCCTCAACTAAACAGTAATTAACCTTTAATTACTTCAATTAATTAATTAATGATAATTAATTATCCTAATCCTTAATTAATTACATTAATTAATTACCTTTAATTACCTATTATTGATTAATTAATCATAATTAATCATTTTTAATTACATCATTAATTAAAATAATTAATGATACTTAATTATTCCTTAAATTAATTACTCCAAGTAATTAACTAATTTAATTACTATATTAAACTAAATTAATTATCCTTAAATTAATTTTTAATCAATTATTTGATTAATTACTAAATAATTAATCCAAATTATCTCATACTTAAACATCTCCACTTAATTACAATCATGTAATTATTAATTAATTACTTAACTAAGTAATTTCCAAAACTTTAATTACATAAAGTCATTATTTATAAAACCCAATTGTTTAAAATTAATTAAACTTAATTAATTAAATTAAACAATCATACTAAATTAAATTAATTACATTAAGTAATTAATTTTTTAATTACTTACTAAGTAATTATTCTCAAACCATTCATAATTGATTATTATTAAATTAATTAATCTAATTAATTATAAAAATTAACTACATTAATTAATTGTTAAATAATGAGGGTTAATGACCTTCATTAACCATTCTCAAATTATTTCATAAAGTAATTAACTTAAATTAATTACCTTTAAATTACTTTTAATCATTCATTAATTAAAATTAATTATTAAATTAATTAACCTTAATTTAAAACTTAATTACATAATTAATATTCATTTATCATTAATTAATAACTTAGTTAATGATCTTAATTTTAAATTGATTACTCATTAATCAATTATTAATTCCAAATTTAATTAATGAATTAAATTTATTAATTAATCTTAATTACCTTATTAAATTAATCTTGAAATATTAATCTTAATTTAATTTCAAGATGAAACATAACTTACTTATGTTAAAACAATTTGATTTAAAACAAAGTACTTGTAACGACCCGTAGTTTTAGTTATTTTAATTAGAAAATTTAAGGTGATTATTGAAGGAAAATGAATATTAATGTAATTTGTTGAATAATTTAATATTTGAAATTATTTGAATAATTGGATAACGGGTTTAATATGATTAAAAATGATTTGTAAAATTCTATTTTATCATATTAAAGTTAGAATGATGTTGTAGAACTTTTAAAATCGAATTAAAAGTAAATTTGTGAAAATTGAATATTTTAATATTTAATTGACGAGTTAAAATAGCCATTTTTCAAACAGTCTCGGATTTCGACGAAACTTGTTTCATCGGATCCGTAATAGTAAATTATGGTAGGATTTCAATTTTCGTAGCAATTGGACTTGTCGTTTGGCCGTGCGAGCTTGAAACGCGTAGAAATTTAATTTCGAATTTAATTAAAATAATCGACTTCGAAAAGCTATCTTCCAGATATGATCGAATTAGGCCTTGAAACTAGTTCCATTGCGTCCGGAATGGGGGTAAAACCTTATAAACGCCTTGCGGCACGTCTCGATTGGAGTTCGGATGATTTTGGACCTACCTATATAAATACGCACGCAAACCGAGACAGTTTTATTATTATTTTAATCCAGAAACCCTAATTCTAAATCATGGCCGCCACCTATTCCATGGCCAGAAATTGCCGATCTTCTTTCCTTAATATCGCTCAATCCGTTCGACGAAATCGAAAAATTCCACAAGCAAAAGTGTAAATCTCGACGAGCTCTTCAAATCCATACGGTTGATGTATGCTAATTTTTCATGGATTCGTCCAGATCTGACTTGGAAGTGTGTACGTATTTTCTTGGATTGCGTGCAAACGACGGCGAATGACGGGATGAAACTTGGCGCGTAGGTGGCTCCGGTGAAGGGCTTCGTGGTGGCGTTAGCTGATCGTTCTGGAAGTCGACGAGGTGGTCATGAAAATTGCTTGAAGATCGGCGGCTAATGGGTTTGCATACGTGAATTTCACGTTGGGGAAGAAGCGCCGGAATCACGGAGATGAGAGCTGCGCTGCAGTGCAGATCCGAAAGTGTTTGGAGCTCATTAAAATTTTATGTTAAATCGAACGTCGTTCGATTTGATTTAAAATCGTAAAATCAAGGTGAGTGTTTTATAACGCTCACAACGTACTGAATATCTTTATGCTAGTTAAATTTGACATTATGCATAGTTATGATTTTTATTTGTTGTTGTTTGATAAAATTTAATTATCATATTGATTGTCATTTGAATTCACCGTAAAAAAAATTAAATTGACAGTTAAATTTAAATTAAAATTGAATTGCGATTAAATTACCTGACATTGATAAATATGAAATTGCCGTGAATTGTATTGCCTATTGGATGATGTATTTCGATGGATGTTATTGGTTGATATTTAAATGTTTGGATGTTTATTTGTTTATATATATCCTGCTATGCATACATATGACACTGTGATTGATTTAAATGATATATTCATCCCTGACATTTAATTGTAATAACTAATCACTTGGCCATAGGTTAGAAAATTATATACGGACACCGAGTTGGATAAATTAAATGATTTTAAAAGTTGTTTTGAAATTATTTAAATGAATTGATTTTAAGAATAAAATCCAATTTATGGAAATTGAATTATTTTGAATTGGAGCTCGAAATGTTAAAATTTGAACTTGGTAAACGAAATTATTAAATAAAATCGAAGTTTAGATTTAAATTGAAAATTGAAATACGGCGTAAATTTTTGAAAGTTGATTTGTTTTAAAAGATTGGACTTTTAATCGAACTCTGAATATTTCTAATAAAATTGATATGAAATGATATTTCAAGTTTGAGTTTGGAATTGAAAATTTATTTGAAATTTAGATTTAAATTAATTTGGAATTGAATTGAAATTTAAAGAAATTTGTGAATTGAAATCGAAATTTACGTGGAATAGAAATTTATTCAAGTTGAAATTGGAATAAATCGATTAAATCGAAATGGAATTTGGATTTGATTTGGATAGGAAATTTGGGAAGTTGACCGGTTTGACTTTGGAATTATTTATCAAATAATTTTTGTTTTTTTCCAAACTATTTTATATATAAACCATTTTATATTCAAATTATTTTCGATTAAACTATTTAAATATTTTCTATTAAACTATTTTGAATTATTTAACTATTTTAAACTATTTAAACTATTTTCTTAAATTCAAACTGGTTAAAGAGACGGAAATGTTTATATTTAAACCTTTGGTTTAAATACGAACTAGGTTAAAGTAAAGATTATAACCTAAATTGAATTCGAATCAAATTTTGAAGTGAAATTGATTTATCGGACAAAATTGATAATTTTGAATATATGATGATTTTGAAATGGATTTGATTTTAAAGCGAATATGATATTTTGTTATCAATCATGAATCAATTTGAAATATAAAAGAACCATCAGTGTAATAATACGTAGTTATTAAAGAGACCGGGATCGGATATGGACATACTCTCTGTCGATACCGAAAACCACTTTAATAACTATTATACGCGGAGTGTTGATCCAGAATGAAGTGGATGGTTTGGTGAACGCGTTGACTGAAGAAAGAGAACGATATTGGATGACCCCTGACATGACTAAAACAGGAGCCGCGCCGGGCCATTGAGGTTCGCCACCTCTAGCGGACACACTTCTTCGATACCATATCTATTACATTTGTGATTTGATTTGGGTGCACCCCTTGATTTGGGAGTGTTGTTTCGCGGTGTTGAGGTAGTAGCTGCTATGCTCAACATCAGTCCGGATCACGCAACTACTAGTATCCTAGTTGGTATCGCCTCATGTACCTTGTCATACTGATTATCCTATTCGCGACCACTACGTTTTGGTTTGTACCTTGAGTATATGGATTGCCCTCTGGTGACTTTCGGTTTTGGGGAAACTACGGTCTTGTATATGCTTTTGGGAATATAAAATGTGTTAAGGGGGATTATAGTAACGCCTTAACACTATTTTGATACTTTATATTACTGATAGACATTATCTACTTAGCGTACATTACTACCTAGTAGATAGTTTAACGGATCCTTGAAAGGTGGAAAATCCCGTAACATCTCTTAAGTTATTGCACGCACGTTGACACTGGATATGAGATGTCAAACCCCGTAAACATCTCTGACGCCGTCACACTCATATTTATTCACGATTGATTTAACTTTCATATGGATATTTTAGTCCTGACTCGAGTGTTTTGTCTTTTCATTACGCTCGGGTCAGTCCTGAGTTTTCAGATTTTTGAAGATCTATTCTGGAGGACGAAGACGAAGATTTGGTATACTATTACTATTATTATCTGTGCATCATGTTGTCTGCTGCATTATTTATTTGTTCTGTTGTATATGTATAACTCTGATAAATGTTGTATAAATAATTGTCTAAGTATAGTAAACAGCTTCATGAACTGTTTATTTGACTATTATATTTTATCGTTCCGCTGCGAGATTCTGTGTTGTTTCATTTCCTTTATTTCTTTTCTTTTCTTAATTACCCCAATAACCATCTGCCTTTTTTTAGTGGTTTGGAACCGGCATGTGTATTTGATCGTCGGTTTAAACTGTCCAAAAAGGCGGGTCGTTACAGTTGGTATCAGAGCTTTGGTTTAGCGATAAACCTTGGCTCTAGTGGGGAATAACTCATTGAAATAGAGGTAAACTATATGAATGAGTTGAGTGTATATGAGAGAGCGTACTTGTTATTTGATATAAAATGGTTTTATATTGTGTTAATTTGTTCCGTTGAGTATTTATGAATTCTGGTCGATACTTGGGACGCCAAGGCGTCGATAGGAATTTCTAAACACTCGAATAGGACAAACCAACACAATATCATTTTGGAATATATTTTATATAAAAGAATTATTTGAATATTTATTCATTTTGATTGAATTGATTGTTAGGAGATGATAATATTAGATTATTATCATTATTGTTTGATCAGTCAATATTTACAACAATTGATTAAATAACAATGGATTTAGGAAAATGAAATCTTGTAAACACAATTGATAATGAATATAAATGAATTTTAACTTGAATTTGGGAATTTAAATTCCGGTGTTTGAGATTGACTTACAAGAATTTGAAAAATATAATATGAGCATTATATGATAGTATAATTGAGTTGAAATTGTTTTCGAAGGATTTTTTTTATGATAAGTGTTATATTCCCTTCTCTTGACGCTAGAAAATGATTTTGATGATGTGTGCACGCATCATTGGCGTTTATTTTCGAGAGTCCGAGTGGGGGAGACCACTTAATAGCTTGTCTAAACCTTGTTTTGACTCAAATTTTATTTTGTTTTGCATTCTCTATAGTATGATTTGATATATAAATTATATAAGTATATATTATTTCAAACCTTGATTTGAAATGAAACCGGGATTGGAATTCTTAAGTTCTTTAATAATTAATGATTTTTTTTTTATGATTGAAATGAATTTAGACTTGAATCATTAAGGAACTTCTGAATTGTGAAATGAGAAATGAACCTAAGAGCTAAGTGAAAATATCAATTGAAGTAGAAATCCTTAGAATTAGGAAATTATGAACTTAAAATAAAATTGAAACTGTAAAACTCGCATAGTATTAAATTTCATTCTATAGCTTAGATATAACTTACCAAAATACTTAAGAAGTTCAAAAATGTTATATGAATTGTTAATTGGATAATATACAAGTATAGGTTTGAATAATGAAATATGCATTTAATTAATGGTTTGCAAATATAAATAAAATTGTTAGTAAATAATTGGAATTTAAATTAACATTTAAAGGTGATTCACAATTATGTTAATATAAAATGAAAATACTATATGTGAATGTAAATGTGAAATTAAATTATAGTGAAATTTAAGTAATGACTTAAGAATTGATAAATTGAAAATTCAACTTTAAATGAAAAGAAGTTGTATGTTGTTTAACTACATTCTATTTGCATAACTATAACTTACCAAATACTTAAAGGGTTTAAAATGCTAATAAGGATAAGTAGAGAAATAATATACCAGTGTGAGAGTGAAAAATAAAATGTAAAGATCTATTGATAGTTGTAAATATAAAAGAAATTTAAGCTGTAAAATGAATGATACATGTATAAGTGAATGAATAAAATTTAAACTTAATGAAATATAAAATTGGTAAATGGAAATTAATTAAATTTGAATATAACTAAATGTCAATAAACTTAGAAATGTATGAAATTAAAATTGACTTGGAAATGTATAATTGATTTAGGGTAGATTTTGGATGGATGTTAATGTTTGATATGCATTGGTTGTTAGATGGATGATAATTGATTAAGTAGAATTCAGTAGTGTTAATGGAATTGAATAAACGGAATAAAATTTTAAATAATTAAATTCAAATTGGGAGAAAATTGACTTGAATTAAAAATGTGAATGAAACAAACTTGAATAAATCAGAAACAAATTGAATGTAAACCTATTGCATGGATGAATAAGAAAATAGATGACTTTGTGTTTATGATCGTTATTTAGAAAATTTGAAGTTTTGATGTTTTGTACTTTGAAATAATAAAAGCAAATTTTTGGAAGAAAAAAAAAATCCAACATTGTCCAATATATGCTGAAACGAAAACAACCATAACTTTTAAATGGCTGAACTGAATTCGACGATTTTGGACTTTTCGGAAAGCTTAGAAACTATAGCACAACTTTTGTTTAGATAACTTGAGAAAATTCCTTCGTCTGATTGGTTAAAAACTTGAATGTTACTCGCTGTCCTGTGTAAAAATAAGTAAAATCAGTAGTATATACCCTTAGTATTTTCGCCATATCTTTTGACTGGTTTATCGGATTTTGATGATATTGCACTTTCTGGAAAGCTAAGAACATAATCTAAAACTTTTGTTTTAAGTGTTTTGTGTTTTGATATCGTTTAGAAGGTCGAAAACGTGGGTGAACGTCGCTGACCTGCGCAATTCATTGCCCAGGCTGAGGCGTATCCTCTAAGTAAAACGGCCGTAACTTTTGAAAGTATAGTCCGAATTCGATGATTTTGGACATTCCGGAAAGTTTGAAATGAATACAACAACTTTTGTTTAGATTCTGTTGCCAAATTTTAAATTTTAGGTGACCTAAAACTGAGATTTGTTTGCTGTCCTGAAATTGGAATCTCAGTTTTGAAGCTAAATAGGTTATATATATGTTGTGTAGGCTAAATATATCGATCTATCTTTATATGGATGGTTCTAACTTAGTTATTGAGCATTTTAGTAGGTAACAAAGGGGTTGCGCTTCGTTGTAGAGCTCGCTTCTGTGCTAAATACAAAATGTAAGTAAACTGCTAATAAATGCTAAATAAAAGGTACGCTTATGGTTTTATATGGTATTGGTGATATATATATGTTGTTTCCCCAGATATGGGATGCCTCATCATTGAAATGAGATGTATATTTGATATATATTGGTTATATTTGTGTTATATATTGAATTGTAAAAAATTTCGATCGAGCCGCGCAAAGGAGACCCTGCCGAAATTTTCCGTGAATCCGGGTGTTAGAAAATTTTTCAAGTTTTTAAATTTTATAACTTGTTTTGATAACTAACTTTTAAATTTAGAAAGCCGTTCGGAGTAACATTGTGGAAGCGTAGTTATGACTTTATAAATGGAATTTCATTGTTTTATAAGTTGGTAACTTTGAATAAAATATATCTAATGTTATTCTATACTTAGTTCCTTTTCCCTTCTTTTACTTTTCGGGAACGAAAAGTTTTGAGTGGGGTAGAGTGTAACGACCCGTATTTTTAGCTATTTTAATTAGAAAATTTAAGGTGATTATTGAAGGAAAATGAATATTAATGTAATTTGTTGAATAATTTAATATTTGAAATTATTTGAATAATTGGATAACGGGTTTAATATGATTAAAAATGATTTGTAAAATTCTATTTTATCATATTAAAGTTAGAATGATGTTGTAGAACTTTTAAAATCGAATTAAAAGTAAATTTGTGAAAATTGAATATTTTAATATTTAATTGACGAGTTAAAATAGCCATTTTTCAAACAGTCTCGGATTTCGACGAAACTTATTTCATCGGATCCGTAATAGTAAATTATGGTAGGATTTCAATTTTCGTAGCAATTGGACTTGTCGTTTGGCCGTGCGAGCTTGAAACGCGTAGAAATTTAATTTCGAATTTAATTAAAATAATCGACTTCGAAAAGCTATCTTCCAGATATGATCGAATTAGGCCTTGAAACTAGTTCCATTGCGTCCGGAATGGGGGTAAAACCTTATAAACGCCTGGCGGCACGTCTCGATTGGAGTTCGGATGATTTTGGACCTACCTATATAAATACGCACGCAAACCGAGACAGTTTTATTATTATTTTAATCCAGAAAACCTAATTCTAAATCATGGCCGTCACCTATTCCATGGCCAGAAATTGCCGATCTTCTTTCCTTAATATCTCTCAATCCGTTCGACGAAATCGAAAAATTCCAAAAGCAAAAGTGTAAATCTCGACGAGCTCTTCAAATCCATATGGTTGATGTATGCTAATTTTTCATGGATTCGTCCAGATCTGACTTGGAAGTGTGTACGTATTTTCTTGGATTGCGTGCAAACGACGACGAATGACGGGATGAAACTTGGCGCGTAGGTGGCTCTGGTGAAGGGCTTCGTGGTGGCGCTAGCTGATCGTTGTAGAAGTCGACGAGGTGGTCATGAAAATTGCTTGAAGATCGGCGGCTAATGGGTTTGCATACGTGAATTTCACGTTGGGGAAGAAGCGCCGGAATCACGGAGATGAGAGCTGCGCTGCAGTGCAGATCCGAAAGTGTTTGGAGCTCATTAAAAATTTATGTTAAATCGAACGTCGTTCGATTTGATTTAAAATCGTAAAATCAAGGTGAGTGTTTTATAACGCTCACAACGTACTGAATATCTTTATGCTAGTTAAATTTGACATTATGCATAGTTATGATTTTTATTTGTTGTTGTTTGATAAAATTTAATTATCATATTGATTGTCATTTGAATTCACCGTAAAAAAAAATTAAATTGACAGTTAAATTTAAATTAAAATTGAATTGCGATTAAATTACCTGACATTGATAAATATGAAATTGCCGTGAATTGTATTGCCTATTGGATGATGTATTTCGATGGATGTTATTGGTTGATATTTAAATGTTTGGATGTTTATTTGTTTATATATATCCTGCTATGCATACATATGACACTGTGATTGATTTAAATGATATATTCATCTCTGACATTTAATTGTAATAACTAATCACTTGGCCATAGGTTAGAAAATTATATGCGGACACCGAGTTGGATAAATTAAATGATTTTAAAAGTTGTTTTGAAATTATTTAAATAAATTGATTTTAAGAATAAAATCCAATTTATGGAAATTGAATTATTTTGAATTGGAGCTCGAAATGTTAAAATTTAAACTTGGTAAACGAAATTATTAAATAAAATCGAAGTTTAGATTTAAATTGAAAATTGAAATACAGTGTAAATTTTTGAAAGTTGATTTGTTTTAAAAGATTGGACTTTTAATCGAACTCTGAATATTTCTAAGAAAATTGATATGAAATGATATTTCAAGTTTGAGTTTGGAACTGAAAATTTATTTGAAATTTAGATTTAAATTAATTTGGAATTGAATTGAAATTTAAAGAAATTTGTGAATTGAAATCGAAAATTACGTGGAATAGAAATTTATTCAAGTTGAAATTGGAATAAATCGATTAAATCGAAATGGAATTTGGATTTGATTTGGATAGGAAATTTGGGAAGTTGACCGGTTTGACTTTGGAATTATTTATCAAATAATTTTTGATTTTTTCCAAACTATTTTATATATAAACCATTTTATATTCAAATTATTTTCGATTAAACTATTTAAATATTTTCTATTAAACTATTTTGAATTATTTAACTATTTTAAACTATTTTCTTAAATTCAAACTGGTTAAAGAGACGGAAATGTTTATATTTAAACCTTTGGTTTAAATACGAACTAGGTTAAAGTAGAGATTATAACCTAAATTGAATTCGAATCAAATTTTGAAGTGAAATTGATTTATCGGACAAAATTGATAATTTTGAATATATGATGATTTTGAAATGGATTTGATTTTAAAGCGAATGTGATATTTTGTTATCAATCGTGAATCAATTTGAAATATAAAAGAGCCATCAGTGTAATAATACGTAGTTATTAAAGAGACCGGGATTGGATATGGACATACTCTCTGTCGATACCGAAAACCACTTTAATAACTATTATACGCGGAGTGTTGATCCAGAATGAAGTGGATGGTTTGGTGAACGCGTTGACTGAAGAAAGAGAACGATATTGGATGACCCCTGACATGACTAAAACAGGAGCCGCGCCGGGCCATTGAGGTTCGCCACCTCTAGCGGACACACTTTTTCGATACCAAATCTATTACATTTGTGATTTGATTTGGGTGCACCCCTTGATTTGGGAGTGTTGTTTCGCGGTGTTGAGGTAGTAGTTGCTATGCTCAACGTCAGTCCGGATCACGCAACTACTAGTATCCTAGCTGGTATCGCCTCATGTACCTTGTCATACTGATTATCCTATTCGCGACCACTACGTTTTGGTTTGTACCTTGAGTATATGGATTGCCCTCTGGTGACTTCCGGTTTTGGGGAAACTACGGTCTTGTATATGCTTTTGGGAATATAAAATGTGTTAAGGGGGATTATGGTAACGCCTTAACGCTATTTTGATACTTTATATTACTGATAGACATTATCTACTTAGCGTACATTACTACCTAATAGATAGTTTAACGGATCCTTGAAGGGTGGAAAATCCCGTAACATCTCTTAAGTTATTGCACGCACGTTGACACTGGATATGAGATGTCAAACCCCGTAAACATCTCTGACGCCGTCACACTCATATTTATTCACGATTGATTTAACTTTCATATGGATATTTTAGTCCTGACTCGAGTGTTTTGTCTTTTCATTACGCTCGGGTCAGTCCTGAGTTTTTAGATTTTTGATGATCTATTCTGGAGGACGAAGACGAAGATTTGGTATACTATTACTATTATTATTTGTGCATCATGTTGTCTGCTGCATTATTTATTTGTTCTGTTGTATATGTATAACTCTGATAAATGTTGTCTAAATAATTGTCTAAGTATAGTAAACAGCTTCATGAACTGTTTATTTGACTATTATATTTTATCGTTCCGCTGCGAGATTCTGTGTTGTTTCATTTCCTTTATTTCTTTTCTTTTCTTAATTACCCCAATAACCATCTGCCTTTTTTTAATGGTTTGGAACCGGCATGTGTATTTGATCGGTTTAAACTGTCCAAAAAGGCGGGTCGTTACAGTACTTAAGAAATTTTCTTTAAAATTTCAATTTAAATTCAAGCTTAAAATAGAAAAATTTTAAAACCTATCAAAGTTTTAGATAATTTAAAACTTATTAAATTTGCAAATCTAACCAATATCATATGAAAATTTTAAAGTTAAATCCATTTCAAAACCTTTAATAACTTAAATTTCACTTTAATTTAAAACTTCAATTTAAACCTCCTTTAAAATTTAATACTGAAATTCAAATTTAAACTTTGAAATTCCCAGATTTTAAATTAACTTCAAATCTATTCATATTTTTTTAAAATCTTATTATTAAAAAGTTTAAACTATCTTATCAACATGATATAGTTAATTAAGATAAATTTAAACTTAAATTTCTGTTTTTAAAACTGGAATTTGAATTTCAAATCAGAAATTCAAACTTGAATTGAATTTAAACCTAAACTTGCTTTAAATTCTAAAACTACAGATTTTAAAAAGTTTAAATCCAAAATTTTAAAAAGAAAAACAGGTTTTCTGTAGCCTGTAAACTTACAGGTTCAACCCGAGAGAACCTAACCCTACTTCGAGTTTTATACCTCACTACTCCGAGTCAATCTCCCATCCACTTCGAGTAAACCCAACCTTTCTCTGCAACACCCCCAACCCCATAACAGATCACCAGAATTTCATCGCCATGCATATGCACGGCGACTCCAGCCCACATTGATCGCCAAGAACGATCGCTACTCA